>CAJHNH020000003.1:225000-876444 GCA_905116865.2 Candidula unifasciata
TTCCATTCCACTTAAAAAAAAAAAAAACGCACGTTCAACCTGCTGTTAGCTTCCGTTGAAGCTAGGGGCATTCAATACAAATGAAGCAGAGATGGGGATACAAAGAAGAAGTACAAGAAAGGAAAACATGCTGATTATCTATTGTTACCTGTTTCAACATTAGGCATGGCGCTGACGTCGTAGTGACTTTAAATATTGTTAATTTTTTTTTTTTAATGAATTAATCACTACGACGTCAGCGCCATGCCTAATGTTGAAACAGGTAACAATAGATAATCAGCATGTTTTCCTTTCTTGTACTTCTTCTTTGTATCCCCATCTCTGCTTCATTTGTATTGAATGCCCCTAGCTTCAACGGAAGCTAACAGCAGGTTGAACGTGCGTTTTCTTTTTTTTTTTAAGTGGAATGGAAGGGAACCTGAAGCTCCTTCCGCCGCTAGGCGGTCCCACTTTGGTAAACACTGATTACCAGTGAAAACGATCCTATTGTTGACTGTCTTAAAGAGCTGTATGACTAGTATTATATTTACACATCTGGCGTATGTGGAGGTATACCTCAACATTTCCGATTTTTTCATGTGTTCTTGGGAAGAGACTTAACATTATTATATATATATATTTTTTTTTTTTACATTTTCTAAAAAACTGTTCATGCTAGGTGAGAAGGTTAAGCTGATTTCAAGAATATTACGTAATATTATATAAACATTATTTCTTTTCACACATTCGTCTGTAAAATAATTTTTGTAAGACAGTTTCGGTTGCGGGAGCAAATACGCTTGGAGGCCATTGGTTTAGATACTTGACATGTATCATGTCTAAGCAAGGCTTACAATTCAAATCTGAATAAGTTCGTCTGAACTCAAAATACTCAAACATGTATTTGTACAACACAGCTAACCTAAAGGAGCTCTTGTGGTGATCTTTTTTTTTTTTTTTTTTTTTTTGAATGAAAAAACATTTAGGTGGGGACATGGCATAATGACAACTTTGAAGCTCACGGAGAAGAACAGGTCCTAGACAAAGCTAATCGCACCATCGACAATCGGACAAGGATTGTTACATCAATTGATGTAAGTAAGCCATTTCTGGCAGTTATCTTCTGTAAGCTGTCCTTGCCGATAAAATATTTGATACAGAACTGTCTTATATTTTATGGTTACATACAGAACTGTCTTATATTTTATGGTCACATACAGAACTGTCTTGTATTTTATGGTTACATGCAGGTACGACAAATTCGGACCTATCTTGGCACAATCAAATCAACTAAATTCTAATTACGCTTCAAGAAATTAACATGATGATGATGAGGAGGAGGAGATGATGATGATAATGAAGAATAAGAAGAAGAAGTAGCAGTAGCAACAGTAGTAGTAGCTGCATAGTAGTAGTAGTCGTATCAGTAGTAGCAACAGCATCAGTAGTAGAAGTAGTAGTAGTAGTAGTAGTAGTAGTAGTAGTAGTAGTAGTAGTAGTAGTAGTAGTAGTAGTAGTAGTAGTAGTAGTAGTAGTAGTAGTAGTAGTAGTAACAGCAGCAGTAGGAGTAATAGCAGAAGCAGAAGCAGTAAAAGTAATAGTAGTAGTAAACGACACTTTTACGCGTCAGGACACATCATGTTTGTCTCATGTATTGATTGACCCGTGGGAAACTGGATGGGCTATGCTGTCAGCATTATAATGAAAGGGTTTTTGTTCAGATATTCTCTCGCATTGCCATCTAAACTGAGACGGTATCTACTCTGATATATTGTCAAGTAGTTATCTCCATTAGGATAGTGTCAATTATCTGTTTATCTATTAGAGAAGGCCAGACCAGTACTTAGGACTGAGATTGTTAATAATTCGGTCTTTAAAACCTGGAATCATTTTAGGTTTAATTGTGTATATGTGTAATCGGCATGCATTTCATCTATGACATAGTACTGTAAAAACAACATGGAGAGGAACGATGGAAAGTGACCTGATTTGGCATCTCTGACATAGAAAACTGCACTGAAGATTGCACAGGACAGGAAAAAAAGAAAGTCCTCTCTGAAGCCTCATGTACCACTAGGCATAAAAAGAATTGATGATGATGATGATGATAGTATTGTAAAAAAATGTTTTTGGAAATAATCGTCCCATGACATGTTAAAGAAAAAAGAAAATTGTTTACCTAATATTGGAAACTCTTCACGCTCTTCAAGAGTTAATTTTCATATAGTAATGCTACCATTCAAAGAACATGCAATAGAATGTCTCTTTTAAAAAGTAATTATTAAATATTGTAGGACAACTGTCAAGCATAAAAAAGGGTGTGTGCTGTTCACCTAATGCTCTCTCAGAGGTTTACAGAACAGTTATCACAGCAGTGAGCTAGGCAAGTGTCTAACACTTGTGGCCTCTCAGTCTAGTATAGTGTAGGTCAAACAAACATTAGGTTCCCAACAGAAAGTAGGTCACGTTCCACTGATAACTTTCTCGGACTGGTCTAACTTGCTGGACGTTACGGATGTGCCGCTCTGTTGGCTTTCTGGGACGTCTTGCATGTGTTTTTTTATTCCGAGAAAAAAAATGCCTGTGACATAGGTTTCATCACTTCCTAAAGGGGTTGCGTGTTAGACCCAGTTTGTCGATGTTTTTGTAGTGTTAGAGGCACTGGAATGTTGAAATATAGAAGACGCTTTATCAACGGCATTGCGAGAACACCCCCGTCACCTTGATGTAAGGACGGGTGGCTCAAGGTTGACCAATCAGAAGTGAGCTAGGCTGAAGGTCGACCAATCAGTTGTGTTCTAGTGTGTATGTGGGCTGTCCGTGTATTTAGGGTGGGGGGGGGGGAGACTAACGTTTCTATTACCACAGTGTGTTATCTAATTTTGTTTAGTCAATATTAGCCCCTCACTTGTTTTGAGAAATACCATCAATATGTATGTTTGCGTTAAAAAATTAATATAATGTATAGATCATGTAATTTCAACAAAGTAGATGTTACATTAGACTCATTTCTAAACAGTTCATTCAATTTGCGTTACTGTTAATGTGTACAATAAACATTTTAATTGAAACTTTCTGAAGAATGCAAATTTATTTTTGACAATCATTTTCTGTTTGAACAGGAAGAACCCTACCTACAGTCCTCGACAGAAGCTGTAGATGGTGTACCTTTGGTTGGATATCATCGATTTTTTGGTTACTGCTCTGATTTGGCTGAAATGGTGTCACGCAATGTTGGATATGAATATCACATTCGATTTGTTCTAGATGGAGAATATGGTAGAAAACAGGACGACGGGACGTGGAATGGAGTCATCGGAGAGCTTATCAAACACGTAATTACTAGCTGTTTGTATATTTGTATGTTACTAATTATTACTTTTACTGCGTTTCTTTACCAATGTGTGTGTTTGGGAATTTATCTGATACCAACGGCTTATAGACGACATTTCAGGATCAGAAGTGTTTTTATGAAACTCCAGGCCTAAATGTCATTACCTGCTGCGGGTTAGCCAGCCTACAGATTTTTTTACGAGGAAAACAAATGCAGATGCTGCCTTATTCAGAAATGGGGAGCACGGACAGAAAAAGTCAAGAGAGGGGAGTAGAATGAGTATGAACAGAAGGAACAGAAAATTTAATAATAATAATAATAATAATAATAAAAACTGGGAGAGGACGAGAAAAAGCTGAGAGGAAACAAATGAGTATGCCAGTGACACATTATAAAAACTAAGACTGTGATGATGATTATGAATAGAAAAAAATAATTAAATGTAGCTGTTGGTTAAAATATTTAATAATATTATATATATATTATATATATATATATATATATATATATATATATATATATATATATATATATATATATATATATATATATATATATATAATCAAGTGTGTTCATGAGATGTTGAACGAACCATAGTAATTTATTCTCAATGCTTGCCTTTCCCGGAATACGCATTACTAACTTATAACTTAAATCACTATTACCTGTGGCTTCCTCATTTTTATCAATTCTGTGCCCAATTTAGACAGTCACCTTCGTTCTTTCAAATAGGATTTGCTGACCGTAAATATGTGACACTGTGTTTCCAGTTGCTCAAACAACGTTTCTGGTTGAAGCTGTTCTGCAAGCAATAGGGTGATTAATTTAGTGAAGCGTGAACTCACCAGGAAACTACAATTACAGAATCAGACACGCTGTGTGCATGACATCTGAGCCTTTGAACACTTGACTGTTTACTGTCACGTGTTGCAAGTAATTCGGTCAAACCACTCAACAGTAATTAAATAATGGTATAGTCCTACCACACACCCACATACATACACACATACACTAGCATACACATACACACACATACACACACATACACTCGCATACCCATATACATACACACGCATTACGCATGCACGCACAAATATGCACACAGGCACGTATGCACACACACACACATACACTCATACAACTGTAGGCCAAAAATGTTACACTTGTTTTGCATAAACGAAGCCTGCTAAATAAAGAAAACATATTTTTTATATAGTCATGTGTTAAATTAATTATTATTATTATAGTATTTTCTGTACAAGGTTCTCGGGTGGGGGGGGGGGGGGGGGGACAACATATATCTACACATATTCTGGTGGCCTAATTTGTATAGATATTTTGGGGTAAATTTGTGTTGCTGATTTCCAAATGTAATAAGACTTTTTTTTTAACAGCTTCAGTTTATGAGATAACTATGAATAACCATCTTAGTGGGGCAGCTGTTAAGTACAAGCCTAGAATCAGGTACTCTGGGTGACATTTTGACTTTAATCTGCATTCAAATTATATGTAATTATTGTGTAGTAGAGTGAGTAGTTTAACTAGGCTTTATTTGTTACCGTTGTTTAAGAATACCTTTCAAAACACATATACAAATAATGATAGAGAGATACCAGGGAATTTGTTGTGACCACCTGATGACATTTTAACATGTATAAAACCATCCAGTTATTTTAAATACTTGAATTTTCTATAACTATGCCTGTTGAAGAAAAATCCTCCCCCCTTTTAGTAGGATGTACAGTTAGAATATTTATTCTATATATACCATTCAGCTCCTTTGTGTATATATCGTTTTTACCTCTCTGTTATCTGACATTCTCTCAATATGACTAGCCATTTGAGTCTATAAGATCTCATGATGCCAGTGATCAGCGGTGCTTTAGACATATGAATTGCTCTCCATTCCAGACTGTATGCATCTTTGATGGGTCCAAGGTTTCGAAGAAAAGTATACCGCATTATATATTTTTGAAAACAGAGGATTAGCCATATAAAACGATTGGTCTCTTACACTTTTATATATTTTGATTTTGGTGTTGCGAGATAGAGACTGTGACTTTAGCAGATGATAAAGCGCATAGTATACTTTATTTATAGATTTTATTCTTATTTGTTTTTCTTTTCTCAGCATTTTGGAGCAGTTGAAGTTTTCACCCACATTTTTATTTGTTTCCGTTCGTTTAATTTTCATATTATCGTCTTGTGAGTACCCGGAGTTTATATCATTTCCCTATCTTGTTATATCGTGTATTCTGTCTTATCTTGGTTGATAAGTAGTCCCATTTTGTGAGCTGCTTCTTTTAAGAGAGTCAGTGTTTTTTCTGTCTCTAGTTCATTTTCTCCAACGTTATCAATGTGATCTGCATAACCAGGTATTTTTGTAGTTTCTCCTAAAGCACACGCTTATATCAATGTCCTTATAATATTCTCCAGGGCCAAGTTGAAAAGAAGTGGGAACAGAGCATCGCCTTGCTTTAAACCATATGTTTTTTGAAAAGGGTCTCACTTTCTGCATTTTAAGGTTACTACATTTTACTATGGATAAAGAAGCGAGTAAAACCCAACCAACAAAGATGAGGGGAGGCTCTTCGAGTAGAAGAAGTATGACACGGTGTGGACAAAGCCCAAGAAAGTATGGATCGTTGACGTACCTCCTCTCACCTAGAAAAACCTCCAGAATTGGCACCTAGAATGTTGGAACTCTGTACGATGTAGGAAGAACAATGGAAGTAGTAAGAGAAATTAAACATTAAAGAATATGTATTTTAGGGTTATGTGAAACTAGATGGACTGGGGCAGGGAAACGTATTCTAAATTCAGGGGAAACTATTTTGTTCTCAGGACACACATAGGAAAATTTTCACCACAGTGAAATTTGTCATAAATGGGTATTAACAATGATACTTTTCACTCAAGGAGTAATTTCGCCGTCTTCCAAACAAATTTTATTAATTCATATATCTTCAAATATATACTATACTCTCTTCATGCTTTTGCTAATATGTTAAGGTTTTGGTAAAAAAGTTGTTCTTGCACACGTCACTATTAACCCCTCCTTGTTCTTTGTTTATTTGCTTAACATGCATTCTGCGCTTTGATTGCTTTCCTCTGAAATCATTCAGATTACCAAATATGGGTTATCTCTCATTTCATGGGTAATGGCAAACGCGTGAAAAGGGGGGTAGAATAGATTTCATGTTGCTCTAAATGTTTTTGTTTGGTCTAGAACTCTTTCCTTTAGTTCGGGAATGCTCGTGTTTTAGAGAAAACTGGCGATTTCAGCTACAACTACGGAGTTTTTACTTTGTGTATCGCTCTCGAAAGGTGACCAATCTGCCTGCACAGAAAGATTCAGACATACTGGATAAACCGTGATACAGAAAGGCTGATGATTCCGACTTTTAAAAAAATTTGAAGCTTTTTGGTTATAGTCGAATCCTATAATTTCAGTTAGTGATTGTCTTTCTTACTGGGTGATGTTAAAATGTAACCAGATTTTTTCGGCTATAAAGATGAAGAATTGTGTTTTTACTCTGTAACAATGTCAATTCAACGGTAGTGGAGGATACTCATCCTCTATTACTGTGCGTTTGTTGTCTACAAAAATTATTTTGGCTAATAATGGTCCTTTTTTTGACATAAGTTAAAGCATACATCACTTTTATATGTACAATTTGTGCTGGTTCTTGTTATCAGTGTGATGCATTAATGACGGTCTTATGTAAACGAAAAATCAAAGAAGAAAACCCAGTTCTATGCCAAGTATTCCCTAGATCAGACTGCTTGGTATGTAGTACTTCGGCATTAAAATGTACCCACTAAGAACAGTTTTGCTAGTGCAAGAAACTGCCCTTCAGCTTTCGCTTGCGCTGCCCACATTTCCTCATCGGCAGTAACTCACCTTTTGGAGTAACGTTCATTCTCAGACAAAAACACACATGTCCAATTGCTGCCAGGAAACTCATGATCAACATATTTAATTATATGCACACTGTGTGCTTCTGGTTGAATGCTTTTAGATTATTACAGTTGCAACATTACAACCATCAAGACCTCACAGTTTAATTCCTATGCCAATAAAATTACACAGATGACTTAGCACTGATAAATTAAATTATTCGTTCATTCATTGTTATGTCGAACATTTATTTGTCAGACAGAGCTGGCAGTCTGTTGTTCCTCTCCCTTCTATCCTATGCAACCACTTGTGCGTCATGGATTGAATCATATCCAGCAACTTGTGCCTTCTCTCATCTATGTTCGTTTTAGGGTTTCTCTCGGGCGTCCTCGTTTCCTCATTCGTTCTATTTTCCACTTCAGTGCTTATATAGGGACTGCCAGTTCGTCTGCTCCCAGAATGTGCCTAATATAGCGATATATTCTCTGTCTTATCACTGCCGATACTAGTGGCCGCCCAGGCATTTTTTATTATTTATTTATTTCTTTTAAATTCATCCCATTTTATATTCATCGTTTTGTCAGCCGTTTGATTTCGAATGCATTTAACTTTCGTTCTGTTTTTCTGGTTCTTTAAGTTTCACTGGTATATTTTGAAACTCAATTAACATTAACACTGTCAATCTGTGTCCCTTGTGAAATAATTGACACTACAGACTGTGGTCTCGCCAAGGCCATTAGTTTACATACATATTTAGTGCATAAGGCACTTGAAAGTGTGCTTATCAGCAGGATGACTGCAGCAATTATAACAGTAGTTGTACACGGAATTAATCGCATAAATCTCTAGTCTGTCCATAGTGTAATGTTACTCTTCCGGTAAAAATCGTGTATTCAGAAAAGTAATAATCACGTTATTTGCTACTGTTCTTGGAGTTCAACTCTGATTGAGAGATTTTATCCTTGTTTTTTTTTTTTTTTTAGTGTCCGTTTACTCGTTAGTGCGTGTTATGGTTTACTGGGCTTTGTATCATCGGTTGTTGCAAAATTGATATGTTTATCTACTCTTCTTTTTATCTGTATTGAGATGATTTAAGAACCGACATCACAGCACCGGTACTAATGGTGCCAGTAGCATTGTGATTAAACCTCCGTCTTGCCTTTCCTCTGAGCCTCGAGCATCTGCCAGAACCCTTCGTCACACCTCTCTCCATCAGTCTCACCAGGCTGTAGTGATCCATCTGCTCCTTCGAACTGTACACGCTCTTCCACAAGGCACTAACCACATCTGCTTTATCATGCATCAGCATTTAACCAGGTTATACAGAGCTAGCCAGTCTGTCCTCTGTTCATTTCTCAACACACCGGCATGTCCCGGAGAAAAAATCCAGACAATACTCCTCACCCGTTTCCTCCGCAGTGAAGCATGCCACTCTGCACGAAGCATGCCTATCCTGACCTTCCTCAGCTTGCTTTCTGAGTCAGTTACAATCATGATGTGTGTGTGTGTCGTGTTCTCTAACCAGCGGAAAGCTTCAGTGACCCCCTCCACCTCCATTCTTATGCTAGGCTCTCCTGCACCAGACTTCGACCATTAACTTTTGCTAAGAAACCCTAAGCACTTCTTTTGCCTTTTGACACTGAAACGTTTGTGTAAATAATCCAATTCTATGAGCGAGCATTATCTTGAACTAATGGCTAAATTTCCATCTCTGTATCGCCTGCTGGCCAGTCTCTGCATTCCCGGCTCAATGTGATAATGGCTCTACACAAGTCTGACTGTTCAGGTGGCACTTTGACCCACTCCTCTCCTCGCCTAATGTTCTCAAGAATGCAAACCTGTCTGATTGTGTCTTCTGTCTGAGCCATCCACGACTTTCCTCTTATTAGCCGCTGCGCACAGAGCTTTGTGCAAAGCGTGATCTGTGTCTGCAGCTACCTGGAGATATGACTTCGACTGCAGCACCTGCAACAGTCGGCAAACCAAGGATGTATCGGATACACCCCGCTTGGGTGTCTCTGGTGCAACCCAGGATGACCCGCATAGCTGCGTTTGGTATGCGCTCTAGTTTGTCCATCTGACTCTTTGAGACGGTAAGCAGTCTCAGGCCATAATCAACCACTGACAAGTTAAGATGCTCATATAGTGTTAAAAGCATTCTCTGCTCTATGTCAATTGCATCCATACTCTTAAGTGCACCGAGTCCTCTTTGTCATCTTGTCACAACACTCGCCATTTGGTCCTTAAAGGACAGGCTGCTGTCAAATGTAATTCCCAGATACTTCAGTTTGTTCTCTCTCTTGAAGTTTCTACCATCTGTTGTGAGACTTTGGACATGAGCTCTAATGACCCTGTTGTCTAGAGAACACCACAAAACAGACGCCTTTCCGGGTGGACGACAGCATTCATTTATGTACACCACTCAGTCACTTTGTCTACTGTCGCTTGTAGCTCCCGCGCTGTTCGTTTCCCCCCCCCCCTCCCGCGTATATATGCACGTATATCATTTGCAAAAGTCAGTATCCTTCCAACTTCTGGTGCTTCTAGGCTTGCTTGCAATCTTGCTCGTATACACATTTTATCTGTCAAGTGACTAAATGTAATTCTTATCATTATCGCCATAAAATTGTGAATAGTTGAGTCACCATTTGCTGTTGACTGACTTGATTCCTCCACCTCTGCCTGGCTGATGCATTGAACTTAGTGCTTACATCCTGAGGCTTGTCCAGTCAGCTATATTTTGTATGGAGGATTCTTTTAGCAGAATGTATTGGAGTCCAATTTTAAAACATTTGAAATTATGCCATTATTTTACAGGAAGCTGACATTGCTATAGCACCTTTAACTATTACATCAGACCGTGAGAAAGTCTTAGATTTCACGAAGCCATTCATGAACCTGGGCATCTCATTAATGATTAAAAAGACAGCTGACACAGGTCATCGAGTGTTTTCATTTATGGAACCTTTATCACAGGAAATATGGCTGTGCACAGTAAGTACATTCATATTTCATAACCACTATAATATACTTTTAACCTGTGTTGTCATATATGCATGTGAGGTATAAGCAATAAGCGCACAAGCCGATAAAAAGCGAAACTAGGTAGAGAAGATGTGGTTTTTGAGAACAGTGGAATATTAGAATAATAAGGTAGGATCAAGTGCTCAAGTAGACTGGACAGACACATACGGACCTTTCTGTAGTAAAAGTACAAATAAAAAAGGATATAAAGTGCTGAAATTTTGCCAATTCAACAACCTTCTCTTAGCTAACGCATAACACAAACAGAGGCCATCCAGAACTGCGACATAGCACGCACCAAATGTAGGTAGGTAGGTAAATTGTACCCCACAATCACACAAGCGATGAAACAGCAGGTGAAACAATGTGGTGCCACCATGCGGATAAATAAGGATCACCCGTGGAGAGGTCCTGGAAACCCCGTTCAATCTTTAATTAGGGCCTCCGGCAAAGGCCAGAGTTAGTATTTAAAAAAAAACGAAAAATTCCATCCCACATGCAAATGACTAGCCAACGGACCCAAATTGACTAGTCCAGAAATGCTTTAAATCTGGGATAAACACAAGAAGACCAGGAGCTATCCATGAGCTGATATGGGAAGTGACCACAATGTGGTGCTGTTACATTTTAGAATTTACCTCAGACATATAAATCATGCGAGGACAATACGATTGAAGTATGACATCGACAAACCGAAGGATCCGGTGGTGGTGTATTGCACCAAAGTTTGCTCCCCTGATTTCCATCATGGAAGTGTAGAAACACTTGCAGGCAAGTTCATCACAGCTATCTTGAACAAGAAAGCGCCAGTTGAGATACACCAAAAATGAAAACACATAAGGAATTCTCAACGGGTGTAATCAGCGAAAGCACATCAATAAAGACAGGCATAAACGTCAACAAGCAGACACTACATACAGATAAATATTCAGATTAGAAAATGCATGCAGGAGGCAAAAGAACGTTTAAGAGAAAACACATGTGCAGAGTAGAAGAATGTAACGAGTTGAACAACAGTAAAATAAACAAAAGCAAAAAAAAAAAAAAAAAAAAAAAAAAAAACAGAACAACCTGAAATAAAACAACACACACACACACACACATGCACTCACATACACTCACACACACACACACACACACACACACACACACACACACACACACTCAGACACACAAAAAGCTATCACCAGAATATCAAAAAACAAAAAAAAAGGGAAAGAATATCAAGAAGTAAAGCTTTCCAGTCACAAAGGGTATTATAGTCACATAAATTAATGTCATCCTAAATAGATTTTCTAAATACTGACAGAGCATATACAATGAGAAAACAAGCACAGGAAGACGACAATCTCCCAGTGTTCCTGGACGAAGTAAAACTGGCCATCAAAACTAAAGAAAACAAAAGTGGGAAACTCTGGGCATTAACAGCATGCCAGCTGGGATCCTCAAGGCGGGGGAGAGGACATTATTGGCATCCTCACAGAAATGTGTTAACTAAATTTTGAAGACTGGTGAGTGGCCATCTCTTTGGACCAAATATGTCATCGTACCATCCCCCCCAAAAAGTGGAATTTACAACCATTTGAGAATTATCGGACCCTGAGTCTCATCATTTAACGTAGTAGTCATACTCCAGGTACACCTAAATAAGTTAAAGCTACAAGCTGTAGGTACCATAGCGGCGAAATATGTGTGTTTTTCTGCTGAAAGAAGACGATTGAAAAGATGTTTTATCTGTACATATTGTCAGAACAATAATAAAAGCATCTGTATCATGTGTTCATTGATTTTTTAAAAGCCTATGAAATCACTCAAAATGTACGGTGAGCTCGTGGCAAGTCTGAGGAAAGACGAAGCGTACTCAGTTAAAATCTTCCCCGTCGAGGTAGGCGCAAGAGGCCTTATCTTCACTTCCACATGCAATATTCTAAAGCAGCGGGGCTTGAGAGAAAGTGAGCGTAAACGGTCGCTAAAACAACTGGGCGAAGCAGCAGAAAGGGCTTCAAGCTAGCTCTGGACGCTATGGAACTTGATGGAGGATGGGCTTTGGTAGACTGGCCCGAGTCCCTAGTGGAAAGAAACTTCTTATCCCTTAAAGCCAAGTGCCCGGGAAGTGTCTGTCAGTGTTTCTCTGCCAAATGCCAACGTCTACGTTTGTCCGATAAACCAACCGTAAGCTAGTCACTCTGGTCGTAAAGGTAGGCGCTTAATTTGCTACGGCTGCAACAATATAATACCAATCTCACAAAACCTGTTGCAAAGTCACCATATCGTGTTTTTTCTGTCCGAGAGTCCAAAAAGTACAACAGGGGAAGATCGAGGCCTGGAATCATGAACCAGGTCGACCCACCTTCCGAAATCGTCTAGGAAGTAATGGGCCAAAACAGTCGTCGACGTGGGATCTTTCTATTGATGATCGGTGGACCCTTTCTTTGCGTGCTTCGCTGTGGAGTTTTTCTTATTGTTTATAACAGCTTGTAATTAGGGGTTGACATCTTGCTATCTAGACATTTCAATCTCCTAGGTCGTGTTATGTACGAAAACCTGCGAGTTTCAATGTGTTTTCACCTAAGAGTGTTTTTTTTTTTACAAACAGCCACGTCACCACTAGGTCATTTTTATCTGGCGCTGGGACAGTTCCCGTAGAGAATGAGGATGTGCTTTGACATACCCTCACCCATTTCAATAGTGAAATTCTGTCCCCAGACCATTTTACTTTTTGATCCCTTTTGGCATGCGATTGGCATCTGCTGCGCCTCTTTCTTTTCCTATAAACATCATTATTACACGACATTAGAATAAGAGAGAAGAATCTCAGCTCACTCGCACCTAATCCATGCGAGAGCAAAAATCTTTTATAGATATTTTCGCATGATGTCACTAAGGTCGCTGTGATGTAGATCAACCGCAAAAATATCGAACAAACATTAAAACACATCGCATAATCACTACACTGGCTTCACACACATGTCTAGCTGCTTTATACAATAATCTACTGCTTCTGGATTGGTTAATAGTATGGTCTAACTGAAGGAAGTCCGATAAAATAAGCGAAATCACAGTACAAGAACGAAAACTCAATCGCATGGTGCCATATAGAGAAACAGAAGATGGCAAGTCTTGTTATCATCTGATATGGTGAAACATGACCGCTCAAGCCTATCGGCAGGTCATATGATGATAATAATTTACTCTGCATTAAATATTATCAAAATACATTTAGCAAAACATTGAGAAGCGAAAAGCTGGAACTTTTCCTGACAACCAGATTGCCAGGGGAATAAAGGCGGGATAACGCGGGTTTGAAGATAAAAGTTGTATAGTTACAAATTGTGACATGGAAGACCGCATGTATTACTACTGCCAGTACGGAGAGGGGGAGAGGGAGGGCCTGTGTCTGTGGAAAGACATGATAACTAACGCTAAATTTCCTTAGCTAGAAAAAGAGAATGTCTTTTAAATACAAAAGAAGCAACTGTATCCTTGTATGTTACACAGGGCGCCCAACTGTTATTGATAATGTGATAATAGAATTCCTAAAACAGACCTTTCATTTTACCATACAGATGAAATCTTTTTGTCTCTTGTTTTCTTCGAGATGTTTATGACTCTCATCACCATCAGGGACTCATGCAGCCAGATAAGCAACCTTCTGGGATAGGAAGAACAACGGGACATGCTACTGACAGAAACAGTCTTTCTTCGGCAAACACTGCACTTTCCGACTACCACTTTGGAAATACGCCAGCTCTGTAGAACATTGTGAAAGAAAGGTGTCTAATAATGTTTAAAATAAAGTACAACACTGTAACTATACCTAGAATAAGACAAAATGATTACAACAGACTGGAGGATTTCTATATTCACCTTGGGATCAATGAAGAAGACTTCTTGATCAGTAGTGTCCAAACTTGTAGCATCCTGGACTGGTAGAGTTGCTTTTGTCTCTAATAAAAGATCCTTGTTTGTAGACTAGCAATTACTTCCTACCATGTCAAAAACATTTAAAGTTTTGATCTCGGCAAATGATCAAGTTCAGAACAACGTTCAAATTAGGGTAAAGATAAATTGACAAAGTGGATTGGGCACATATATATATATTCACCATCACAATCAATGTTCACTTCTGTCGTTAAACGTTGTGGGGAGAAACAGTTTGTGATCCAATGTTTGGTGAGCAGCAATGGCTATTGTCATTCCGTGTCTATGTAGAAGCTCTTTAATGTCATCAGTCCATTTTTCCTAGGGCAACCTCTTCTTTCACTTCAGATCTTTTCATGTTAAGCACGTGTGTTGGTTGTTGTTATGGCTGTATTCTTACTAAATAACCAAACCATATAATATTCTGAATTTGCTGCATGTTGTTGTTGTTCCTACAGTCATTCTGATAATATCATCAGAAAGATTACATTCACAAAATGTTACAAATATACGATTTTGCTTGGTATTGAGCTATTTGTGTGATGGGTGAGTTTTATGAACTTCTGCAGATATCTGCTGACATGCTAATCTGCATACGATTGTTTGTCAATCAGGTATTTGCTTTTATTGGCGTGAGTGTGGTACTTTTCCTGGTCAGCCGATTCAGTTCTGAAGAATGGCAACTGGACGCTGACTCAAAGCTGGAAAACGACTTCACTATTGGCAACAGCCTTTGGTTTTCTTTAGGTGCCTTCATGCAACAGGGGTGTGATGTGCTACCAAAGTAAGAATAACACAATCAGTGAATAATTTATTCGTGTGTGTGTGTGTGTATATATATATATATATATATATATATATATATATATATATATATATATATAAGTATATGTAATGATTTTATATACGAGGGGAAGTCAATAAGTCACAGATGGTTATGATATGGCCAGAAAATGTAGTTTGTGGATTCCAAAGGTGTCATTAGGTGAATGCAACATCGAACTTTGTCTCCGTTTGTTAGGTGTCGCTAGGCGGTGCATCTGCCTGCACAGCACAGAAACGAAATGACGACTGTACTTACGGAGAGTACCCTCAAAGAACAACATGATGTTATATGTTTTTTAAGGGGGAAGGGGGGGGGGGCAAAAGGGCTGTCTACAGAGGACATTCATGAGGAAATGCGTCATGTTTGTGCTGACAAATGTTTATCCCGTGAAGCGGTGGATAGCTTGGTAACGAATTTTTCTCAAGGACGCTGTATGATTGTTGATGAAGTCGTATCTGGTTGTCCTGTTGAGACAGTAATCCATGCATCGGGTGGAGGACATGATTAGAGGTGACAGGCTAGTAACGGTTGAATGTGGCAATCGGGTGCTCACATTGTTTTGGGTCCACTGAAAACCCACCTTGGCGGGAGATATTTTACGAATGACGCAAAAGTTGAATGTGAAGTGAACATGGTGTAGAAAACAGAGCACGCAGATTTGGAAGGACTGATAAAACGATTGGACAAGTGCATGAGTTTTAATGGACTTTTTTTTAAGGGACAGTATGTGCGTAAAAGTAAACGGGTTTTAAGTTGTTATCCTCTTAAGTTTTTTTTTTTTAAACAACCATTTGTGAGTTACTTATTGACTTACCCTCGTAACATGAAAATACTCAGCACAGCGATTAGAAAATAATATTTTAAGTAATAAATATGTAATCCTTGTCTGTAAACAGCTAGCATCTAGTCATATGGCTTTTATCAATATCAAGCACTGCTCTTTCAGTACAAAGCATCTCTCCATGCGTTAGTTGGATCAAGTTACATCATACGGTACGCATGCTAAAGATGGGGCGCACCGCTTTTGGTAATGGCCTGAGTGCTGTCATGTTGATTCTTCATTCAACATTTAATATTCAACATGGGCAAATCTCACTCTGACACGCTGCCGCTAACAGGGTAAACTTTGTTCTCTACACCATGTCAGCCAATATGTTCTATTCTCAACCCTTCCCTCCTCGGTCCTCTAACGAAAAAACAATCTACATTACTCACAAATAAAGCAGTTATCACCAGGGCACTCAACACTGTGAAAAACTGAAAGAAAAAAAAAAGTAAAGATCCCTTTTCACGCCTTTAGGCGCATCGGGTATATCGGAAGAGCACCCATATTTTAACAGACAAATCGCACTAGGTGGGTAATATGGTCAGCATTAAGTGAAAAACTAACATTCGTGTATGGGTAAGTAAAGTACAGTATTCTATAATTCAGCCCTCTAATTTTTGACAGATACAGCAAACATAATGTGAAGAGAGTAATGTATTAGAATCTTAATGACAGTATTCGATTTCGTATGTAGTCTGTTTAAGTTTGTGTTTTAATGTAAATAATGAGTGTCTATCGATAGGTCAGTCTCTGGACGCATTGTGACAAGTGTCTGGTGGTTCTTCACACTCATCATTATCTCGTCGTATACAGCAAATTTAGCAGCTTTCCTCACCACAATGCGAATGAGTGGCAGTATTCGTTCAGCAGAAGACCTGGTGAAGCAAACGGAAATAAAATACGGTCCATACAGAGGAGGAAGTACTTACATGTTTTTCAATGTAAGCTTTCAATGTTATCTTCTATTTTTTTTAATATTTATTGATAATGCAAATGCCAACAATATAAATTACAAAACAGCCCTACTTTTGAGGCATCAACATATCAACAGGCACACAAAAGAACAACTGGTAAATTCCCTATTCGTACCAACTTTGTGCTATCAGTGTCAGACATGGACAGTCCTACAAACACTAAAACGCAAAATCCCATGTAAGTAGAGACGTATAAAAAATGCTGCTTCCCTCCCCCCCCCCCCCCCCCCACCCCCCCCCCCCCCAAAAAAGGGGGGGGGGAGGGATAGACAAGAGAAGTCACCAACGAAGAACTAAGAATGATAGTGGGCACAGTACCGGTAAATGATTCCATACAATATCATAGAATCGAATGGTTTAGTTAGTATGGAACAGAGTCGGTCAGCGAATAAAGCGTACTACACGAGGACAGCAGGCTACAATCCAAGAGGCCGACCAAGAAATGTATAGGTGAATGGAGTAAAAGAGACACTAACGAAACGCATTATGACATAAACACAAGTTACACAATGGCAAATATCAGGAAACTAGATCTAACTTCTGTCTACGACGCTTGACGGCATAAGCAATGGAACTGAAGAGGAAGAAGGAGGATGAGGATTAGGAGGAGGAGGAGAAGAAGAAGAAGAAGAAGAAGAAGAAGAAGAAGAAGAAGAAGAAGAAGAAGAAGAAGAAGAAGAAGAAGAAGAAGAAGAAGAAGAAGAAGAAGAAGAAGAAGAAGAAGAAGAAGAAGAAGAAGAAGAAGAAGAAGAAGAAGAACAACAACAACAACAACAACAACAACAACAACAACAACAACAACAACAACAACAACAACAAGAAAAAGAAGAAGAAGAAGAAGAAGAAGAAGAAGAAGAAGAAGAAGAAGAAGAAGAAGAAGAAGAAGAAGAAGAAGAAGAAGAAGAAGAAGAACAACAACAACAACAACAACAACAACAACAACAACAACAACAAGAAAAAGAAGCATATCCAGTTGAGTTGAATTCAGCTAATTCAAGAATCGACATAACAGCATCCAGGGCATTCCTCCGTCCCCATCTTCAGCCGCTAGCTCAGAGTTCCAATACTAATAGTGCCAGTAGCATTCTGATTGAACGTCTGTCTTGCCTTTCCTTTGAGCGCCGAGCATCGGCTAGAACCCCTTGTCACTCCCCGCTGTATTAATCTCACCAGACTATGTGATCCATTTGCTCCAATGAACTGTAAACACTCCCCCGCGGCCCTAACCACGTCTGCCTTATCATGCATCAATATTCCACCAAGTTGTGCAGAGTCAGCCAGTCTGTCCGCCTGTTCATTTCCCAACACTTGTATGTCCAGGAGAAAAGATCCAGACAATACTCGCCACCCGTGTTCTTCGCAGCGAAGCATGCCGCTGCGCCAACCATGGCTGTCATGACCTTACTCAGCATGCTTTCTTAGTCAGTTACAATCACTACGTGTGTGTGTGTCGTGGTTTTCTAACCATCGGAAAGCTGCAGTGACCAAATCCACCTCCATTTTTAAGCTGGATGTTGTGGTATCATGTGCTAGGTTCTCCTGCATCAAACGTTTGACCATTGGCTCTTACTAAGAAACCCTAAGCACTTATTCTGCCTCTTGACGCTGAACCGTCTGTTATCCTCCAGATCCAGTGCTGCCGCCATAGTTTCCTGTCTGCTGTGGAACCCTTTATAGACGTCAAAAGCAAAAGCGGTTGCAATTTCCTATGTTTCCTTTCCTGGTCTGTAGCTTCCCAGACCTCTTGGGAAAAGCTTCCCCCTTTCCAAACATTCTTTCAGCTTCACAGCTGTCTTCTCCAAGACCTTCCAAAATGTGTTATGTAAGATGATGATTTTAAAGCCACTTAAATGATCACTGAAAGGTTTTGGCAGTGGGATTAGATAGCTGTGCAACTAGCCCTGCGGTACTGATGCTATCTTAAGGCTCTGGTAAGAACAGTCATATCTGACCCCATCAGGCCCTAGTGCAGCGTCTACTGCCTTTTCCAAAATCTGTTTGAAATCGTCTACTCGTATCATATCTTCATAATGCATATTGTTTCTGGTGCCAGCTTAATCCTCTCTAACTGTATCCCTGATGTCTACATCGTTATGATCAGTCTGAGCTATAAATCTATGGGAAAAAACCTCCCATCTCTTCATGTCTGTTGTTATACGCACATTATAGCCTTTACAAATTGTTCCCATGGTCATATGCCGATCTTTTCTCTCCATCTGCCTGTAACAGAAAACGCTGTGCGAATTGAACAACCTTCCAAAACTTTATTTTTCCCGCCTAAAACCAAGCCTTTGACGTCATAGATGTCTCCATTTCCCGCCAAAATCACCTACCGACGTCAAACTCGGGCATTTGGCCTTGTCCTGCTTTTCTCAAAGTTACTAAATTTATATTTCATCTTGTGACCTAACCTTATCGTTCTGGTAAATTAGTTGTTGACCAAAAATGCCCAATGTTTTATTCGGTTTTTGTATTTTTGATGCGCAATCGCTGGTTTTTTCGACATCACTCGCATTTTCTAAAACATTCAAAAGTTGGGCCTATAAAAAGGGAGCCCCTGGCTAGGTAGAGTTCAGAGAGGCACAGAGAGGGAGACGACACACAGAGGCAGACAGAGGAAGGACGGAGTTCGGAGAGACACAGAGAGGGAGAGGACACACAGAGGCAGACAGAGGGAAGACGGAGTTCGGAGAGACACAGAGAGGGAGAGGACACACAGAGGCAGACAGAGGGAAGACGGAGTTCGGAGAGACACAGAGAGGGAGAGGACACACAGAGGCAGACAGAGGGAAGACGGAGTTCGGAGAGACACAGAGAGGGAGAGGACACACAGAGGCAGACAGAGGGAGGACGGAGTTCGGAGAGACACAGAGAGGGAGAGGACACACAGAGGCAGACAGAGGGAGGACGGAGTTCGGAGAGACACAGAGAGGGAGAGGACACACAGAGGCAGACAGAGGGAGGACGGAGTTCGGAGAGACACAGAGAGGGAGAGGACACACAGAGGAGGGAGAGGACACACAGAGGGACAGAGGGAAGACGGAGTTCGGAGAGACACAGAGAGGGAGAGGACACACAGAGGCAGACAGAGGGAAGACGGCGTTCGGAGAGACACAGAGAGGGAGAGGACACACAGAGGCAGACAGAGGGAGGACGGAGTTCGGAGAGGCACAGAGAGGGAGAGGACACACAGAGGCATACAGAGGGAGGACGGAGTTCGGAGAGGCACAGAGAGGGAGAGGACACACAGAGGCAGACAGAGGGAGGACGAAGTTCGGAGAGACACACAGAGGGAGAAGACACACAGAGGCAGACAGAGGGAGGACGGAGTTCGGAGAGGCACAGAGAGGGAGAGGACACACAGAGGCAGACAGAGGGAAGACGGAGTTCGGAGAAACACAGAGAAGGAGAGGACACACAGAGGCAGACAGAGGGAGGACGGAGTTCGGAGAGGCACAGAGAGGGAGAGGACACACAGAGGCAGACAGAGGGAGGACGGAGTTCGGAGAGGCACAGAGAGGGAGAGGACACACAGAGGCAGACAGAGGGAGGACGGAGCTCGGAGAGACACAGAGAGGGAGAGGACACACAGAGGCAGACAGAGTGAGGACGGAGTTCGGAGAGGCACAGAGAAGGAGAGGACACACAGAGGCAGACAAAGGGAGGACGGAGCTCGGAGAGACAGAGAGGGAGAGGACACACAGAGGCAGACAGAGGGAAGACGGAGTTCGGAGAGGCACAGAGGAACTCAAATGGACTAGAGGGAGACTTGGAGTGGCTTGGGCAAGCTTAAACTTAGGTTGATAGAATCTTTATTCAGCAACGGTATCTTCGTAGCTTTTCGCTAGGCGTACAGTGTTAACGTTAGTAGACGTTGATTGCCTTTGTCACTACTGTTTGGGAAGTTGCCATTTTTATTGTTATAGATTAAATAAAGGCATTTTGCTATTTTGAAAACGCATTGATGGTCTACATAAAGATGTACGTCAGACGGCACGGAGGTTTGTTTGATATGACAGTGGCGATGAGAGACGAGAGAGGAGAAGAAGAAGAAGTGATTCAACTGCGAAATGTCCAACTTGAAGTGATAAGACAACAGCCAGTAGAGCCATGAGAAGAAGAAGACTCAGGCATAGAAATAGACGATGAACTGAGTGAAGAAGAGGAGGAAGGAGCAGAACAGTGATATACCACGCTTCCTCAACCAGCCTTAATCGAGAGTCCCGGTTACATGCCTTTGCAGTTTCCAGAAGTTCCCCAGTGTTTTATTGCCTACCATATCATTCCCAAAAATTTCCCACTTTGCTCTTTAGGCCTCTGCAGCACAGCATTTGAAAACTAAATCCAGTGTGCCTTAAGAATTAAATTCAATGCAGAACATATCTGTATGTAGGCACACACAAATCGTGCACATGTTTAATTCAGTCAACTGCTAATGATAATAGGGATTTGAATCCAGTTTATCAGTAAGAAATTATCTACCTACATTGAGAGGACAGAGAAGGACCTTTTTGTACGCTGTTGAGCCATTGGAGATTTGAGGTTAGACAACTTATATTAGATCAGTCGACACTGGCTGTGTGTGTATCGGTATATATAAATATATACTGAGTCAGTGATGGGTAATCACACACACACACACACACACACACACACACACAAACCGCTAGTCTGTTTACGTGAGACAGTCAATTTATTTAGCTTTTTCATCCATCATAGTTAATTTCTCCTACATGATAGATCAAATATTTACAAGTCTACACAACCATGCAAATTTCGGTACTGTTTTACATGCAATATACTGGCGTATATGGTTTTTCCTTACAAATGGTAAACAGATTAGAACTGGTAATTGAACACAGTATTTTTTTTTTTTTTTTAATTTTTTTTTTTATAATTGAAATCTAAGTCATGATGTTCTATAACAAAACTTAACTTTGATCATTCATATCTTGGATTGCGAGGTAGCAAACAACTGTGCCCTTGTATCAACGCATGTGGTCCTTCATGACTTCACAGTCAGATGTATTTGTTAAAGATAATGACGAAGGGATCAAGCGTGTTCGCGAAAGCAATGGACAATATGTCTTTCTCATTGAATCAACGTTAAATGAATACTACAGTTCAAGGTAGGTAGCCATTGTCTGTCTAGTGTTTATACAGTGTTTTCTTCAAGCTAGGGCAGACATAAAAGCCCTGCTTTCTTAAACCGTTCATTTTATGTACAACTGATCTCTCTTTATCAGAAGTTGTATTGTTTATATCTTCAGAAACTGCTAGGTGAAGACTAGTGAAAGGTTAATAGCAAGGAAGTAAATATGTCAAGAACTCTGTCCTGACAATGACGATTAAGACATATGGTGTTAAAACCATATTTTAATCGAAATGTAGTGCTGCTAACATCACCTCGATCGCCTTTACCTCCCTTCACATTGTAATACCTACTTAAGGTTGCACCCAAAATCAGATATAACATCCGTTATACCGGTATTCCAACGTAAGACTTTCGGGTCGGCAAACCACTGGCAGGTCAGTGTTTCCCTGAGTGGGAACTTCCACTCTCTGGGGGAACTTGGATGTTCCAGCGTGGCGGTGGCAGCCTAAGATGCAGTTTGGGGGTATTCAATGTAAAGCGACAGAGGTAGCAAGAGACAGAGTATGGTATACACACATGTGCGCGCGCTCACACACACACACACACACACGAAGGTGTCGCCACCGTGCCGCGGTAGTAGAGCTTGTGTTTCTTAATGACCCTGAGAGCTACGTCGGCGTAGTTACCAGCAGGGCTTTCCAAGCCGGAAATGTCGAAGGGCAGAGAACAGACAAGAGAGTCACCCTGGTCCTCCAGGCTGGGGGTTGACGCATAGGGCCAACACCTCCACCTTCGTAAAACTTCATCTCGCCACGAAACAGATATCTAGGCCTCGATTTCGGTGAATGAAGACGGGTAATATCCGCAGCAATGAACCTTAAAGGCTCGGAATACTAAACAAGAAAAGGAAGAAAAAAGAAGAATATATATATATATATATATATATATATATATATATATATATATATATATATATATATATTAGAAAACACACACACACACACACACACACACACACACACACAAATTATGTTATAACCAATCATATTTCTCTTTCTCGTTAACATTAATAAATATGTTATTCTTGAGAATTGTTTTAGTATTCATGTGCTTCGACACTAAATGCAACGATGGTCTGAGCAAAAACTTCCACTCACGACATGCCTTTTTTTTTAAATAGAAGACATTCTCTACCAGAAATTGGATATGGTTTAAATAGACAGTATTTTAAGCTATACTGCATGTTCGGGTGTTTAATCAGTAAAAAGGAAAGGGAGTCTCTTGGAAAGCGTAAAATAGTCATTCATCATTGTTTACATAACTAGCTTAACTAATTATTGTCACCAGTAAATCTCCAACAGCCTACATGAACAGGAGCAATATAAAACCGAGACTCTCCAATGATTCTGTTGTTAAGACGACCAATGAAAACACCACAGCAGCTTCCTATAGCTTTAAGAATCCGTTGATTAATCAGAGAACCGGGAAAGGAATTAGGGTCTAAAAAGTTTATTGACCCTGTTTTTAGTCTTTCTAGACAGTCTTATTATAGAGAGGCATAGGAATCGCAGCCAATGCAGCATGATCTCTCACTCAACCAATGCACTTTTCAGTCTGTAGTCGTTGACATCATGCCGGATGTCAAGTCTCGTTATGATGTTCAAAATTCTTTGACAACAGATATAATAGTACCGCCTACTGTTGTACTGTAGCTCAGTCATATCAGTGTGAAATATGAAGGAAAAAAACCTTACAGGAACAAACATGATAGAAAATGGCATCAAAATATTAACGATGAGAATATATTTGGAGAAGTATTTATCGACTTTAAGAAAGCTTTTGGCATGATAGACCATAATATTGTTAAAAGAAAATGAGAAACAATTAAATTTAACCCTAGGCTATCGAGTTTCCTAAAAATCGTTTTTGTTATATAAAAGATAAAAAATTTCATACAATAAATCCCTATCGCTGAAATACTGCGGTGCCTCAAGGTTCAAACCTCGGCCAGTTGTTATTCAGTACTTACATGAATGATCTTCCCTTATGTCTGATGATGTCGTCCTGCGATTTATTCGCAGATGACTGTACCGTCTATGCATCCTCTTTTGAACTGAGCTGACTTCCAATAGTCCAGTTATTTTCAAAACAGAGCTGCCATATTACCCAGCTAAAGATTATCATTTCTGGTAGTGGGGTGAGGAGGGGGAGAACCGGACACACACACAATCTGAATTCTTTCCACACAAAAAGAGAACTAGTCCAGTATTGAAAGTGAGCCTAATATGGATCCCTAGAAAAAAAAAGGCAAATGAGCCTACGAAGACTACATAAAACCTCATGCAGGACTGTTTCCATTAGAACTTTATAAATTCTTAAAAACTATCTGTGAAGCTGTACGAAGAAAAGCCTGTAATACTCCGGGCTTCTAGTAAGGCGTGCAGAGAGTTGAGTTGTGCTGAACTGAGCATTATTAACTAACATCAAAGCATTTGGGAAATTGCCACAAGCACTCCGTCCACATCTTCAGCAACCAGCAAAGAGTCCCAACTTCGATTGTATCATTAACAGTCTGATTGTATGTGCTTCTTGCATTTCGTCTTAGTCTATGGTATCGGCCAGATTCTCTGATAACTCTCCATTGCTCCATTCTTTTCAGACCATGATAATCTAAATATGCCTCCGCACTGTCCACTCCCTCCCAAAGAGCCTTGACAAGATCTAGATTGTCATGCATCAGTTTGCCACTAGGTAGTGCAGAGCCAGAAAGAGTCTGTCCGCCTGTTTTTTTTTCTAACTCACCTGCATGCTTTGGAAAAAATATCCACCGGACGCTAAGTAGCCTGGACTTCTGAAGCGATGAGTGCTATTGCACGAAGCATACCTGTCTCCACCTTTGTCAGCATGCTTTTCGAGTCAATTACAATCGCAACATGTGTGTGCAGCGGATTCTCAAGCCAACTGAAGACTGAAGTGACCGCCTCTACTTCCATTTTCAAACTAGACGTTGTGATATCGTATGCCAAGCTTTGTTGCGCTAACCGTCGTCCATTTGCTTTTGCTATGAACCGTCAGGCATTTCTTCTGCCTCTCAACACAGGGCCATCGGTGTAGATAATCACTTCACCAGGGTGGGAATTGTCATGAATCAGTTGTTGGATGTCCTGATTCCACAGCACCTACTGGCCAGTCTCTGCACGCCCGACACAATTTGAAAAGCACCCGGCAAAAATTGGCTTTTTGTTTTTTGTTTTTAAAATACATAAATTATTGAATAGCATTAAAGAATATTAGTGTAGTTGTAATCTACTTATCCTCGTTTTAAACGACTAAGTTTATGTAAAGTAAACACAGGCGTTGGCTAGATAGTGTGGTCGTATAGAGAGAGACAGTGGAAAATGACAGTGGTACTTTGGGTCACGAATTTAATTCGTTTTTCGAATTCGTTCGCCAGCCGAAATGTTGCGAACCGAAACATTTTTTCCCAACGAAATTAATGCCGATTAGATTATTCTGTTCTACCGTCTCAAGAAATATGTTTAAGGCCTTTAATTAAGGATTTATGTATGGCAAAAATATGTACTTTAAAATATGCAGTATAACTTTACCTTGAGGATTGATAGCTGCTGGCACATGTAGATTAGTAGTAGAGACTACTCCTTCCATGGAGAGTCCCATTCCACAATAACATCGGCCAACTGTTTTAAGTGTTTCTGGCATTTGTTTCCTCTTGTTTGTATCCTTGGAACTGGTTGGTTTGTTGGCTTGGTGGCTGGAGTTTTCGCAAGATCAGGAACGATCCAGAAACATTTGTCTTTTTTGGATAATTTTCTTAAAATGTGACTTTATATTGCCATTTTAAATGTTAATTTCTCTGCTGGTCACAGTTTGTTAGGGTGATGCTTCTCAATGGAAACATGCGCTTTACTTTGCTTGATACAAATTTCTTTGATCTAAACACTTGAAACATATTCTACCTTGTCCTCCTCCTCTATTGAGTGCTGCTCCTCCATAACTTTTATTTGTTCACGCTGCATACAGATCTGCAGGTTCTTCCTGAGTACAAACATGAGCACATACTGTTCACGAATTGAAAACCGTGGCGCCAAAGCCCCATTTGTGCGTTCATGCTCTGAAGATTTGTTAGCGGATCGAGTCAAAATTTGTTCGCAGTTTTTTTTTTTCGTAGGCCTAATTGTCCGTGCTGCGTGGATTTTTATCGTGGTATGGGACGTCGCAGGTCGACCCAGCCTAAAATGGGTACCAGGATGGACTGTCCTGGGAAAGTAAAGACAGCCGGCGTGATGCTGACCACATTACCCACAGAGTGCTGATGGTCTGTAAAAATATGGGACGCTCTGCCCATATGCCCGATGCACCGAAAGGCGTGAAAAGGGATCTTTACTTTTACTTTTTAATTGTCCGTGACTGGCAGCGTTTACCACTCGAGGTAACACAGTGTTTCGATTTCTGGCTGTAATGAGTCTGCAGTAGACTCTCCATTGATACCTATTCGTTCGCTCAGCAAAGATTATTCCAGCCCGTCGTAATGTAACCTTATGTTCCTCTTGCCGGCTTCACACCAATTGCTTACCGTGGAGCTGTGTCTTGCACACGGCTAAATTGCTTTTACTCTGTGATAATTTTTCTCATCCAGCAATGCTGAATTAATTCCATTTTCAGTACGCTGTTATTATGTTATGAATAGTATATATATATATATGGGGGAGAGGGTAGTGGGTAGCTTTTGTGATTCCACGAGGCAGTTTTACGTTTAGTAGTCACTGCTTACTAAACGGTCGGCTCCCGACATCACTGTCAAAACAAACGCAAGGCGGTCGGCTGTCGAATCGCCCTCAGCTGGAATTGAATCTCGTTTGCAGTTCGTAAGTAACAAATGCCGACGCTGCAGTGGGCTCTGCAAAGCCTTTAAAGGATAGACAAATAACTGTTAGTTTTCTTTATCTTACATCAGTGGGATGTTTGGAGGCGTCTGGCTGTTCTTATTTGTAACGTCTGCCTGATTTATTTAGGTTACCATGTGACACAGTAAAAGCTGGAAATAACTTGGATGCCAAAGGCTACGGTATAGCAACACCTATGGGATCTGATATCAGGTATGTGCAGATCTTACCTAGTGGTGTTTTTTGTGTAACATCCACACTAAGCCCTGGATTGCTCTCTATAAATGCAGAAGTGACTACGGAGGTCCAAGAACTATGATTCATCATAAGTGAACTATATCTTAATAATATTACCAGACCTAAAGCGAGAGAAACTAAACTGTTTGCAGGAATGAACATTATTTAAGATGACAGACCTGAAACGGGTTGAAACTGCAGCAGCAGAAAAAGTTGATTATCAAAGCGTTGTCAGAACGTGCACTCGTGCGAGTGTCTCTACAGCCAATAAACTCATAATGAAGTAAAGTGATCTGTCATTGAAACATTTCTGTCAGCACCTCACAGTTCTCTACCAGCCGTCTTCGCCTTCATATTAGCTAAGCTACGTCCCAGTCTACAATGTCCTTACATATGTGTGTCAAATAATTACATAAATGTTTTATACCGCCTCCTCTTCACCCCCCCCCCCCCCCCCCCCATCCACTCCGTCCCTGAACTTTACAATTCCTTTTCTTTTTTCAGTATTACAGCAACTATAAGAAGTAATAACTATTTCGGAACAAAAAGAGAAGAGTACGATAAGCATGCGTGCTATCACATGATTTGGTTTCATTATATAGCGAATATATAACTGAGACTCTTGTGCGATCCAAGTGATAACTTATGGATGCGAGAGTTAGAAAGCAACCCTAGCTCTAGATACAAAATAAGACAGTTGTGAGAACAAATGTCTTAGAAGAAAACTAAATTTCCACTTGACCGATTTCAGATCCAGTATATGAACACCGGAAGGGAAAAGAAAACAAGGAAGACCAAAAGAGACTCTACTTATAACCATCATCAGGAAAGGCTCAGTCATAGGCCTAACAAACATCCAAGACCTGAAGCAGGTGGCAACGAACCGCCACACATGGAGAGCTAAGACTTTTGCCCTATGCTCCGCCCTCGGCCCAAGAGGAAAGAATAATTAATATAATGAGATCGATCATGATATGCCAGGAATTGTGGTTGTTATTCATAACGTAAACAACCTACGTGATGCCAGTGACACCGTCTTGATAGCCACAGGTCAGAACAAAACTTCAGCCATTGCTACATACGGTGCTGATATAAAATGGGCCTAATTTGAATAATGGGAAGACGGAAGTATTGGGGATATTCAAGAAACGAATATTGCCTAAAATTGTATTAAAAAGTCGAAGGCGTTATTTTATGACATTTATAGAGATTTAAGTATCTAGGCACTTGGATAACATCCGATGCCGGATGTGTCATAGAGATAAAGAATATAAAAAGAAACGCAAAAAACTGCCTGTCAAAAAAGGAAGAAAATTGTTTGCAGTGAATCTCATTAGAGGTTAGGAAAAAAAAAAAAAAAAAACTATTGCATGCTATACATAGCTAGTGTTAATATGCGGCTGTGAATCATGGACAATAAATAAGTAAGTCGAACAATATCCTGAGACATCGGAGATGTGGTTTTACAGAAGAATGCTTAGAATTCCATGGACAGTTTTGAAGAGCAACCCAGATGTTTTGAAAGAAGCGAGTGCTCGAAGACAACTTATCATAAACATTAGAAAGAGATATATATTTGTGTGTGTGTGTGTGTGTGTGTGTGTGTGTGTGTGTGCGTGTGCGTGTGTGTGTGCGTGTGCGTGTGTGTGTGTGAGCAGAAGACAAATGGAAAATGTTATGACCACTGGAAAGATCTGTGACAAGAGAGACAAAGGAAGACAGTGTGAGAAGATTTTGACAGTCTGTTGTCATGCATGGAAGGGTATCAGCACACGAACTGATACACGCAGTTGCGGATTGCGTAGAGGCATGATCGTCCGCGCCAGTCGGCAAGGCACTTGATGATGATGATGATGACGCTGATGATGATGATGATTTTCAGTATTAGACCTACTGTACATTTCTCATGTTTGACAAGCCAAGATAGCATATACTTTTTATTGTTGACTCATCTTCTCAAGTCGATACATTCCAATATCTGGTTAGTTAGTTAGTTGGTCGACAGATTATCCTCATTGCACGTCGAACCACTCAGTCCATAAGTGCTCGGATCCCCTCCTCAGTAAATCCCGCAGCGTGGAGCAGCTAACGACACCAGTTCTGTGTTGTTTTTTTATTCTTCTTTGGCTACCCGAGTAATGTTTTTGTTTGGCGACACCCCGTTTAACATCTTTTCTTGCAGTCTGACCATGGCTGCAGATCTACAGTTCTCAGTTGGTTCATGCAAACGTCTTAAATCTCTTAGCACATTCAGTATATCAGCCTGGTCCATGGCTTGTTCGTTTCCTTGTACCCCCACATGTCCAGGCACGAAAATGAAACTAATCCTTGTCAGCCTTGAATTCTGTAGAGCCACCACCCACTGCCTTCGGACCCAGCCCTTCTCTATCTTCCTGAGCATACTCATCGAGTCACTGAGAAAGCATGCTCCAGTGAAAGTCTGTGTCTCTAGCCATGTTACTGCTTTAGTTACAGCCATGACCTCCATAGTAAGACTACTTGTAGTTACGGCAAAACCTCCAGAATCTTCCTTCACAACTCTCCCTCCAAACTGAGCCGTTAAAGCCGACGAGCTTCTAACGTGGCTGATTACAGAACCATCTGTGTAAATGATAGCATCACCCTCTAGAGCGTTTTCAAAAATCAAGGCTTGAACTTCTGCTTCCACAGCGGCGGGACTCTGTTGTCTGCACTTTCTGTCTAGTTGGATGCAAACAGAAAAAGATGTACAGCACTCTGAAGGCACTTGCACCCACTCCTAGCCGGGTTCTATGTCCTCAAGTGAACACACCTGTAAAATAATGTCCTCGGCTTGACCCATCCACGATTTGCCTATTTTTAACCTGCTGCCTTTTATCATCTTGATTTGACAATGTAATGGATGTTGTGTGTCCGCCTTGACTGTGAGGTAGGCACGAGCTCGTGAAATTTGTATTCTGTCTTCCGTGGTCGGAAAGTCGAGAAGGTAGCGCATAGCCCTGCATGCTGTATCTCTGGGTATAGTCATAACATTAGACGGAAGATGTGTTTTAGTAATTTAGAGCAGAATAGGTCAGGCTAAGGCTGCATTTCACAGAATGAAGACCCTCTTTGTAACAGATCCCTTAGTGTGAATGTCCAAAAAAAAAAGAGTACTCAATGTTCTGTAGAACACTGCTGTATGGTAGTGAATCGTGGAATGTGAATGCACAAATGAGGAAAAACACTTGGAGGCGATGAATATTATGAATCCCTTGCACTGCCAGAGTAACGATGATTGCTTGAAAATCGCTAATGAATAAAATATCAATATATAACAAGCTGTAAGGAAAAGACAATCATTGTTTTGTTTTTCTTGTCACGTTTTGAGAGGAAAGACTTTGGAGAATATTGTGACGACGGTGAAGATCAATGGTAGAAGAGGAAGAGGCAGACCAAGAGAGATTATAATAGGTGGATTGCGACAGTGGCACGAAAGGATATAATCGGTGGCACTGATCCAGAGGACTAGATGGTGAGATATGTGGAAACGCATGAACGCCTACGCCAGTCGACAGGGCACTTGATGATGATCTTCTCCTAGGGTCATAACAAACTGAATGGAATGAGTTCTCGCGGGATGTTCACCAAATTCTGACACTTTTTTTTAAATTCTTATATTTTTTTTATTTTTTTTTTTAGTTTTTATTTCGGTAGTTTCTTTATTTTATCATCTGTTATCTACTAAATGTCGTTTGTCATAAATTTCACATTTGCTTGTCTACGAACAGAAGGGGTAATATTCTTCAGTGTCTTTTGTATTGAAACACATCCTCTAGTTGGTAAATGGTGTGTATTATCTCTTCCACACTATAACTATTGTATACAATTAAATTAGAAGGGAAAGTGCTTAAGCAAGTCAATAAATTCAAGTATTTGGAAACATTCATAACATCACATGGACTAAGTGTGACAGAAATTAGAAGCAGAATTGGCCGGGCAAAGGCAATTTTTCAGAAGATGAAAAGTATTTTATGTAATAACTCACTCTCATTAAACATCTGAAGAAGAGTATTAAAAAGTTATATCGGGCTGCCTGTTCTGTTGTATGGTAGTGAATCTTGAAATGTGAGCAAACAAATTAGGAACAGTTTAGAGGCAACTGAGATATGGTTCTTGAGAAAAGTGTTGATAATACCTTGGACTGCAAGAATGACTAACATTGAATGCATGGGAAAGTACAACATTATATACAACAATGAGAAGGAGACAAAAATAGTTCTTTGGTCATGTAATGAGAAAAGAAGCACTGAAGAATATCGTGACGACTGGAAAATCACAGATTGAAGAGGCAGAGGCAGACCAAGAGAAATGATGGTGGATGGCCTAAGACAGTGGCATGAAGAAATATCATCAGTAGAATTGATCCTGAACACCAAAGATAGAGATCAGTGACGACGCATGAACGCTTATGCAGTCACCCAGAAAAACCATTTTGCTGTTTTTAATATTTTTTCTTCAAGCACTTTCGTGCACCGATAATTACTTGCTATTCTGCTCTAAGATTGTTGAGAGTTTCTGCTGTGGTCCTGTCTTGAAGTGTGATGAGTAAATCAGCTCCTCCGTTTTTTTTTTGTTGTTGTTGCTGCTACCTCCAATGATCCATCGCTGTATACGTGTGTCTATTCGGGTTTTGGACAAGAGATAGATGTGTTAAGGGGTCTTTGCAAGCAGTGCTGTGATGCCGATAACTGAGAACAGTTTTTTGTTTGTTTGGTGTTTCTTAATTTTCAGTTATTTATTATGTCAGTCTTTTTTTTTTTTTTTTACAGCGCATTTGTTTGCAAAGACAGTGTCCTAAACAAAACATAATGTAATGTGTATTTTGTCCACCATCTTATGCTTGTCTTTGTGTAATGTAATTGTCGTCTCTGTGTTTTCAGAGATAAATTAACACTTAGCATTCTTCAACTGCGGGAGGATGGCGTCCTGGATGAATTGAAAAAGAAATGGTGGATTGAAAAGTCTCAGTGTCCACCAGAAGTTACAACCAAGGTAATGTTCAATTTATTCAGCAAGGAACCATTATTTGATAAATCAGTTCTTGAGTGAAAGTAGAAAAAAAGCTATAATAAAATATAAAAATAAAATAATTGAGACAATATAAATTTGACTACTTTGAGGTCAGTCGATGTGTATTTTTGCGCTTTCGTAATAGCAAATGGATAAAGTGTTCAACACGCTTAATAATATGCAAAACATCGTTTAAGGCGAAGAATGTTACGTGGAAACATTATTGTCAACTGACGTGAGAAAGCAAAATTTGAAAAGCTACATTTCGAAAAACTAGGCAAAAGAAAGACATGATAATCCTACATGATCTCAACGCGGAGGCTCATAAACAGCATCCTTTCCGGAAAGTTGATGCATTTTGGCTATATTAAACGTAACGATGGTCTGGAGACAACCATGCAGTCTCCTGAAAATGCAGCAGACCACCGCCACAGCAGACTCAACACATCGAAGATCAATCTATTATGAAAGCATATAGGGCTAGAGAACTGCCTAGAGAAAAAAAAAGACTGTCAAGACGAGAGCGACGATTTGTAAAGAATCTGCTGATTGAAGATGATGATATAGCGAAATGATGATGTCATTAAGGAATTTAACTCAAACAGATGTCTGAGTTCCAGCTGGAAAAGTAGGGGGTGGATTGGGGAGGGTGGGGGGGGGGGGAGACTGGGCACGAGAAAGTGAAAACTGGAGTACGTCATGAGAACGAATACATTGGAGGGGAAAAAGAAACAGAGAGAAATCAAGAGAAAGGAGGCTACAAAGTTTTACCATTGACTTGGAGGAACATACGAGTGTGTAAATAATATATCGATAAGCAAGGCTGGAGACAAAAAGATGTGGGCAGACAATAGGAACTAGATCTCTGCTTTAGTGTGATTCCCATATTTAATACACGCACTATAGAGGTAATTCGTAATACTAGAAACATGATTTTTCAGAAATATGCATAGCAGTATAAATATCTGTATGTTAACATAATTATTTTTGACATGCATTTGCTGTAGGAGACTGATGCGTCTTTGACCTTGTCCAAAGTGGCTGGCATCTTTTACATTCTTGTCGCAGGATTGGGCCTCTCCATGATTTCTGTGATACTTGAATTTCTTTACAAAACCAAAGTGGACTCCAGAAAGCAAAACGTAAGCGTTAACATTGCGCTGAATGTCTTTCTTTAAAGATTAAATGTTTTCTGAAATATCATTGTGTCTGACTGTTACAGTATACTGTCGTTGTGTTTGGTGCCATTTTTCCAAAGAGTTGTTTATATTGTAGTGTTTGAAAGGTAATCTTTATGTTATTGTAATAACAACATGACACTGCATATTCCAAGCTATAACTTTGTTTGCTTCCAGGTGTCATTTGGTTCTGAAGCACGCTCCAAGTTTAGACTTTCTATCAGTGGTCACTCAGAGGAAGACTCAAATGATCAAAGAACACCCTTAAAATCAACAACAAGCATGGTTAGTTAGATTTCTTTTCTGGCATATCAACAAAAAGCTTGGTTAGTTAGATGATTTTCTGGCATATCAACAACAAACATGGTTAGTTAGATGTATTTTCAGGCAGTCTTAATTTTTTTCCCCATCATTTGCTAGCATGTAAATCTTGTTACCAATATTGTTTTACCAGTGCCATATATGGGCATTAACAAAAGAACACGAGCGGAAACAAACAATGCGTGAAATTAGATGCTTGGAAAAAGCATTTAACGTAACAAGCAGAGACCATAAAAGAAACTGAGATATTACTGGAATGGTGTGAACAACACTTGTAATTAAATTCTTTGAAAAAAACAAACTGAAATGGTTTAGTCATCTGGTCGAAATGAACCCTGGCTACCCGGTTGCCAGAGCATAGAACGTGAGAATTGAAACATTAAGAGGCAGAGGAAGGCCAAGAAGAAGTTGTGGCTAGATGGAGTTAACTTGTTAAAACTCAACAAAATCAGGCACAAGCTAGCGAGCACTCACTATCACAGAGGAGGCTGAGTGGTCTCCAGGCATGGTGTCCGCCTAGAGTGCTAGAGGTTCCTAGTTTAATCCCCAGTAAGGTCTCGGATTTTTTCACGTGAACTTGAATTTCTAGTATTTTACCTTGGTCTTTGGGTAGTGAGGTTGGACGCCTGTGTACATTGTCGCGCAATTAAAAAATCTCTTGACAGTTAGAAATCGAAAAGAGTAGCCTTAACGGCGCTGCCCGGGCAAAATTTGGGGCTAAAAATCTACCCAAAGTATTTCAGGGTCCTCGTCGGTGCTACAGAGCCTGTGCACTGTGCTAAGCTTCATCGGACTCAGACTTTAGTTAGAAGAAGAACGGAGCACTTGTGGGTTACTACCTGTGTGCAATGATGTTGATCCGTTGTTCAAACCTCAAACCTCACTATCCCGGAAACCGATCATCAGCCGTATTTGCTACGCCTATCAGCATTATTGAGAGGAGGCTAGTTAGTTGGTGGGACAGCTAACTCTATAAAATATCTCAAAATTCTACGAAATGGCCATCGGGGAGGGGGGGGGGGGGGGGTAAGAGGGGCCATAACCTCTCCCATCTGCTGCCTTGCAGGGTAAGTCTCTTTAGACAAAGGCTATTTTAGTTAAACCATACACAAACCGTCAGAAGGCAAGGGGAAACCACTCCTTTATTATGCCTAGTCAGTTATGCCTCAGAATATCATTTGACTGTGTAAAGCATGAAGAAGTAATCAAACTATTAGAAAAATTAAACATTGATGGAAAAAATCTACGAATAATAAAGAATATGTGTTGACAGCAAACAGCAGCTTTAAGAATTAACAACTGTTTAGGTTCATTTCAAAGCATAAAGAGGGGCGTACTACAAGGATGTGTAATATCACTTGATTTGATTTCAGTATAGACAACATATATAGTAAAATCTTTAATTGATATGCCCTGAATTGTGGTTGGTGGGAACAATATAAACAATTTACGTTATGCTGATGACACAGTATTGATAGCAACAAGTCAGAAAAACTACAGAAAATGATAGACATTGTGGAGTCGGAAAGTGGAAGAATGGACCTCAGAATAATGGGAAGACAGAAGTATTTGTGGTATCAAAGAAACGAATTATTCCTAAATGTGTAATAAAAGTCGATGGTGTTATTTCAGGACAAGTACAGAAATTTAAGTATCTGGGCACATGGATAACATCAGATGAAAGATACATAACTGAGATAGGAAACAGAAAAGGACGGGCAAAAACTGCATTTTATAAAATGAAGAATATCTTGTGCAATATATCCTTGTCATTGAGAGTTAGAAAAAGAATTCTTGCTTGCTACATACATCCAGTTTTAACATATTGCTGTGAATCCTGGACAATCGGTAGGCAGGCCAAACAATTTCTTGAGGCCTCAGAGATGTGGTTTTACAGAACAATGCTTAAAATATCTTGGACAGCAAAAAAGAGCAACCAAGAGGTTTTGAAAGAGGCTGGAGCTCGAAGACATCTTGTCACAGACATCAGAAGGAGACAGTCATCATGTTTCGGCCATGTTATGAGAAGAGGGAAAATAGAACATGTTGTGACCAATGGAAAGATCTGTGGAAGGAGGAATAGAGGAAGACAACGAAAGAATATTCTTGACAGCCTTGTTGCATGGCATATAGGTGTGTCAGTATACGAACTGATACATGCTGTAGGAGATCATGGATTGTGGAAAGGCATGATCACCCACGAAAGTCTGCAAGGCACCTGATGATGATCTGCATTAAGCAGTGAAAGACAACAGACAGACAGATAGGAGAAGGAGAAGGACGATCAGTTGCAGTTACTTATAATGTTATAATGTGGGACACGGCAGGTTGCTTTTGTGTTCCTATTCGGTTTTTTTAAGTAAAATAAACCTGCGTAGGCATCATCAACATTTTCTTTGTTGTCATCTTTATCATCATTATCATTTTTTATTCATCACCATCATCATATTCATGATCAGTATCATTTTCTATGTTTATCTTGAAGCATCTTTGGCAAAAGTAGTTAGCCGTTTGGGGCTAGATGGGTGAGAAGAATGCCGACTGTCTGATCACGTGTAATTGTTCGAGATGAGGAATGAAAGTCTACTGACTGCAAGCTTCGACTGTGTACAGGTACAAGGAACAAGATGTTAGCCTGATGTATTATGTATGGTACAAAACGTAACTGCTGAGAGATTCCAAGCGTGAGATAGTTCGAACTGTTGTTAAAAATCAGCCATGTGTAGCAGCCACGAGAATACAGATGAGCGACTGGACAGTGTAGCGGTTGGAATAGCTAATAAAGATCAGTAATTGCCTTTTGTCGTCGGTGTGTTCATAATAACTTAATATAAGAACGTCAGTACAACAATGTGATGAGTTCAATGAAACAAAGCCACATTACACTGTTCATGTCCTTCCGTGGAGATGGAATGTCTTTATTGTCATTAAAGCATCTTCCCCCTGGGCGCATTATTGCAAAATATATCAGATCTTTATTTGCTGACTCGCTTATGGGAGGTCGTTTTTTTTCCCCCTCCATTTTAACAAAATGACCAATAATTGTATCTGTTTCTATAATTTGTATGCAAAGTATTGTTCTCACAGTCTGTCTAATAATTTCATTTCTTACTCGGCCACGATGGCCAAGTTGGCGGCTTTTCTCAGATGTTTCTCGACAGCTTGTGTGTCTTCGCGTGTGTGCGAATGCGCGCGCGCGCGCGTGTTTGTGTGTGTGTGTGTGTGTGTGTGTGTGTGTGCGTGCGTGTATTTGTGTGTGTGTGTGTCATGCATGCCTTATTTTTACATTATAATAATATAACAGGTACTATCATGTTTTAATCGCTGTTATGGTTTTTTTTTTTTTTTTTCAGTTTACAACAGCGAACACTCCGGGAGATGAGGAATCCGTTTTGCACAAAACTCAAACTTTGGTTTAAACTCGTTTATATTGCCTGCAAACATTCTTCACAATGTACATGCTATGTGTGTATAACTTTTGATGTTCTGCATTCCAGAGGTACCGTATTGTGTGCTCGCACCAAGCTAACGAATATTGAACAAAGAAGACACAAACAATAGACTGCACAATTTATTGCCTGGCATATTTCGCTGTATCTCGTCAGGTGCATACTACAATAACAAGTGAATAAATGAAGCAAATAGCTGAATCCTAAAAACTGAAACACAAATTCGAGTACATTCTACACTGTCTGTTTCACCAAGGTAACCTTAAGGAAACTACCATTTCTTTCTGCCTACAGAGATCCGGTTTTAACCGGTGGATCGCGGACGCTTCCGCGTATCTGAGTAATCTACGGTTGGCCGATGTGTAAATAATTCGAAATGCATCATCCCTGTTAATGATGTGCCCGGAATTTAGAATGTGGCACGCAATTGCTGATGATGGATTTTGTCGACCAGTCACCTGATTCGTTGTTGTTGAGGTGTTAGTGTTTTGCATTGCTTTTACCAACCATAGTGGAATATGTTCAGCAACCCGTTTCTCCAGTCGTCGATCGGTTCTGCCCACATATGCAGCGTTACAGGTGCATTTAAATTGGTATAAACAGTTAGATCTGGCGTACGTCGAGACTGGTTCTTTTACAGGTGGCGTAGGAATCGTGGTGGTTTTGAATCTCATAACGGGCATGACTGCGTAAAAGGTTTGACCGACTGCTGTTTTGAGTCGGTCATATACACGTTGCATGACGTCATCTCCCCGAAACGTTAGATGTATATAAACTTGTTTTTTTGGCACCGACATTTCTAAGGTAACTGGTTTAGGTGGCTGGCAATGGCACTTAATAAAACCACCTGGATATCCGGGCACATCATTAACAGGGATGATGCATTTCGAATTATTTACACATCGGCCAACCGTAGATTACTCAGATACGCGGAAGCGTCCGCGATCCACCGGTTAAAACCGGATCTCTGTAGGCAGAAAGAAATGGTAGTTTCCTTAAGGTTACCTTGGTGAAACAGACAGTGTAGAATGTACTCGAATTTGTGTTTCAGTTTTTAGGATTCAGCTATTTGCTTCATTTATTCACTTGTTACTGTAGTATGCACCTGACGAGATACAGCGAAATATGCCAGGCAATAAATTGTGCAGTCTATTGTTTGTGTCTTCTTTGTTCAAATTCACATCGGGGAAACATTGCTTTGAATTTCTCTAACGAATATTGTTGTACCCATTACCAACCGAGTCATTTGCACTTCGCTATCTGTATGTGTGGGCGCGTGCGCATGCATGCGTGTTTGTGCGCTTCGCATGTATGCATGTAATGACATTTGATATATACTTTAAGAATCTTTTTCTGCGGTTTTTGCTCTTATCAGTGCACAGTAATAGTCCTTTACATATTCTATATAATACAATCTTGATTCACTTTTTTAAAACAGTTTTTGACAACTGTTTAATTCGCAACAGAAATGATGTATTTTATTGACCAGATATTGCAGTTTTGTATTGTGCCGCTGTATAAACAATGTGAAGCAAGAATGACGCTTATGAGCTACAGATCTGCATTTTGATGTCGATGTACTGGCCAGCTGATGAGAGGTGACTCAACAACATCATCTTCGTTGTCATAAACCACTTCTGCCGTTATGTCATGTAGAAAAATAATTTGCAGTTTTCTATTATCCTTTGTTTTAGTCAATTTAATGTGCAGACTTAGATGATGATACTGGTAGTTGTATTATTCGCAATGGAACCAACAGGGCCAATAACAAATGTGTTGAACAGCAATTCTGATGGCATCTGTGCTCTGTGAGAATTATTCCAATGATCAGTATATTCAATTAATTTTGTATTACGGGACTGAGAGAGCATGCTTGGGAAAACTTAAGCTGGCGTTCTGTGCACAGAGTGGCTAGCATCACTTGATAATACTCAGATGTGGAGCACATCGTGCATTTTTCTGTCCAAGAAATTCTGGTGTGTGAGGTTACAAGCAGGCCCTTAGATTAGCTGTTGCCACTGCTCTGGACGGGAAGCTGCTTTACCATGAAGCGGACATTGTGAAGACTCTCTGGGGTCAAATAGACAGTGCAATGGAATAGACAGAGAATCCATACATTGAATGACTAATAAATTCAGCTGGGGAGGGGGTGGGGAAGAGTGGAGGTTCTGAAAGATATTCAACACACAACGGAACATAGACAGGCTGTTAATCTGGAAGATATTCAACACTGAACGGAACATAGACAGGCTGTTAAACAGTGTGCAACTGGTACTATTGTTACTATTACTATATCGACTCTTCGTTGGCTACTGAAAAAAGGAGACGGGGCACTTGAGACGGGGCGCGTGAAGTGATGCCAATGCCTAAATGATTCATTTCTTCGACTACGTATATATTTATCGGCTGTATGGACACCTAAGGAGAGCGAACTGTTTGGAAAAGCAAGCAATTTCACACATATCCAAGAAAAAGCTCTGAAAACTAAATAATGTTACTGTTGCTCTACTTCCTACCAATTTAAGCCTGCCAGGTTAAATAACACAATACAAAATCAAGAAATCATACGAATACTAGTAATAAAGCCAGGTCATCAAAGAACAACAAATGAAGTGGTTTGGACACCTAACAAGAATGCCCTGGTACTATCTGCCACTGCGAGTCACACTTATACGTTACAACGGGTATAGAATGAGTGGAAGACCTCGGAAAATATGAAGTGATGGCATTAAGAACAGCCTTACAGAAATAAACATCAGTCTTAATAGTGCTCGTGACAGAGCTTATTAACGATTTTTACATCTCCCCTGACATTTCAATGAGGTACAAGGTGGAAGAAGAAGAAGAACAAGAACAAGAACAATAACAAGAAGAACAACAAGAACAAAAAGAACAAGAAGAAAATGGTTAATTAATTTTTAACTGTAATTGTCGAATGATTTTCTGTTGTCATAGATTGTTCAGCTACATTATTGTAGTGATATGTCAAGAAATACTAGGTGTAGCACCTGTCGGTACAAAAATTATATCCGTAAATATTCAAACTATTTTTAAATTCTGCTTTGCAAAATTACCCCACCAAAGTAATCGCAAAGTAGACTGGTTCTTTCTTTTAACATACCTGTTTTTGCCTGCTTTTCCCTTGCCCATGTGACAGCCAGCGGTTTGATAATCATAAATCATCATTATCGAATGCCTTTCCCAGCTGGCGTAGGCGTTCATGCATCTCCACAGATCTCGGTTTTTTTTTTTTTTTTTTTTGATGTTCTGGATCTTTTTTACTAATGATATTCCTCCATGCCACTGTCCTAAACCATCCACCAACAATTTCGCTTGGTCTGCCTCTGCCTTTTCTACCAGTGATCCTTCGATACTCATACTCTCCGGTGCTTTTTTTTTCTCATTACAAGACGAAAAAACATTTGCTTACGACCTTCTCATTGTTGTAAATTATGTTCTACTAATAACTATTTCCATGCAATCATTTGTTAGTTATTCTGTCAGTCCAAGATATTTGCAGCATTCTTCTCAAGAACTGTATCTCTGTTGCCTCTAAATTTGTCCTAATTTGTTTTGCTCACATTCCAAGATTCACTACCATACAACAGAACAGGCTGGATGTAACATTTTAGTACTCGTTTTCTGACGTTTAATGAGAGTAATTTAATTCATTAGATACTTTTTATCTTCTCAAATCATCTTCTGCAATGCTGCCTTCGCCTGACCAATTCTGCTATCAATTAATGTTTGACACATTGTCCAAGTGGATTTAGAGTGTTACAACTTTGTACGATAAACATTCTCTTGTATCACTTTTTTTTTTTCAAGGATTTGGGGGAGGGGTCAAATCTATTCTATTAATGTCTGCTGCCAGTCATCTACAATTTTCCTTTCTTCCCATTTTGTATTGAAAATTCTTGTGAGCCATTCAGTTTTGACTACGTAATTAAATAGCTTCTGTGGTTATTTGATCTAAATCATGAGCTTTGTTTTTAAAGTTCTTCTGTTCAAACAGGTTTTTTTTTTTTCTAATTCAGATGTGTTAAAGTTTGGTAAATGTTGGTGACTGCTTTTAGGAGCACAATTTTAGGGCTGAGTAGCTCTTTAAAAAACCACTACAAATCTTACTAGCATCTGCTTTTTGATTCAAAAAGGGACTGCCTCTCTTGTTGTTTATGATGGTGAGTGACTGACGTTCAACCTTACCAGAACCGCACAACCTGCGAGGAATACCCTGTGAGCGCATGTGCCACCATTCGGATGAGAATCAGCTGGGCATAAATCCCAGAAACCTCGTTCAACCAGTGGGTTATATAAGGGCTCCTGACGACAGTCGAGGTGGGGATTTTGAACGACAACAAAATTGCTTGGCACACTGGGGCCAAGTTTGTTCATGATGGTGGTTGCAGTCAAGCATTCGCCTCTTGAAGCTTTAATTCGTTTCGCATCTTTTCTTATTAATCACTGTGTATCGTAATTTTCTTCCTAGGGAGATTTAATTCATGTTTTGGATGCTTCCTCCGTTTTAGAAATAAAATCTTTGACTGACTCTATTATAGCAACAGGCAGTTCCTATTCGTTTGTCTGCTTTTTGGTTCCCCATTTATTTTTGAGTGTTCAGAATGGCAATTCTAAGTTTGTCCCTTGGTTTAGCTGTGACCAGGCCGATGTTTAAAAACTATTTTTATTAAAAGTCCTTGTTGGAAACACAGGTTGAGTAGGGATTCACCACCGCTACTGCATTCGGTCTCCAAATATGCATAATCTGATGTGTAAAATGTAACAAAGCACTATTGTGTTCATCTTTAGCTAGTTGATTCTTCTAGCACAATTCTATCTGCCATATACATATATATAAAGTCTTTTGAAAAGTGTCCATAACATTAGTTGTCTGGGCGACTCTTACACTGAACACTTTTATATGTCTGGGTATTATTTAGCATTAATTGTGACTAGTTATAGTTGAATGTTAGTACTTTTGATACAAGCATGCCATTTGATTACGTTGTTGTTGTTGTTTTTTAAACATTCATAATATATAGAAAATCCAGAGTTCTTGACTTGTTGGTGTTCAGAGGGTCTATTGCATTATGTAGAAAATAGAGACCGGCAATTAAAAGCAGTGCGGATTTGATATCTGTATCATCGTGACAGCGTAGATCTATACAGTGAGATATGTTTGAACATGTGATTTAACATGGATAATGTATTACAGAAAACCCTTTTGCTATAGTAGCTTTGAAATAGTATGCCTAAAAGCATTTTGCTCAGCAAATACATGCAATACCATTACATATTACATACAACATATTCCCCACAAGGTGCCAAATGTGAAATTCAAAGTAAACAGTTGAAAGTTTTGTGAACAGGGGTATATGGAGTTATAGATATGACATACGTGTAATAATAGTTTATGAAATAGTTTATCCAAGCAAGATTCACTGACATCAGAATAAATAGTCTGAATCATTACGAAACAGCAAATTAAAATAAACCATGGTTTCTATTAAAAATGGGATAAACAATCATCTGAAGAAAAGAAGAAACGCACACCACTGAGGGTTTGGGATCTACCAAGAATTAATATGGTTGTCTTTTTTTAAGCAATTGATTGTATTACTTATCTGCATCTTTTAACACGACAAGATCACCTAACATGTCGTGTGTGATTAGTGCAGCTAGCCAATGCATTGCACCATTGAGACTTTCTTATGATACAAATTAAACTTCATGAAGTACCTTTTTGTTACGTTATATTGGGGTCACTTTACCAAATGTCCCTAGACTTTTATTGCATTAAGTTATCATTGCTCTGTTGGCACATAAGGCAGTCACACTTTTTTTTTAAAGACGTGACTGCCTGAATATTAGATGTGTGAAATGCAAATTACTCGGCATGTCGTAAAGATCAACTGAATAATTGCGCTTCCTTTTAAGTCAGGAAGCCTGTGAGGCTATGGACTAACAGTTTGTATACATAAGAGTCAGATCTGGGAAAAAATGCACATGCACAACTCAAGTTCAGGAACAAGCGCAAAGTCCAGAAGTGGATGAACAACCAGAACTTCCGCCGAAACCTACAGTAGGTGAGTGCAAGAAGAGGATAATAAATGAGCCATTGCTAACAGAGATGAGGTAGTGCTTACAGAAGATTCGTGAGTTTTACAGCGAGGAAAGCAGACTGCAAAATCACAGAAACAAGGGTTTAATATTTACAGTTGTGTGTGTGTGTGTGTGTGTGTGTGTGTGTGTGTGTGTGTATACACACACATAAATATGTGGGTGTGTGTGTGTGTAACGTAATGCAACTACAGCTTGGTTTGGTTTGGCTTATACAACGGAACAACATAGTGGCACAAGAGTAGTAACCTATAAGTTCTCCGTTTGCCCGGCTCTCTAGCGGAATTGGCTAAACCGGATTTCGCGGAGACCGGGTGACGTACTCCTTGTGGTCCGGGTTCAATCCCGGGGGTAGGCAGGAAAGCCACATTTTCTCCCAGATTTACGGTATTTACAATGGAATCAAGGCCGAAGGGTTGCGATATCCATAATACCGAGCCTAAGGGTTAACAACTCATGGCTTCTGGATACTAAAACAAACATAAGTTCTCCGTTTTACTTTCAACTCGAGCCTGAGCCCGAAGAATCTCAGAGCAGTGCACGAACTCTGAAGCAACGGCGATGATCCTGAAATACTTTTGGTAGATTTTAACACTAAATTAGCTTCTTTTTTTCGACTGCCAAGGGATTTTTTACGTGCGCAGCAATACACACAGGCGTCCATCTTACTACCCAGAAATCAGGGGAAATTACTTGTTCAAGTGAAAAAGATACTTAGCCTTCTCTGGGGCCTTAATTCAGGACCTCCAGCACTCAAGTCAGACACCATTCCTTGAGACCACTTAGCCACGCAGAAAAAATCAGACTCTCTTACACTCAGCGGGGCTTACAGCTTACAAAATGCCAGCTTCCTGTTCTGTTATCTAGAAAGTTTATCATAATCTTTGAAGCATGCTCAAAATTCTAATATATAGGATTGTCACAAAAGACAAAAGAATAGAATGGAAACTATTTTTTAAAATGACAGAAGCTGTTACGAATCATCCTACCTGTTAACATATTTATCTGTGGTACATGGAATGTGAGTTTTCCCGTGATTTTCCCAACCTCTGTTCACATTTTATTTAGCCAGGCTTCTTTAGCCACTTTACAACTATTTACTATTTCTTTTTGTATTCTTGAGGCTCTTCTTTTTCTTCCTTCTTTTACAACTGCAGAATTTATCTATTTCTTTTTTTTCTTTTTGTATTCTTGTCTGACCATAATCTAGAGGATAGTGTGGTAACCAGGTGTTACATATTATCATGCTGTCACACCTCTCACATTAATTTTTTCCCTAGGCCATAGCCACCTCTTATTCCGTACACTTTTTCACTTCTCTTTTCGTGTTGAAATCTCCAAGTACCATTGTTACTTCACAATTTTTGCATTGATCAACAACCATATCTAACTCGTCATAAAATGAATCAATCTCTTCTTCTGAACTATCTGCTGTTGAGGCATGAATATGTACTAAGTTGATGTCCAACGGTCTGCCATGAAATTTTACTAATAGTACTCATGATATTGTCCTAACTCATTTCACAGTTATTCAGTTCTTTGTATCCAAAATAATACCAACTTTCTTACTACATTCCTTCCCACTTGAGTAAATAATTCTGTGCTGATCTGAATTCTTTTACCCTGCTCCTGGCTATCGCATTTCACTAATTCCTAATATGTTGATGTTCATAATCTCCATTTCCATCTTGATGCAATTCAACTTTCCATTTTGTATGAGAATACACCAAACAAATAACCCACTTATATTTCACGTAAAGTATTAGTCTTTAATTAAAATAAAACAAAAACAACGAAACTGTCTGAGTAAAAACTGTTTTTAATTAGCTTGTACTGACATATTACTGTTACAAATTTCATTTTCTGATAACTGTCTCTTGTAGGCACTTGTGTTGTTGAACTGGCCTGTTTGTAACATGTTCCTGTAAGTTCAATGTTCGAATTGGTTTGTATCTTAGTTATTGTTACATAAAATTTTTTCCTCTTTCAAAATATTAGATTTGCTTGTCCTTTCTTGTAAATGTTGTGTATGTGTGCGTGTGTGCGCGCGCGTGTGTGCGTGACCGTTATAAAAATAGCACTACTCGTAGCTCATGCAACAATATTGTGACTGCAGCAGTCATTAACTAAGCCCAGGGACAGGTATACATATAACATCTGCAGGAATGACTGCGTGTGAACAGTAAACAATACAATATTGACAGAATGTCATCATTAGTACCTAATATATTCGCGCTAAGAATATGAAAATAATTTTTATAATTCTTTAAATTTGTTAAAGTCAGCTAGTCTTTTAAACGTGAAATTTGTAAATGTAATAACTCATGTTCCATGAACAGATGCGATGAAACAAATAAAACTTGTTGTCTTCATTACCTGAGTAAAATATACACTTTATCTATTCTATCATGTCGAAAGTCTTGACAAATATATTAAATATGATTTGATGAGAAAACCAAACACATTTAAATCCATTAACTAAATTATTTTGACGTCACAATACTAAAAATATGAAATGTAACGAAACAATTTTGACAATTATAGCTCCTTGAAAATAATATTAGAAATGAACAGCCACGTAAGTAATAGACGAACAAATTTTGAACTGAAATTACGCTAACAGTCAACTATTGCTTACTGTAACAAAATGCTATGCTTACTGCAAAAGCAAAGTTAGACACAATACGTAATTTACAAAAAAGCACAAGAAATGATCTACATGATTGGCTGTATGAGACAATTTGCTGCACCATGGGCTTGGGTAGGGAGTAGAGCGCAAGTATACACTGCAACGTGGACTTTGTCGAACATAAAAGCACTGCACCGACTGGCTCTCCGGACATAGAGTTCCATTGTGTAACTCTCATTCTGTGGAAAGAAATAAGCGCAATTGTTGTATGCAGTATATGGATATATGAAAGGTTGTGGCCCCTAGGTTATGGTCCATGTATTCCTATCGCTTGGTTCAGATGAAAACCTTTTTGAGTAACATGTAAATCGAGCCGCGGACCCATTTGCAGAACTCACAGAGTCAATGACTTAAAGGTTAAAGGTTAAAGTCGAGAGGATCGACTTTACTGCACCGAGTTTTATCCCATTTGTCTCGGTCCCTCTCCGCAGGATATCTCAAGGTCACGTGACAGGCCGCAGACAGGAGGTCTGGAAGGGTTTTCACAAGTTATTGTGCATCGGCCTGGGGTTCTCTATGGCCAGACAGACAATCACCCTTATCACAAACAGGTGGATTTGTGTGATTGTGAATTGCCTGCATGTAGCAATTACGATGCATAGTTATCATGTATCCTTTTATCCTCAACTGCCCACTGTTTTAACAATATACTATTTCTCAAACGACCGCAATCCACGCTGAGATTTTATTCTGGCTGGTAAACCTTAAGGTAGAATCCCAGACGAGTCAATCCGATCGATCAATCAGTGAGCAGCTATGAACGGATCTAAGGTTCCGTGGTGATAACCCACCTTATAATTTAACTCATTTCTCATAACAACACTGTGCGACAAGACAATGAGTTAAAGACACATACTTTTGTAACAAATTAGATTTTGACCACTCTGGTGATCTCTCGTGTGACCGACATGGAGCGGGAGCGGCGTACAACTTGAAGATTTTTCTCTGCAACATCAGCCCTCGCTTCTGCTTCCTCAATGAGAGCCTGGGCTTTCCTGTATTTATTCATTGTCAGATTAGCCACGTCTTCCTGTTGATGGAAATAGATGATTCAGTTAAGGTTCGTTTATTTGATCGATACAACATCACTAAAACAATTCGAGTACATCTACTAGCGAAAGGTGGGAGGGGGGGGGGGAGGGGATGCAGAGAGTAAAGCCATGAAAAGGAGAGGGGCATGAATATACCTACACTTCATGAGCACAGACAAGCTGATACAAATTCGACAACAGCTTACACGATAGACTGCGGAAGGGAACGAGATATATAGGGTATGATCCACGACAATCTTCCCAAGTTACACACTAGCTCATTTCTGTTTGGTCGACCTTCGCACACTGCTAGGGGGGTGTTTGGCAAATCGTTGATATCGCGTGTTGCATATTGAAGCACGTCAGCGCTTTTAACACTACAAAAACATTTACAAACTTGGTCTAACCCACAACCCCCTAGAGAGTGCTGCAACCTATGTCACAGGTATCCTCTTTCTCGGAAGAAAAACGTAAATGCAAGACAAGCCAGAAAGGACAACATTGCCGTTACCCAGACAAGTCTAAAAAATGTATCAGTGGAACGCGACCTAGTTCGGTTGAGGAGCTTATCGTGGAACTCAAATGTATAGCATGGTAATCAAGGAATATTTTGAAAACGTTCAAAACTTGTTATAGGAACATTGCAAAAAGGAAAGATTTGATACCTTGTGGCGATGATTATGAAGATGAATGAGGAGAGGCATCAATCGAATTTTATACAGAAAACAATAATTCAATTATAAATATCGCATTTAGACAGTATTTCTGTTAGCAGACTCTGTCGCTGTTTCAAAATTACTGATTGTGGATTTCAAGTTATACAAAAACCGGTGGAAAACGAAAGAAGGGGGTAGGGGGGGGGGGTGATCACATTAGCACAGTTGATACAAATATTAAACATTATAATACCTCACTACAACACTGAAGGACTGGCTGTCTGTGACCAGTACTAGAGGCATAACACATCACATCACATCTATAATAACTGCTATAAAAGCATCTTTAGTAGCTAGCGCTCATGTCTGCCGATAGTTTGAAAAAACGTCTGTTCTTTTAAATTTAAAGTTATCTGGCCTCCCAGGTCAAACCAGGATAAGATGGGTACCTGAAAGTATTGTGGAAAGTAAAGGCAGCCGACACGATATTGACCACATTATGCAACTAGTGCCAGTTTCTGTTTAAAATATTGTCCAATCATCTCTAATGTGTTGAAAAGAGTCTTCTACATAATGTTTGACAATATTTGCACAAGCGGCCGTTGTTGGGTTTGGTGTTTTGTAAAACACTTACTTGTATCTTTCTCTTTTGCATACCAATACAAGTTTCCTAACTAAGTGCATGAAAGTGGCATCAAAGGCTTGGATCATCATCAAGTACTTTGCCTACTGGTGTGAGTGATCATCATCAAGTACCTTGCCTACTGGTGTGGGTGATTATCATCAAGTACCTTGCCTACTGGTGTGGGTGATCATCATCAAGTACCTTGCCTACTGGTGTGGGTGATTATCATCAAGTACCTTGCCTACTGGTGTGGGTGATCATCATCAAGTACCTTGCCTACTGGTGTGGGTGATTATCATCAAGTACCTTGCCTACTGGTGTGGGTGATCATCATCAAGTACCTTGCCTACTGGTGTGGGTAATTATCACCAGGTACCTCGCCTACTGGTGTGGGTGATCATCATCAAGTACCTTGCCTACTGGTGTGGGTAATTATCACCAGGTACCTTGCCTACTGGTGTGGGTGATTATCATCAAGTACCTTGCCTACTGGTGTGGGTGATTATCATCAAGTACCTCGCCTACTGGTGTTGGTGATCATCATCAAGTACCTTGCCTACTGGTGTGGGTGATTATCATCAAGTACCTTGCCTACTGGTGTGGGTGATTATCATCAAGTACCTTGCCTACTGGTGTGGGTGATTATCATCAAGTACCTCGCCTACTGGTGTGGGTGATCATCATCAAGTACCTCGCCTACTGGTGTGGGTAATTATCACCAGGTACCTTGCCTACTGGTGTTGGTGATCATCCTCAAGTACCTTGCCTACTGGTGTGGGTGGTCATCATCAAGTACCTTGTCTACTGGTGTGGGTGATTATCATCAAGTACCTTGCCTACTGGTGTGGGTGATCATCATCAAGTACCTTGTCTACTGGTGTGGGTGATCCTCATCAAGTACCTTGTCTACTGATGTGAGTGATCATCCTCAAGTACCTTGCCTACTGGTGTGGGTCACTATCATCAAGTACTTTGCCTACTGGTGTGGATGATCATCATTAAGTACCTTGCCTTAAAGTGTTGGTGATCATCATCAAGTATCTTGCCTACTGGTGTGAGTGATCATCATCAAGTACCTTGCCTACTGGTGTGAGTGATCATCATCAAGTACCTTGCCTACAAGTGTGGGTGATCATCATTAAGTACCTTGCCTACTGGTGTGAGTGATCATCAGCAAGTACCTTGCCTACTGATGTAGGTGATCATCATCAAGTAACTTGTCTACTGGTGTGGGTGATCATCATTAAGTACCTTGCCTACTGGTGTCAGTGATCATCATTAAGTACCTTGCCTAGTGGTGTATGTGATCATCATCAAGTACCTTGCCTTCTGGTGTATGTGATCATCATCAAGTACCTTGTCTACTGGTGTGAGTGAACATCATCAAGTATTTTGCCTACTGGTGTGGGTGATTATCATCAAGTACCTTGTCTACTGGTGTATGTGATCATCATCAAGTACCTTGTCTACTGGTGTGAGTGATCTTCATCAAGTACCTTGCCTAAAAGTGTGGGTGATCATTCCTTTCCACAATATGTGATCTTCAACGGCATGTATCAGTTTGTGTGCTGACACCCCTCTAGTTATGACAATTAGCTGTCAAGAAGCGTCTTGCGTTGTGTTTCTTTTCCTCTTTTCCCCATATCTTTCAAGTAAGTAGAGTAAAGATCCCTTTTTACGCCTTAGGCGCATTGGGTATATGGGAAGAGCGTCCCATATTTTTACAGACCAAACGGCACTGGATGGGTAATGTGGTCAGCATTACGCCAGCCGTCTTTACTTTCCCAGGACAGCAATCCTGGTACCCATTTTAGACTGGGTCGACCTGCTACGCCCTATACCTTGATAAGAATCCACGCATATCTTTCTAGTAGTGACAATGTATTTCAGATTCCTTCTTCTCACAACATGACCAGAAGTGATGACTGACTCTTTCTGATATTTATGTAACTTGTTTTCCAGCGCTCGCCCCTTCCGAAACACCTGGGGTTCTCTTTTTAACTGTCCATGGAATTATTCAAATTCATTTGTTAAAAAAATATCCTGAGGCATCAAGGAATTGTTTGGTTTGTTTAATTATTGTCTAGGATTCACAGCCAGATGTGAAATCTGGCTTTATTTAGCACATAAGCTTTTTTTTTTTTTTTTCTAATATCTTCTTTTCTCTGACTGTCAATGTCTGCCTCAGTCCAGGCATCTCTCGAAGATGAATAAGATACAATCGTCAGGACAGATCAAAGACATGAAAATAAGCTCATATAAAAAAACAATGCTTAGAAGTAAACAGTCCGTCTAGTCGTATAGATGTAATGAGGAAAACTCATTTCTAACGAGTAAATGGATGAAATGGGCCTATCTTATATTGGTGCAAATAGCTGCTTTCCTGACTGACTGCATCAACGATTACCAGCAAGACTGTTAGTGTTGACAAAAATGAAGGCTGCCTTATTTATTCACTCATCACCTGCGAACTTCAGGATCTTGTCGGGACTGACATATTCCTCATGAGCTTTTCAAATGGAACAGTGAAGGACCTTTCATGAGTTTCCATTGTCACAGAAATGAGACAGTAATGCGGTGATGTGTCTGACTGATGGTGGAATCTCGACTAATTATTAGGGGCTTAACTTTTAGGACTGTTAATTATTTTTAAATGGAACACATTTATGATAATCCTAGTATGTATTGTTAACTATGTGTGTTTGACTGAACTTAAATTTTATTTATTGTGAATGTTACTTACAGCTTCTTCTATTTGTCTCTTGTAAGTCTTGACACGAATGCTAAGCTGGTCGTTGATACTTTGCAACTCAGCAAGCTGTTTTCTTTCTTCTTCTGTCTGAGCCTGCAGCTCCTTAAAGAAACGTTCAGCCTTGCGCTGGTTGGCTATTGCTTCACGGACACGTCGACTTTCAGCTTCCAGTTCTGCTTCCAAGTCACGAACCTGCGGAAAAAAATAGGTTTTTCATCTAAGGACACAAGACGTATCTTCACGCTTATTAGTTGTGTCTTGTTCATATCCAGTTTCACATTGACATGTTTACATTATGAATTAGAAATTTCCTTAACCTAATGCAAGTCAGTTTTCGGTGCGGGGGTGGGGGCAGGGGGCCACGAGATGACTGCATTCTATCAAGAAGTCACTGTCAACTCAAGAAACGACAAGGTTAAGGGAAAAGGCGCACCTAAAATGCAGTTGAATGTTTCGATCAAGTTACTTCTAGAAACAGCGTCCTCCTCTTCTTCGTCTTCTTAACGATCACTGGCTGGTAACTAGAGCAAAAAGTTTCAGTTTTTCCTCCATTTTGGACTTATTGTCTTGTTACAGAATTTCAGTGCTGCGTGCACAAACGTTCTAAACATCTCGCTTATTTGCTTACAGACTTTTAGATCCTCAAATCTTGGGCAAACATACTCCAGCTTCGAAGTAAAAACACATAAAATGTCAACATTTGCGACAGTCTTGTCAGAATGAATGAGTTTCTTCTCACCCCTCCCTGCTTCCTGTCCACCCCAAATGGTGCTCAGAAACCCACACAGGGACAGACAAGCATACTCAGGAATGATTTAAATGTTCAGAACCCATTAAAAAGCAAATAAATTAAAATCTGAAATAAACACTCACCCTGATCTGGAGTTTTGCAACCAGTCTCTTGCCTTCTCTCTGAGCAAAGGCCTCAGCCTCTTCAAGGCGAACTGTGATTTCACGAATCTCAATCTCTAGCTGTTTGCGGAGACTTTCAGCATTCTTGTAGTTCTCCTGTTTATTTGTTAATTAACACATTTCAGTTCAACAGTGTGGCTGTGGGTGTGCGTGTAGGTCTGTGTGAATGTTTTTCTCATATGTATATGTGTGTGCATAATGGTATGTATATTGTATGAGTTTGCAGAAGCGTGGCATTTCAATGTTCCCTAATCAGTTTGTCTCTGCTGTCTGTATTCAGTGACCATGTATCGATGTATGTAAATCATATGCTCGTTGTATGACTTCCGCGCACAAGGGATAATTACACAGACTGTCAATTTGGTTCTCGTTGTACAAAATTAAATATATTTGGTGAGAGGGGAGACAAAAGTAGCAATTGTTCATCTATCCTGTTGTATTTGGTGAGAGGGGAGACAAATGTAGCAACTGTTCTTCTACACTGTTGCATTTGGTGAGAAGGAAGACAAATGTAGCAACTGTTCTTCTACCCTGTTGTATCTGGTGAGAGGAGAGACAAATGTAGCAACTGTTTTCTCCTACCCTGATGTATTTGGGGAGAGGGGAGACAAATGTAGCAATTGTTCTCGTACCCTGTTGTATTTGACAAAAGGAAAGAACTTGTCGATAATATTGATACTGTATGTTGCCAATTTACATTTTGTGACTCTCAGATCTGTTGCGTATGTATTTCGGCTTAGATAATTTGTAATGTTGTTAATATTGCTGTATGATATTGTGCAATCATCTAATAATCTGTAGAGTAAATTAGCGAAATGTTTGCAACGTAGTGAGCTGCTAAATTAATTAATGCTCAGTTAACATACATTTTAAATTCAGTGATCTTGCGAGATGCACTTTTTCGTTATTTAAAGCACCACTCTGGCTCTTGCCAGGGCCCGCAATATAACACGACCATAAACATGGTCTAATGGCTGAACGCGATTTCTGGGACCTCTCCTCGGTGATCCTCATCCATATGGTGGCACTTTGTGTCATCGGGTGTTTATCGCTTGTGTGATGTCCTAGTGGGGTAAAAATCTACTACTATTTCTGTTCCTAAATATTGTATCATTCAGTCATCCCCTTGTGAGGCTTCGTTATTTTGAAGCCCTATCCTGGCTCCTGCCAGGGGCCGCAATATAGCCCAGTCATTAATATAGCCTAATGGCTGGAAGAGGTTTCTGGGACCTCTACGCGGGTGATACTCATATACATGGTGGCACTTTGTGTCATCGGGTGTTTATCGCTTGTGTGATGTCCTGGTGGGGTAAAAGTACTTTCATTGTTAACGCCTTTTCCATGAATGAATCCAGTGTTTGTTTTTCTACATCAGTTGTTTATTGGTTATGTATTCTTTCCATTCCAGTTGCTATTAATATTCTCGTGACATGGCTCAAGAAAAAAACTGTTCTAGAATCTTCACAAACTGTCAGTCTAGATTACTTTGGAACAGTGATATTAACTTATGGTAGATGTGTTTAGGTGACAGCTGAATATTTTATACGTCATAGAACATTGAATATTTAGGCACTTTTTGGAAATCTAGTTTTCATAATAATGACTTCCATGGAAAGGGGATAGTTACACAGAAAGTCCGTTATGTAAAAATGTTCTTGTATTATGAATATGATTTAGTCTGTTACTGTTCTATGATTACACCAGTGCTGTCTAATTCAGAACTGTTTTTTTTTTTTTTTTTTTCACCGAATATCAATGTTAGAATTTCTTATATTTTGTAATGTGTTGTTACGATTATGTATGTCTGTTAGGATTATGTTTTATAATGTCATCTTGCTAAAAACATTCTATTAAAACATTTCAAACAATTGTTGGGGAAAGTGGTGCGGCACACCAAAATTGTTTGATTACCTGTTCTTGGCGAAGTTCATCAGCCAGACGAGCATTCTCGTTGGCAAGTCTCTCTGCTCGTTCTTCAGCTGCTCTCTGGTTATTGATGGCATCATCCAGGTCACTCTAGTGTCAATAGAAAATATATAGTATTAACAGACATGTTTCAGTTGTGATATTTCTTTAAAATGTGTTCTTTTATTTAACACTGACACACACAAAACGTTGTCATAGAATATGTTAGTAAAGTAAAAAATACATTAGACTGCCCTCGATAATAGGGAAAATGTTAGTAAAGTTTAAAACGCAACAGACTGTCAGAGATAATATGAAAAGTTACCTGCAAAGCTGCAACATCAGCCTCCAGGCGTTTCTTGTCGTTGGTAAGTGTGGTCACGTAAATTGTCAGTTCGCTAATTCTAATACTGACTTCATGCAGTTCTACTTCCGCATTCTTGCGGGCCCGCTCTGCCTGTGTTGAAAAAATATTTAAATAATATCAGTATCTCCAGAAATGATTGAAAACATTGTCATTGTGATTATATCCCCAATAAACAAACTGCAAATAATTAGAATCCACATTTGTAACGGTCACCGCACTGAGCATCTCAGCTCAGTTTGTTGTAATTTTGCTGAAGGTGAATGACTATTTTGACTAAGAAACACAGAAATGTTGAATACAGCCAATTGTCTTTAGAAGATAGAATGTTAAAGTTTCAAACAGATCCCTTTTACCACGCCTTTAGGCTTATTGTGAATATAGGGCTAGAACTATATCTCTATAGATCAATCGGTACTCGGGGGGTGTTGCTGTTAGCATCACGCGGCCGCCTTTACTTCACAGGACTAATGTTTGAATTTAAAATATCGTAAATAGGAAACAAATTGAAATGCAGTTTAAATCTTAAATTATCTTTTTAGATTTGAATGTTTATTTTCAGCTTTTGTCATGCTTTTTTTCCTTCATTTAAAAAAAGGTAGCTGTTTGTAAAACAGCACAGAACAAAACACAACCACGGCGGGAACCAATGCTTAGTGATTTCTGTATGACAAAATATCCCCCAGATCAGATGAGGAATGATGTTTGTCGTTACCTTTCTAGAAAATTGACTGTCATGAATATGCCACAACAAGCTCTAAGGTCAACATTAGGAACTGAAACTAGTTAACAGTGCCGTATTGTGTATGGCACTGAAACCGTGAAAACCATTGACCTTAAACGACCTTAAAAGCACAATCCTATTTTTGACCCAGACGGGACTCAATGTTTAGTATGACTGATGTCGAACGCAGAAGAAGAAGAAGAAATTAACCTGTTTACAGTCCTGCACAACTGACCACAGTACACAAACTCTATACGCATACTTCCTTGCAAAAAAATCTTCGGGCATGTCAAGAACTGAAACTAACCAGGGAATGATTATTGCACATGAAGAGAAACCCCGTTCAACCACTAGATTATGCTAGGGCCTCCGGCGGGTACAGAAAAACAAACCTTAAGCCCAGACGGGGTGGGACAGACGTTACATCATTTTTCAGTGTTCTTTTTTGGTTAGTTTGATTAATTAGTTTAATTATAAATGTCATAGACAACAGGCGTCACAAATTTATAAAATATTTTCAAGAAACTATCACTTAACGGATTTCAAATAAATATAAAGCATCTTGTTCATTATAGGGAATTCATTCAATAATTCGAAGACAACTGATTGCGTTTTGTTTTAAACATGGTTTAAACAATAAACAGAAAACATATTCTTTTTTTAAAACATGGTTTAAACAGTAAACAGACAACATATTGTTTTTTGTATTAAACATGGTTTAAACAGTAAACAGACAACATTTTGTTTTTGTTTTAAACATGGTTTAAACAGTAAAAACATTTTACTTACAGCCTCAAGAAGAGATCTTGCGTCTTCGAGCTCTTGAGAAATTGCAAGCCTCTTCCTCTCACTGAGTGACAGCTGGTTTCGAAGATCATCAGCATTGCGGCGCTCTTCCTCCAGAAGGGTTTCCAGTTCCTGCATAAAGGTTGAGAGTTTTCTTCATGGCCAAATATTATTTAAAATCTTAATGTGCGCATTTTTTATTTCTACAGGAAAATTGAATTGATGAAAACATTCTAATGTATTGGAACATTTATTAAGTCACAGAACGCCCACATCACTACGACAGCAACTAAAAAGGCGTGAGATTTGTTTTTCACTAAACTAAGCATTTGTACTTCAGTTATAAGGGACTCAATATTTGGCTTAATGTATGTAATTGTTACTGTGTTCTGTTGTTCGTCCTTCATGAGTGCTGAATGAAACTTTTCATCAAAAGCAATTATGATCAATGATTATGAGTGCGAAGATTAGTTCAATGTGAACCAGGACAGTTCTTGAGCAGCGCGGACAACAGGTGGAAGTACGGAATTAGCGATAGGGCTCTTTCTGGTCTGCCTCGGTTTCTCTGCCTGTGCAACCAGCGCTGCCTGGCAGGCTGATGCACCATGCCTGAGGAAAATACGCCATCCAGAACGGTCCTGAATTGTTACAGCAGTATATACCTGACGCGACGTAGTGAAATATATCAAGCAATAAATTGTGCAATCTATTGTTTGTATCTTCTTTGTTCAGACTAAGCACTGTTTGAATTTTAAATTACAAGACAACGCGACAGATTACCTTGACTCTGACTTGCAGACTCTTGATCTGTTTGAGATATTCAGCATTGGCTCTGTTAGCATTGTCCAGAGCTCCTTCCAGTTCACGGATGTCCGACTCAAACTTTTTCTTGATGCGGGTAATTTCAGACTTGTAACGAGTCTCAACCTCAATAAGTGTGCGCTGAAGCTCCTCAATAACACGAGCGCTGCTACGCCTAGGATACATTTTCATTGGCAATTAATTTACTTCTCCATTTGGAAACACTGTCTTGGTGTCAAGAAATTATTCCAATGTAAAAATATCAAAGACATATATTTTAATACTTATTTAACAGATTATGGATATTATGTTACATAACAGCAAACGCAATCAATAATTATTAGGTGTTGAAAAACAGTAAGAGCCCTTTGACGCCAGAGGCGCATTAGACACGTGACGCTAGACATGTGGTCATAGTCTCATCGATACTCCATGGCTGGTATGGTCAACATCGCTCCGGCTGCTCTTATTTCCCATCATATTTCCCGGTACCCGTTACATATTTTTACACTAAAAACAAGGTAACTGTTTTTTACAAACTCTGTTCAAGCGTTTTTGATTTCAAGAAATTCTAGCTCACATGCAATCGTATAGCCACTACAATACCAGGGCTCCCACTTAGCTGTACATTTGTTTTAAGTAGTCTCATTAACTGTTAACTTGAGATCATACTTTTATGAAAAATACAACATCATTTCGTTTCTAAACTATTTTCGCTGTTGTTGTAACTGATCTATCAAAAACATTTTTTACCCAATCACTGGATTAATAATTGTGACTGACGATTGACATTTGGAATTATCACCATCAGCGAGATGTAATGTCTGACATCCACCTGTGCAAGTAATTCTAGACAAGCAGTGCAACAATAGACGGATATAGCAAACCTGATGTTCTCAAGTTCCTCGTCTTTCTCTCGAAGTCTGGCCTCCATGTCTTGTCTCAGTTTTTCAAGTGCAGCATTTGCATTTGCCAGTTTGTTCTCTGCATCACGAAGTGCGTCTTCGGTATCCTGCATTGTACAGAAGTAGTTCACATCATCTAATGAATACAATATTGGTGCCTACTCCCCACCCCCCCCCCCCCCCCCCCCCCCCCCCGCCCGCCTGTTAAATTGTAATCTTATCTATGTAACTGGAGACCAAGGTGAATTATAGATTAGCGTGCTTACTGTAACAAAAAACCACCAAAAAAACATTGCCCTGGGTTCCATCCTCTGCAATGGTTGTGTTAATAATATTCTATTCAGTGCCTTCTAGACTTTATCGAACCTGTCATTATTGTCTCTATTTACAATACCTAGATGGTTGAGGAAAATGGAGTCTTGATTCCGAAGATATAAACTCATAACTAGTGTACTCATCCGGTTAGAACTTTTACCCCCCACCCCCCACCCCAGCACCCCTTTTTCCCGACAGAAACAACTGTATTATTTCATTATATATGACCACACAGTTTCACCTGTATCTGATCTGAACATGACTTCTGTATAATGAGATGCTTACCTTCAGTGCAGCAGCCAGAGAATCCCTCTCTGCCTCGAGCTGGGCACGCAGCGCTCTCAGGTCAGCCAGCTCACGGTTAGCGTCCTTCAGAGCTTGATTGGCTTCACGTAGTTGATCTACAATCAAATCAGAAGCAGTTCATTAATTTGAAGTTAGATAATGCAAATGTTTTATTACAGTGAATAAATCATTTAAATGGCCAGTTGCTCAAAAGTGTAAACTTACATGACAATATCGGCATTGTGGCTGTTAGGCCTTCATCGGAAAACAAAAACCGGGGACATTGAGGGTTTGTGAGGGGGCAAAATGTCCAAGTACCTTGTTGTTATGTTTTTTTTTTTAAGTTAAGCTGTAAAACTATTTGTGTGTGTGTGTGTGTGTGTGTGTGCGTGTGTGTATGTATGTGTTCGTGTGCGTCTCTCTCTCTCTCTCTCTCTCTCTCTCTCTCTCTCTCTCTCTCTCTCACACACACACTCTTTGTCTGTGTTTCATTATTAAGTTGGTCTACTTCCTATGCCGCCTCTGCACTTGTGTTGGTATTCTTGTAAAGCACACCTCTGCAACTTTCTGTTTTTGTTGTTCATTAATTCATTTCAACTACCGACTTATCGTTTTTCAACACCTCTGTTAATTTTGTTATTATAATTGTTATCTGATAATTGTTATTATGTGTTTTGATTCTTGCTCTTTTATGGTTTACAGTCTGTTTACAGTCTGTTTACAGTCTGTTTACAGTCTGTTTACAGTCTGTTTACAGTCTGTTCTGACAGCATCATCTTGTGTTTGGTTTTCATTTACTTTGTCTCGTAGTTTTTCTGTTTCTATATAGTTATCGTGTTCTTGATCTCGCTGGCGTTGTGCCTCATATCTTAGTCTCCTCGTTGGTTAGCTTGTTGGGAACCTTTTCAGGACTTTGTAGCACCAACACCAGGATGCGTTGGCTGTATCGTTATTTTTACAAGGCAATTTTGTGTTCAGTAGTTGAGATTGTTCCATAAAGGTTGACTTTCTATACCACTGTCGTGTGATCTGTTGTCAAAATGCTCGCAGCTGGAATCAAACAGGGAGCCTTAGAACTACGAAACGCGGTTTCATAAGGCCTAAGCCACAGACGCCGACCACCACCTTAGTATGTCCTTTAGTTTCACAGTTACCATTATTCTCAGAGCCGCCGAGGTGTAGCGGCTAGATACTCGTCTGTGGATTCGAGGGTCGTGAGATCAAATTGGCACGGAGAAGGATTTGTTTTTCCAAACAATACCCTGGCTTTCAGGTCGACCAAGCCCTAAATGGGTACCAGGTAAAGTACCGGAAAATAAAGGTGGCTGACGTGAAATAGACCACATCACACATGAAGGGCCCATTGATTTATATAAATATCAGTCTAGCCTCATATGCCTGATTCGCCACTTACGTGTAAACACAGTTTAACTTTTTTTTTTTCAAGTTATCATTTTATCATTTGTTTTCCTATGGCGAAGGCTATCACAGTTACAATTCAATCTATTGTAAGCGTAACTTTTGCAAAGTTAATGCGACTGACTTATTTTTCGTGTTGTCAGTTAACTCCATATATTTTTTAAAATATTGACCTTAATCCAGCTATGGGGATTCGCCGTGGCGGAACGACTACACTAGCGCCGCGGATCAGAAGGTCCTGGGTTCGCTTCCTGGCGGAGTCAGATTTTTTTTTTTTAAATATGACCTTGGCTCCCAGGTCGACCCAGCCTTGAGTGGGTACCGGGTGCAATCCCGGGAAGTAAAGGCGGCAGGTGTGATACTGACCACTTCAACCATCTTGTGCCAATTGGTCTGTAAAATGCAGGGCTAGCCCTTTATGCCCTATACGCCTAAAAGCGTGGAAAAGGGCCCTTTACTTTTTTAAAAATCTTGTTTAGATGTTGCAATGACATAAACATTTATACGAATAATTAACACTTTAGATCAACAAATTTGGCAGGCGGCATCAATCCAGTTCCGATAACTTTTGGACTGTGTCAACCTAATGGCCTCAATCAATCTGAAATATTGAAATTCTTGGCTCGACGAAGATTCACACATGTATTCATTTAATTAAAAGTAAGCGAGTAAAAGCAGCTTGCTTAGTACTAGATGTTCTGCCTCGCCTGTCGCTTTGGTCCAAAATATTACGAATGAGTCTTCCGATTTGAAGTGTACATATTTGAATGTAACGAGGTCACTTTGTTTCTGTGGTACAACACAATTAACATAAATTTTAGAGTGAGTCATGTATTTAACTCACCTGAAAGTTGTTTATTCTCTCTCTGCAAGTTGTCATTGCGTTCGTTCAGTTCAGCGTTTGCAACACGCAATCTGTACACTTCCTGTTCAAGGTTGGCCTTATCTGCACGAAGGCCGTTGTTCTCAGCAGTCAGCTCATCAACACGCTTTTGTAGTGCCACATTTTCATTCTCTAATTGTCTGTTGCGCTTAGTCAAGTCTTGGACAATTATTTGTGTCTGTTGAGATAATATAACAGTAGTGAAAACATTGCTTCAACTTTGTCCTCAAACATTACTTTCTCACAAATATATTCGCAAGCCGTCAAAACCCCAGATGTGTGGACAAACGATAAATAATGAGATCACTTTGCTGCTATTGAAGCCGAGACCTGATATCTTAAAAAAAAAAGGTGTGCTAGTTGTAGAGTTGACATTACTTTCCTGTCTCCAGTTTGTATGTCTAAATCCAGCTATAATAAACAGTTTCCTTTCTTCCTAATGTGGTGTGTCACATTGCCAATACTTTCTACTTCTTCCTGTTAACAATATTTAGAGAAAAAAAAACTATTTCATTTGTTGACAATTATATATTTATTTGTTTTATTACTTTTTTATAGGCTACATTAACTTGTGAAGTACACGTTTATAGTTCGTTCAAAATCTAAAGATCACACTTGCAAGCCATTTTCTCGAAAACTGCCTATTAGATCGCAACAATTTTTTTGCAGGCAATCTTAAAATATCCAGGACGTTCAGAAAATACTTTTTTTTCCCTAAAAAAATGTCATACGTAGTTTTTTTCTTCACTATCTATAATTGTTTTCATGAAACTTTCTTTAGGAAGTAGTGCAGACTATGACTGGTTTAACAGTGGCGTAAATAAATCTCTACCTAACTTCATGATTGTCTCGTACAAAGTCTTAGTGACCTGACGCCAAAAAATACGTCGGTCAATGTTGCTTAGTCAAAGGCGCATCCACAAATTAGTGTTGAGTTATTGTGTCATAGAGATGCAAACTGATAACTATGCAGAAGGTTACCATTTCACTGTACGAGAACTTTCTCGGGAATGGGTAATTTATGTTGTGATAATCCTGATACAGAGAAACGATCGCTATTGACGCTTGGTCTGGATAGAGCATCATTTAACCCTTGGATTAGAAAGGACACAGGGTACACTCATGAGAAAGGACACAGTGTACACTCATGGCAAGCAAGGAAGGCAAATGAAAGTTGACGACTTTGATGTAGATGTCATTCAATGTGAGATCTTAAAAATATTAGAGACAAATCAACGTGTTACTCTCCGAAAACTGAAATTAATATTTAAATCACAAATGCAGTATCAACATTTCAAAACGTAGTCTGTGGAAAATGGTAAGAGCCACCGGGCTCACTTTCATGAAAACTGTAGGTGGAAGGAATATTATTTGTGAAAAGCCACATCTGATTGCTAGTCGAAGCAAATACCTGAGGCAGTTCCGTGAGCGAAATTGTATATTTGAATGAATCCACTATACCTATGCTAAAGAGCGGCAGTCAGTAAACGGTGGACAGTAAAGGAACATTCCAAGCAGAAAGACCAGCGCATTGTACTCACGTATGCAAGAAGCAGTTAAAAAGGCCGTATCCATGATGCTGGACTTATTTTCCAATCAAAAAGTACGGATGGTAGGGACTACCACACTGACATGAACAGACACATTTTCAGACACTGGGTGGATACTGATCTTTTTCCAGTTCTGGACAGACCATCATGCCTAGTAATGGACAATGCCAACTATCATAAAGCCGTATCAGATGAAGACAAAGTACCAACGACATCAAATACAAAATTTCAAATTAAGACATGGCTTGCTAAGGAAAAAGTCAACTTTTACGAAACATATTTGAAGACAAGAGTTGTTGCAGCTCGTGAAGAAAATAAAAAAGACAAAGGTTTATGACATTGACAAAATCTCTGCGACTCCCTGCATATCCTTCAGACCTCAGCCCGATAGAACTTGTTTGGGCTAAAGTCATCAGACAAGTTGTTGAAAAGAACAGTACATTTACAATGTGTGATGTTGAAGTTCTGACACGTGAGTCCTTCTAACAAATACATTCATTTCTTGAAAACGCGTGTTGAACATGTGCCCTGGAGGAAGACGAGTACCGGCACCGAGATATTCAGCCCGTAACAATTGTCAACATTTTATGATCGTCAGACTCGGAATTTTTTTCGATTAGTGGTTGAAAATAAATAACCCGTTTGGTACATCTACAAATGCAACAAATACATCTCCATATCCAACTGTGACAACCATAATACAAGTTGCTGTGCTGTTAAGATACTCTGTAGGGTCCAGTGTTGACTGAAGTTGAATACCAACTTGCATATTAGGGCCATGTTTACAAATGAACAAGACAGGCAGATTGGCTGGATCTGCACCACTGGGTGGTGAGTTGATACATGTCAAGGCCAAATAGTCAAGGCCCTGATCATGGCCTGGAGAGAATGATACACTTGGGTTTGACCAGGAGGGTACACTACGCTCAGAGGAATTGCAAGATGGACATATAATCAGACTGCGTACGGTCCCCTTAGTACTGGAACTCTGAGCTGGCTGCTGAAGATGGAGACGGAGTGCATATGGGAATGCCCCCATTGCTGTGATGTCTTTCTTGACTCAGCTCAACTCAACTCAGTTGAACATAAATGACAACAAATAAATTTACTTCACCTATCAATGTATTATGAAGACACGCCTCTGACAAAATAAAAATAGAACCGAAAATTCCACTGCCTACCCAAAAGCATGTCGTAAGAGTCGACTAATTAGGAGCTTCCTTCAAAGTCGGAGTGCATTTACCTGAGCGGCAAGGAACCAACAGACTGCATACAGATCTGTCAAACGGATGCACACGCAACACTCAGGTTCTGGAACAGGACTGCAGTCCAGAAGTGGACGAACAACCAGAACTTTCCACCGGAGTTCACAGCCGGTGAACTCGAAGAAGACGAAGAAGAAGAACAACCAAAAATTCAGATTTTTATTGCAAAATCTAAAATTTCACTGCACTTATTTACAATGGTTCAAAAAGATCAAAGAAATTAGCCGGTATTCAGCATCCTGAGCATCTATAGACTAAAGAACACCAATATTTTTCAGTCATGGATATTCTAAGGCTTCATGCAAAAAATCGTTCTGATCTAACGGGCAGTTTTTGATAAAATGGCTTGCAACGAACTATAGAAATATGTTGAAATTATAGGTTTTATCAAAAAGCTTGAATAAATATTTACACCTGAAACAGGATTCGATAGACTCCCCTTCTCCCTTCTACCACCCCGCTCACCCCCCACCATAAAAAATACTTACATTTTCAAGCTCAATGGTGATGTCTCTTAACTCGACTGTTAGCTTGGCTTTGGCTTTCTCCAGACCACTGTTCTTCATACGCAGCTGTTCCGCCGTGTCCTCTAGCTCAGTGATACGAATAGTTAGTTTGCGTCTGATAAAAACAAAGATTTATATAATCAATGGTTATCGTGCACTGTAAATATTTAGCAACAGGTTCTATTGCTTTTCTGCAAGATGGGACCATGGTGGAAACGTCGTGTGCTTTTTGGAAACTCTCAAGATATTTCAGAGCAGAACAGCAAGCAATTAATTGATGCAACAAAAGTGCTTGAGGACAACAACAACAAATGAAAAACAGCAAAATCTTTCTCTTGTGTGACTGCGTGTAAGTCCTCCAGGCGACTCAAAGGGATCCACGAGACAACATGGAGAGATAACTGACCTGCCAGTTAAACAAGCTCTCTGAAAACATAAAAATTGTTCTCCAGTGAATTCCGGCTCTCTGCGGCATACCAGGAAATGAGTTAGCCGACAGACTTGCCAAAAATTGGAACAAGGGAGAAACACCACACCCATTCATTGTTATTACCAGAAATCAAAACACTTTTCAAGAGAAAAGACTAGGAATTGTGGAAAGAACAAACCAACAGTAAACATTCACAAAACGTCATCAGTAGGCTCATCTGAAAGCAAAATACAACAATTTGCCTTCTAAGAACAGGACAATGCAGGCTCAAATACCACATACATTAAAAAAAGACCGTACAGTCCCCACAGTGTGCATGTCAGACAGGACCACAGACACCTGAGCAAATTCTGCAGATCTGGCCACTATTAATACAACTTCGAAAAGAAACCTGGCATCAAGAGCAAAGTGTGCAGAGCAGGCTATAGGGAACCATGAAGGACCTGCTACTGACATGCGAGTTCATAGAGGCAACCCACCTGATGGTCTGACCTAAGCATACGAAACCGAATGCAAAGAAGAAGAGGATATACTATTACTGAAGCTTGAAATATGGTTTTGTTGATTATAATTAATTTATACGGGACGCCATACGTAATATAGAGCAAGAAATTCGACATTTGCTACGTCATTTTGTATGAATGCTAAATATCTGATCATGAAAGACAATTAGCTTATAGAAATATCATGGTTTGAAAAAGAAACTATATTTTAGTTTGGCATGTCACGGAGACTGAACGATGATGTTAAAGACAGGCATGATGAGGCAGACCAGAAAGATTCAGATGCAAATTCAACCGAAAGGCAACTGGATAAGTATGGAATCTTTTTTTTTTTTCAAAGCTGTCTTGAGAGCAACATTCCACACAGGCCATCTTTTTTTTTTTTTTTAAACAGATGATCTTATTGTGAATTCTGTTATTATCATCATCATCTTCATCATCCAAGCCAAATTTAGAAACAAAATACTTTAGAAAGATAAACAAATTATTAATCTTGAACCAGGTTGCAACAACAATGCAACAAATACCATAGTAAAAAAAATAAATGCTGCTCTGGTATCCAACTCAGAAAGTTGTTTAATTCAATACTTAATATAATGAAATTTTAACTCAGCAGTAGTCATTATAATACAATATTCAAGCAATAATTATTACAATAATGCATCATCATCAAGTGAATTGCCGACTGGCATGAAGGATGTGCTATCTCCAGGAGCATGTATCAGTTCGGGTGCTGATACACCTCTGTCTCCACAAAAAACTGTCATGAAACTACTCGCATTGTCTTCTGCTGTCTCTTTTTTCCACAGATTTTACCAGTGGTCAGAACTTACTCCAGTTTCCTTCTTTTCTTTCTCATAATATGACCAAAATGATTACTGTCCCATATTGTCTTCGATCCCACCTCACTTTAGAACAACTAGGCTGCTTGTTTATTCATTGTCCAGGATTCACTTCCATATGTGAAAGCGGGCTTTGTATAGCATGCAAAAGTTCCTTTTCTACCCTCCACGTACGTTTAGTTATTGAACAAAATGTTCTTCGTTTTATACAGTGCCATTTTAGCCTGTCCTGTTCTGCTCTTTATCTCCGTGATACATCTTCTGTAGGATGTTATCCGTGTGCCGATATATTTAAATGTCTGTACTTGTCCTAAAATAACGCTTCTGACATTTTTGTTAAACATTTAGGCACTAATTATGTCTTTGACACCATAATGGGCCCTTGCGCAAACTAGTGTGCTGGGGCCCCTACGACAACCCATCACTTTGTCACTTTCTACCACTACTGTATGGAGTAGTTTTGTTTGCTTTCTGGCTTGTACCTATTAAAAACGATGCCATCAGCATAATTTAGGTTGTTTATGTTATGACATACCATTAAAATAATAACAGGAAGCTAAAAAAAATTGTTTGTAAAGGATACAGAGAGAATGTGCATGAGTAGGAGGTGTACAGACGCGTGTGCATGAATGTGCGTGCATGCGTGCGTGAGCTCCTGAGTGTGGGTGATGTGTGTGTGTGTGTGTGTGTGTGTGTGTGTGTGTATTTGTGGGTGAAGCGTAATCCTAAGAGCAAATTTCATGAAACAGGCTGAAGATAGGAAAAAGATCCCCCCTAAGAAATGTTTGAAAACTTTAAGAGTGGTCTTGTCCTATTTTTGTGATATTGCTGAGGACTGCTTTTTGAATAAACCTACTGTAGGAGATATACATCAATGGTATATTACCACTGAACTGACTCTAGCAGAAACTGTAGCGGCAAGAGAAATGTTCAACTGACCGTATTTCCTCAATTTCCTCAGTCTTCAGTTGAATCTCCTTGTCAAATCGAGCCTTCAAGGTACTGTACTCGGTGTTCACCCTGCTTAGCTGTGCTCGCAGACTGTTAGAACTTTCAACTTCCTCTTCATAGCGGGCATTTAGACTGTCATAGTCACTCTGAAGACCCGACAGCTGCACTTGAAGGTTTTGCCTTTGCTGTGAACATGTACAATATATTTGATTAACTAGTAATTATAAGTTTAACTCACTTATTCAAATGTTTGATACCAGGTTTTAAATATGTATATATACTTGTATATATATTATCGAAATTAGCTTAGTAAAATAGACAACTAGCCAGTTAATGTTACTGCAATGTCTTTGTCGCAAGCAGCATGTTTCCACATCTACCATTATAGGACTTCAGTTTTGAAATTCACTTACTTCAGATACAACACTCATTTTTATAATAAATGCATTTTGGGTGTTTTATTTAAAAATATTGTGTCCCGTTTATTTCTTTAAACGAAGAGCTTGTGATTGGAGTTTAGGCTGCTAATTTCACACATCTGGGAATTCTGTTTTTTAATTATTTGTTGGTATTTCGTCTATTTCAAATGAAATTAAAATCCTCGCATTTTCGTTCGTGACGGCTGCTCATGCCGTTTAGGTCCTTATACTTCCATGCGGAAAATAGCAGGCACCATTAATAGTTATAGTTATAGTTGAATGCTTAGTTTATAAGTCCAAATTTTTATGTCAGAACTAATACATCTACTATATAATAATCGTCTACCTAACTGAACAATAACGGGAGAGCTGGCGAGAGACCGGGTTTCTTTTAAGCAGACCATGATGAGAGCGACGTTCTGCTAAGGACCTGCTACATGATGATTACCTAACTGAAAACTGTTGTATTCCGTAGAAATGCTTGGATACACTGCTATTATTAAACTACTAATACAGTTTCACCTCTGCATGACCATGGCTAGCCAATCTTCAACAGTCCCCATTATTGTCAATTGTAGTACAAAGGTGTTTATACTTGATGATATTCTCAATGTCTTCATTTTGACTTGAATGGTTGACGGACATGCCTGCCTTACATTTTCTTTCTGTTTTTTCTTGTTAATTTCTTTCTTTCTTTCTTTCTTTCTGACTTTCTTTCTTTCTTTCTTTCTTTCTTCTTCTTTCTTTCTTGTTTTTGTTTTTATGAAGTTAAATCGTGATTATGCCTTTTGATGAACAAGTTTAATTGTTCTAATTCCTCATTATCTAACTATACGAGTTTTCGTATTGTATTTTCATCCACTATAATCAGATACAAATGACATAAATCTCATTATTTTGTGACTACAATATTCATTTAGGTTCTACTGATAATAAATATTTGATTGTGATATCCGTGCAGTCTCCGACTGCATTTGAGTGAAATAAAATCAGAAGAATTACCCGGCTCTCGTCGTCGAGATTTCTCTTGAGATCATCGTTCTGATGTTGAAGCTGGGACTTGGCTTTAGCAAGAGCAGCATTGCTGGAGTCCAGTTCTTGCACCTGTGTTAAACATACAGATATTATCTATGATGACAAACATAACACGTATGATTCAGTCCTGTTATTGAAGGTAACTGTGATACATTTTGATATTTCCAAACATCTGACGAAAATAAACATTGGTACACACTGCTAATCAGATTGTCAATGCCTGTTGAATAGATCCACTGTTGATTTATTCAAGTAGTTTATATGCTGAATGTTTCTCTACTGGGCTACTTGTGTATATATGTGTGCCCATTTTACGGTCGCTATGATTTCTACGACTAGTTGAGTAAAAGACCCTTTTTATGCTATCAGGCGTATTGGGCATATAGGGCTAAACCTATATTTTATAGAACAATTGGAACTCGTTGGGTTATGTGATCAGCACAAAGCCGGCCACCTTTACTTCCCATGACTCTTACTGGAACCCATTTAAGGCTGGGTTGACTTGGGAGCCAAGGTCTTTTTTTCAGTGAGGCTCAATCCAGACCCAAACCCACAACCTTCGCATGGATCATCTAGCCGCTACACCACATCAGCTCCAACTAATGCATGTCTTCTCCGTGGGTTCAGGGTCCCTATTATAGGGAGGGGGGGGGGGAGAATATACAAACTGCCTACCCAAAAGCAAGTCGTAAGAGTCGACTAATTGGGAGCTTCTTTCCAAGTCACAGTGAATCTGTCTGAGAGGCAAGGAACCAGCAGTCTGCATACAAATGAGTGAGATCTGTAAAACTGATGCACGCGTAACACTCGGGTTCTGGAACAGCACCGCAGTCCAAAAGTGGATGAACAACCAGAACTTTCCGCCATAGTTAACAGCTGGTGATCACGAATAAGAAGAAAAGAATACATGTCTGATTGGACATGAAATGTGTAGTTGGCTTGTGATCTGGTTCTACTACTGCTCTCAAGCTGCAAATAATTAATTCATAATATACATCAGAGCAGGCTAGATACCATTAAAGCATTCCAATGCATACCTGATGCTGAAGATCAAAGTTTTCTTGGGTTAATCTAGCCTTCAGGGAGGTTAACTCATTGAGCTGACGAGCCAAGTCATCGACTTGTCCTTTGAGGCGAATATTAGCTTGTTCAGCAGCATCCAGTTTGCTTTCAACAGAAGCCTGCAATAAATATAAAAGTGCAGATTATCAGCTACTTTAAGACATCAAAGATATTTATGTTTCCTTTCATTAGGCAATGAATAATGCTAGAATAAAATAGAAATATGTGTGTGTTAGTGGGGGAAAAAAGTGGGGGGAAGGGGTGAATTAGTTAATTTATTTTCCTTGAAACAAGCATACAGGAGGTCTCTCTTATTGCAGCCCACGGGGAAGATTCTGCATCCTTCACTAGTTCTTCTACCTCATGTATTGTAAAGTCTATGATCTGTTTATTATTGCATGTCCGCATCCTGCAATTCCATCTTTGCAGGTAACCATGGAGACAAACTATTCCGTCTGTGACATTGTCTATTTCTTCTTTGCTCATTACAGTTCCAGGTGTCATGTTGCTTTGTCTAAGGAAAGTGACTTTTTTTTCCAAAGAAAGGTTCAGTCCTTCAAAGAATATTTTGTAGCAAAAACACAAATATATCATTTTTATTACTAGGATCCTACACTATGAAGACACGACCCGTATTACAAGCATATTCACCGACATTTCACACATATTTCTTGAAATTATATATATATATATATATATATATATATATATATATATATATATATATATATATATATATTATATATATATATATATATTAATGATAAAATATGATTATCGAGCTAAATTCCCCCTTTAACAAATGAAATTCCTCCTTTGCAAACTACTTTGCTCTGGGTTCATAAGTCCCAGTTTCCGGCGCATCTGTTCTACATGTGTGTGATGACGGTATCTTTTCTGAAAACCTAGTATCATGTATAACCATTGATTCACAGGTCATTGATACTACTGAACTGTTTTCACTTAATAAAAGATGTCATGTTATGGGCAAAAAAATTAGTGATTGTGTGTGTGTGTGTGTGTGTATGTGTGTGTGTGTGTCGTGTGTGCTAAACTCATTTTGCTGTTCAGTTGTACCAGAGATCAGAGAAGTGATCTCCTACGCCAGTCGTAAAGGCGCTAGAGATTCGTATTTGGCTACTTTAGAACTGTTGCGTGCGTTGAAGAACACATGATAATTAGCGAACTTACTTTGGCTTTGCTGACTGACTCAAGCTGGCCAGATAGTCCATCTAACTCAACAACTAAAGTCTGCTTTTCTTTTTCAATTCTGAAAAGAAAACCAGAATAAATGTGTATTTGTTATTTTAATCTGTAAATGTAAAGTACTGAATTTCATTATCGTCATGTGCTCTGCCAATTGGCGTAGGCCCTCGTGCATCTCCACAAATCACGATCCCTGGTTGCCTGGAACAGTTCTGTTGATGATATAACTCCATGCCATGGTTTCAGTCCATCCAGCAGCATCTTTCTTGGTCTGCTTCTACACCTCGTTCCATTATCTTTCCAGTTTTCACTATATTTTCCAATGCCTCTCTTTTCATTACGTGGCCAAAGAAAAGTGTTTGTCTCCTTCTTAATGTTGTATATAGAGATCTGATTTCATTAGCTTCTTTCAAACAATTGTTGTTATTTACACTGGCCGTCCAAGGTATTCGTAACATTCGTCTCAAAAACAACATCTCTGTTGCTTCCAAATTCTTCTTAATTCGTTCCCTGACATTCCAAGATTCGCTGCCATACAACACAACAGGTTCTGTGTAATATTTTAGCACTCTCTTTCTGACATTAAATGACAGCGACTTATTCCATAAGATATTTTTAATTTTTTAAGATGCTGCCCTCGCTTGACCTATTCTGCTTTAATGTTTCATATTTTCCATCTGATTTTATGACTGTTTCCAGATATTTGAATTTATTAACTTGATCAAGACGTTTGCCTTTAACTGAGATATCACAATGTGGTGTTATCCTTTTCTTTGATATAACAAATAGTTCCGTTTTTTTTTTTCAAGGAAAGTCCTTTCTTGGCACTCTCCATCTCCACAATATCCAGCAGCTGTTGTAAATCATTTGCGGTTTTCAGTTATCCAAACTGTGTCGTCTAAACTGCATGTTTCCGTACAAGTTAGGCAAGGGAAATAAGATGCCTCTATAGTAACAAACAACATATTCCATGTGGCTAGTAAACGTGAATAATTAATAAACAAGCGAAAGGCTTGAAACCAGCAGTCTGTATGCAAACAATTCATATATGTAAAACATATATGCGCGTAAAACTCATGTTCTGTATCAATAACAAAGTCCAGGGATGGACTAACAACCATAACTTTCCGTCTGAGTTTAGAGCCTGTGAACGCGAGGACAAAGAAATGTTTATTCGACAAATCAACATCATGGCACACGGGTGTGTAATGAAATATAGGCAGAAAGGGGTTAAATGAACAAGCATACATTTCAGACCACCACACGGCGTACTAATCCATCACTGTGTGAAATGACAGAATGGGTGATTAGAAAGCCATGGCCTAGCCAGCTATGCAGAACACACCGCCATGACATCTGGCAGTGAGGGATGAAAAATTCGACGAGTGCCCGTGAGCTGTGACCAGCTGACGAGATACGTTCATCCAAACGTGACCACCAAGGACAGGTGACAGGGGGTGATTAAGATGGTACGCCAGGAGGAGCGGGAAAGCGGTGGAATAAAGTCAGAGCCAGGGGCTTGAGAAGTCAGTTAGCCCCGGAACCGCCATGAGAAGACAGTTAGGGCTAGACCGCTAGAGAAACCGGTTAGGAGAAAACTAGTGCTTTACTTCGTTTAGAAGAGTATGTTAACTTAGAGTTTAACTAGAACAGTTAGTTAGCCCCGGAACCGCTGGAGAAGACAGTTAGTCCCGGACTGCTTGAGAGACCAGTTGAGAAAACTAGTGCTGTACTTCGTTAGAAGGTATATGTTAAACTTGGAGTTTAGCTAGAACAGTGAGTTAGCCCCGGAACCGCCATGAGAAGACAGTTAGGGCTAGACCGCTAGAGAAACCGGTTAGGAGAAAACTAGTGCTTTACTTCGTTTAGAAGAGTATGTTAAACTTAGAGTTTAACTAGAACAGTTAGTTAGCCCCGGAACCGCTGGAGAAGACAGTTAGTCCCGGACTGCTTGAGAGACCAGTTGAGAAAACTAGTGCTGTACTTCGTTAGAAGGTATATGTTAAACTTGGAGTTTAGCTAGAACAGTGAGTTAGCCCCGGAACCGCCATGAGAAGACAGTTAGGGCTAGACCGCTAGAGAAAACGGTTAGGAGAAAACTAGTGCTTTACTTCGTTTAGAAGGTATATGTTAAACTTGGAGTTTAGCCAGAACAGTGGTTAAGGAACTCGTAGAGGCATACGAATAGCCAGTAATAAGGAGTGTTCATATACTATTGCTTATTGAATTTATGAAATGTGTGTGACGAGAATATTATGAATAAACCAGCTCTTATGTAATTGATTACATCACTGGCCTTGTTCTTGAGTACGATTGAAGAGAGATACGAACCATATTCATTCCACTTGGCCGACTTAGGCACATCTATTTCTTGGGGGATGTACAGACGCCCCGTTTAGACAAGTGTGAGAATATTTGGAGCCGTGACCAACGATCAGTCTTGTGTACTCGACATCTTTAAAAAACAAGACTGCTGTTACAACATGACAAATAAGCAACTGCTATAAAAAGGTGAACTAACAGCAAGTTTATGATTGTGCCTGCTGAGTAAGAAAAGTCGAGAAAAACCGTCATCAGAATAGAGAGACGTAAACCAGACCAACAGCCTGCACCACCTTTTGGAGCCAACCGTCTACACTAGAATCAGGGGGACACGCCCGTTCTAGTCTGGAGCCAACCGTCTACACTAGAATCAGGGGGACACGCCCGTTCTAGCCTGGAGCAAACCGTCTACACTAGAATCAGGGGGACGCGCCCGTTCTAGCCGGGAGCCATAATATAAACTTTTCCTAACTTTACATACTCGGAAGACTATAGGAAAGTCAAGAACTGTGAGCTGTCCGATTTTTCAAATAGGAACTGCAAAATAAGCGCGAATTTAAAGAACCTTGAACATTAATATTAATTAGTTTAAATATATTTTGATTTTTAATTTACAGTGGTGTAGGGAAAACCTTTTCTTATCTTTCCCTACCTTTCTTCCTGAACGTAGAAAATAATTCCAGGACAGTGCCGATTTTAATTACAGTGTGTTGTGAAGCGAGAATTTTTTTTTTCAGACCGCACTTAACAAGGTAATACGACATTTTCTGTTTTAAATTCTATTTTAGTTTACATTAGTTAATTTTCCAGGTTTTAATAATGGCATATCAAGGAACAGTGAGAGCACAGTTTAGCAGAGTTTTCAATGAAGTAGCACAGTTAGGTAGAAAACTCCGTATTCCATTTTTTATAGAACAAACAACTGCTCAGCATTGGTCAACAGTAGATAATCGTAGACAAAGACAGAGAGAAAGAAATTATAACATAGCTACAGTCACTAGAAGTAACGGCGAGGTTAATCGACTGTCCGGTTTCCCAGACAGGCGAAATTACGCTAACGAGAGATTGCAATACCCTAGAGACAATCAGTACCGCAGACCAGACAACACAAAACCGTACGAGAAAAATCAAGGTCAACTGAGGTCATGTGTACAAAATGAACGAGGGCATTTAAAAAATTTTCATAGAGCAGACAGGTTGAGAAAATTAGAAAATAATAGACATATAAGAGCACAGGAGCAGTGGCAAAATAATAGTAACAGATATCAGAACATAAATAGAGTAGGAAATATCCATGATAATACCCGAAGTCGAGTCAGGTCATGTAATCCAGATTCAAGATTTAGCACGATGAGCACTAATCAAGATTACAGGGCCCACGGTACGACCCATAATCAAGCCAACAAATTCAAAAGAGACAGATTAAAAAAATTAGGCTATAATAAGATTATAAGATTGCAAAACTTTGGAAATAATCGCGAGGTCAGTAACTATAACGGATTATGGCAGACAGGTAATAAAAGCACGTGCGCTGCTGATGATGAGACAAATAGATTAGTAGTAAAAGGGTTAAAAGAGAGGAATCTCATGAAACGGTTTAATAAAAGCTACATTAACGAAGTAAATGCGGTAATTGTAAACGGGACACGCGGTCGATACTTTAAAGAAGAAGGAAACATAGAGACACATAAAGAGGTAATACCGGCCAACGTTTTCGGAAAAAGAAGAAGATAAAGAGGGTTGTTTAGCAATGGAATGGTTATGGGAAGTAAACGCGGTAGAAGTAAAAGGACTAGATCGTAATAGCGCACATAGGAAAGTAGAGAGGGTAGGGACAATTAAAGATAGAAATCAGCAGGATTTGTCTTATGCACAGGCGATGCCTACAGAAGAAGAAGGTGAAGGAGCACCGTTTGTAGTTAGTAATATAAAGATAGATTTATTCTCTGAAAATTACGACGCAGATGATGAGTTTGGGATCACTAAGAAAGCAGGTCGTAGATTTTTAGTCGCTGTTAGAACCAGGACAAATACTCCGTCTAGTGTGAAAGAATTAAAACCGTCAGAAGTACTAGTTAACGGTACATGTAATCGTAGAAAAGAAGAAGAAGAAACAGTAGAAACTGCGCCTAACAAAAGGGAAAAACAGGAAACAGGAATTTCTGAAATTAAAAAGAGAAGTACAGATCTAAAAGAGGAAATTGTTTTACAAACACACAGAGAACGTAGGGCATTATTACTTGAGGCAGAGTCTACTGAAGCGTCAGAAAGCTCAGAGGAGATGAGAAGCGACACAGATAGTTGTGGAAATGCAGGCGATTATGAAACAGATCAGGACATGGCCGAGCCCAGAAGAAGAAAGAGAAACCGAGGGCATACGTCATCCAGTCAGGATGACTGCAACCCCCCGCTTAAAAAGAGGGAGGCAAAAGTGAGTGCCATACATACACGCAGAAAAATGAAAGAGGGAAGACTAACATTTCAGTGGTCTTTGGTTTAGGGTGCTGTTGAATGAAAAAAAGAATCAGATGACAGTGCACAACTATGTTGTAAGTCTTCTTTTTTAATACTTTGAACATTTCGTAAACGGTTGTTTATTTTTATAGCTGTTATTCGCTGCCAGTGCATGGTGTAATATGATAATTTGTAGAAGAATCAGTAAACGATATGATAGAGTTTTTTAGCAATGAAAAATACTCATAAACGGAAGCAAAGAATAAACAACATACATACATAACCAGCGATGGAGTCCAAATAACTGCCGACCGATCATACACGGAAAATATGATAATAAACGATAGGAGTTTAGATTTTATTAAGAATAATAGCTTTCATCCTATTAGGGTTTGGGAACCGTTGGTGACATCACTACCAACATTCAAAGTGCAAGACATGCCACAACATCTAAAGAACATTAGTGCGATAGAGATGCATGATCTCGTACACGAATTAAGTCAGGTTGACACTTTTCAAGAAAATACTGTAAATACACACAGAAACAGGGTCATACTGATACCTGGATAATGCATATTGCAGAGACTTATAACTTTTCTTTATTTACGACGGATAGGCATTAAATGTACAAAAGTAAATAATCATTTAACAAAAGAAAAAACACAGATCACTAATAAGACAGAAGAAGAAATAGAACTAGAACAATTAGCATCCACTACAGTTAGTAGACCAGAATCATCAGGGGGTAGACTGAATTTATACCCTGAGTAAACCATACATTAATTACAGCTTCACCCCCCCCCCCCCCCCGCCCTTTTCCCATGACTGAATTAAATGGGATCGTTCGTAAAATGGTTCAATAAATGTGGGATTGTAGGGTGTATAACAAGTAATTAGTTTCATTAATTACAATTTACGTACGCTATATTGCTGTGTACAGAGGTACCGCGCTCGCTACACATATTCTGTTGTTGTGTCTACATGTCATTTGTCCGACAATATTAAATATATACCTGTTGTTTTGTCCCTACCATTTAATATTTACATGCGGTTTTTTTGCACTATGAACGTTTTTTTTTTTTTTTTTGGGTGGTACTCTCCCGGACAAGTGAAAATCCACACGTTCGGTTGTGGGTGAAGATTACAATACCTACATGTTTTATGTTCGCTAAGAGAGTTACTGGCCACAAAACCTCTCTTATACATTCTGTCAGAATGACGACTGATTTGAGTTTAACCAGACTTTACTGGGGTACACAGTTAGAAACGTACTTGGCGATAAGCCAGTCCAAAGCATGACATGATTGGTAACTGAATATAGGCCGGCTATTTCTTTACAGAAGATGCGATATGCATTAAACAGAGGAAGCAACCTCTTAGGGAAGCCACAATAAACGCTGTGGACTATCACAGTAGATAAATGCCTGTAAATACAGGTGGTGGCATTGTACATTCGACTTGAGGAAATGCTACTATTGTTTCCGAGAAATTTCTCTCCAATTAATATACCTAACGGTATAAGAATTATTTATACTCTGTAAAGGTTATACCTTATTATTCAGTCTATGTTGACTTTCTCAGAGATTCTATTTTCATCATTTCTTGGGGAGATGACATTTTCGAGTTTTACTTTATTGATAACTGGGGATACATGGCATGTTATTTCTTGTCTACAAAGTTTTCAGGTTTGAGTTTATAAAGTGGGAATACAGATACTATTCCTTTATACTTCAGACAACTCCGGACATTCATTAGGGATACCAGTGAATAATAGGTTGTTATGCTAATACAACGAGGGAGTTGCATCGTTTTTTTTTTTTTTTTTTTTGTCTTTAGAATTATTGACTATTAGTTATTGTTTGCATGTTACGTTTTCATTATACTGCATGAATTTTATGATGTTACAAGTTATGTTGTATGCTTTCATTACGTGGCTAGATGTTCACATAAGGTTTAGTTAGGTAGCGGGTATAATTGGAGTAGTTTTCATAAAATTGAAGATAGGAAACAATTTTGTTAAAAAGTGTGTAGGGCGAATGTAATGAAATATAGGCAGAAAGGGGTTAAATGAACAAGCATACATTTCAGACCACCACACGGCGTACTAATCCATCACTGTGTGAAATGACAGAATGGGTGATTAGAAAGCCATGGCCTAGCCAGCTATGCAGAACACACCGCCATGACATCTGGCAGTGAGGGATGAAACATTCGACGAGTGCCCGTGAGCTGTGACCAGCTGACGAGATACGTTCATCCAAACGTGACCACCAAGGACAGGTGACAGGGGGTGATTAAGATGGTACGCCAGGAGGAGCGGGAAAGCGGTGGAATAAAGTCAGAGCCAGGGGCTTGAGAAGTCAGTTAGCCCCGGAACCGCCATGAGAAGACAGTTAGGGCTAGACCGCTAGAGAAACCGGTTAGGAGAAAACTAGTGCTTTACTTCGTTTAGAAGAGTATGTTAAACTTAGAGTTTAACTAGAACAGTTAGTTAGCCCCGGAACCGCTGGAGAAGACAGTTAGTCCCGGACTGCTTGAGAGACCAGTTGAGAAAACTAGTGCTATACTTCGTTAGAAGGTATATGTTAAACTTGGAGTTTAGCTAGAACAGTGAGTTAGCCCCGGAACCGCCATGAGAAGACAAGGCTAGACCGCTAGAGAAACCGGTTAGGAGAAAACTAGTGCTTTACTTCGTTTAGAAGGTATATGTTAAACTTGGAGTTTAGCCAGAACAGTGGTTAAGGAACTCGTAGAGGCATACGAATAGCCAGTAAAAAGGAGTGTTCATATACTATTGCTTATTGAATTTATGAAATGTGAGTGACGAGAATATTATGAATAAACCAGCTCTTATGTAATTGATTACATCACTGGCCTTGTTCTTGAGTACGATTGAAGAGAGATACGAACCATATTCATTCCACTTGGCCGACTTAGGCACATCTATTTCTTGGGGGATGTATAGGCACGACTGTGCCACAGGTGTAACCAATGCGTGCTCCGTTTACTTCTAACTCAAGCCTGAGTCTGAAGAATCAGCGCAGTGCACGAACTATGTTGCACCGGCGAGGATCCTGAAATACTTTAGGTCGATTTTTAGCTCCAAATTGTGTCCGGGCAGTGCCGTTAGGCTTCTCTTTTCGATTTCTGCCAAGGGATATTTTTACGTGAACAATAATACACACGGGCGTCCGGTCTTACTACCCGGAGACCAGAGGAAATTACTAGAAGTCCACGTGAAAAAAATCCCAGTCTTCACCAGGGCTTGAAGCCGGGACCTTCAGCACTCGAGGCAGACATAATACCTGGAGACCACTATGGAATAAGCAAGCAACAAGACCAACACTAATCACAGGCACTGTGATGAAGAACAGAATAAAATGGATAGCCGAGCAAACATATAATAAAATAGAAAGATTTTGAAAGAGGTTGCTCAACAAAGCAAATGTATCACAGAAATAATAAACACGCTGTCGACATTTAGATATCCATTTCCACGGCTAGAAGATAAACACTGAAATATATTTTAGTAACTGGAAAAAGTATTGTTAAACAATATCAAGGAAAGCAACATGAGAAACAATCATGTGGCCAGTTCTATGCCAACTACTAGACATATATCAGTATATTATGTGAGGAAATGTGAGTCTTTCATAAGCATGATTGCTAAGATCTTGTGGAAGGTTTCTTTCAATGACATTCTTCATACTCATCCTCTGACGTGTATAATCATCCTTGTATCAAACAAACAAACAAACAAACAAGGATACAAACATTGATCGCAGTGCCGTACCTGGTTTTCTGCTTTTGCAGATGTTCAATCTGGTCTGATAGGTCATTAATGGCTTCTTGGTGTCGCTTTCTCAAACTGTTTTCTGTCTGCTCAAACTGTGCATTGACCATTTCAATGTCTTTCCTAAGCTTGTTTACTTCAGCTTCCCGTTTCTTGCTGATTTCAATCTGCATATTCAAAAAATATAAACTGTATTGTATCTGAGCAAATTATATGTGGCTGCATGGGTGATTTTGCCTTCCATACTGATTTGTGTGTGATTTGTCATTTTCACGGCAAACTACCATTATACTAGGGTGGCCACTATCGTGTTCATTCTGACCTCATGTTGATTATTTCCATCTGCTCTACGTGACACATTTCCTTGTATTCTGACCTCATGTTGATTATTTCCATCTGCTCTACGTGACACATTTCCTTGTATTCTGACCTCATGTTGATTATTTCCATCTGCTCTACGTGACACATTTCCTTGTATTCTGACCTCATGTTGATTATTTCCATCTGCTCTACGTGACACATTTCCTTGTATTCTGACCTCATGTTGATTATTTCCATCTGCTCTACGTGACACATTTCCTTGTATTCTGACCTCATGTTGATTATTTCCATCTCCTCTACGTGACACATTTCCTTGTATTCTGACAACTTTTAAATACATTTACATAATTGCTTTTTTTATCTGTGATATTTGATATTCTACCTGTTACCTATTCGTTTGTAGTTTATAGCCATGTGTTAACACTTGGTCAATGAATTCTTAATATGTAATGTTTCTGAATGTTTAATGCTGCCAAGAGTATTTCATCACTGTTTCCGCGTTGTGTACCCAAATATTTAAAGGTCTTGACTCGCTTCAAATGATTACTATGAACCATAAATGTAGCTTTGGGAGAAATCCATTACTCTCCCCCCCCCCTCCTTTTTTTTCCTCCAACCCTTACCCAACTGCCTTATCGCTCTTTATGTCTTTTTGGCACGTCCTACCAACCAACATTCTATCAGTCATATTCTGTGTTACACTTTGAATCGTTAAACTCAACTTTATTAAAATACTACAGATTGGGCTACATGCCTGAGACCTGGCGCATGTATTCTTCAATGTCACATGCCACGTTAAACGGCTCAGGCGATCCTGTTTTTCTACAAGCAAATATTTTGTGTTTCCTTGATAAGTCAGCCACTTAATGTCTTCTGTGCCACTTGTTTCATCCATCCAACATTGTCTACAGGTTTCAACCTCTGGATCTAACTTCGTTATCTTCCCCGTTGTAATAATTGTCATCTCATAAAGTAGCCAAACTGTTCTTGATGAGTGTTTGTGTGTGTGTGTGTAATGTGAAACTTATTGCTAGTGTACATCAGACAGGTTTTAGATATTTGACTTTTTTTAAGCTTATGAGACTCTAATTCTGCATTATAAGGAGAAACATATTTCTGTGCCTGTTTGGCGAATATTTCTTGGTCCTCTCGTTAATCAAGAGTGTGACTCACATATTTGTGTGTATGTATGTATGTATGTGTGTGTGTGAGTGTGTGTGTGTGTGTGCGTGTGTGTTGTACACATTACATATGTTTCTCTCTAAATGAATATATCTTCCCTTCTTTTGAGCTAATAAATTATATTTTGGTCTGTAATCTACACATAGCCTTATTTTATATTTTAAAAAAAAATATTTCTGAAAAAACATTATAATGCAGAAAATGTGCTAAAATTGTATTGGATTGACAAGCTAGTATCATTTCATCAGCAAATAATCAGGCAGCAAGTGATGTTGATATTACTGCAGAAATGTTCAGATCAGCATTGGATGTAAACCTAAACCAAGGGAAAAATTGGTTTAATAGAGTGCGGGTAGAGGAAAAACTTTGCAGTAAATGAAGAAATGTCCAAGACTGTTTTTAAAATAATTTTCAATAGATTTGGAAGGCCAGGGGAATTTCCATCAAATAATTATATTGAGACTTCTTTTAAGGCAATTTGTCGAGAAACTACAACCCTTTATTTTGCAATTCATCGACTTTAATAATATTGATTGCTTCCATAGAAAATCTCTATAGGGAATTTTTGAATTATATGGTATGCAAGTCAAAACCTATTATTAAAGCAGAATATGAGGTTTAATTAATCGTTTGCGGTGCGAATATATAATTAATTTGCAGTTTGAACTTGGGTGAAAGAAGGATGCACCTTATCTCCCCTGTTTGTTGGCATGACAACTGACTGGGTGATGAATAATATGCTTTGTTGGAAATACTGGCATTGACTCGGTGGAGAACACAGTTGGAAGATCTGGGTTTTGCTGATGATATTATTTTGCTAAGTAGCAGCAGCAATGACTGCAAACAAATACAGATAATTTAGCGCGCGCGCGCGCACACACACACACAATTAAAAGTTGGACAACAAATATGTTACGAAAGGACAGATGTATTGAAGACACTAATAACTGACCAACATCTGTAACACTAGAGAAAAAAATAAAATAGGAATAATAAAGTAACAGATCCATTTACTTAATTAGCTGATATTTGTTTAGCCAAGGAAATAAACATAATTAAATTATTGCACCCACTGGTATGGCGTCAGAAGCTTCTAAAGCCTAAACAGCATATGAAACTCTAAAGTGTACATTTTTACAATCAACTTACGTATTTCATTTCTAATGTTATTTCAGTTTTCACAATGCTAATGACAGTTCGAGAACCACTAAAGACATGGAATGAAAGTTAAATGAATTTAAAGACAAATGTATTAAGAAAATGGATGATTTCAAGAGAGGTGAAGAAATACATGAAATGTCTGGGACACCACTTGCAACAACAGTTATAACACCGAGATGGTGGCGCTATGTTGGACACAGTTGGAAAATAAACGAGCACAGAATTAAAAATAGGCATTGAAGTGGGAAATAAATGGATTAAGAAAGCGAGGTCATCTAAAAGAAACCCTATAATAAACGTTGTTGAGAGAAGGCAAAATGGACTTGATTCTATCCACGAATCGAATGGATTGCCAGCGATAGAACAAAACGGAGGAATAGACTGCGAGCCCTTTGTGACGTAAAAAAGCGCAACAGGAAATTGATGATGAAGATGATGATGAAGACAAAGATGATAAGCAAGCTGACATAAACATGTTCTAATAACTGAGAAGGCAAACAAATACAGGGTATACAATGCTATTTTTAAGGACAAGTATATATGAAAACATTGTTATAACACAATAGTTCTGTTATAAATTACCTGCTGTGAAGTCACTCCACCCTGCTCTTCGAGACTGTCCAGTACCTGATCGTACCTGAACTGCAGTTCCGCCAACAGTTTTTCAGCCTGTCGATGGAATTTTGTTGCAGTTAGAATTACAACTTGTTAGTAGTTATCTCTAAAACAGTTGTCAATGTATCGCAGCTGTCTTATATTTAATATAATTTAATCGTTCATCACAATTCAGTTTCAGATCACTGAACCTGCCTGTAAACCGCAGCAGGTTGCTGTTAAAAGGAGTTCAGAATTATAATTTGATATATTTCTAGTGGTTATCTATTCGTTCATATGTTCAGTCGAACGGTTAAGAACTCTGGGCTGTCATGCGAAAGACCCGGGTTCGATTGGTGGGTAAACCTGGTGATTTGTTTTTTTTAGTTTGGTGGCCAAAAAAGTACTAGTCACGGCCATAAATAATAAGACTTAGAGCCGGCCCCCCACCCCCCACCCCCCACCCCCTCCCTCTACCTCCCTCTAGCTTTCCCAACATACCCCACTCCCGCCCACACCACAAAAGGAGTAAATACAAGCAGTAATTACAGTTTCTCTCTTGTTGTTGTTGTTGTTGTTGTTTCAATGACCCCTTCTTATTCTGGTCAACAACGCTTATTTTAACATATAAGGAATTTCCTTAGTGCTTCTCACCCGCCATTTCTCGGTGCTTGCATCTTGATTGATAAAAAGCTTCGTGTAGTATTCTCTCTTATTTGTACTGATAATTAGTCCCAGTTTTTAAACTGCTTCCTATAGGAAGCTGTCTCTAGATAATTGTCTCCAACTATAGCTACATCCTATGCATAAACAAGTGTTATCCTTTAGTTGAATCCCCCCCCCCCCCCCCACATTTCTTCTACTCTGCTCTACAGCCCATTTAACCCCCCTCCCCCTATTCCCCAACGCTTTTCATTCCGGATGTATTAAAACCAGTGTTCTTAAACACATAAGCCAACGGCCCACATTTGGCAGCCAACAATGTCTGCATAATCATGTAACGGGAAAAGTATGTAGTTCCTCTCTTCCATGTGTGTATCCCTTTTAGTCTGCATAAAACAGGACAGAGACTGCAGACAACAAAATCCCTTGGTGTTGAAGGCGACAGTTAAAGCTTTGATTACAGAGAATTGTGCGAATGGAGGTGCTGTCATCCATACACATAGATTTGTCGTTAAACTTCAGCTATCTCTGTTCTGTTGACTGACTGACGGACTCTCTACCTCACTAGGACATCACACAAGCGATAAACACCCGATGGCACAAAGTACCACCATGTGAATGAGGATCACCGTGCAGATGTCTCAGAAACCGCGTTCAGACAATTGGCGATATTTATGGCCTGCCTATATTGCGCCCCCTGGCAAAAGCCAATGTGGGACTTCAATTTTTAAAAAAAGAAGATTATTCTGTGTTCTGTTGGAAGGAAAAGCTTGAAAGGAAGATATCGATGCTTTTGCATTGACTACACACAATTTGACGATAGAACGGTGGGGGTGATGGTAGCTAGAGGCACAAAGTTTTCCCCATACGTATGTAGTAGTAGTAGATTTTTACCCCACCAGGACATCACACAAGCGATAAACATCCGATGACACAAAGTGACACCATGTGGATGAGGATCACCGTGGAGAGGCCACAGAAACCGCGTTCAGCCATTAGACCATATTTATGGTCGGGGTAAATTGCGGCCCCTGGCAAGAGCCAGTGTGGGGCTGCAAAAAACGAAAAATTGAATCTCACAAGGAGATGACCGGAGTGACATATATATATATATATATATATATATATATATATATATATATATATATATATATATATATATATATATACATGCACGACAGTGCCTAAATCTCTGAAGAAATCTCGTCTGACAGGAATTAGCTTCCTTGTATAACTTAGACACCCTGGAATAAGAAGGAATGAATGAACGGATTAGCTAGCTGGCACAGGAAAATAATGCAACGGCTTGATGCTACCAAGGAAGGAGGACGAACAGACTATTTAGAATGCCACAAGGAAGAGCAACAGTGACATAACTACAAGTTCTTCCTGTCGAATGAGGTGTTGCCAGGCGTAAACACAGTGCACGTGACCAAAGAAAATTTACAACCAATTGAAAACTAGTGTTACTAGTCGCCACACCTTGAGGGAGGTACTGAAGATGGAATCCTAACACTTACGGGCTTCTCCGATGTGGGGTGAGGAGAATCGATTGATTAACTATTTACGATACAGGTATTCGAGTAAATTCGTTGGAAAAAAATGCCATGGACCGTACTGCATGGAGGGGACAAATCAGAAAGGGAATCAACATCTGAGACGTAACACAATAACAACAGTGGTCCTGAAATCCCATGGAAGACCTTTCTTAACGAGGGCGGGTCTAGCTAGTCACACTTGTCCTTGCCATGGGCTGTGAGTCACATGTCTCTTCATGGCACTATCGTCTGGAAAGACGGAAAGATTACAACGGTGATTACAACGAACTAACATATTCAGATGATAGTGAATTAAGTACCATTCTTTATACTTACTCTGAGACGGCCATCCCTCTCACTGTCTAGGGCATCCTCTAACTCTCTCAGACGAGCCTGAAATAATATAAGTAGTGCCATTAAACTCTTTCAAACGCAATGCAATTACAGTTATAGTAGTTTATAAAGTTGTTTTGTTCTGTATCTTAGGACATTTATTTTACCTCCACGAGTCCTCTAATGAGAGTGTCACACATATTTATGCATCTCAGAGATTAGTCCGCTTGCTTGACTCCAATATACATCTGTGTAAGCTAGACTACCTCAGTAATTCCATTTATGGTTGCCGATCCTGCCCACACGGGATAGGTTGTCTTTTATGACAATGTTGCCAGGGTTTTGGCCTGCTCTTTCCTGTTTTTAACTTCCGGTAGATTTTCTTATGTGCGAGAGGTTCTTGTTAAATGATGTGCATATGTTAAATATGAAAGGATAATGTGGAAGAAGGTTTGTGTGATCACAATTAAAGACGGAAAAAAAGAAACCTGCTTGGGTGCGCAGTAATGATGTATGACGGACGGCATTGCCAAGTAATACAACCCATCTTGAATGCTTAACAATGACGATTATGCGATTTCAGATGACGGGCCAGCATTCGCAACAAGACCCGTGGGTAGGCTGGGAAGGGGTTGCAGAGGTCTCTGTTCTCGAACGTTATATGGCACATTACTCCGCTGCAGCTGAGCTTTCTTGTAAGATCTGCATGCAGGATATTACTATCAGCTGCTAACCTAGTCAAGAGGAACAAGACCACTGACGTTACGGGTCCCTTTAGCGGAGTTGTGTGCATGCAAGAAAGCACTATTTCAGAGTCAGCTCACGATGAGGCACAATCATTTTTCGAAAGGAGTTAGTAAACATCGTGGACCAAATTAGGACCAGAGTTAAAAAGCGGGCCAATCCTAACGTCCACTCATGTATTTACTTAAGGCTGGACAAAAATCAGACATTACGTTCAACACTGTTGCTGTTCTTTCATCCATTCTTGACTGTATGAGACTGGCAGCTAGCAGTAGACTTAGACAGGTACACTGAACTGACTAGGAAGACACAGCTGAGGCCAGACATGGTGCTGCACACCTCGAAAGCTCACCTGCTTATAGTCGGGGCTTTAAAATCCTATTTGAATCTAGGATCGAAGACAGCAGTCGAATAAGCTCGAGAAGTACAGTGATCTTGTAGCTTGTCTAGGGATTAAGAAAAGGTACGCAGGTCCTCCCTTCTCCATCGATATAGGCACAAAATGGTCTGTGACCTGCGATTCCTGCAGCCGATGTGGTTATAAGGCAAGGCGCGAGCACGGTTACTGAACCAGTTAGGCTAGGCTGCTAAGAGAGCCTCGTGTTGGCTCTAAAGTAAACGGAACAAAGTAGAGGAAAGATCTCGATAGGCATGTGTGGGTTTCCAAGTGGGAAAAAAAACTATCAAGCCTCTTAAGAGTACAAGTTTCTCAGATAAGCGTCAGTCCGATCGGCCGGACTGTCCAGCTGTCAGTCTGGCTCCTGTAAGCAGGCCTAGGTAATAAGTTAGGCTCTGCTGCTAAAGTCAGTGTAAAAGGTCCAAGTTCCAAGTTCTACAGATAGTATGGAATGCTGCACAGTAGATATGCCAGCAGCGTGGTGGGCAGGAAGATGCCGACCAGATTCGTGAGTCCGGGTCAAGAGGAGAGCTGGCTTTTCCGGGTTAGTGCTGAGGAATAGTTATATATGCAAGTTGTACCCCACCAGGGCATTACACAAGAGGTAAACACCAGGTGACACAAAGTGCCACCATGCGGATGAGGATCACCCGTGGAGAGGTCCAGGAAACCCCGTTTAGGCCATAAGTATGGCAGGGCTATATTGCGGCCCCTGACAAGAACCAGGGTGGGGCTTCAATACAACGAAAAACGGCATCCCACAAGGGGATGACTGGTAAGTATATGAACCGTTTACTTATAGGAAAACATCAACTGTGCTGCGTCCATTAACATTACGTTTACCGCCACAGCAATTAACACTGAGGCGAGCAGTGATATCAGACAAAGTGAAACAAATTAGTTGCTTGTGCGCGCCTTATTGACCAAGTAAGTAAGTAAATTTTGCACCCGGTGACACAAAGTGCCACCATGCGGATGAGGATCATTCATGAAAAGGTCCCGAAAAACCCGTTTAACCATTAAGTTATTTTAGGGCCCCCGGCAAAAGCAAGGCTGGGGGATTCAAAGTAGCGAAAAATTGCATCATGAAAGGGGACGACTTATATGATGTTATTTCACTTGGACAGTAACCAAGTAATCATTTGGTTATCAGAATTATTAAGAATGTCGTTTTGTCGCTTTCATTAATATGTATACGGAAATCACAAAAATGGTTAGCTGAAGTCACTGCATCCCTGACATATGGCACTTTAGCGAAGATATTGCTAGGTCTTTTTTGTTTTAACCACTCGGGACCAAATGGTTGATATAGTCAACATCTCGTCTGTTGCCTGTAATTTTTCAGTTTTCTAGTACCAATTTTAATGTTTTTATTTCCCCTTGTTTTCTATTTCACAAATACGAATGCCCTCTGTATAAGTTCTCACAGTGTAAAGGTACAGCTGGTGTGGCCTACAGTATCAGTGAAGACGATGTCACGGCTAGAAAGAGGTAGGCTGCTAAACTTCCATAGTTGAACACATCAGTATGTGCATGCATGTACGTGCATATATATATATATATATATATATATATATATATATATATATATATATATATATATATATATATATCGTCATTTTTTGGTTTTGGGGTTTACAGCTAGCCTGCGACAGCGGCGACGTGATGCTTAATGGTCATGTCCGGATAATCTTCGTTCGCTCGTTGCGTTGTGGTTTACAGCTAGGCTGCGATATCTGACCTAAACTCTTCAGTCGTCGGTAGTATAGTTGTAAGTCTGTCATTTTTCTCCGCTATTCGTGAGTATAGCGTACTTTTCACTGTGGGTTCCATTACTGGTTACGTGATAAAGTTTTTTTTTTTTTTCCTATGTCAGGGGGCAAAATTAAACAAAATAGTCCGTGGCGACAGCATGCGGCGCTAACTCCTCTTTTCTACACCGACCTACACAGACTGTAGTGACAGTTTTTGATTTTGTTGTTGTTGTGATGGTGGTGGTGGTGGTAGTGGTTGCAGTAGTACTGGTACTGGATGGGTGATGTGGTAGCTGTTACACTGACTTCATTTATTTCTCTGTACAGGTTAATGCTACCTATTTATGTCTGGGTGGACACGGATACCAAGCTCAATTTAGTTACACTTTTTCGTTACACGGTGACTTTCCCATCCTTAGGAGAGGATGATTTGATTGGGGGGGGGGGGGGGTATGCTAAACACAGTTAGCTGAGAGAGCTTTAAGTTTTATTTTAAAGTTCTCATTTCCTATCTATTGCTATTCTAATTATTTCGCCTGGTGATGATTTTTCGATCCTACGGAGAGGGAGACATGATTGGTGAAAAAAAAAAAAGGGGGGGGGGGGTTATGCCATACACAGTTGGCTGAGAGAGCTTAAAATATTATTTTAAAGTTCTCATTTCTTAACTATTCCTATTTTAACAATGTCACAATGGATGATTTTTCAATCCTTCGGAGAGGGAGAAATAACTTCGCCAGGTTATGATTTTTCAATCCTTCGGAGACGGATATAGATTGGGGGAGTGGGAGGTGGGGAGTTATGCCAGACACAGTTAGTTAAGAGAGCTTAAAATATTATTTTAATGTTCTCATTTATTAACTATTTCTATTTTAATAATTTCGCCAGGTGATGATTTTTCAATCCTACGGAGAGGGAGATATGACTGGTGGAAAAGATTGGGGGTGGGGGGTATGCCATACACAGTAAGCTGAGAGAGCTTAAAAAAAATATTTCAAAGTTCTCATTTCTTAACTATTTCTATTTTAATCATTTCGCCAGGTGATGATTTTTCAATCCTATGAAGAGGGAGATATGATTGGGTCATGGAGGGGGTGGGGGGGGGGGAATATGACAGACACTTTTAGCTGAGAGCTATTTTCTTTCCTCTCTATTTCTCCATTCTGGGCCACAGCAACGCGTTGCCGGGTACAGCTAGTATATATATATATATATATATATATATATATATATATATATATATATATATATATTGCACGTACATGCATGCACATACTGATGTGCACATATATATCTGTGTGTGTGTAAAGAGTATGCGTGTACATACGTATAGGATGTACCTGTATGCACCTACAGTATGCGTGCCTGTGCCTAGGTCTCATAAGAAATACTCCGCTATTACGTCAGTGACTCATGCAAGCATTCCATGCCATTTTTCACCTGGAAGGAAAAGTGCCAGCACGGGCAGAGCACATATCGAGTTGCTGAAGACAAACCCAGAAAACGTAGAACTCGGCACGTACATTTATTTTGCAGACCAAGTACACGAGATGTATAAAAAGAAAAGGGCCCGAGCTGTACCTTTGACACAGGTACACGGCCCGCAGGCTGCCAAACGTACGAACTGTGGGTAAACTTACCGTCCCCCTCCCCCTAATTTTGTCTGCTATGCTTACCGTGGCAAATAAGCTGCCTGCTGACCGTCTTTCCACAAGCGCGAGTAGAATGTCAGCAGCTGAATATAGAACTGATGGTTCGCTGCTGCTGACTCAGCTGCTTGTGTGCTACGTGTGTGCAACGTGCAGGTCTTGCAGCCAGTACAAGGGAAACATGTGTTCACATGTATACGGGAACATGTGTACGTCTTTAATATGCACATAGATGATGTGCTTGTGATAGTGATGATGGGGTTAATGATAACTGACGCACAATGATAGTGCTGGTAACTGGAGTATAGAGGTAACCTTGATCATGATGATTATTGTTATGATAACGATGATAGTCACGATTCTTCTTCTTCTTCTTCTCAGTCTTCTTTTTCTTCTTCTTCTTTTTTTTCTACTTCTACTACTACTTCTTCATCTTCTTCTTCTTGACGTTCACGTAAACTTTGCGGGAAAATTTTGCTTCTTCGTCGCCCTCTCGACTTACGTCTTGTTTCTGAAACTGAGTGTTGCGTGTAATTCGTTTTGACGATCTAACTTTTTTAAGTATATATATTTGGTTTATGCTATTATGTGCTGTATATATATATATATATATATATATATATATATATATATATATATATATATATATATATATATATATATATATATATATAAGGGCGTAAATTGGGGGTAAATTGGGGAAACTGATAGGAAGCTAGCAGATAGCTTCTGTGAACATTTTGCGGATATTCATAATAAGGCTCTTAAGCCTGTCTCCCTCCATTTCAACAGTTCTGACTACTAAGGTGAAAGCGATATCTCAGTCACTCCTATTAAATCTTGCTCTGATGATCAAACCAGCCTCTACACTTTAGAAAATCGTTTCGGCATTCGTTTTAGCGTTCTCAGTTATGGATTGGTCAATATTCAACACAGCTTTATTTAGTTTAGTTTGTTAACTTACTTTTTTTTAACTTATTTATATTTCTGCTAATTTTTGACTACACCTTCTTACTTATTTCGTTTCGTATTATATCCCTCCATATTCATATCCCCTCCCATCCACCCCCCCCCCCCCTTTTTTTTCCTTTTCCAAAGACAAACTTTTTGGTTTCATGTTGATCTTGCTTTTTTTTTTTTTTTAGAACAGCTATTGTCTGATTTAGTTTTCCAGACACAGTTTTTGCTGGATTTAATACTTCTTTGGTAAAGACTGGTGGAAACGTTTGGGTTGTAATATATATATATATATATATATATATATATATATATATATATATATATATATATATATATATATATATATATATGTTGAATGTCTTTACTGGAGAGGACGAACAAATAAAACTTTCCATCAGAGTTTACAGCCGGTGGAGGTGAAGAAGAAGAAGGAAACGAAGAAGTAAAAAAGCGAATAATCAGGGGTTGCTGAAATCGGATGTGTTGGGTCGGAAGGCACAGATATCGGGGCAAAGCTGTAAACCAAAAAGCACAATGGACGCCGCTCTGTTAAGGGCGAACACAGAAGAAGCAGAGGAATCATCCCGCTTGAGTCTGTTTACCTCTTTCTAAACTGACTTCACTCTTATTCAAAGTTTGTTTTTATAAGAGTTTAGGTTGTTGCAATGTTAGCCCATGTTTTATCAAAAACACTAAGAAACATTTAGGAAAGCCGTGAGGTGACAAACTATAGTGACCAACTACGTATATAATGACCAACTGCCAGCATGTTATCAAAGATTGTTCTTCAACCTATTGCCAGTTATTTAGGTTCTCTTGTAACTCTTCTTTCGTGTCTTCTCTAGCTGTTGAAGATGAGGTCAGAGCGTGTATGAGAGTGCTCTGATGTTGGTTCTAGACTCAGTTCAGCTCACTCATGCTATACGTTTTGCTCACTTTTCTCTTTATAGGACGACTATTCTAGTCTTGCCTTCCTGAATTGCTGATTGAGCGTCTTTCTTCTCTTCATGGGTTCATATCTCTCTTGAAGTAGACTTTCCTGACGTTTACCTTGAAGATATACGTGGCCCTTAGCCACGTTAGCCCTTTTTTTCAGTGACTGCCATCTGTTGATAAAAGTATCCGCCTAATCATCAATATCACCATACTGGTAAGCGTAGGCTGTCATGTTTCAGAATCTCACACGATCGACAGAATCCGGGATCAGTTCAGTGTTTTAGTCTCGACCCATCCATCTGGCCAGGCATTCCAGGTCTTTATCTCTTTGTGTTCCTCTGGTTCTCTTTCCATCCATCAATCTTGCCCCAGTAGTTACCAAGTAACCACTTAAGCAAGACTAATTATATAAAGATCGTAGAGATTGTCTGTACCTTTTTGTACACCGCAAATTGCATCTCTTTTTCTGAGGATGTACCTTAAGCATTTATTTAAAAAAACAATTCTTTATTTTCACTTGAAGATGAGCATCCAATTAATATGTTTAAAACGCACGGATACATAGATGCATTGGTCTATAATAACAGAGGTAGATGACAGAAACGAGGATTAGAGCATACATTTGAAAATATAAACATTGGAAGTTGTAGTAATTAACTGAAATTCGAAAACAAACCTATCTAAATGATGGCATGGCCTTGCTTGAAGAACTAAATCTTCTTGAAATGCATGGCCGTTCTTTATGACATGTTAGTTACGTATTATCTGAGCCTCAATTTGGGTTAAACACATGCACATACATCTCTGTGCCTCTCTAAAACACACAGAGTTAACCAAATTAAATCTGACATGCATCAATGCTTTGTTTCAGCCAACACACATCATGCACTGTAGGCTAGAAAACACACTGTGTGTGTGTGTATATATATATATATATATATATATATATATATATATATATATATATATATATATATATATATATATATATTGTGTAAAACATGAAGAAGTAATCAGACTGTTAGAAAAAAATAAACATTGATGAAAAAGATCTACGAATAATAAAGAATATTTAAGGACAGCAAAAGGCAGCTATGAAAATACAACTGCTACGGCACATTTTAGAGCTTAAAGAGGGGCGTACGACAAGGATGTGTACTATTAATTGATATGCCCGGAATTGTGGTTGGTGGGCACAATATAAACAATTTACGTTATGCTGATGACACAGTCTTGATAGCAGCAAGTCAGAAAGAAGTACAGGAACTGATAGAAATTGTGGTGGTAGAAAGTAGAAGAATGGGCCTCAGTTTGAATAATGGGAAAGACAGAAGTAATGGTGGTATCCACACACACACACAAATATTCCTTAATGTGAAATAAAAGTTAATGGTGTTGTTTTGAGAAAAGTATAGAAATTTAAGTATCCAGGCGCATGGATAACATCAGATGGAAGATGCATTACTGAGATAAGAAACAGAATAGGACAGGCAAAAACTGCATTTTATAAAATGAAGAACATCTTATGCAATATATCTTTGTATTGAGGGTTAGAAAAAGAATTCTTGCTTGCTATATACATCCAGTTTTAACATATGACTGTGAATCCTGGACAATTGGTAGGCAGGCAAAACAATTTATTGAGGCCTCAGAGATGTGATTTACGAGAAGAATGCTTAAAATACCTTGGACAGCCAAAAAAAGCAACCAAGAGGTTTTGAAAGAGGCGGGAGCCCGAAGACAACATCAGAGACATCAGAAGGAGACAGTCATCATTTTTCGGGCATATTATGAGAAGAGGAAAAATGGAACATGGAAAATGGAAAATGTGACCACTAGAATGATTTGTGAAAGAAGGGTCAGAGGAAGACAGCGAGAAACGATTCTTGACAGTCTTGCTGCATGGCATGGAGGTGTGTTAGCAAACGAACTGATACGTGCTGCAGGAGATCACAGATTGTAAAGAGGCATGATCGCCTACGCCAGTCGGCAAGGTACCTAATGATGGTTTTATCTATCTGTGTATCTATCTATCTATCTATCTATCTATCTATCTATCTATCTATCTATCTATCTATCTATCTATCTATCTATCTATCTATCTATCTATCTATCTATCTATCTATCTATCTATCTATCTATCTCTATCTATCTATCTATCTATCTATCTATCTATCTATCTATCTATCTATCTATCTATCTATCTATCTATCTATCTATCTATCTATCTATCTATCTATCTATCTATCTATCTATCTATCTATCTATCTATCTATCTATCTATCTATCTATCTATCTATCTATCTATCTATCTATCTATCTATCTATCTATCTATCTATCTATCTATCTATCTATCTATCTATCTATCTATCTATCTATCTATCTATCTCTCTATCTCTCTCTCTCTCTCTCTCTCTCTCTCTCTCTATCTATCTATCTATCTATCTATCTATCTATCTATCTATCTATCTATCTATCTATCTATCTATCTATCTATCTATCTATCTATCTATCTATCTATCTATCTATCTATCTATCTATATATATATATATATATATATATATATATATATATATATATATATATATAAACGAGATGAGTGAAGTATCAAACAATAAGTAGAAAAGAAATTTTGCCAGGGGAAAAAATGTTGTCATTATAAATGTTGCATGTATATGTGGTTGAAGACATGTATGCATATCTGTTTGAATGGATTCACTGTGCACGCGGGGGATCACTCCACTGGATGGCCGGAAGGAAGCCGGCCAGTCTACCTGAGAACAGTACCTGGTACCTTGCTTCATCTCTTTCAAACATTTGAGTTGCCGCATTGACGACTCTAGATTCTGACTTGTTTACAGTTGTATTTGATGTACTCTCTCCTCCGCTACTATAAGCTCTCGTCTCTTTACGTACCTGCGTTTCAAACGAGTGATTTCATAAAAAAATATGATGACTCACATGTAAGTCTAGAATATTTGATGGCACACAAGCGAACGGTTTCATAACTCAATCGCAATAATATTTTATGTTACTGCATTCAATGCATCCTTATCTGTACCACAGCTCTAACTCAAAGTGACTATCGCACTGCTTACATTTGCTTTAGACCAGCATCTCTCTTCAGCATGTAACATGACGTAACAGCATAGCAGAACAAGGTGAACTACATTCAAGGACACACAGGTGGGCAGAGGAAGATCATACTGTTCATTGATAAGTGGCAGTGGTAGCAACGCTGCCTCATATTAATTCAACACCCTTCACTATTTACATCGGGGAAGAATAAACATGTAGCAGAAGTTCTTTCATCAGCAACTACTAGCGTGCACTACTTAAAGAAAAATGGAATGAGCATTTCAGGGTTCATTTTGCAGGGTTCATTATCAGTAATTGTGAGGACAACCAGACAAACACGTGTCAGGGGTCATTGTTGTGTAGCTCTAATTTAATCTCTGAAAACAATCATATTCTCAGCGGTAATAAACGGTGTTCTTAATCCCAACAATTAGTAGACCCGGAGCCTATCCTTCGTAATCCTCTGCAGCGCCTCTAAAGCTCTTCTCATCTTCTCCACCACATTTTTCATTTCTCTTTTCTGGTCACCCACAATTATCACTGGTGTTCATTTCACTACCATCTATCTGGCGCAAGTATAATTTCGTATATCTATATTTCTATCTGATCCTCCATCTTAAAGTGAGATTCCACCGAGGGAAAGAATGTAATTATCCCAAAAGTATAACTATAAATAACTTACTCCATCGCTTTCTATGTGTATGTGAGTGCGCGCGCACGCAAGCGAGTTTTGTGCATACCCACTGTAGTTACAATTTACAAAATATGTCAGATATTTTAGCTGCCCACCTCCTAATATTCTACACTCAAACACATAAATTATTATGTTCCCCTGAATTGAAATATCTAATCAACGTCACGTGCGGGTTTAATCACTGTGGGTATTGCCTATTTTATATCAGTGTGGTTAGATTAACTATTACAATGGCATATTGTTAACAACTGTGAGTGGTTTAGGGAATGACAAACATTGTTTAGTCCACCACAAATTTATATATGGAATGAAGGTAGATGTGTGGAATCTTCTGTTTTCTGGGCCGGCAGGCAAGCGTGCTGGCCACTCCGTTATTGAGACCCTTAATGTGTTATAGCACTGTGGTATTGGCTGCATGAATGTAAGATTAACAGTTGTTTTCTGAGAGTAGTAAATCATAGTTATTAAAGCTACATTATTTTATATCCAATATCCTTATCTGGGATTCAGAAATCACATGCTTAACGATGTATGGGTACACAATGCCCATTATTAGTGGGCCTCAGCTTGACTAATGGAAATAATGAAGAATGGCAATATTAGATAAACAAATTGTGCCTAACTGTAAAGCTCTACTTAATAACATTATTGTAGGACAAGTACATCATTTTAAATATCTAGGCCTTTGAGTTACTATCACGTGGAAACTGTTTAACATCGATTTAAAAAAAAAATTACAACGGGGAGAGGGGCAACATTTGCATTTTTTTTTAATCAATAATATTTACTGAATCTATTCACTAGGTGTTAGAAAAAAAAGTTCCTAAATCTTGGACTAGAGGTCCCCACGTCATAGCCCCACCACCACCCTCCCCAAACCCCCAACGGCACCACCATGTTTGAAGCCTCGGATATGTGGTTTTACAGAAAACTGCTTACTTTTATAGAACAGTCAAAAATTGAAAATCTTTTTATTTTCAAAAGGGCTAAAACAGTAAAATTAAAAACATCAGAAAGATGTAGTCATAATTGTTGACCACATTACTAGAAAAATAAAACCTGCTACATGTTTGACTCTTGGAAACATTTCTGAATGTACACTTCTAACTCGAGAAGCCCATTAGTAGCTTCTTGTGACGATATTGACAGTTGTCAACACACGAACTGATACAAGCTGTTAGACATCAAAAGATGTATAAAAGCATAATAGCTCAAGCCGCAAGGATAAGACGCTTGGAGATGATAGTGATAATGTAGAGAAAGACTAGTTCAGTTGCTCTAGACCTTCCTAAGGATTTGGCTAAAGCAAGTGCTTTATCTGTTTTCTAGGGTATTAAACGATATGTTTAGAGTAGCTGGTTAAACCATGACCTTATTTGTATTCTGGGATTAGTAAAGGAAATGGGTACAGTATTTGGTTAAATCATACTGATGTTTGTTTACTAGAATAGGTATATCATCTGAACATATTATACGAATAATATATGTTCCTGTTCACACGACTGTTATGCGAAACGTCGTCTGCTCTGGGTATGGCAATGCAATACAAATAGTTTGTAGTGCCAATTTAACTGGACTACAAGTTTATTTACTGTTTCTTGTTTTTCAAATGTTACTGTGTTATACGGCTATACGGTTGAATGGGGTTTCTGTGATTTGCAAACGCAAAACTGGAAAGTACCTAATATTTTTAAAGAGGGTGGGGTGGGGTGGAGGAAAGGGGGAGGGTAAGCGTCACAATACATAGGAAACATGCAGTTCCCAGACAGACCAACACACAAACATGAGAGAGATGCAGGTTGTTGCCCTTACAAGCGGCAACTACGATAAATAAAATTATTCAGCGCCATCGTGTTCATCTATGTGATTGTTTCCCTTTAGAATCAGACAAATTATATTTACGGAACAAGCTGCTAAATGTAGTTCTTAAAAAACGTATAACTTTTATCTTTCAAACTTAATACAATTTTATCCCGATTCATGCGTGTTATACTCCACAGATAAATTACTAAATGCAACAATAACGACCTTGATATGTAATATTTCACTGAATCATGCATTAAAATAAGAGAAAGAATTATCCAAGCTAGTTTTACATAACTGTAAAGAATGAAATGTAATCACTAGTACACATTTGCAGTAGCATGCGCTTTGAAGAAAAGAAAAATAGATACATTCTTTACTACAGCAAATACAGATATGCATGGCATTTATGATAACACTTATTCACGGGCGCTTAGACGTGAATCAAGCACTAATATCTTCTTATAAGACAAATCTCACTTGTATGGTTGCAAGGTAAAAACAAAATACCATAACTGCGCTCCAATCTGGGACGCCATTTTTTTTAAGCCAACCTTCGCTGTAGTTAGTGGCCCTAATATAACGTAAAGGTTGAACGGGGTTTCTGGGACTTTTGCACGAGGATTCCCATCCGAATGGTGGCGCCTTATGTCACCAGGTGTTTATCCCGCGTTGTGAGGTCCTGATGGGGTTAAACGTCCCCCCCCCCCCCATTCCATAAACAATGTACCTCAAAGAATACATCGTGCTTTGTTCATCAAGCATCCAGTACGCAACTTGCGTCAATAAATGATCTTCACTCAGTAAATGTACATTGTATTCCTAATAGATATTTGTATAATTTCTAACACACATAAATAAGTCCTCGTTAGGCCTGTCCTGTGGCATCCATTTATCACTGAAAGGTTTTTAAAAATCAGCAGTAGTAAAAGCTTTATACTGTAAGTACTGTACTAACACTTCCTATCTAGATCACACAGTAACGCTGAACAAACGTGTTGCATAAAGCTTGATAAGCAGTTAGGAAATGATGTTATGGCTCGGCTAAAGCAGCGATAGAAAGCAAAGATCTTTTTAAGTTCTGAATTAGTTTAACTTCACTTCCACGCATGACAAAAATGAAATAGATTTTAAGTGCAATAGTGAAAATATGCCAGATATGGAATTGTGGATCTATATAAAAACTAAAGTTGAATGCAAAGAAATAAATAAGTAGTTATTACTCCATAGACTGGGGAATAAAGTGTATAGCAATACTGCAGTTTGCATCCAGTAAATTTACAGGGAATTTTTAACGTATACAATGATCATGACATTAGAACATATGTATAATACTGTGTGAACTCTGAAAAGGTTAACTAGTGTTCCTTCGTTTATTCAAGTTGCCATTATATCTTCATTTATTGGTATTTGACAGTCAAAATCATAGAGGTTATATAGTAACGAAAATGTGATATTCCTTTTGTATCGTTGCGGTTGACAACAAGACCATTTAGAAAATAAGCAAGTAACACCTAAGCGCACAAAAGTTTACGAAGGCCCAGTTAAAATATGCAGTTATGAGAAATCAACTTACCTCCAGTCTGTTTTGTGTTGTTGGAGAGGAACCACGGTAGACATTGTATGTTCTGGATACCTTGCTGCTTCTGACCACTATGTCTGAGTCGTAGTCCATTTTGGCAGTAGATCGAGATAGAAGTACTGGTCGCTGCTGCTAAGGTTCAAAACAGCTCGCACACAATAATCAATGACCGTTTAGGACACTATGAAACCAAGGTAAATGCTTGGGGTGATAGGACAATTCGAAAATGAGTGGACAAACTGTTTTGTTTACAGCACTTGTATGCAGGCTTGCGAGATCTCTTCTACTCTTTCCTTTGCAAATGGCCACACGATTGTGAGAGCGGCTGCAGGCGGCACGCAGGTAAGATTGCCAGAGTCGGCTACATAACAAATTCCTTAAATACCCATGTCTACTAAATATATAACTACACATTCTCATTTCTTGCCACGCGCACGCGCAGAACGTGAGGTGCGACTGAGAACGTGTACATGAGCGTGAGTCAAACAAGGCAACTTGTCTACGGATTTCGTTTACCTGGCTGTTAAAACAAAACAAAACACAACACACAAAAAGAGGAGGGGTGGTGAGAGGGCTCAAGGTCAGGAAAACTGATGATTATGTTATTCACTGTTCTGGGTATGTCAGCATTTTCCGGTGAACCTTGCTGAACAGATCACATTGGCAGCAATCAGTGTTTCTGTTATTTTATAGGGCCCCCTTCTACCCTTATATATAATAATGCAATACATGCAAGAGAGTTGCTACATTTCGTTGCCCGTCATTAAACCTTTCTTTGTCTTGTTTTGCGAAGGTCTGCTCTCATATCTTTTTTTTTTCCAAGCTGCCAGACATAAAAAATGTGGGATTGCCTGATAATCTCGCCCGCGAGTTAACGGAATCAGGCACGTGCGCCCGTGCACCAGTCAGAGCTGAGATATGAATAGAAGGGAGAACAGAGATAAGGGCTGCTCCATATAAGGCGGCCGCCTCGGGCCTGGTATTTTCTGAAGAGGAGGAAGGAGGTAGAGCTAAATTGTGGGTGGAAAGAGTGACTAATAACTAAACAAAGCTGCTCTCTAGACTGAACATTTGAAGGTAAGTGCAGGAAAAGCTGGAAAACAACAAGAAGAAGAGAAAATGCATTAAACACAACAACAGAACCCTACAGTGTATTTTCTCCTACACTAACACACTGTTTGCAGGCAGTTATTAATGTTTCTTGTGATAACCTTTATCTCTTCTTTTTTTATAGTCTATGTCGTTCGACATTAGTCATAATAAAAAACACTTTTTTAAAAATCCTGCTATGACATTAGATAGTGAGGACTCAAACGAAAAAGACTCCAGTCTCCGTCTCCTGTTCTGCTAATAATTTTAAACTCTGATGTCGCTTCAAGCCACAATGCTAAAACTCACAGCGTCTCTCTTGGTCTCCCCAGCCTCTCTTTCCCTCCAACTTTCTTGGTGTCAGAAAACTCCAGTTTGCAACTTTTTCACGACGTTCCCAATGCATAAGGATTATCTTCTCATTTAGCAATGAGTTCTCTTAATGATTTTCTTGTCTTCTAATGTCTATTTATTGTCCTGTTTATCCTTACATAATGCTACCGACATTCTTCTATCCAAACTACATCATGGTAGCTTTTGAATAATTTCTTACTATTGTGTCGAATGTCCACAATTCACTTTAAAACATCCAGAGTGCCTCTCATCATCGTCTTCGTCATGTGCCTTGCCGACTGGCGTGGGCGATCATGCCTCTCCACAATATGCGATCTCTTGCAGCATGTATTAGTTCGTGTGCTGACACACCTCCATGCCATGCAACAAGACTGTCAAGAATCTTCTCTCGTTGTCTTTATCTATACCTCCTTTCACACATATTTCCAGTGGTCACAACATATTCAATTTTTCCTCTTCTCATAACATGGCCGAAAAATGATGTCTCCTTCTGATATCTGTGATTAGTTGTCTTCGGACTCCCGCCTCTTTCAAAACTTCTTAGTTGATCTTTTTGGCTGTCCAAGGTAATTTATGCCTCTAAAAAGCGCATATTAAATCTCTATTTACAAAAATGCATTGCTTTGGAAATTCTTGATACTATAAATTGTTGCTTTTGCGAAGGTTATTTCACTTTTAACTGTTGCAATATAATTCTTATCTGCTGTTGTCAAGCTACTCAAATACTTTAAAGTATCGACTTGTTTAAGATTAAATCGGATTACTTTGATGATTTATTCTGAAGGCTTTTTTTTTTATTTTTTTATTTGCAACTACAAAAACCTCTTGTCTTCCAATTTTCCTGACAACTTTTTTTTTTTACATTTTTTATTGTGACTGGTCTATTGTAACAGTATGCATCACTTCTTCTTGTAACTGCAGTGTATCTACAGCTACAAAAATCGGGAATTTAATTTCTTCATGTGTGTTGTAGAGCTCCGTCAACTGTTGGTCATGTTTCATATTCTTCCCCTTTATCTTGTTCACTCTTTCTTTCACTTTAAAAAAAAAACAAGTTTATGTAAGCCTACTAATGTATATAGCTATCAAATACAGAGGTACTGAGGAAATTGGGAATGAAAAGAGAGTTGCTAGATGAAATAAAAAAGAGACAAGTGAAATATTTTGTTCACATTTAAAGACATAACAGTATTGTAAAGATCATCCTAGAGGGAAAGGTTCAAGGTAGGCGAGCAAGAGGCAGACAGCGTTACAAGTGGAAGGATAACATCAAGAAATGGACGAACAGCAGAACGAGCGAGTGTACATCAAGGGCAAGAGACAGGGCTTGTTGGAGATCCATGGCACCCAACCTTCATTGTGGAGACGGCACCTGATTGATTGACTAATGTATGATAATTCCTGTTTTTTTTTTTTTAACTTTTTTTTCGTAGCTCTAAAAGACTCTTGTAGCTAATATTTGTTCAGGATTCTTTTGTTTTTATATACTGTTTACATACATACACACTCACACACACACACACATACACACACAGAGAGCGAGAGAGAGAGAGAGAGAGAGAGAGAGAGAGAGAAATATACACAGGTTATGCAGAATTGCACAGTGGCGTGTTTTTATTAGCTTGTAAGTAGTTAGTGTGTCAGTATAAACAGGAGGCTCAGATGTTGCTTACAGTGTCAGACTGACATGTTAGCGTGAATTGTGTTGGTTTTTGTCATGTGGATTAGCACTTGAGACAACAGATCATGTCCTTCAAGACTCTCAAATACAACAAATCTAGGCAAAACCTTTGGCCAAGAGAAATACCGGTGCACGCCAAACTTTACTGATCGCTAAGTGACACAGGAAACAGTAAAGTTCATACTAGAAACAACATTGCAGATATGGATAATCAATTTCAAGCAAACAAAAGAAGAAGAAGAATTGTGTTAAAGTCATATTTCTGGACATAACTCGTGATGTGAATTCGAGAAAGCAACACAATATAAGGTAAATACTGACTACCGAACTGAAATCCTGTAAACGGATAGCGTTACATCAAACAATTCAGTTCGTTTTCAAGCAGATATGTATCTCTTCTATATTGTAACACCGCTACTGACCGACTTGGGTGCAATTTTGTGGGGTATTATCAATTACAAGGGAAGGAGTCTATAGCACATTGTAATGTGTTTAATCGTCCATTTTTAATGCCGAAAGTGTCTGTCCTTCAACATGACAATGTCAGACCTCATTCTGCACTGCCAACCTTGTCTGCAGACATGAGTTCGATTGAACACTTGTGGGATCAGCTGTTAAGGGATGTTTGTTGCCGAGACGTTGCTCCAGCCAATCGGTGTGATCTGCTCCAAGGACTCCGAGAAGAGATGGCAACCATCCCACACACCCTCACCAGACGCCTGATCGCATCTATGCCCAAGAGGTGCCAGTCGTCACTGATCGATAATAGAGGAGGTCACACACCGTACTGGCAAGGTACCCCACGCCTAAAAACTATTGATGACGGAGATGCAAAAGCATTGTCAATTGGTTGGTTGAATCCTAAAATGTTCTTCTGTGCAATCTGAATAATTTGACTGGTTAAGTTACATGTTGAATGTCAAAATTATGACTATGTATGTTTTTTTTAAGTAGCTATCGCTTTTCTTTTCATTTTTTTTTTTTAAATGTTAGTAAAATTTGTCTAGATAATCTTTTATATTCATGTTAATTATTTTATTTATTTCTAAAAATTTTGAATTCTCTACGTCGTTCACTTAATTCCTGTTGTTTCTGTTTCTGCTTTTACCCTGTAGAAAGCTACTATATCTACAATATTTCTTTGTGAGACAGTTCTTACAGAGCAGAGGTTTCCAAATGATGCTCTCTTGTGCAGAGATTATGTTTTTTGAGTTGCACAGCGATGCATGGCCTCGACGTAGTACATCATCATTATCATGAGCAGGTCCTTTGCAGAACGTCGCTCTCATCACAGTCTGCCTGAAAGAAACTCGGTCTCTCGCCAGTTCTCCCGCCTCATACACTTTCACACTCAAGGAGTCATATCCTGTGCCCATCTTCGTGTCGGTCGGCCCCTGCCTCAACTTCTTGGTACCATGCCTTCTACTATAACTTTTTTCAATCAGTCGTGGCGCTTGATATGAACAAAATAATTCAGCTTTATTAGCCAAACTTCCTTGATGTTCAGATCTTTAAAGATGTCAATATTTCTCATCTTCTTTAACCAAGACATTCTGAGAATCTTTCTATAGCATTTCAGCTCAAAAGCTCCTTTTCTCTTTCTTAAGGACTGAGAGAAAGTCCACGTAGTACACGTTAGTAATATTTTGGCGTTGTGTCACTGCGTTCTTGACATTCACACACAGCGATGAGCATGACGCGGCTGTGTGTCTGCTTGGGGTGACTACAGCTTTTTGTTTAAATTCGTACTCTTGAACCCACTATACATCACAAGAATTTGAAAGCTGGTGTCGTTTGAGCACTGCAGTATCTACTGTGTGACTTCCAGGCCACGTAGTTTTTATCTCCATCGCTGAAGCTTCAGCAAGACGTTAGCTGACACCTATTTTAATGACAAAATCCTCCATGACAGTGAAGAGTAAAGAACCAAAGCTCACCCCAACCAGGTGTACACTTGATCAGTGACCTTATCGTCCCCGCTTGTTGAGGCCGATAAGAATAAAATCCACTCGCCAACGAGGGGTCATCATCCTTAATCGACTGCACCACTTCCTAATAGGTCTGATGCTGAACAACATGGCTACCAAAATTCTAGTGAATCTTCTAAATGGTTTCCGCTTTTGCCCAAGTTGTCAGAGGTTCACCATGCTTACTTTCACAAAGTTGATTTGTTGGATTTAAATTTTAAGTTGATCGCTTATGTTCACACTGGTCGCTTGTATAAAACAAGTACAACGAAAGTTTCACTGTCTGCATTTTAATTTCAATATTGAAAGGAAGTCGGCATCTCCTTATCCCTAATCCATTCTTCTTTCTTGTAATTTGTATTTAACGTGTTTTGTTTCTTTCATAGATGTCTAATAAGATCGATATCTTCCTTTACTCTATTGATGGGACTTTGCTTCTTGTCATTCGAGAGAATCGGACGAGGGCAGGTTGAGTATTATCGCTTCTTGTCTTTGTGTCAAGTTGTGTATGAAATGTTTACGAGTTAAAGTAAAAACGACTGCTATATTGTTTCTAAGGCACATCAAATTACTTCACATCTGCAACATTAGTTACTTTTATGGGACACAGGCGCCTGAATTGCCTGGAGCAATTAATGTATTTATGCTGGTTATTTAGAATCATGCACCTCAAGTACAAACAAGAAACTAACAGCTGATGTATTCTAGTCATTTTAATATAACTTGAAAAGATATTATTTTTGAAAAATATTTCTGCCAACAAGAATAAAGAAACTCTAGTATGTAGTGAAGATCACAGACTTATTACCAGATGTTCAGACTATCGTTTCTCCTGCTGTAAAAGCTGTCTGTGTTTTGTGAGGCTGTGCCAGATTTGTGTGTGGATATATTTAGCCTGTTGGAATAAGCACAGTTGGATGTAGACGTTTCTGGCAGCGCTAGAGGCCTCCACAGATATACATCAGCTGGCACGCACTCGGCACAACTTCTGTGCGGTGTGTTATTGTAAGAGCACGAGATGGCGTAGCTCGTGTACCTTCATAAACAAGGGGTTTGGACTTTAGAATGTAGACTGTTTTTGACAAATCCTTACTCCGACACATAATAATAAAATGTAACCCCAGGGTAACCAGGGTAACCTGGGAAATGTCGTGACTGTTGGAAAGATCACTGGTAGAAGAGGCAGAGGCAGACCAAGATAAATAATGGTGGATGACTTAAGACAGTGGTATGGAGGAATATCATCAGCGAAATTGATCCAGAACATCATCCATCCATCCATCCATCCATCCATCCATCCGCCCGCCCGCCCGCCCGCACGCACGCACGCACGCAGGCAGACAGACAGACAGACAGACAGACAGACAGACAGACAGACAGACAGACAGACAGACAGACAGACAGACAGACAGACAGACAGACAGACAGACAGACAGACAGACAGACAGACAGACAGACAGACAGACAGACAGACAGACATGTGAAGAAATCCTCATGAAAACCATCACCAGTTAGTACATGCTTTGTAAGAAGAACGGAGTAGCATTCCACAAGAACGATCTAACGCGTCACTGGCTTCATGAAAAGGCATTACCCAGCAGTGATGACAGCTACTGCTTCTTCTTCTATTTAGCGTTCACCTTGTTCTGGTTGTTCGTCCATTTCTTGTTTTTTGTCGTGTTTTGCGTACACATCCATTTTACAGAAATATATCATTTGTATACAAACTGTTGGTCTGTGAGGCAGATGCACCTCGACTTCGAAGAGTAGACGCTAATTAGTTCATTTTTACGACATGCTTGTTAGAGGCAGCAGGTTCATTCTTAGCCCCAACTGGGCTCCAGAACCCACACTTGAAAGGGGGTGAGCTGAGGGGGGAGGGGGTCTAATCTAATATTTAACTATACTGTGTGTAAACTTTTATTGAATCTGGTACACTTACAGTGGCCCAAACGTTCCGATCAGACCCACCCACTCTGGACTACAAGAGATTCCTTCGGAACCGTTTTGTGGAGCCCCAGTATAACTGTGCTGTACGACTACACGGTTGTACGGGGATTTCGGGAATTAAACGTGTTTGATTCTCATCCTTGGGCAATTTTATTTCTACACACTGCCATCTTAGAGATGTGAAACCATTTTTTTTTTATAAGGCCAGAGTTTGCACTATATTCCTTTTTAAGTTAATGCTGATCAAGTTATATGTACTATGTGAATCAAGAATTGAGGGGCATCCCACCTATGAATTAGAGAAATATGATAATACGGTCGCCAGAATGGGAGAAAGGTTACGCTAAACGATTGTAAAAAAGCCTGTCTTTACATGCAAAATAAATAATCCTGCCAGTTCGACCAATCTTCTTCTTTTTCTTTGCGTTCACCAGTTTTAAACTCTGGTGGAAAGTTCTGGTTGTTCGTCCACTTCTGGACTGCAGTCCTATTCCAGAATCTGGGTGTTGCGTGTGCATCCATTTGACAGATCTGATAAATTTGTGTTCAGACTGTTGGTTGCTTGCATCTCAGGCACTCCGACTTCAAAGGAAGCTCCCAATTAATTGACTCTTACGACATGCTTTCGGGTAGTCAGTGGTTCTGTTCTTGTTTTCCCTGTAATAGGGCCCCGGAACCCACGCGGGAAGTTCTACCAATGCTTTATTTGAAATCCTGTGTGACAATGAAAACGAATGCACAAAGGAAGGGAGGGAGGGGTAGGGGGCAATTGGTGTATTACTGCTGCCTAAGGTTCCATTTGTCGGAAAGACTGTCAATACATCAGCTTTCATGGTGAACACATCATTTATTTTTAGATAAGTGTAACTGAACAGCATTGAACCAATGTCTAAAACTCGACAGATATTCCTGACCTACTGTGGGAGAGACATCTGGGAGTTATACCGCAGATCTGCCCATCCCATCAAAATATCAGGCAGAAGGAGCCAAAAGACTCATGGACTCAATTAGAAGTGCCCTCCTGTGCTCGCTTCTCGGGGTAGTTGTTGCTCCTGACTGACCATTCCTGTGTTAGGCCACTGCCTTAAGAAATAACCAACCTATCTAACGCTCAATGTATATCAATGGTGATCAGATTTCCCAGTTTCACAGAAAGACAGAAAAAGAGTTTCACATATTTAAGAAATAAATATGTCGCTCGTAATTAGAATGACCTAATTCGTTTGATTCGCCCGTGTGTCACCGGGGCCCTCACGGGAAGCAAAGAATAGTGACACTGCACCCTACCAGGCTTGTCGTAAGAGGCGACTAAGGGTAGGGTTGGGCTTGAGGTTGGCTACCTCATCCTGTAAAAACCATAGCCACAAAAACCAACCAACCATGGATAAGTCAAAAAGAGAAGCAAATAAAATCCAGCCAACCAAGATGAGGGGAGGCTCTTCAAATAGAAGAAGTATGACACGGTGTGGAGAAAGCCCTAAGGAGTCCGGATCGTTGACGTACCTCCTCTCAGATAGGAAAACCTCCAGAATTGGCACCTGGAATGTTAGAACTCTCTATGATATAGGGAGAACAATGGAAGTAGCAAAGGAAATGAAACATTATAGAATTAGTATTTTAGGGTTATGTGAAACTAGATGGACTGGGGCAGGGAAAAGTATTCTAAATTCAGGAGAAACTATTTTGTTCTCAGGACACACAGAGGAAAATTCGCCGCACAGTGAAGGAGTGGCCCTGATGCTATCAAAAGAAGCAGACAGGGCACTAATAGAATGGGAAGCTGTGAGTCCCAGAATAAAAAGAGCATCTTTTAGAACAGTAAAACAGAAGGTGAACATGTCGGTAATACAGTGTTATGCACCAACAAATGATAAAGATGCACCTGTTAAGGAAGAATTTTACATGCAGCTTCAAAACATTATAAATAATGAAAGAAAGGGCAACTTAAAAATTTGGATGGGTGACTTGAATGCTAAGATAGGATCAACAACACAGGTTATGAAGAAATTATGGGGAGACATGGTCTAGGAGTAATGAATGAAAATGGAGAATTGTTCACAAATTTTTGTGCAGGTAACCAGGATGTTATTGGTGGAAGTCTGGTAGTCTGGTAGTCTTAGTTTCAGCTTCATAGCAAACGGATCGCCCCATCTTTGCTCCGCTCCTGTGCCAGCGAAAAACACCCAGAATGTTTATCACAGTCCCTTGTGGAAAGATTAACAGACTGCTGTCTCAGCATATCTAGCATACACTCGCATTAACGCATATGGTAGCCATCCGAAGTGCTAACACAAACAGTCCAACATTAGAAATGTAGTTCATCATTGATGATAGCAGAACTTGTCGCCAACAGATCAGCAGTTGCCCGGGCGATCAATTTTAATACGGGTCCCGCCAGCATTGCACGACCGGCATCGCGCCATTTTCTGAATCTACAATTCACACCACGTTGGTCACAGTCGAAAAAACATTCCAAATGCAATCCGCAGCTCACAGGGTCACGCCACGCATTCAACTCAGAAGCTGGGCGACAAAACCAACACAGTGTTCCGCTATGATGACCCTGGTGGAAGTATTTTTCCCCATAAAAGTATACACAAGGCAACATGGGAATCACCAGACCATAAGACAACTAATCAAATTGACCACATATGTATTAACAAAAAGTTTAGATCATCCCTTTACGATATTAGGGCTTTCCGAGGTGCCGATGTATTTACTGACCATTTCCTGGTGGTAAGTAAAATCAAGTTGAAACTAAAAAGATATATAACATCTTATAATCATAGACACCAATATAATTTAAAGAAATTAAGGAACAGTTCTCAGTTACGGTCTCTAATAAGTACCAGGTGTTGCAGCAGTTAGCTGAAGATGTCAACACAGAAGTCTGCTGGGATCAGATCAAAGGAATCTGGTATGAATCTTGCGTAGAAGTTCTTGGCAAGAAAGAAAGGAAACATAAAGATAACACCAGAAACCATTTAACTGATCGAAGATAGGAAAAGTAAAAAGGCAGAATTCAACAATAGCAAAACTAGAGCTGCTAAAGCTAGAGCTCAGGAGAAATACACAGAAGCCAACAAGGAAGTTAGGAGGCATATAAGGGCAGATAAAGTGAAATCTCAAAATGATCTAGCACAAGAAGCAGAGACAGCAGCAGCAAAAGGAAACCTCAGAGAACTTTACAGTAACACAAGAAAATTAGTAGGTAAATATAGTCAGCCAACTGGATCAATCGAAAATAGTCAAGGAAAGGTACTTACTAACACTAAAGATCAAATGGACAGATGGGTTGAATATTTTGAAATGCTTCTAAATAGACCAGGCCCAGAGGTTCCCCTAGATATCCAGCCTTTAGAAATGGAACTGGATATCAACTGTGAGATACCATCCAAAGAGGAAATTAGAAAAGCTATAAATCTTCTCAAGGAAGGAAAGGCGACAGGCCCAGATGGTATCCCAGCTGAAGCCATCAGGACCAACATAAAAACATCAACAGAATTGCCACATAGATTATTCAGTAAAGTCTGGGAGACCGAAGAAATACCAGCAGACTGGAGAGAAGGATATCTTGTGAAACTGCCCAAAAAAGGTGATCTACAGGAGTGTGAAAACTATAGAGGAATTATGTTGCTGTCAGTTCCTGGAAAAATATTAAGTAGAATTATTTTGGAAAGATTAAAAGATACTATTGATAAAATGCTAAGAGATGAGCTGGCAGGTTTTCGGTCAAACAGATCCTGTACTGATCAGATAGCCACATTACGTATTATAATAGAGCAAAGCATTGAACTGAACTCACCACTTTACATTGGATTTATAGACTATGAAAAAGCATTGATAGGGAATCTCTCTGGAAATTGATGGGGCACTATGGAATCCCACAGAAAATTATCAACTTAGTAAAGGCAACATATAAAGACATGAAATGTCGAGTTCTTCATGAGGGAAAGCTAACAGATGCATTTGAAATAAAAACAGGTGTGCGACAGGGATGTCTTTTGTCGCCTCTCTTATTTTTACTGGCTATAGACTGGACTATGAAAACAGTAACTGCTAACACCAAGAATGGAATTCAGTGGACCCCTACAAAACAGCTTGATGATCTGGACTTCGCTGATGATATTGCTCTTCTGTCCCATTCACGGAATCAGATGCAAGATAAATTAAATATACTTAATGCGAGATCACAGCAGCTTGGTCTGAAAATCCATAAAGGAAAGACAAAGATAATGAGAATAAATCAGGCAAATAGTAATGTGGTTTCTCTTAATGGCACCCCACTCCAAGACGTGGAGTCGTACACCTATTTAAGCAGCAATGTAGATAAAGATGGAGGAACTGATAGAGATATTAAAATAAGAATACAAAAGATAAGAGGGGCTTTCATAGCACTAGGGAATTTGTGGAGGTCAAAAGAAATTAAAAGAAATACTAAACTAAAATTTTTTAATTCTAATGTCAAATCAGTACTATTGTATGGGGCGGAAACATGGAGAACAACTAAGGCAATTACTAATAAATTACAGACATTCATTAACTGGTGACTGCGCAGAATAGAGGGAATAAAATGGTATGATAGAATAACTAATGTAGAACTTTGGGAGAGAACTAAACAGGCTCCAGTGGATCAGGAAGTGAGGAAAAGACGCTGGCGTTGGATAGGGCACACACTGAGAAAACAGGAGAACAGCATAACTAGAATGTCTTTGCATTGGAACCCACAGGGGCATAGGAATAAAGGAAGGCCAAAAAACACATGGAGAAGAGAGCTGGAGAACGAGGTTAGAAAGATTGGGAGGACATGGGGAGAGCTCCATGCAATGGCGAAGAATAGAACGACTTGGTGTGAGTTGGTTGAGGGCCTATGCTCCATTGGGGGATAGAAAGGCAGAAGAAGAAGAAGAAGAATTCATTTGATTACAGTAAGAATGGTTAAGTGAGTGAGATTCCATCCCACTAGGACCACACAACCAGGGGCAAACACCTGGTGACACAAAGTGCTGCAATTCGGATGAGAATCACAGTTACAAGTCATAGAAACCCTGTTCAACAGTTAAGGGCCACAACTACAGCCACCGTGTAACTATGAATCTTCTTTTCTTCTTTTGTCAAAATCTGCTTGTGCCGCTAGGCGTCGCAGTCTATCAGATGATCAGCAACCCAGCCAGGGCGCGCTCAGTCGCTTCATATGCCGTGATGTTATGAAGTCTCAAGTTGAATTGCCTATGAATTGCCTACCATTTTGGGACAAAAAAAAACAAAAAATTGCGTCCGACATCAGGCATTAAGTAAGTAAGTAAATTTAACCCCACCAGAGCATCACACAGAGCGATAAACACACGGTGACACAAAGTACCACCATGCGGATGAGGATCACCTGTGGATAGGTCATAACAGCCAGGGTGGGACTTCAAAGCATTCCACAAGGGAGATAACGAAGATTAATATACTAATAATGATGACGTGGGGTGGTAGGAACCTCCTAGACCAATTCTTCCCATAATGTTTGCATACAAGTAAACCAGTTATGTTAAACTGATAAGCACGCACAGTGTACATTCTGAAACAAGATCAAAGCCAAAAGGCAGTCAAACAAGAAGAACTTGCCGCCTATCCTAATTACCAGACAATAAATTAAATACAATGCCACATTATTGAGTATTATGAGATTCAATTTCAGATTATTCTCACATCATTTTATAGTGTAGTGGTTATCCTATCCGACAAACACGCAGAAGTTCCTTGGTTCAAGCCATAGCTGCAGTCGTTTATTTAAATTGTATATTTTGATTTTTACTGTTTTCATCGCTTTCATTTAAATAAAAATTAAAAACACAGAACAGAGGGACTACAATTATTTCTAACCAAAGTGGGGACTGCTAATGCGTATTGGTCTTTCCGCGACCGGCTCTGAAAAGCTACAGGAGGCTGTGGTCTTTCTCACTGTGGGGGTGGGGGGGGGGGACTATTTCGGTGAGTGTACGGTGACAGTTTTGCTAGGATTTGTGCACCGGCATTTCTGAAGTTATATTTTTTGAGTCTTTTCTCTGGTTTTGTTGGAATGAAATCAGGAATTTGATTTCATTCTTAGTGATTTAGCTGAAGTTATATATTGTGGGTTTATGAGAAGGTTCCTCCCTGCTTACTGTTATACACAGTTGGGAGTTGACAACATTGTGGGAGGGCCTCTGACTAGACTTTCCAGGTGTTAACATGTTATACTGAGGTCCACCTACCATCTAGTTCTCACAACAGGAATTGTTTTCTGCAATAATAACTGTATCCTGGAGCAATCACTTAGATAGAATATAAACTTGACCCACATCTGCTGTCCAATGCCATTCTGAAATAATGAAGAAGATCTGTCACTCGAACTCTCTTACAGAAAGAAACCAATGCCACTTTTTGACATAAAATTATTTCACATCCGTTTATTTCTCTTTCTGCTGTTCTCCAGGTTTTCTTAGGTTGTCCATCTTTCCGTTTTTCATCTGTTGTTTCATCATTAGACACTCTGCAAATATGTCCATGCTATCTGAGTCTGCATCCTTTGATAATGTTTGCCAGTGACAAAGATTTCATTTTCCTCTCCAGTGCTCCATTTGTGATCTTCCTAAAATATATTCGGGATTCTTCTTAGATATTTATTGTGATAAGTCTTTATGTATCATTCCTGCTGCCATTTCCAGCACTTGTATAGGATTCCTAAAATATTTCTCTTGCATAATCTAACATTTTCTTTTCAAAATATTGTCAAGCATGGCAAATACTTGGTTTGTTACTTCTTGATGTTAAATCCTTTTCAGAATCCTTATCTGGATAACATTACTTCCTATGTATAAGAATGTGTTGACTTCTTATAGTGCTTCAAAAATAAAGATAACTGGATTTTCTGTTTTCTGATTATTTTCTGATTATTTATTAGCTGGGTAAATAATTGTTCTCAAGGACGCTTTACAATTGTTGATAAAGTCTGATCTGGTCAACCTGTTGAGACTGCAAATGACGCATCCATGCAGTGGGTAGCTAGGGTGGCTGTTGTATGTTGCAGTTTTGTTCTTCTTTGTCGAATACTCCTTTCACTTCTATCTTGATGTGTATTGACAACTTATAATCCTCTTTCCAAGGGGTCTGATCTGGAATAGCATTTAAGGGGCTATTTGCTGCAGGCAGATCATTAGTTTGCCTGCAGAGTTGTTGGGCCTGGTGAATTAAACTGTTTTTTTTTTAGTCACCCACTGCTAGATTTTGGAATCTTCCTTTCATAGGGTGTTCAGGCATGCTTAAAAACTTTTCAGCGTGTATTAGTATCTTAGTGTCTCTTCGTTCTGTCAGTGTCTGAGTCATCGCCATCTTCTCCATCACAGCTATAGTGTTCTTTTCACTGTTTTAAAATTGTCTTTCCATTTTTTTATTTCAATGATACTACATTTTCTTTCAATTTCTTGAAAATTAACATATAATATATATTAAACTTCAGACCTTTTCAAACAATATATGGCTTAAACCAAGGTGTTGCCCTATTCCCACTTCTTTTCAACTAGGAATAATTATAAGGAAAATTACTCTAAAAGAGAAACAAGAATACTTAGTTACACAGATGTCATAGATATACTTAAAGGAAATAAAGGGACAGTTAAAACAAAAAACTGACTCACTTAAAGGAAGCAACTCTCGCGACTAATTATGGATCCAGATAGGACAGAAAGCATGGTAATAAAAAAGAGTGGGAAACAGTTTTAAAAACTCTGGCCATACACAACTAAATAATATGAATATCTCTTACATCTTCCAAACTCAAATACTTTATTTCTGGGAAGGCTAACACGGTCAGAAGTCAGATGTGTCTGCCAAAAAGTGCAGACATCACAGTCATGCTGTAAACAGGTGTAATAACACATTTACATCTTTGGTTGAAGGCAGAAGAAGAAGAAATGCTTTATCTCGTAAGACCAAGATTACAATTTGTTGACAAAATCAGATCAAATCTTCTATATGGTTTTAAAACTTGAAATACAACTGAAAGAAATAAAGCCCTATTACATTTTTTCCTCAATTTATGATCACACACACACAAAATGAATAATAATAGTAAATAAAGAAAGATTACATTAGTAGGGTAAAAAAAAGTTCCTGGAACTAGTGCCTATAGTACATTATGTACAATAATTGTTTGTATGAAGATTGAATTTTTATGTTTTATGTACAATCTGTATAGCCCGCCTGAATAAAAATAGTTTTGAAAAATTTAAATTTGACACAGCCAATTAGATTGGAAATTGGTCGTTAGTCGAGGAGAAGATATCATCATCATCATCAGGTGCCTTGTCGACTGGCGTGGGCGATCGTGCCTCTCAATAATCCACGATCTCCTGCAGAATGTATCAGTTCGTGTGCCAACACACCTCCATGCCATGCAACAAAACTGTCAAGAATCTTCTCTCGTTGTCTTCCTCTATCCCTCTTTCCACAGGTCTTTCCAGTGTTCATATGTTCTATTTTCCCCCTTCTCATAACATTGCCGAAAAATGATGACCGACTCCGTCTGATGTCTATGATAAGTTGTCTTCGGGCTCCCGCCTCTTTCAGAACCTCTTGGCTGCTCTTTTTGGCTGTCCAAGGTATTCTAAGCATTCTTCTGTAAAACCACATCTCTGAGGCCTCAAGAATTTGTTTGGCCTGCCTACTGGATTCACAGGCATATGTTAAAACTGGATGTATGTATCAAGCAAGATTTCTTTTCCTAACTCTCAAAGACAAGTATATTGCACAAGTTTTCTTTATTTTATAAAATGCAGTTTTTGCCTGTCCTATTCTGTTTCTTATCTCAGTTATGCATCTTCTGTCTGATGTTATCCATGTGCTCAAATACTTAAATTTCTGAACTTGTCCTAAAATAACACCATCAACTTTTATTACACATTTAGGAATAATTTGTTTCTTTCATACCACCATTACTTTTGTATTCCCATTATTCAAACTGAGGCCCATTCTTCCACTTTCTAACACCACAATGTCTATCATTTCCTGTAGTTCTTTCTGACTTGTTGCTATCAAGACTGTGTCATCAGCATAACGTAAATTGTTTATATTGTGCCCACCAACCACAATTCCAGGCATATCAATTAAAGATCTCATTATATATTCACTGTATATTGAAAAAAAATCAGGTGATAGTACACATCCTTGTCGTACACCCTTCTTTATGCTTTCAAATGTACTTAAACAGTTGTTAATTCATATAGCTGCTGTTTGCTGCCAATACATATTATTTATTATTTGTAGATCTTTTCCATCAATGTTTAATTTTTCTAACATTTTGATTACTTCTTCATGCTTCACACAGTCAAATGATTTTGTATAGTCTATGAAGCATAAGTACAAATCAGTCTTTACTTCTACTGCTCTTTCTGACAATGCCCTTAGGATGGCATTGTTTGTAGCTTTTCCTTCTACAAATCCACATTGTTCATCGCTGATTTCTGGTTTAATTTTGTTTTTTTATTCTTCTCACAATTCAGTAAAATCTTAGTCATGTGACTCATAAGACTTATTGAGAAGATATACAAAGTCTTATGACACATATTTTAAACCATCAAAGATGCAAACAGTAAAGAGAGAAACAACAACAAAATTGAAATTTCTTTAAATTAAATTAAGCACTGGCCTCATGAGGGCTAACAAACTGGGATCGTTAGAATATAAAGACAGAATGCCAGATAAGAGAGACAACAAAAGAGCCGAATTGAACTACAGGGCTGACCAAGAGATGGTGGGGACAGAATATGCATGCAGACGACAATCACATGGAGTTACCAACTGGCAACAGAAGGTCAATCAGAAAGCGATGATATCTCAGGGGCCTGGAGTTTCGAAGAAAAAAGATATTGTAAAACATTGAAGAAAATGACACATAGCAGATGTAAAGGCAGCTAGGAGAAGCAGATCATCCAGTGAAGGATGGTGCAATCAATATTGCACAAGTGGAGACCCTAGTCATCTCAGATAACTCCAACATTGCTGAAGACATTACGGCTGCTTAGGACTAAATATGGGCTACACTGAACTTTATGCATGAGCAGTTTTACATATCAAAGGTATCCGCCAGGTAAACACCTTGCAAGCTCATGTTGTTACAAAAAGAAACACTGAGCAGAACCAGGAAATGCCACAGGATCATACCTGTCCTACAATACTTGAGGCTTTCACAGGTTTAAAGGATTACAGACTGCTTAATTTAGATAAGGCATCTGTGGCTTAGGCGTTGCGAACACACTTCATAATGCTGGGGTGCTAGGTTCGATCCCAGCTGCAGGCCTAGGGCCTTGCGATAGAGGCCGACCATCCAGAAAGCAATGGCAAACTACTGGATGTAATTTGCTTTGAAAAACTACAACAGCCAAAAAATGCTTAGGTTAGTTCTGCAATGTAAAGGATACACAACTAACTTTAATTTAGATACTTCCAGTCGCCTAATACTCTCCACAGAGTGTGTTAGATCTATGGCAGTGTTTGCAATATTCAACCTTATCAATGCACACAATGTGACACTAGATATTCTCTAAGATTTTCTCAGATTCCTTCCATTTACTGGCAGGTTTTGTTTTCAACTACCTATCCGTGGTGTGACATTATTTGCCAGTAATAAATTAAAATGATATTTAAGAAACAAAAATGCAAGCAACCTGCACTTTGTCTGATTGCAGTGTAGGGGCACAAAAGATTTAAATGGTATTGCAACTGTTCAAAATGAAATTAAGTACAGAGACAGGACTACAATACTAAGAAACTGTTTATTCCATAAATCTAAATTTATCACTGACAATCTTCCATTTGTTTTCTTGTGAGCACAATATAAATGTCTGTGTAAACACTTTAAAATCAGATCCTTTAAACTTGACTTTGCCCAGGAATGTCACAACTATAGAGTTACTGACTTCATCATTGACTGTCCCTGCAAAAATATAATCAGAAATTGTGTGCACTTCAAATTTAAATATACATGTTAATAACTGTGCATGAAAATGTTTTTGTGTGTATATATCTGTGTGTGTATGTATGAAAGTAACATATCATATTTACATCAGTTAAGCTTAATCATCAAAAGAAGATGTTTGGCTTTACATTCCTTTTATGTTTCTAAAGATAACTCCTAGGTGTTCTGTAATTTATTTGCTATTATCCCAGAGTTCAAAAGTCATTGCAATAAGAGAATAACCCAAGACTGACTGAACATTTACTCCCACTACAGATGAATCAATGTTAGTAAACATGTTCAAATATAGAAGGTAAATCAATCAATGCCCAGAATATGTTTTCTTGCACACACAAAAATTCAACACAGTTGTCCTTTTAGTGCTGATATCATCATCATCATCATCAAACAGCTGATCCTTTACAGAACATTTTTCTCCTCATGATACGACTGAGTCTCTCTCTTTCTCCGGCCAATAGAGCTGATACAAGTATAAGGTAAAGCACTGGCACATTATAGTGGTAGTATATCTAAATTATACAGAGGCTGTGCAATAATACATGGTACTGTACCACAATCGTTCTATCTTTTGCTACTGCATGCAGCTCACCTCCTGTCCTTCAAACCTTTTATATCTTCACTCTCCAGTCCCCTTTTCCATGTGTTTATTGGTCTGCCTCTTTTCCTGCCAGTTAATTCACCTCAAATTAACTGATAGCTCTATATAAGGAATAAATTGTTTTCACTTTTTTATATCCCACTCCTGTTATGTTCATTCTTTCTACCACGGTGGCTACTGTAATTCATCCTGTTTCATAATTCAACTATTTTACTTAATTGAGGCACAAAGATTGTTGCTCTGAAGTGCATATATCTTAAATTAGGTGCTAAAGTAAAAATTTTCTCGTACTGTGACAAAATATATCTTTTTTTTTTTAAACAACGGTGTATAAGAATAAGTCATAATGTTAACCAACAATGCTGTTACAACCATCTTATCAAACTACAATTTTTAAAACTGTACCAATCATGTAAACAGGAGTTAATTATTCCAGAAGCCTTGTGTAGCTATGGTCCATTCAAGCAGTGATCCTGTCATGGTCTCTACTGCGAAAATTACATTTTGGCTTCTATAGAGCACTCATGACTCATCACACGATAAGAAACAAGTAGTTGCTATTTAAAGTCCAGCATGTCTTGCATGACTTCCAGATGGAGTTGACTCTGCTATATTGTCTATATTTTCTGCACAAATTTTGGACATTTCACATTACCAAACCTTTCTTTAAACTGCAGTGTACTGAAACACAGATAACATTTTACCTGCAGCTATTGGCTGTGTGTCCATTCCTTCAACGACATGCTCTGACTGAGGGAGACCATCGAAGAATTTAAATATCGCCTCTGAACCAGACAAAATGTGCCCATTCCATACAAGATTGGCCTTGTCTTGATATATTTTAGAAATGGCCTGTCAAAACAACAATAAACAAATTATTAATATATTCATGTCTGTCCTAAATATATAACTGGACTCTTGTATATGATAAAGTATTTGCTGAATAACACAATCTTTAAATGCGTGCATTTTCCATTTATTCAAATTATAAATGGAATATTCCAAATGCACTACAGATAAAATAACAACATAAGTAATGTCTTAGCTATACGTAATGCTGATTTAGATTTTAACACTTTTCCTTTATATAGCAGTTTATATACAGCAACTCTTGTGTGGGTCGAACGACCCTTTCACATGTGTCACTTAAGACCACTGGAAAACACATATTTACGGAAGCTATGAAATAGCAACACAAATAATTGTATGGTTGAGGGTCACCACAACATGAGAGACTGTATTAAAGGGTTGCAGCATTAGAAAGGTTGAGAACTACTGCTGTAGAGTAAATAAACCTGGTTATGATATTCAATTAAAATTGCAACAAATAATTATGTTTCATCTGCAAATGAATCTTATTTTAATATTCAAACAAATATATTATGATTACATTACACAATGATGAGAAATCACATCCACAGCCATCAAGCAAACTTGCTAGTCACTGTGCTACTGCAGTTCCTTATTCACAGAAGACATTCATAAATTAATGCAAGGCATGAAAAGTCAACTGCAATATTCACATTATTTTTTTCAGAAACATCTGAGAAGGGTTCTAAAGAAGAATGGAAATAGAATTTAAACTTTTATGGAGAGGAATATATCATTACAGGTAGCGAAGGCTGTCTTTTGAGGTAGGGTGGAGGACTCTTACTGTACAGAAAAGCTGTGATCTGTAATGACTACAATCTGTATAAGAACTGAAAGAGAGGCAGTCATTACAGCTTTCTGGTAGTTATCTGGACCTTTATACACAGAAGGTAGTTCTGTGATTAACTCTAAACACAAGGGCACCCATTGTGGGGATAATGAGGATGACAAATAGTGTGAATCATATATGACATGCTCATATATACAAACTGAAATGCAAGCTGATTAACTGAAACAGCTAAAACTGTGCCACTTGGCATCACTGGTGGGCATGAACATGGCGGGAAACAAGAGACAGGACACATAACTAGTGCATCACAGTAACAATCTGCAGCTGCTGATAGAGAGAAAACATATGAATGAAATATTCAGTGAAATAACACGGAACTGAGCTAATCAATAAATCTACTTTACACTGTATCCTAATAAGTCAGCACACTGGTTAGTATAATCAGCAGGCTTAATCAGATATTTCAGGTGCCCAGTAAGAACAATTCAGGGATTTCTGTGATAAATGTAGCTGAAATCGTTAGTCAATTTATTTCCCTATGGTTATTTAATGGAAACAATTCAGTAGTATTTACTTCTGACTTACTCAGTCGCTCCCCTTCTACCTTGGGGTTTTGAGGTTTACCAGAGATTTCGCCAGACTTCTATCAGCAGTTTTCTTTCTGGTTTTGTTCTATTCCAGTCCTCTGTCAGTCAGGAACTGTCAAATGTTGCCTTCCCAGCAGACCCTGTGATGCCAGGTTTGGTTCCCTGGTTCTTAGCCTCCCATGCCTGCAATGGTGGCAAATTTTCTCCCATTCTGCAACATGTCTTAACCATCGTAACTGTGACTGACCCACTCAAGTTTGTAAGGCCTGGGTTTCAAAATCTTGAAGTACTGTCTGACTGCGAACTTTGTTCGTTGTAACTTGGACCACCTTTCTCAGATATGTCATTTCTGAGGCCTGAAGCTGGCTTCTGTGAGCTGTTGTCATTGCCCATGACTCATACACGTAGGTCAGGACTGGCACATAGCTAAAGCAGTTAACAGCCATTTTCACTGTCTTACCAATTTCTTTTTTGCTAAGAAACCCCTCGGTTTATAGCCTGGAAAAGTCTCTCAACAGCTGTTGTTAGAGCAGCCAGCTCTGTCTTAATGCCTCCATTTTGGTCTATTGCAACTCCAAGGTATTTGAACTGGTTGACCTGCTCCAATGCATACAGTCCCATCATGATCTTGTGTTTTTTCTACTCTCTTGAGATCACCATAGTTTTAGTCTTGGTTACTGATGGTTGTGCCTCTGATTTAGCTATCAAGGCCACATCATCTGCAAATGCCAGCTGTGATATACAGACTGGTCTCATCTTCCAGTATTCTACTTAGTACTTCTTTGTCTTCTCCTTATATGTCCTGACGACATCATTCATCGTAAGAATGAAGAGATATACCACCTTGTCTAACAACGCTAGTGGTCCTAAATTCTTTTGACTTTTGGTCTGCTGTTCTTACCTAATTTCTGCAGCTTAGAAATACTGTATTGCACTGATGAGTGGTGCTGGAATGTTTTTCCTGCCAAGGAGTCCTAAAGCTTGCTCCAGGGAACCTTATCAAATGCCTTTACCAGATCCAAACAAAATGTAGTTGCATCTCACTCTTGTATTCAAGGGCTTTTGCACTTTGTCTGAGTGTGAAGATAAGGTCTTGAGCACTTCAGTTTGCTCAGAAACCACACTGGTCTTGATCCAGCTGTGGTTCTGCCAGACTTCTCAGTCTCTGCTTAAGAATTCTAGAGTAACTTTTATCAGGAATGTTGAAAAGAGATAGGCCTCTGTGGTTTTCCTAACTGGACCTAATACTTCAATTTGGTGGTGCTAAAAGTAAATTTCCCAAGAAATTTTTTTTTTGTGAGCTCTCATATCGATGATGCATAAACAGATATTTTGATTATGACGGCTGATCATTAGAGCCAGCAAGGTGGAAGAATCTGGAGAACTTAATGCCCAATAATAAATGTTCTGTTAATCATGAGTACTGTGTACAGTACAGCTACTTACCTGTCTCCGCTTGTCGAATGTTTCATAATAAAGTTTAGAAAATTCTTCAGCTGCCAGAGTGGCTTGACTGCTAAGTGTCCTGATATCCTAGATAAGCATTTAAAAAAAGTTTGCATATTAAAGACAATACAAACATCATCAACCCAAGGATATTAGTTCACTTAATTTTTTTTAGTTTGATTTGAAAATCTCTTGTTAAATACTTACATTTTAAATTAGTTCCGGACAGCAAAATATCAAATACCACTACCTGAAAGAACACCCCACGCACAATTGACTGCAGACAACCAGAGGGCTAGACTGAAAAGAACATGTTTAATTAAGAACGCAAATGCCAAACCTGCAGACCTCACACACCCTCTCATAGTACCAAATGTGCCACTGAAACTTTACAGCCAATGCTTCCCCCCCCCCCTTTTTTTTTGGCTTAGGGATAATTTGCCAACAGTCAGAACCACTGTAACAGGGATCTCCTCTAAATCATCTATGAGCAGCACTGATATGAAGTCAATTACAGCAGGAGAGAACAACAGACTTTCTCCACATCAGAGTTGGATTAGAGATTAGAGCATATACAGATAGTTCAGCCAAGACAGCAATAAAAAACGGAGGATAAGAAATATATTTAGAATGCCCAAATGGTTTAAAAATTGAACAAACTAAACCAACAGGTTCATATTCATTCAATTACAGAGCAGAGGCAGATGCACTTCTGATGGCATGTTCTTTTCTGAATGGACAACAGCACAGCAAATATAGCAGAGTGGTCTTTCTGACTGATGCTATGTCAGTTCTACAAGCAAACGGTAACCTAAAAGACATTCAGTTTGTAGACATGAAGAAACATCTGATTTACTTAGGCTCTTCAGTAGAACAGTCTGTACTGCAGTTGATTCCAGGTCACTGTGGCTTGGAAGGCAATGAAACAGCAGACAGATTGGCCAGAAGTGGTAACATGGTACATGAGTCTTATACATTATTACAATCTAGTATCCAAGAAAGGTGGCTGGATACAAATATATAAAATTATCTCAAGACTGGCTTCATCACCTCTCTAGAGAGGGACATTGTTTTATATTCAGATTAAGGACACGGCACAATAGACTATATCAACATACTTTTAAACTTTTCGGTGCAGGAAACACAGAGACGTGTCCCTGTAGCGTGGCATCAGAAAATGCTGAGCATGTGCTCCAACACTGTCAACTATAAGCTGACAACAGAGATGCAATCTGGACTGTTCCAACATGCGAAGAGATATGGACTGCAGGAAAGCTTTCATAAAGACCACCAGCCTCTTGATATAAGTTTTTGGACAAAAGGATTGAAAAAAGAAGAAGATTTTAAAGATCTGATAGTTATGAAGCTGTGGTCTTCATGCATGCCTATCTGCTCAATGGTCTGGAGCAGCGGTTCTCAAACTGGGTGCCGTGAGCGTATAACAGAGGTGACGCGGCAATAATCAATAATTTTTTTTAATGTGCTTGAGATGAGCGAAGGCAGCAGTTGAAAACAGAAACAACGCGAAGGAAGCCAAGAAACAACGTGAAGGAAGCCCAGAAACAACGTGAAGGAAGCCAAGAAGAGTTCTGGATGCAATTATATTCAGAAGACAATGCCTTTGGCAAGGATGCAGGGCATTCTCAACTTACGCTTACACACAAAAAACAAAACAGGAGCAAACTTTCTGGGTCAAGTGATTTGAGAGTTACATTAATTAAACTTCCCATATACATAAAGGAAATAATGAAAACTTCATCCTATCAGTTTCATTCATCGCATTAAAGACGCCTGAACATTAAATGTGCAATTTTTTTTTCTCTCTTAAATATTCAAAAAGCTTTAGGGTAGGTGTGCCGCAAAAAATGTGTGCCAAACAAGGGTGCCATGCTGGAAAATGTTTAAAAACCGCTGGTCTAGAGATTTTGATGTTTTTAAAAACTCTCCAACATTCCACATTTGTTTTGCTTCTTCTTCTCTTGCTCTAGTTTCTTAGGGTGGACTTCCAGAAACTTTTCGGCTGCATTTCTACTTTAACATTTTAAAAATTTTAGTTTTTCAGATTTGTATGAACTGGCAACATATACATGTATCAAAAGATCTTGACTGTTCTTCTAAGAGGTCAGCAGAACTGAAATATTGTTTACTAGCTTGCAAACAATGTTATTCTTCATAAAATACAAAATGGCATTCGTTTTTTATGTAAATTTTGAAAGTTAATTTTAAATACAGCATTCAGTTACTGTGTGTTTAGAAAGTTTTGATTTGCTGAGAAAGTGTGGCAAATGATGCTAGGAATTGTAATGAACCATGAGTTTAATATATTTAAATAAATTAAGCATCCCAGATAATGTTAATTTTTATATAGTGTAATTCAGCATTCATTTCAACATGCATCTGGAAAGTTTTGCTAGGTGATTTGTTAAAAAATGTCTCAATTCTTAAATCGTATTGTGATGAGAGAAAGCAATATCTAATTCAGCTATCCTTCGAACAACGGTCCCAAAATATTGAGGCCTAAAATATACCCAAACAGGGCCACAGTCACATGTAAATTGCGTACTTCTTCCGGCAACTACACAGCATACTGCCAAGACTATCTCCCACGCCGCTATGTGTGGCGCGGAGTTTGGCTAAACTATATGGCTGGGACTCACACGCAAATAAAATGGAGAAAGCTGCATGAGATGCGGTAGGGGCTGCTCTCAGCAGTGACTTTAACTCAGCAGAAGCTTTTTCGCGGTATGCTGTGTAGTCCCATGAAGAGGTCCGCAATATACATGTGATGAGGCCCTGTTAGGGTATATTTTCGGCCTCAATAATTCGGGACCGTTATTCGGAGGATAGCCTCTAATTCCAATGGTGAAAAATGTCACAGTGATCACAACGGTTTTATTTATTATACATCCACAGACAATGTTAATTACTTTAAAGTTTAATTCAACATTCATTTCAATATGTCTTTGAAAAGTTTCAGTTATTTAAGTTGCTGAAAAATGTCTTAAAATTCAATTCTCAAATTCTATGGTGATGTGTGGCAATAGCCAATTGTGTTTTATATAACTAACACTAATGTCGGCAAATGGCGATGTGTTCTGTACAGTAATGACCCGATGGCAGTTTAACATGTATTAAAATATGCCATAAACAATTATTTTCTTGTGTAAATAATTGTTTATCCTTTGGGTCTTGTCGTCATAAACATATTGATATATGGTTGCTAAGTACAGTAAAAATGTATTTTCTAAAAGTGCTGAAATTACTGAAAAAATATTTTCCTTAATATTCCATTTATTTGTATAATTTAACAGTTATTATGTTTTCCGGTCCAAATAAACACTGGCTAACCTTTCATTCCTGCTCGCTCACTTGTCTCCAGCGTGTTCTATAACACATATGACCCCACAACATCTAGAACCCCACCTACCCACAGCCTCATAAAAGAGTGCAGTCTATGCCCTATGGTTTCTCACAAGCCGCTGTTCACAACAACCAGTAAATGCAATGTCGCTGGCCGCTACTGACAACACTGAGTAACATAAAACTCAGAAGGCTTTGCGAAGACAATACAACATGACATCCCTGTAACATAGACTAGCCAATGTGACATGAAAGGTCTATCAGTGTGTGTTTGGGCCGGAAAACGTAATAAGAACCAATTTAACTTAAGAAATAAAATCTCCACTTAACCCTGACATAGAGGCTTGAGTGAGGCACTACTGGATTTCCTTTTCTGGGTGAAATGCAACTATGATAGTTGCAAGATTTAAAAATAATTTAGACAATGTAACCAAAGTATGAAAAAGTTAGACTTTTGTGCAACAAGAGAAAGGGAACATACAACTTAAGACAACAATAGCTGTTTTAGAAGATAATTAAATAAGGGAACATTTTTGTAAGGAGTACAGCTAGGCTTAAGAAAGTTTGGCTATCCTCCGAATAACGTTCCTAAATTATCGAGGCAGAAAATATAGCCTAACAGGGCCTCAGTCATGTGTCACTTGCGCACTTTCGTTGTCTTAAATTGCGCATTTCCGGCGACTTCCGCCACCGCCGAGAGTATCCCCCCACACGGTGTGGATTGGGGCTAAACTAGATGGCTGGGACTCACGAGCAGCAGCAACCGCATCTCCTGCAGCTTCCTTAATTTTATTTGCTCTTGAGTCCTAGCCATCTAGTTTAGCCCCAATCCACGCCGCTCACGCACCGTGGGGGGATACTTTCGGCGGTGGCGGTATGGTCCCCGGAAGCTCGCAATTCGGCGGTGGCGTTAAAGTCCCGGGAAGTGCGCAAGTGACACGTGAATGGGGCCCTGTTAGGGTATATATAAATTTTCCGACTCGATAATTTAGGACCGTTATTTGGAAGATAGCCTAAAGTTTAGTTGACTTGCTTGAAGTTGGACATCCCCTGACAGTAATTATTATTTGCGAGAATCTAATTGATATCTTAAAACAATGACGATGTACAACATCTACACAGTCACTTATATGTGTTATTGTTTGCAACTAGTTTGCACTAGTTTTGCCAACAAGACGACACAGAGGAGACTTTGTTTCCAAGCCACATTTAAAAAAATACCGTCTTGTCTCTAAAAGGTAACAGCACGTTTCAGTAGGATCAAACGCGTTTCAACGCAAGGTCAGTAATATTCAAAGGAAACGAATAATCATGACATGTTATTTTGTTAACTTCAATTGCATCAATTCATATTATTCTGAGCATACCTCCGCAGTTGTGACCATGGCGTCGAGCTCTCCTCAAAGAAAACAAAATAAATTTTACATGAGCTATTTCCCGTTTACTTTTTGTTGTTGTTTCCGTGTGTATGTGTGGGTGATGCCCTAGAACAGTATCGGAGGTCGAAATATAACAAACGAAACTTTAGGTTTGCAGATGACATTGATAAGTTGGCTGGAGAAAAACAAGAACTAGTCAAGCTTGTAAATCTACTAGATGAAACATCAACCAAGTATGACATGGAAATAAACGCAGAATAAAAAACAAAGAAATGACTAATATTCCAGCTGGCAGAATTTCACCGATCTGATCTAGTATCTACTTTAAAGGTTACAAATTTAATTAGAACAAGTGACTCATTTTAATATTTAGGATCCATTTTAAATGACTTGGGGTAAAGACCATATATTATGTCTAGGATTGCCCAGTCAACATCAGACCTTGCCAAGCAGCAAACCTTATGGAAATCTAAACACATTTCATGCAAGACAAAGATTCGATTGCCCAGAGCACTAGCTTTTACTATTACACACAGGCAATATAGTTATCGCCACTTATAGGAAAAAATAACTAGACAGAAGGACACATTAGACAACATAAATAAAAATCATAAACGTGTTTTACCCTGCCAGGAATCGAACCTGTCACCAAGTAGGCATCGTAAAAGAATGTCTTCATTGGCCATAAATCATACAACATGAAGTCCACAACTATAGAATACATGCAGAATTATTCTCAAACATTAAATTGGCACCATAGGTCTCTCTCTCACACACACACACACACACATATATATATATAAACAAAGCATTATCTTGAATAACAAACACTACACTAATTACAAACATATCAGACAGTCACGCTGCGTCTAGAATACAATAAATATTTAAGAAAGATATTTAATTGGTCAGTTCCATTTGTATTGCACGTAATTCACATAAATAATCAGAGAGGAAAACAATTTACACAGTAGAAATATATGTAATAAGAAAACAGACAATGTATTAATGGGCACTTATATGAAAGAAGTAGAAAGATAGAAGGACACACCAGACAACCTAAAAAAATGTTAAGCAATCGAACCTTCATCTTAAAATGACATGTGCGCCATGCTATGGGAACACGAGTAACTTGCCCTTTCTACTTTTTTCTGTGAGTGTCGATTCATACATTGCCTGCTTTTTATATATATATATATAAAATTATGAAATTGTACAGATAGAACTACAAAGGTCAGAGTTTTAAGAGCATGCATCTTTCCCATTGCAACATACGCCTGTGAGACCTCGACACTTACTGAACAAGCGGAACAGCGCATAAATGCATTTGAATATAAATGTTACAGACAGGTTCTAAGAATATCTTGGGTAAAGAAAAGAACAAATGCATCCATACTTCAAGAGCTGAATATTGAAGAGGGTTGGCTAGTAAAGACAATAAAACAAAGAAAATTGAAATATTTTGGTCACTTGAAACGTCAAGGAAGTCTAGAGAGAACAATAATGGAGGGGTATATGCCTGGGAAGAGAGGAAGAGGAAGGCCAAGGAGAAGATGGGTGCAGGATGTGGCAGATGATCTCCAGATGGGTGTATCAGACGCAGGACATCTTGCTCAGGATAGAAAGGTTTTCCGGAGGGTTGTTATGGCAGCGAGGTTCCGCGAGGGACATGCTAGTGAATGAATGAATATATATATATATATATATATATATATATATATATATATATATATATATATATATATATATATATATATATATATGTGTGTGGCGACCGATAACACTGTTTCTGTGTTTTATACCTATTCATCTTTGGAGATTGGTTCCGACTTAACGTCGTTTCCTGAATCATTCACTTGTCCTGTCTCCTAAGAGCACTGAGATATCGACCCGGTCCATTGCTTTTCCTTTATCTACAATGGCCCTGCCAGCAAACTAATCCGCTCCTTCATTCCCTGTTACACTGGAGTCCTGACGAAAACATGAAACTTACTTCTGTCAGACACGATTTCCTCAATGACCCTGCCCCTCTTTTTCTCCCTTAGTTATTGTTTGGACCCATCCTGACTCGATCTTCACAGGGAAATGTTGTGTCTCTAGCAACACCATTGCTGTTATTGCCGCTATAAGACTTCTTGTAGTGAGCTTTTTACGTGTCGAATGACGGATCTGTCAGTGTAAATAACTGCACCTCAGTCAGCAGAATTATCAATATTATAATTTTTGTTTATTTTAATAAACATATATATGATTGATTTACATTCATATTTTAAGTTTAATGACTTTCTAGATGTGTGTATGGTATCATGTTAGGGCTGTCTACCAATAAACCTAATATAGATGGGGGCTTAATTTAACGACCAGAAAGATAAATGGTCGGGAGAGATAGATAATCTGCTCTAAGTGTTCTCTAGACATCTAAATTCCCTTTTCCCATTTACGGGGGATATTCAGTCAACTCACTTTTTTTACACGAATCAACTCGAGTCTGTATATGAGTATCCAGGGACACTGTCTGCTCTTTTGCATCAAAAGACACCTGTCTCCGTTTCTTATTTGCATCAAGAAGGAGGATCTAAATCCACACACACACCCTAGTGAGTGAAAAAGAAACCTGTTCCATGACACATTAGCACTGTCAAACCTGTCTTTGTCTTGATTATTAGCTGGTGTACATGCTCATAAAAAGCAAAACTATGATCAAAACAAACTCCTGGGTTCGTTCTTCTTTGTGCGAGTTCTTTGTATGATTTCCGAAAAGATTCACATCTGCTGTCGGTGTGTTTATAATACGGCAGATTGTACAAAAAATTTTTGGAACAGAAGTGGCATAACCCTACAGACAAAGCTTAACGTATACAGAGCAGTTGTATCAACTACACTTTTGAACGAATTCGAAACATGGACCAGCGCCAGCCCAGAAAGTTAAACCACTTTCACAGTCTGCCTTAGAAAACTCATGCACATCAGATGGCGAGACAAAGTACCTGATACCGTAGTCCTTGAGAAAGCAGCTATGCCCAGCATCCACACTCTACTGATGTAGTATCAAATTCGTTGGGCTGTGTCGTGTGGCACGGATGCCAGATCACAGGCTTCCCAAAAAACTTGTCTATGGTGAGCTGCAAAAAGTGAAACGTTCCCAAGGCGGGCAAAAGAAACGCTTTAAGGACACCTTGAAGTCTTCACTCAAAGCATTTGGGATGAACGACACCAATTGGGAGGCTGCCTCTCAAGACAAAATGCATGGCGTGCAGCTCTACACAAGGGCGTGGCTACATGTAAAGCAAACAGAACAGCGAGACTGATTAAGAAAAGGATGGACAGAAAGGCAACTACAGGAGATCCCCTTCCTGGCACAATGCTCTTTCCCTGTCCTCATTGTCCAAGAACCTTGCGGGCCCGCATCGGCCTCTTCAGTCATCTTCGTACTCATACTTGATGAAAAAGAGTGGTCATCAGGATCTTGATGGACAACACATAATACGGCTATACAGCGAAAACCTTGTTACTGATGACTTCAAAACATTGACGAACGCTCTCAATGCACCATCTGCTTATGCGATTGAGCTCTGTCTGAAGGTCCCCGACAACCCGCTCTTGGCCGCTGCTTTGGCGATACACACAAGATGATCAGGTAGAACAATGTCTATCTTTGTGATTCTCATAGTGAAAATGTTTAAATTATCGGGGATAGATGGGAACCTTACGGCAGACCAGGCTATATAGTTAATGGTTTCGATGCCCAGTTACCACACGACAGTTAAACGTCGCTTTCTGCTCGAAGAGAGACGAGACAATCCAGTTAATGAGGAAAAGGGATAACCTAAGATCAAGAAGCCGCACATTTAAGTCAAATTTTATCTTGATGTATGCATCTTGAAGATCAATTACAGCAGCACAATTTTAAATGACCGGGTCATGTGCAAAGATTGCTGCATTCCATAGGACTCTGTTTATGCGATATCTTCTCAGGTTGGTGAAAGGGGGCATACATTTTTAAAGACCTCCTTTTCACGCCTTCAGGCGTCTAGGGCATATGGGGCTAGACGTATATTTGTAATATCAATCACGCCGGTCGCCTGTATTTCCCGGGACTGCACCTGGTACCCACTTAAGGTTAAGTCGACCTGGGAGTCAAGGTCATTTTTGAAAAAAGTCTGGCTGAGCCAGGGAGCGAACCCACGACCTCCTGATCCGCACGCGAGCGTCTAGCCGCTACGCCACGGGGATTCCTGTAACTTTAAAAATCATGATATTTGGTTTCACTATTTTTTCCAATAACTTGATAGCTGCATTCTGCATTGTTATTTGCACGATAGTCCTGTACTGTTGTGTGGTCTTTAGCGACAAAGATATTTTTCGGGATGTAACAAATCCTTAATGAAAGTGTATTCTTTGCATGTGTTTAAAACGAACACTCAAACAACATTAATTATTTTTCTATTAAAAAAAAAAAAAGACGTAACCAACTACCTAATATAGTATTAGTGGTGTCATTTTCCAAAAAACGGCTGGGGAAAAAAAAATATTAGCTAATACTGGTTGAACACAGCTTTCAATACGAGCCGAGGTTCGAAGATTAGCACATGTACAGGTGGAGAATTACTGTGATATGGTAGCCACTCTAAGTGAAACAGGCGCTAGACGACTGTTATATAAATTGAATAAGGCTTATTTAAGCAGCTAAAAACCTGGCCAACCTCAGCCGATCCATCCAGCCACGAGTATAGCATAGCCATCATTACGTCTATTTGTCTACCCGTGCATCAACTGGGCTACCCACTCATCCATTCACCCCACCATCCACGATCTAATCTATCTATCTATCTATCTATCTATCTATCTATCTATCTATCTATCTATCTATCTATCTATCTATCTATCTATCTATCTATCTATCTATCTATCTATCTATCTATCTATCTCTGTCTACCTGTCTGTCCGTCCGTCTGTCTGTCTGTCTATCTGTTCGTGTTTGAGCTTTCAAGATATGTTTTTAATCTTGAGAACACGAAGTTTTGCATCATGGCCGCAACCAGAAATCGGCATTATTCGTGTCTTTCTTCCCACATTATTGCCCGAGTGCCAAATGATCGCCATTCTTCATCACTGAGATTCGTTTAAGCTCATCAGTTTATGGAATTAAACTGATTAAATGAGTGAATGGGTAAGTGAATGATGTCGCCTGGACGTCAGCTTGAGTTTGGTCGGTTAAAGGGATGAGTTATACTTTATTGCAGCCTGTAAAAGAAACAAACTGAAGGAATGCAGAGCAACGTAAGCATTTTGTGTGTATAGTGAGGCTAATACATGGAAGAGTTCGGTTAAGAATTGACATCACAGTACTCGGGGCATTCCCATGCGTGCACCGTACAGAGCAGAGTTCCAATGCTAATGGTATCGGTTGTAATCTGCTTATGTTACATGGCAGAGAGCAGTCAGACTATTTTCTGGAGAAAGCAAGCAGCTGACAATTAAAAGGGCCGCGAGGAGTAAAATGTCCCTTTAGGGTTGCACTTACGGTCATTCATTTGTGTAACATTTACTTGTTTCTCTACAAGGATATTGTCATCAGGAGTTGACGAACAAAATATGTTAGGGTTAAGGGACAAAACCAAATAACATTTTAGCCTTTTTCGGGTGGCGCCCCCTTGAGTACATGGCAAACACCACACACCTTAATCCGGCTTTAACCCTGCTAGCACAGGAAGTTTTTCGGATGTCTAGCCAAAAACACGGAGCATTTGTTCAGTAAATTTGGTTATTACTTTTTTTTTGGCGGGGGGGGGGGGGGGGGGGCACATTTCTGTTATTCTGACTCCCATGAAATAATAGATTTATTTGAAGGATATAGATTGAAGTTCATTATTGTCACAATATCATTAAAATTAATTGATGTATATGCAAATTATCTCATTTGCATGTCTAAAAATAGAAAATATAATATGAATTTTCAACTTCAATGCATGAAACACATAATTAAAAACAAAAAAACATATTTCATTTGAAATCTTTTTATTGATCTTTGGCCTTTTTACATTTATGTTTTCAAAACAATAGTGGTGAATACCCTTTCCACTAGAGGAACACATGTTTCAACTATGCTTCCTTCCACCTGGTTAAGAGCGGTTACTGCACACATAACAGTCCTTCTTTTTGTTGTCAGGAATTTGCACACACAAAAAAAAAAACAGTTTCCAACATTACCAGAACAAGTAGGAGGTTGCCCGGAGTCAAAATATTTTTTTTTTTTTGCGAGTTAACTCACAATAGCTGTACGGGTTCTTTTTCCTTTCTGTACGGGCTACCAAGTAAACGATTATTCTAGGGGTACAACTGTCAACTAACCAACGACTGGCAGAAAAACGCTGTAACGAAGTCAACCCTTGAAAACTGCTACATTCCAGAAACACTTCGTTGGCAGGCAAATACAAGAATTTTATTAAGCAATTCCTCACAGATATATAAATGGTGTCAATGAAAGGCATATAGTACAGTCACTATATTAAACGACGGTTCCTCCAATCCGGAGCAATGAGCCTCAGCTCCCCGCAAACTGCGGCATCAACTACAGATCCATCTAAGACTGGTTTCCAACATCTGCCAACAACACATTTCTTGTGACTGTCCTCTGTACGGTTCCTCCAATCCGGAGCAATGAGCCTCAGCTCCCGCAAACTGCGGCATCAACTACGGATCCATCTAAGACTGGTTTCCAACCTCGGCCATCAACACATTTCTTGCAACCGTCATCTGTCTGGAATCAATTCCTGTCGGCAAGTGACGTCGTGTCTCTCGTCATACCCTATGTTCATTATCGGTTGTCCGTAGTGTGGATCTTCGGGTTGCACACAACAATAGCTGATGTGAATTTATAGTGTGCCATAATGCTAGAATGTGACGTATTCACTGACATTCATTCGTCAAAAAATAGCAAAAACAACTTTACGCCAATATTTAAGTGTTCTGCGTTCATCTAAATAGGATTACTGCGTGTCCAGTCGTGAACTCAGGCCGGGGAACAAAAAGCTTTGTCCGAGTTGGTTGGAGGAGAGTCGTGTACTGAGACCGGACGAGACAAGACGGAACTTTTTGACTAGGTAACATTAGGTTTAGTGACGGTTAGTTGAAATAGGATCTTTGTGGTTAGTATCTATGAAAGGCTGTGTTTATATTTAATGTTTCGACTAGATAGTATAGAGTTAATGTTCCTTGTGTAGTAGACATTCCATGCAGTATTTGTTGGAGCAGTTAGTAAAGGTGTGTTCTTCAAAAAAAAATTTGACCTGAAGTCTACGAGCAAGAATAGAAAAGGCGGCTCTCTAACAGTTTGCGAGAACAGTTTGTCCATTAAGTATCGCAAATAACCTCGGAGATGACACCGCAATAGGCAGCCAGGTACCTCAGCCACACAATACGATGGCGGAGAAATTTGTTCCAGGCACCAGACAATTGTTTCACCCTTCACCGCAGAACATCAGAGTCACGACAACATACGGACAGACGCTTCAAATCAGTTCGAGTAATGCTACGAAATTTCGAGTAGGGTTTGAGTTTCCCACGGCCATCTTTAGCTATAAATAGGCCAACTGGGTCAACGGGGATTCCCGTTCTTGTGCAAGAATTGAGTCCCTCTGTGTTAACAGTTTTTATTGAGGAGATGTATACACAAATTAAACTACAGTTTCATTAATTTTCTACATATTTTATAGAACTATACGTCATTTTTAAGGTAAATAAGTGTGCCGAATAAATATAACAATAAAGGCTCTTACAGACAAACAAAAATGCTTTTGCTACAGTCAACATGAACATAAACATCAATAACGTTTAGATGAAAACTTAAAGTTGTTCTAGCAAAAGTAAAGAAATATCAGTGCTAACTCTTTGATTCTGAGAGGGTATTCTTGCATCAGAGGAGCGGGGGGGGGGGGGGGGGGTGACATTTGTACTTTATCAAATTTAGCGCATACAAATATTGCTATGAAAGATAAACATATCAAAGATAACATAAATATAAATAATTGATGGTTATTATTATTATCAGTAGACTACTACAACATATAATTATACTGTTATTTAATAATTAGTAAACAAGCACAATCAGTATGAAATTGAAATGTGCAATACTTTTTTCACCCAGAGTAGTTTTCTTAACAGTACTTATAGCACTACTAAATATGTATCCTCAAGGTACAAACAGCACAAACAAATTTGTCCAGTTTCATCTTGTTGGATGAAATCAATTCCTTACCATTGCGAATTTTTTGGTAAATATGCATAGGAAGTGGATGAACAACCAGAAGTTTCCGCAAGAGTTTACAGCCAGTGTTCGCGAAGCAAAGAAAAGCCAGTTTACAAAAATTAACACAGACCGTTATTTTGCAAATATGCAAAATAAGTCGATGAACTACCAGAAGTTTCCGCAAGAGTTTACAGCCAGTGTTCGCGAAGCAAAGCTAAAGCCAGTTTACAAAAATTAACAGACCGTAGATCTGCAAACATGCAAAAGAAGTCGATGAACTACCAGAAGTTTTGGCAAGAGTTTACAGCCAGTGTTCGCGAAGCAAAAGCCAGTTTACAAAAATTAACAGACTGTAGAACTGCAAACATGCAAAAGAAGTCGATGAACTACCAGAAGTTTCCGCCAAAGAGTGACTTGCTGTGAGAGGTTAGTTAGTAAATTAAATATTATTTTCATCCACTTACCTAGAGCTCCGAAATATCTTGACACAATTTATCCACAGTGTGGTTGCACCATTTATGCATAGTCAATATGGAAGCAATAGTTTTCTTCAAACACAAGATAGTTTGCACCTGACAACTGTCGATATTCTCCAGATATGGCTTCTAGATTAATTGTTTAAAGTATTTTCCCTAAAAGTAAGTTTTCCACATTCAAAGTAGAAAAAGAATAAACAGCCAGTTCCCCAAAATCCAAACTACTGACTAGAAACAGTGACACACACATCGCAACACGACCGTCTCCTGTGAATTTAAATTCAAATTGCTGTAATCTAACAGCAAAGTTTGAAAATCTTGTATATCTACCCACTTGTAGATATGTAATACGAATTCATTCAGAACACAGAACTTTGCAAGCACATTAAAATGTCACACAATGCAAGACATTGAAAGGGCTTACACTAACCAGTTTTCGAGGGACTCTATCCAAAAAGTCACGTGATTTAGTTAGATGGCGTAATCTAGAGTTGGCGGTGGATTTTCCTACCGAACACTGAATTTCAGCTAGCCCAGCCGACTGATGTGAAAGCCCAGCTGAGTTTGGACCAACAGGTGGCGACTTTGACAGAACACAAGCGGGTCAAGTGTGTGATGAAGCGTCTTTGAACACAGAAAGACAGCATGGTACAGTTTTCGCATTTACATTAAGGTAAAGTGTAAATTCATTTCAATTATTAAATTAAAGTAAGTAGGGAATAAATATTCAAAATATACCGTGACCATTTGGAATTCTTAAGGCATTTCTGTGAACAATATTCCCCCGCATGGATTCCGGGGCCCTACTATGGGAAAAACAAGAATAGACCCACTGCCTACCCAAAAGCATGTCGTAAGAGTCGACTAATTGGGAGCTTCCTTCGAAGTCGGAGTGCATCTGCCTGAGAGGCAAGGAACCAACAGTCTGCATACAGATCGGTCAAACGGATGCACACGCAACACTCAGGTTCTGGAACAGGACAGCAGTCCAGAAGTGGACGAACAACCAGAACTTTCCGCCGGAGTTCACAGCCGGTGAACGCGAAAAAGAAGAAGAAGAAGAAGAAGTGAACAATATTAAGAAGAACATATGACTATAGATATATTAGTGTGTGCCGAATAAAGTGACTAAGATCCGAGAAGATAAATTACCTGACAGTGCTTTCATTGAGTGATCACTTAACCGTTGTGGGTAAACGTTAGCGATACTGATTCAGCATTTCGTTGACCGTCAAGTAGATAGATTACAAGACCGGCAGCAAACATTACAGCAAGACTAGAATAATTAATTTATTTATAGTTGTAATTTTTGTGTGCTTAATTGGATTTAATTTATTGGGTCATAATTAATTTTTCATTTGGGTACTGATTTCTGATTGTGATTAGTTATTGTAATAATTATTATTGTGTGATTATATCATTATAAACTATGTAATCATTTTTATATTTATTTGGGGTTGTAAGTTTTTTTTAATTAATAGACACGGCTTGATTTGTGTCATAATCACTTGAAATAATCATCATCTTCAGTCATTAAATTAAATAATCATTTATGATATTTATTTCTGGATGTAATTTTTGTGTGTGTAGCAAACAATACACTCAACTTGATTTGTGTCATAGTTATCAGGAAATAATCATCATCATCAAACATAAAATTGGATCACACTTGTGTATGACTAGTGTCAGTTACCATCATCATTTTTGAGCACTTGTGTATCTTCTTCTTCTTCTTCGCGTTCACCAGCTGGCGGCAGGTTCTGGTTGCTCGTCCACTACTGAACTGCAGTCCTGCTAGAGAACCTGAGTGTTGTGTGTGCATCAGTTTTACAGATCTCATTCTCTTGAATACAGACTGTTGGTTCCTTGCCTCTCCGGCAGATGCACTCCGACTTCAAAGGAAGCTCCCCAATTAGTTGACTCTTATGTAATTGGTTACATCTACATTAGAAAATTAGTTTAGTTAATTTACTATTAGCATAGTATCTAATACCTAAGTCGGTAGATAACGACTAAGTTTCATTATTGTTAAGTTGAATTTTTATTCACTTTTTATTGTTTTCATTGTTGAGCGTGACCGGAATAATAGTAGGAACAAAAGGAGGAGTATCTGGAAATCTTGAACATCCAAGTCAACAATGGCGGGAAGGTCAGATTGGATGTCCAGTGGGAAGGAGTTAGGCTATCAGGATGAGGAGTTAATAAAATACGTAGACCAAAGGGAGGAAGAGTTACAACAAAACAGAGAGTTACTATTTCATAAAGAGATGAAGGAGAGGGAAGAAAGACGACGAGAGAGAAAGTTACGATTTCAGGAAGGAATAAAACAACTTGAATGACAACAGCAGAAAGAGAGGAAAGAGAAGGCAGAAGTACTGAGACTGAGGCAACTAGCACAACAGAAGGAGATGTAGGAGAAAAGGTTACAGTTAGAACAAGACAAGTTGGCCGCACAAAGTAAGGCGGATAAAGAGAAGGCAGAGACACGAATAAGAACAGAATTTGAGATTGAAGAGGAAGAAGGACTGGAGGAATAGGAAAACAAGTATGAGAAGTACTCAGGCATAGTACGAAACTACTGCAAGAACGATGATTTATCGGCATGGTTATCCAACTTCGAGATCCTAATATGCACGAATAGGGTCCCAAAGGAAGACTATGCGCTGATTCTCCAAAAACACTTGGCCTTCAAGCCACTCAAGATTTGGGAAACAGTTCCAGAGCAGGAGAGTATGGACTATGATTATATCAAAGAACGTGTCATGTAGCAGGATAACCTTTACGAAATGGGGTATAGAAAGAAGTACATTGAATTGAAGCCTAAAAGTAATCAAAATTACACGGATTACTTATACGAAGTACAAAATACTTTTCAGAAACGGTTAGATGCAGCCAACGTACCGAATGACTACGGATTATTAGTGGACCTACTGATAAGAAGCAAGCTTCTAGAATCACTTTCAGAGCCAATGGCTACCTTCTTAATAGAAGAAAAAGCAGTAAATCTGAACCTGATGGAACAATGGGGACAAAGGTATTATAATGCCCATCCAGAAATTTTCAAGTCAGAGATTAATGACGGTATTGAAGTGGGAGCCGCAGCATATCATAAACCATCACAAGGAAGATACCCAACCAAAGACAACAAGTACAACGGGAAGAAAGCTTTTATGGTTAAGTGTAGCTTCTGTAATCACTTGCAGAGTACGGAATCCATATGCGATAGAAATCCATTATATGCAATGAAAGTTCAGGAACTTATTGCCAAGAGGAAGAATAAGATAAGGGGCTACAACGAGGCAATGTTTTTCCTGTTCCTGTTTCGGCCACTTACGCACCCAATGTGCTTTTAATAAATGGATTAGAGAAGCACGCGTAGCATGTCGGTTGTCATACGAAGATTCAGGTTCAGATACATATGAGAGTAATGCAAGTGAAATTTGTAGCATTAATGACAGTTTTTTTTTATTTGTACAGAGGTTCCAGCAGAAGTTAACCTACCGTGTGGTCACCAGGTACGAGTCCAGAAGGTCAGCATAGCACATGGCCAAGTTACTCTAAAACTACATAAAGGTATGGTACGTGGACGAACTGTATCCGTCCTCATAGATACTGGAGCCACAATATCAGGGATTCGCCAGTCATTGGTGAGACCAGAAGAGGTTACACAAAAATTTACTACTTGTAGGCCATTTGGTGGTAATTTAGAACGATACAAATTGGTGTATGTTTGTTTTCAACACATATCTTAGAAAAAGCATAAACTTTGCTATGTTACCATCACCATGAGCAGATTTAATCCTAGGCAACATGGAAGATTTAGAGAAGGTATCTGAGTAAGACATCAGTAAATGGGAGGCAGAGAACATTCCAATTAGTATAGAGAATGAAGGAGTGAATAATGGACTCTAAACCCAACATCCACTGTGGAAGTAATTAAAGATGAAAGTTTGAATGAGAATAATGGAGTGAATGACTTGAACGACAGCATAGAGACTGGAAGTGTCCAGAACATAAGAAAAAGTGGGAAAGTAGAAGGTATACATGAGAAAGCAGCAGTAACGAGAAGTATGACTGCAAAAGAACAAATGATGAGAAAAAGCAATGAGAAGATTGAAATGAAGGAGGGTGAAAGTATGAAAGGTATGTATCCAAATCCCATATCTAGAATGCTAGATAATGTACAGAAAAAAAACAGAGGGGAGAGTATTTTAAAAAGAAAATGCTGAACATGAAAGAACATAATCCAATTCAAACAAACACAAAGATTAAGTTGAAACACAAAAAGACATGGGTGTCAAATGAATGATTTTATTCAGTGTACTTGCAGTCAAAAGTCTTACAGGTTTTTGATGCCTAAAACAGAAACAAAAAGAACTGTAACAGTTATTTTGGCAACCAGAAGTAATCACCACACAAGAGAAAACAAATAGCACAGTCGAGGACAGCAAGAGAACAACTGCTCAGAGTATACATTCCAGTATATGTGGCTACTACAAAATATATATTTTTTTTCATCATATGTCAAGTTCTATTTACAGCAGGTGGAATGAATTTACAACTATCCTATACTTTCAACATAATTCATGCTCTACAACTTTTAGTAACTATATATTCTGTTCAAAGAAGCTTTTACGTCTCGAAACTATATCTATCTATAGAAAGTTGTCAAATTCTGAAAAGTGGTACACTATTAGCATTAGTATTACTGAAACTATCACTTTTACAGCAGGTTTATTCCAAACACTTTCCACATTCTGTGACTTTGAATTTTTGAAAACAGTTTTAATTTATCATGAATTTTAATCAGATGAACTTTGTATTAATGGTTGGTAAATATGTATATACCACCTTGCAGCATATATCTGGTACATGAGTATTTATTACCGATGAATTGCAGAATTTAATAAAATTTATTAGTTATAAAATATATCATGTTATATTTTGAAACAATAGTTTAAAATATGTGATGTCAATCATCAAACTATTGCAAATCTAAATGATCACACAAACTAACATCCACACAACAGAAATACAGCACATTAAAAAAAAAAGCCTTATCACTAGTCCTGAATCTGAAAAAATTTCAAAAAGATTTGTTAGGGAAAGAATTTACAATTGTAACTGATAATTATGATATGAATGTATGATATGAATGACAGTGAGGATATGAATGATATACATGAACCAGTAACAGTAGAGGCAGAACCTGAACCTTCATTAGATGAAATTTCATGGGCAATAAGGAGCCTGAAAAATGGTAAATCACCTGGATGTGATGAGATACCAGCTGAATTGATTAAAGCGGGAGGAGAAGAAAGCATAAAAATCTATCATGCATTATGTGAAAAGATATGGAAATATGGTATTTGGCCAAAAGACTGGAAGAGAACTATCTTCATTCCAATACCAAAAAAGCCTGGCATATGATCGAGTAGAACGGCAATGTGGCTGCCTATGATTTTCGGCGTGGCACATGGTGATAATGACGACATCTCTAGGAAGAAAAGGACGCTATGCGATTTTTTCCCCACTGACAAGGGAGGTGGGGCAGGGGGGGGGGGAGCGCTAGGAGACAAAAAAAATGATTGGAAACACTAATTTATCAGATCAGCTGGAACGGCCGTACATCTGACAGAGGTGTGTTTAAATGAAATCAGAAACAACCGTTTTGGGGCAATTCTCCAATGTCAAGCATTTCCTTTACGTTGTCATTTCCGAAATAATTTCTGTAGCCATCTGAAGCTAAATTTCCGGATCAGGCCATGCTTTGCTGTAAACGATTTGAAGTGCTCCATGTCTCAGCATTTGGAATTTCGTGTTCGCGCAAGCGCGCGCGCGCGCGCGCGTGTGTGTGTGTGTGTGTGTGTGTGTGCTGTGTTTTCTGCAAAGCGAATTGTTCAAGACAAATACAGATGAGTTCTAGAATAAGATAAGTAACAAGTAGTATAATTTAGAGATAATGATGACTGTAGAACCGACGAAATCTTTGAATCGTACAATAATTCCAGAAACTACACAATGCCTTCTTGCAGTCAATCTATATGGCTCTCCCAAAGAAAGGAAATTTTAAAATATGCTCCAGCTATGGTACCATCGCAATAATAAGTCATGCTATCAAACTCCTTTAAGGAATTATCATGAATAGACTTGAAATGAAACAACAATATAAGCTGCAAGAAACATATGCGGGTTTTAGACAGGGTAGAGGAACTAGGCATTTTCTTCTTTCTTATTATTTTCTCTACTCCTGGAATGCCTCGCTGCGCCAGTACAGGAAGAGATCTCCTGAATGGGCCTTTCTGTTTATTCGTATAAAGAATGTTTCAGTGTCTGTGATATTTTTGCGGTCTGTATTCTGCGTGGTCGACTTCTTTTTTCTGTTACAACTGTGTCTGTATAGCATTGCTCGCTGTGGTGCCCTGTCTGGTGCCAATCTTATTACGTGGCTTAACCATCTGATTTATTTTCTACCTATTTGAGTTAAGTATTGGGCCTATGCCTACTCTCCTCCTATCATTATCCGATTTTTTTCTCGTTACACCTAGCATACGTAAGCATTCAATTTATGTCGTGACTATTTCCCTTCAATCTTTTGAAGACAGTCCATGTTTGAAATTGATAGCATAGTTTTGGAAATTATATTTTGATGAAACGTGTTATTTTAATGTTCATACTCACATTCTTGAATTTCAAAATTGATGCCATTTAGTAAAAAGATGTGCTTTATGGCATTTTTGCTGGATTTCTTTATTAATTCTTATATCTCCTGAAAAAATGCTACCCATATATGTAAAGTCCTTCGCCAGTGTTAACTGGTTTTCATCAGTTTTAATATTAGTGGTTCTTCGTTTTCTGGAGAATGCCATTACTTCTGTTTTGTTTATGTTTATCTTCATATCAGATTGTCATTGTCGATGCAGAAGGTCTTTAATATCATCAATCCATGTTCCTCTAGGGCGGCCTCTTGCTTTCAGTTCATTTTTTTTTTCATTGACTTTTCGCATGCGCTGGTAGTTTTTCCTTCTGCATTTTTACTAGATGACCAAACCATTTGTTCTGATGTTTGGCGATGAATTTGCTGCCTGGTTTTTGTTCCTATAGTCCAGCTAATAATTTAATTTATAACTTCGTCGCGGATGTTTAAGTTGGCGGCTTTTCTCAGAACTCTCATATCACAGAAATTAATATTATGTAGGTTAGTTTTTGATAATGTCCAATTCTAGCAGTGATAGCAGTAGATGTGATCCTCTGGCTTCGTCCTCTACTGCACCTGTGTCCTAGATGGGAACCTCTGGCTTGGTCCTCTACTGCACCTGTGTCCTAGATGTGATCCTCTGGCTTGGTCCTCTACTACACCTGTGTCCTAGATGTGATCCTCTGGCTTGGTCCTCTACTGCACCTGTGTCCTAGATGTGATCCTCTGGCTTGGTCCTCTACTGCACCTGTGTCCTAGATGTGATCCTCTGGCTTGGTCCTCTACTGCACCTGTGTCCTAGATGGGAACCTCTGGCTTGGTCCTCTACTGCACCTGTGTCCTAGATGTGATCCTCTGGCTTGGTCCTCTACTGCACCTGTGTCTCCTTCGCTACCGCAGGTTTGGTCATTTCTATTCACTGGCCCCTTAACTGCCTCGGTAACCCAAAGGGGGAGTGGTCCCACTAAGGGAAGATTGGTCTAAGAGACTTTTGCCACCCCATAGTGAACAGGTTACAATTCGGACCGTTGGCATGGCCCAGTTTTAAACTCCCACCCTTCCCTTTTGTCTTCACCGCAGCCGAGTCACTGCCCCTAGGTGTACCTGAGGATATGACCACTCCTTGGCCTGTTCCACTGCCCTGTAAATACCTATAGCTAATCTGACAGTGCACCCCCCCCCCCCCCCATAGGATGATAGCTCCCACATTAGAAAAAGGCCAATACGCTGTCGTGGCTCCCACGTCTTTAGTCATAATTAGTCGTAGTCACCCCCCCCCCCCCCCTTTTCCACGCCTCTCCTCACATTTTTTTAAATTTTAAATGAAAGCGCTGAGAACAGTGAAACTGAAAATCGACAGTTTAAAAAACAAAATGGTTAAAATAATGAAATGATGTGTACATAATCTGAATGAATCAAACAAGTGCAGTCTCCAGATTGAAGGCTGACTGCAATGGATCTACAACATTGTCCTGTCTCTTGTCCTGATTGAACACACACTCAAACTGCTGCCCACGCTGAGCCTGGAAGGCAGAGACCGTCCAGCAGGTGCCACAGAGGTGGAAATTCACCAATTAATTCAAGATAATGCTCGCTCAGAAGACTTGATCATTTACACAGACGGTTCAGTGTCAAGAGGCAAAAGAAGTGCTTGGGGTTTCTTAGCAAAAGTTAATGGTTGACGTATGGTGCTCCTAGGGTAGGAGCCTGTCCTACTACTAGGCGCGTCCACCAGGTGGCGGATGGTGGAAAGGCCTCTAGAGGTTAGCCACGAATATACTGAATAAGTGGCCGTGGACCAAAACAGGTGATGGTCATTGAGAGGAGACGAGTTAGTTGGTGGGACAGCTAACTCTATAAAATACCTAAAAACTCTACGACATGGCCATCGGTGGTTAAGAGGCGCCATAACCTCTCCCGCCTGCTGCCTTGCAGGGTAAGTCTCTTTAGACAAAGGCTATTGGGGTAAAACTATATACAAACCGGTGGAAGTCAAGGGAAAACCACCGCTGTACTATCCCAAGAAAATCATGCCTAAAAAAAAAATAGGAATTCAGATAACGACGTGAATCGGGATTCCAGTGGAATCACCTCATCCGGTTGGGAGCATCATGTTCTACGGGTGATATCTGACCGTCATCCAGCTACTGTAGAAAACGTAAATGGTAAAAACATCATGAACATTGACACATGGGATGTCAGAACACTCGTACAAAACGGAAAGTTGGATAACATCATGATGGAAATGAAGAGAATGAACATCAACATATGAATTAGTGAAATGCGATGGCCAGGAGCAGGGGACAAGTATTCAGATCAGTACAGAATTATTTACTCGGGTGGGAAGGAATAAAGTAAGGGAGCTGGTATTATTTTGGATCCAAAGAACTCAAAAACTGTGAACGGATTTTGGACAATATCAGATATAGTTCTATTAGTAAAACTTCGTGGCAGACCGCTTGACATCAACTTAGTACATATTTATGCCCCAACAGCAGATAGTTCAGAGGAAGATATTAACCTATTTTATGACGAGTTGGACATGGCTGTTGATCAATGCAAAAATTGTGAAGTAACAATGGTACTTGGAGATTTCAACGCGAAAATAATAAGTGAAAAAGTGTACGGAATAACGGGTGGCTATGGCCTAGGAGAAAAGAACGTGAGAGGTGACATATTAATAGCATGGGCTGAGTCACGCAGCATGATAATAGGTAACACCTGGTTTAAACACCATCCTCGAAGATTGTGGACTTGGAAAAGTCCTGGTGATAATGTCCGCAATCAGATTGATTATATTTTGATTTCAAGAAGATTCCGGAGCAACTTAGTTGGAGCAAAAACTAGACCAGGAGCAGACTGCTTTAGTGACCATGTTCCAGTTGTAAGAACAATTAGAATAAAACTAAAGAACATTAGAAAAACACCACAGAACATCAAGTTACATTTAGGAATTCTTATAACGAATAAAGAAATTAAGGACCAGTACAATGTCACTAAAAAAAACTGTTATAATGCAACGGAAATTATACAGACTATTGATGAACAGTGGGATGTGTTGCGTGAGTCAATTCAGCAGACATCTAAAGAGACAATCCCACCAACCCATTGAGTTGCAAAAAAGAAATGGATGTCAACCGAAATTCTGCAGTTGATGGATGAAAGAAGGAAGAAAAAGAATGATAAAGAAGAATACTCTAGAATACAAAAAGAAATAGTGAACAATTGCAAAGTGGCTAAAGAAGACTGGCTGAATCAAATGTGTACAGAGATTGGGGAAAACAACAGGAAAGACTCACATTCCATGTACCAACAGATAAATATGTTAACAGGAAAGATGATACGTAACAGCACTGGATGTTTGAAATCAAAAGATGGTGACTTATTAATGGGACATAGTAATATAATTAACAGATGGGCAGAGATTATAGGGGAATTGTATGATGATAATAGATGAATAAAATGTCAAGACCATCGCACAATAAGTCTTATAAGTCACATGACTAAGATTTTACTGAGAATAATTATGAGAAGAATAGGAAACAAAATTGAAACAGAAATCAGCGATGAACAATGTGGGTTTGTAGAAGGAAAAGGTACAAACAATGCCATATACATCCTAAGGACATTGTCAGAAAAAGCTATAGAAGTAAAGACTGCTTTGTACATATGCTTCATAGACTATACAAAAGCATTTGACTGTATGAAGCATGAAGAAGTAGTCAAACTGTTAGAAAAATTAAACATTGATGGGAAAGATCTACGAATAATAAAAAATATGTATTGGCAGCAAACAGCAGTTATAAGAATTAACAACTGTTTAGGTACATTTCAAAGCATAAACAGAGGCGTACGACAAGGTTGTGTACTGTCACCTGATTTCTTTTCAATATACAGTGAATATATAATGAGATCTTTAATTGGTATGCCCGGAATTGTGGTTTGTGGGCACAATATAAACAATTTACGTTATGCTGATGACACGGTCTTGATAGCAACAAGTCAGAAAGAACTACAGGAAATGATAGACATTGTGGTGTTAGAAAGTGGAAGAATGGGCCTCAGTTTGAATAATGGGAAGACAGAAGTAATGGTGGTATCAAAGAAACGAATTATTCCTAAATGTGTAATAAAAGTTGATGGTGTTATTTTAGGACAAGTACAGAAATTTTAGTATCAGGGCTGTCACATATCACTCCTGTCACGTGCCTGATTTAAGGATTTATCCTTAAGAACCAAATAAGAAATAATTATGTTGAGTCGTTTGGCTCGTATTGGTCTAAGGGATGCCCCGTGGCCAATATACGCTCAACTTATTTCTGGAGTAGGGCAACTCAAGTTTTGGCACTACAAAATATATATGTATACGAATACAATATTCCTAGGCACACTTGGCTGGACACCCCCAATACTATAAAAAGAAAGCCCCCAGGTTATGATAGTTTACTATCATAACCATGATAACACATATAATACTTATTATACATACACACATCCAAGATAAACACTTAGCAAGGTGAAATAGAGACACCTAAGTCAGCCATGAAAATGAATGCATGTAATCAATTCAACTTCTTTACATCAATAAAAGAATAATGTTTAGAATGTTTGTAGGATCAGAACTCAGAGCAACGACTCAGATATTGAAACAGCCAGAAGGTCTTGTACCTCACCATCGAGGACACAGGAACTGTATAGGGACTCAGCAAGTCTCTCCCACAGGTTAGGTCACCACTCTGTCTCTGAGCTCCACCAAGCTCCTGAAGACTGGTACACTCGAGTATGGGTATACTCTCTGCAAATGTTCACCTGCTCTGGAGCTCACTCACACGCTCTAGCCCTGTTAAGGTGTTGGTGTATATGGCACACCATGATGATGCCAGGTACATTTACTGGTGTTAGCTGGTGGATAGTTGGTTGGTGGATGTTGGTAGGACTGTGATTAATCTGCCTGCTCTTTACAGAGGTTTCATCCTGTCAGGAAAGAACTCAGAATTTTTAATCACCAAGAGGGTATCATCTTGACAGGAAAGACTCAGAATAAGCAATCAGTTTCCATTCCACCTCTGCTCCTCTTTTACATTCCTCAGAGTGTACTCTCAAGACCAGGAGACAATATCTCCTATCATTTATCTGTCTGTTTAGTGCAGGAGATGGAAAGTCAGATATATACAGTAGGGATAGATAGACAGTATCACACGTATATCAATCTCTCTCTCCCCTCCCATCTGCACACAGATACCAATGTTTACAGTCAGTACCCATATCTCCTCCGACTCTCAGGCCATTCACTACACATCCATTGATCTGTGTCAAACACACTTAAAGCAACGTGCTAGCTGCCAAGTACTTGACCTACATTCTCCGTCCCCATTAGTATTGCACAAACTTCTGTTGTTAGTTTAAATGATAAACACTTGTAGGTTCAATATCTTTACTACTGGTGTGAGTTATTTAGGGCACAAACTATTTAGTATGTACAGAAGAAGGTCTAAGGTTCGGATCCGGTTCTCTGGAGATCAAGAACGGTCGAACTATGTACGATCACATAGCCGAGGCCGGTATATCTACAACAGTGACCCTTTTAACAAGACATCGTTTAAGGTACTCGTAAACTATAATTAACTTACCCAAGCATAGGAAATGTTCTAGACACTACATGCCGCCTTCTCAAAGTATGAATTTGTTAGGCGTCGATGAATATCTCTGGTCTCTAGGAATGCCGGCAGAAGAATGCCCGCACTAACTCAAGTTTGGCGTTAGTAAGAAGTTCCTTGTATACATGAGCAAGGAGTAAACCGGTTTCCAGGAATGTTCAAATAAAACCTTAGAAATAATCAACTTACAGTTGCAAATTTGAAAATGACGATAAGTCAAAGCAACTAGAAGGTGTAGACATTATTATTTTATCCGATAAAGGTATAGATCAATATAAGGGACTATATACCTTTCCGGACGGGTCCAAGTTTGAAATTTTTATCGAGCGGGCGGGAATACCAGGTCCCGACTCGACGATTTTGTGTCTGCTCACCACCTTCAGTCTGTGAATTATCAGACAAGGAGTGACAGCTCAAAACATCTGTTCTGAATCAAAGGGTTGACCAAACCAACCTCTCAGAGACAGATGAAATATATACAATAATGACAATCCATGTGAAAATAGAGAAACCTATTACCACTATACACCACTAAATCAAAAAGGAATCTATAAAGAATCAGTAGATGTCCCTGTGGACCTAAGACTCTGATGATTCCATCCATGTATCACTGATCCCTGCCAGGTACATGCAAAGATGTAGGTTCAGACCGAACCCCCGTTTGGGTTGGCTGAGTAAACCCACACACCATCCCGGTACTCCTGTCATCTTCAGGTAATATACCGGTGTGTCTCCTACATCAGTAGTCACACAGGAAGGTCGTCGAGGAATGTGGGATATCATCCCTCCCGTCTGATCCTTCGCGAAGGATTATCCTCCCCTCGTCACTATGTGCTCCAACATACACAGGAAGGAACCCTTGTGTGAATTGAAATTTCTCCACCTTGTGGTCCTTCTGATGGTCTGGAGGTTTACTCCATTCCTCTTTAAAAAGAGGGACTTGCACAGGGCATTGACGGAAAGGCTCAACAGGAACCAATGTCGTATCATACTCAAGTAATGAAGTTTGCCCTGGCTTAACTCTTAGGACAGAGTTATACTCTGATAAGAGTTGCTCTGTAACTTGTTTCTGGGAGACAGAGAGAGTTGGGTTGACCTCTACATCTTTAAAGGTGTCTCTGGGGTGAAGAGGATATTCCACAGCTGGGGCTTCTCCACCTTCTACCCCCATAGCTACAGAAAGTGTTAAGAGGGTCGATGTGTCACTTACCTCTCTCTCGTTGTACTTCCGGAGGAGATTAATGTGATAGACCTTTGACTTACCTTTAATGTTGATCTTATAATGGATCCTGGCTATCTTTTCTACCACCGTATAAGGGCCTCCCCAAGCTAATTCTAACTTAGACTTCCCTGGGGGTAGCAGCAAAAGAACCCTATCTCCAACCTCAAGACATCGTTCCTTCGTCTTCTGGTTGAAGTGTGCAGCGTACCTCTTACGTGCACGAATCAAATTCTCTTTATCCAGGTCCCACCCTAGCTTTAACCTTTCCTTGAGTTCCTGTACATACTGTGATATGGTTTTCAAGGAATCATCTGCCCCTTCGTCTGTCCATGTCTTCCTGAGAATGGCCAAGGGTCCAGAAATGTGTCTTCCGAACACCAAGGTCGCAGGCGGAAATCCAGTAGAAGCATTGGGTACTTCCCGGTAGGCAAATAGTGCTGCAGACAGATACTCGTCCCACCTCTCTGGCTTTTCCTGGGTTAATCTTCTCAGAAGCGATACCAACGTTCCATTGAACCGCTCATTCTAGCCGTTCGCTTGGGGTCGGTATGGACTGGTGCAAATGTGTTGATATTTGATTATCTGAAACACCTCCTCCATTAGTTTCCCACGAAACTGAGATCCATTGTCTGTCAGTATCTGCGAAGAGAATCCCACTCTTGTGAAGATGCTCAGCAATGCCTCTGCCACAGTCTTACTGTCAATCTTCCGAAGTGCAATAGCCTCCGGATAACCTGAACAACAGTCTACCAAGGTCAATATGTAAGCATTCTTCTTCTTTGTGAGAGGAAGTGGTCCCACCAAATCGACCGCCACCCTTTCGAAAGGTGTGGAGGTGACAGGAGTTTCCCCCAGTCCGACTGGTGCATTCCTGCCTTTAGGAGCTACCTTTTGACACTCCGGACAGGATTTGACATAACGCATGATATCTGCTGACATACCTGGCCAGAAGTAATGACAGGCAATGCGTTGTGTCGTTGCATGAATTCCCATATGGGCACTATAGGCTATAGTGTGTCCCATCTGGAGAATCTGCTGTCTATATGTTTTAGGTACCACAAGCTGACTGTGTTCTGTATACTTGTCACTTGCCCATCTGTAAAGTAACTTACCTTTCATGAGGAATTCTCTCTTTAAAGGGGGATTGTGACTTGCAGTTAACTTTTTAAAACATGCCTTAAGAGTTGGGTCACTACTTTGGGCCACCTTAATTTCCTCAGGTAGAGGATTTACATGAGGATAATCCTCTGAGGCACTCTTATGCTGTGCTCGGGTGGTCACCGCAGCAATATGCTCTGAAGGTTTCTTCGGCTCTGCTAAAAATACATAAGTAGCGCCAAGAATTAAATCAAAGATACAATGTTCAAGCACTGCTGCCTCAATTACCCCCGAGACATACTTCGAACGGACCCTGATCTTAGCAATAGGCAAGTTGAAGGGTTTTGCATCCAATGTGGCACATTGGAGCTCTATGAATCTGCCTGTATACTGGTCAGGTTTTACCAACTCTGGCCTCACCACAGCTCCGTACGACAATCCGCTATCATACAGACAATTTAAAGAATATCCGTTAGCCCAGACCCTCTCTACCACAGGTGGCCTATTGGAACCATTGTACAACTTTTCTTAGGTAGAGGGTACTACAGTAGACAACAAAGCTGATACTTGCAAACCCCCTGACTGTTTGGATTTACACTCCTTAGTCCAGTGGTTATTGTTCTTACAAATATGGTAGTAAGGCTTTTTAGGTCCATTAAAGGGTTGTCTATGTTGTGTTCCCTGAAATTTTGAGGGGTTCTGGGGTTGTGCTTGGGATGCATTCTTTTCAGGGGATTCATTTTGATGGGTTTTATGACCATTACCACTATTCTTCCCTTGGCCCTAGGCCTTGGGTTTCCCACCTATACACACCTCTTTTTGTGCCATCTCATACCTCTCAGCATACATCAACATCTCACTCAGTCTGTCAGCACCATTCTCCGTCAGGAGTTGTTCCGTTAGGACCGTCTCCTGTAAATCTTCAAAAGAAGAGGAGTATCCTGACATTTCCCTCCACCTAGTCAAATATCCATGAAGGCGACTGGCGAACTGGGGATAGTTCTCCCCTGTCATATTTCTCTCATTTCGGAACTTATGTCTGTATGTCGCAGCATTAAGTTCGAAACGTTTCAGCAACGCCTGACACAATGCATCATAATCAGCCTCAGTACCGGTGGGCATCCGCTGATAAATCTCGTATGCCTCACCCCTCAAACCTTGAGCCAACTTCAGCGTGTACATATTCCTTTCCAAATTGTACAAAGATGCCAATTTGCCAAATCGGTCTAGGTACTGTTCAATATTCTCAGGCTTCGGGTCGAAGACTGGCATAGGAAAGTTCATCGCTTGAGCTGAGCCACTGTGCGTTGATGCACCATCAATCTCAGGTGTTGGAGATCTGGGTCTATTACCCTCTCTCTGTGCCTGAAGTTCCACTTCCCTTAATCTTACTTCCTGTTCCAATCTTATTCTTTCTGATTCCCTCTCAGACTCAAGTCTGAGTCTCTCAGATTCAATTTTTAGTCGTTCGGTTTCTTGAATCCTTTCAGATTCAATTCTGAGTCTTTCTGCCTCGCGGGCTTCCATCCCCATCTCACGTTCCGTGGTTTTAATCCACTCGGTAATTTCCTTACCCTCCAATTTCATCTGGACAGCCATGTCCTTCAATTCCTGGATAGAAATTTTTGACTGCGACATGCTGTCTTGTCAATCTAACAGTCCACAACAAAATATATTGTCACCAACAATGTAAATATAATCAACAATAGATCAATTTATCACCACCAACCAAGGTTGTACCTAACCCCAATGTACTGGAACACCACGAAACACCACAACTGATCACAATTCACTCCTAGGAGTACATTCTAAGAACTGACCCAGAGTGGTCACAACTGTGTTAACAACAAAATACAAACACTGAACCACCTCCTGGCCAAGATCACCAGCAACTTTAAAGATTGAACAGAGTATATAAACAATCCCACGACGAGACCACCGATTTTTAGGGATTTGGTGTTCTGTCACATATCACTCCTGTCACGTGCCTGATTTAAGGATTTCCCCTAAAGAACCAACAGCACTTAGAAATAATTATGTTGAGTCGTTTGGCTCGTATTGGTCTAAGAGATGCCCCGTGGCCAATATACGCTCAACTTATTTCTGGAGTAGGGCAACTGAAGTTTTGGCACTACAAAATTTATATGTATACGAATACAATATTCCTAGGCACACTTGGCTGGACACCCCCACTACTATAAAAAGAAAGCCCCCAGGTTATGATAGTTTACTATCATAACCATGTTAACACATATAATACTTATTTTACATACACACATCCAAGATAAACACTTAGTTAGTTAGTTAGTCTTTCCTCTTGTGTCGAGTGCGGCACATAGGGCAGAGGTCGTGACTCTCCATGCACGGCGGTCCGTTGCAATCCGTTGTAGGTCTTGGATGTTTGAGTGGCCCATGAGCGAGCCTTCCCTGATGATAGTTCTACGTAGGGTTTCCCTTGGTCTTCCACGAGATCTTTTCCCCTGTGGTGTCCAAATGAGGGCTTGGTAAGGAAGTCTTGATTTATCCATTCTAAGGACGTGGCCGACATAGTTCCAGCGGCGTTTTCGTATAAAATTAGACACATACTCTTGCCTGGATTCTTGCCTTATTTGTGTATTGGTTCGGAAATCTGACCATTTGAAATTTAGTATTCTTCTAAGGCATTTATTTTCAAAACTGTTTAATTTTGTGTCTAGAGTTTTCGTTGATTTCCAACTCTCGCATCCATAGGTTAGTACTGGAATCACACAAGAATTGAAGATCTTGAGTTTTGTGTGTTTGCTAAGTGTCTTTGATTTCCAGATGTTAGACAGTTTATTGAAGGCACTAGATGCCAGTGCTATTCTAAATGATATTTCTGGTGCGGTATCTCCTGTAGATGACATCTTGCTCCCTAGATAAGTGAAACTGTTGACTTTTTCAAGGCTGTTGTTGTTCAGCGTGATATCAACTGAACTGTTGGTAAGGTCTAGAATTTTTGTTTTTGCGGTGTTAATTTGGAGTCCAATTTGTTCTGAGAAATTCTGGAGTCGATTGATTTTTTCTTGGGCGTCTGTGTGTTCTGAACTCAGGAGTGCTATGTCGTCGGCGAAGTCTAGGTCTTCCAGAATTTTGTCAACCCATGTAATGCCTAAATTTGCGTTATTTATGCACTTGCGCATGACCCAGTCGATTGCTATACCAAAAAGCATCGGCGATAGGACACAGCCTTGCTTCACTCCTGTTTCCACCGGGAACCAGTCAGAATTGCCGGAATCAGTTCTTACACAGCATCGTGTTTCATTATAAAAAGATTTTATTGTGTTGATATATTTGATGGGGAAACCATAGATGTTAAGCAATTTCCAGAGTGTTGGACGATGGATACTGTCGAAGGCTTTTTGAAAGTCGACAAAGTTGATCAATAATTTCGACTGGAATTCTGTAGAATCTTCAACAATTATTCTAAGAGTAAAGATGTGGTCTATGCATGACCGCTTGGATCTAAAACCGGCTTGTTCTTCCCTTAATCTTTCATCTATGGATTTTTTCAATCTTTCTAGTAGCATACTACAAAATAGTTTCCCTGGTATCGAAAGCAGGGTGATGCCTCTCCAGTTGTTACAATCGGATAAATCACCTTTTTTAGGTAATTTGAAGATTACACCATCTTCCCATTGTTGTGGTGGGTATTCGTTTTGCCAGACTTCATCCATCAGCTGGAGCAAATGTTGCAGGGTGTTTTCATCCGCTGCTTTGAGCATTTCCCCTGAGATGTTGTCCTCTCCGGTAGCTTTGTTTATTCTTAATTTTTTAATAGCTGTTTTAATCTCCTCTATTGTGAATGACTCGCTGGAGGCAATTAGTGTTGGTGTAATAATTTCTTCTTCTAAATTGGGAATGATGTCAGGATTTGGCCTATTTAATATTTCCTTGAAATGTTCTGCCCATCGCTTTGTTTGTTGGTTTTCCCCGTTTGGTACATGGTTCTAACATTCCAGTAACCAATTTTAAAGATGTCCTTGGAATTTAACAGATTAGAACGAATCATCGTGCAGTTAGAGTCAGAAATCTGATTCTATAACAATTGGTGGTTTTGCGATGACAGCTTGTCGGACCGTCGATCAACCGATATGCGCCGAGCTAGAGAGAAACACGTCCCGCCATCTTGACACAAACCGGATAAACACTTAGCAAGGTGAAATAGAGACACCTAAGTCAGCCATGAAAATGAATGCATGTAATCAATTCAACTTCTTTACATCAATAAAAGAATAATGTTTAGAATGTTTGTAGGATCAGAACTCAGAGCAACGACTCAGATATTGAAACAGCCAGAAGGTCTTGACTAGCAACACAGTGTCATCCATGGAATACTGTGGAGCTGTGGGGAATAGAGCATGATAATAACACAAAAACTGGCACATCAGAGTTCTATTGTTGATGCTCCCCTCAGTCCATAGTGATTCGACTCTAGTTGACTCTGGTAGTTCTGCCTCAAGTGAATCTGTTCATAGAGGAGTACCTCACCATCGAGGACACAGGAACTGTATAGGGACTCAGCAAGTCTCTCCCACAGGTTAGGTCACAACTCTATCTCTGAGCTCCACCAAGCTCCTGAAGACTGGTACACTCGAGTATGGGTATACTCTCTGCAAATGTTCACCTGCTCTGGAGCTCACTCACACGCTCTAGCCCTGTTAAGGTGTTGGTGTATATGGCACACCATGATGATGCCAGGTACATTTACTGGTGTTAGCTGGTGGATAGTTGTTTGGTGGATGTTGGTAGGACTGTGATTAATCTGCCTGCTCTTTACAGAGGTTTCATCCTGTTAGGAAAGAACTCAGAATTAGTAATCACCAAGAGGGTATCATCTTGACAGGAAAGACTCAGAATAAGCAGTTTCCATCTCACATCAGCCTACTCCACCTCTGCTCCTCTTTTACATTCCTCAGAGTGTACTCTCAAGACCAGTAGACAATGTCTCCTATCATTTATCTGTCTGTTTAGTGCAGGAGATGGAAAGTCAGATATATACAGTGGGGATAGATAGACACTATCACACGTATATAAATCTCTCTCCCCCCTCCGATCTGCACACAGATACCAATATTTACAGTCATTACCCATATCTCCTCCGACTCTCAGGCCATTCACTACACATCCATTGATCTGTGTCAAACACACTCAAAGCAACGCGCTAGCTGCCAAGTACTTGACCTACATTCTTCGTCCCCATTAGTATTGCACAAACTTCTGTTGTTAGTTTAAATGGTAAACACTTGTAGGTTCAATATCTTTACTACTGGTGTGAGTTATTTATGGCACAAACTATTTAGTATGTACAGAAGAAGGTCTAAGGTTCGGATCCGGTTCTCTGGAGATCAAGAACGGTCGAACTATGTACGATCACATAGCCGAGGCCAGTATATCTACAGCAGTGACCCTTTTAACAAGACATCGTTTAAGGTACTCGTAAACTATAATTAACTTACCCAAGCATAGGAAATGTAATAGACACTACAGACCGCCTTCTCAAAGTATGAATTTGTTAGGCGTCGATGAATATCTCTGGTCTCTAGGAATGCCGGCAGAAGAATGCCCGCACTAATTCAAGTTTGGCGTTAGTATGAAGAAGTTCCTTGTATACATGAGCAAGGAGTAAACCGGTTTCCATGAATGTTCAAATAAAACCTTAGAAATAATCAACTTACAGTTGCAAATTTGAAAATGACGAAAGGTCAAAGCAACTAGAAGGTGTAGACATTATTATTTTATCCGATAAAGGTATAGATCAATATAAGGGATTATATACCTTTCCGGACGGGTCCAATTTGAAATTTTTGTCGAGCCCGGGGGGGAGTGGTGGGGGGGGGGGGGAATACCAGGTCCCGACTCGACGATTTTGTGTAGTGGCGAGTCATTCCTTGACAAGGGCACAGGGATAACATCAGACGCAAGATGCATAACTGAAACAAGAAACAGAATAGGACAGGAAAAAACTTCATTTTATAAAATGAAAAACATCTTGTGCAATATATCCTTTAGGTGATGATCGCTTTAGACTCTGGTCGAGCACGTTAGTTCTTGTTAATGTTATTCGTGGACCACACTGATGTTATGTTGAGTAAAAAAAAAAACAGTTGTTCAATGTAGTAATCATAGTTCCAGTTGTTTTCTTTTCAGCTTAGGACTTGTAGTTGGCGTGCCTAGTTTAATTTATTTGTTGCTTGGTTGATCTAGACTTTACACAGAAGATTTCTTGTCAGGGTGATATATTTTGATCTCACCCCCGCCTAAACGTACTTTTTCTCTTTTTTTTTTTTTTCTTGTTACTGAGGCAGCTGATGGTTGGGTTTGGCTCCCACTCGCCACTGTTTAGAGCTCTTGTAGGTTAGGAGTCGAGGAGATTTCAAGGAGTAGACTTCCATATTATCCTTTATAGTTATCTTTTCTTCCCTTTCCTCTATTACGAGTTACCCCCTTCTGCTTTGCTACTAGTACACTAAACTCACATTTATTATAGACCAACGATGGGTGATGAGGTCAACATCACCGGCCACCTTCACTTCTCAGTATTTTACTTGGTAAGCATTTACGGTTGGCTCAGCCCTACAGCGTACGTTATGTATGGAAAAAAATATGATGCCTTGCGGATTTATAATAACGACCGCAGGCGAGCGTCTAGCCATTAGGCCAAGGCGGCTCCCACATTTGGCAGGATCTGCATTCAGCCTCATATTTGCATAGCTCAACTGTACACGATAAGTGACGTAGTCAGTGTTACCACGGTTTGCCCATGGCCAAACTTTAGTACAGGCCTAGCTACTGGCGTCATCAGCGGGACGTGACGTCACCGCCGCTGGCTAACGTTATGTTACTTTTTCACTCAGACAGTACCTGTTTTTTTTGTTTTTTTTTTTTTGTTCCCGGCCGTCCCCTGAGTACTAGCCCACAAAAAGTATAGCAGTAAGCTCATGGCTATTCAACAGTCAGCCCGCGGACCAAATTTGGCCCGCTGAGGCCTAGCGAGTGGCCCGCGGATCACTGCTGGTTGCGATGAAAAAATGGTTTTTCTTAGCTGGGACTCGGACTGCTGGCCCATAACGATCCCTAATTTTACAATGTTGGCTTCTGAGTTAACCTTAATTGACTTAGTTGAACAGCCCTGGATATAGGTATTGACAAGAAGACATAGAAACAAAGCACAACAGAAACTACTCACATATTCACAATATGACATAGAAACTAAAAGCACAACAGAAACTACTTACCATGTAGCTGTCCAAATTGAAGTTACATAATCCGTGAAATCCATTACTGGGTGAATTTGGCCAGTTTTCTTTTCTTAGATGATTTATCCAGCAAGGATGCGTCGGTTTTTATTTTACGATAGTTATTTTGGAAAACATTTGCCAGAGATGGCAGCGCATTGGAAGCAATGTTTATTTTAAACAACCCTCAGCACAGACACCACCTATTTCATCCTTGAAATATGTTTGTAAACTGCATAAAACAATATGCATAAGCAATTTTTTGTGATGTTTGCAGGCTAGAAATTGTGTTTCCAACTCAGCTGATATAAGCTTCTGCATAGCTGCATATGTGGCAAATGTTATTAAACTTATGAATTTTGAAGGGTATTTCAAACCTCCACGGTCAAGCAGCTGTATATAGTATGTTGACATTGCACCTGAGTCAACATCATTTGATAATGGCCTGTCCATCTGCAATAAAGTCTTGCAGGCAGCACAACTAATTGTTTTGTTCAGCTTACTTGAGACAAATCCAGCAATATACACAAGTGACTCCTCTGAACCTTCCGAAACCAACAATTCGCAGTCATTTGGGTTTATTTGAAAAAAAAAAACCTTGTTCACGTCCAGCTGAACAGCATCAGTCATTATGTCATCCCCAATTTCATCTTCTTTGCTGCTAAGAAACTCTAGAGGTCACGGATAGGAAAATCTCCATAAGTCGATGAGGACATACTTAACAGTGAGTAAACTTTAAGTTTCTTTTCTGCTTCTAAAACTTGCTGCACAGATACTAGGTAGTTTGCTCCTGACAACTGCCGATATTCACCAAACCGAGCTTCTAAGTTGTCAGTCTGTAACTTTCCAAGAAGTATAAAACTGGCTTCTGTGGTTGCAAATAGATATTTGATTAGAGAACGCACTGCGGTCACTGTATGCAGCAGTGCACTGTGTGTTTCCTTGGTCAGTTTTCCTTGACAGCCAGGCAGCTTGTCCCACTTTCTTAGCCATTCAGCAAACTGTTCAAGATAATGCACTTGTTCATCATCATTTGACAATACAGGATTTGAGAATGAGTTCAGTGTCTTTTTACCTACAAATTTACTTTTTACATTAACAATATGCCACCATCTAAGGATGGCTTCAATAAAATCTGCTATTTCATTACTGCCTACTAGACGCAGAGCAGCAACATTGTATTCATTCTGTCCATGCTGGAGGGATAGATGGCTTTGTGGGAAAGTTTAGGTGCCAGTTTTGCAATATTCTTTTGCTCACTATAATACAGTTTCTTTAAATGAGAAAAGTTAGCTTCTGCAGCTCTATCAGTATCACAGGCGTTTAGCATTTGTCCAGTTATTAAAGGATAAGTAAATGTCTGGTTTGTGTCCTTCTGGTTGATCCAGTTCCTCCACATGCATTTTAGCAAGTGCACAGAATCATGCAGTAAAAATATTTTTTTATTAGCAAAATCAATAAAAGTTTGGCTTGGTTTCAGGAGATCACTGTAAACTCTGCGATTGACAGCACTATTATCTGCAATCACAGCAACTACTGTGAAACCACACTCCTTTACAAAGTGGATACAGTGGAGTAATTTCAAACGTAGATCCTGAGATGTTATTCTGTTCACAGGTGAAAGCTCTATAATTTCCTGGTAGCTTCCAAAAACTGAAGATATGAGGAAAGCCTGCACTGTTGTTGCTGCTTCTTTTGCTTGTCTGCATTGCCAAATATTTTGCCCCCAGAGTAAGTAATTGCAGATTTAACATATATTTCATCCATCTGAACCACTACAATCTTTTCGAGCTCTGTCAGTTTGTCTTGTTTCAATTTCAAGTACTGTGAAATGCTGCCAGTAAGAGTAGACAATGACAACTGTGAAGTTAAATTGTGCAGTGTTCTTTGATGAGGCAGGCACAACATACGAGATTTTCTTATAAACCGGTAGCATGCTGGAGATTTAATGAACAGCATGAAAGCGAAACATAATGTGCTACAACTGTAACGCCTTCTGTTTTTTAACACGGTTAAAAGTTGCAGCTGCTCTGCAAGAAAGTTTATTTGTGTGTCAGTTACTTCATCAGCTGTCCCATTAGGAGTCCACTGTTGCTCTGCAGCACTCTTCAAAATATTTCCTGCTTCTCCCACTAAATCTGTGAAGCTATTTTGGCTTTGAATTTTACTATAATCCCAGGCATTGTAATGAATTACAAGATTTTCAAGCTGTGACCATCTCACAAGTTTATTGTTGTCTACAATCCATTTAAGGTCTTTGTCTTTAACTTTTTTATTTTGAACAAAGACTTGTATAGTCATATCAAGTAACACCTTTATGCTGACACCTATGGATGGTGCAGAGTCTGACTGTATGGTAATGACATACAAAACAATACATGCTAAAGCTCCATCTACAGAAGTGTATTTCCAATTTTTTTCAAAGTGTCCTTTTAATTTGTTTCCTATCTGTGACTCCAGATCTTGGAAAACTGTAATAATATCTGAGGACAGCCAATCATTTACTTTTTGATCATAATTACGATTAATATGTGATACACGTTCCTCTGGAGTTTTGCGAGAGGCAGGTACTTTCACCGATAAATAGGATGAAAGATCTGGAAAAATAGTTGGATAAGCATCTTTTTTTAAAGTGGGATTCTTTCTTGGAAGTATATGCTCGATTCCTGATTTGTCTGTATATTTATCAGACACAATAATATCTGACGTACGAAAATGTTTTATACATACTACACTGGTTTTCCCAGGAGTCCAATTTTTCCGTGGAATATGTTTCAGCCATTTGTCTCTTAAAAGAGAATTCGAAAGGAATCTGAAGCAACTTACATATCCACTAGAAAGGTCATAATTTGAACGACACTCGGGTACAGAACATTTCGCAGGCATATTTCCTCGAAAACCAACACACTGAGGATAAATCCAACGTAAATTGCAGAAATTGCTTACTAAATCTACTCCCTGAAATACCGCTTATAGGTGAATCAGACGTGAAAATTGAACCACATTAAAAACTTTCACAAGAAAAATAAAACCGAACACACACTGATACATCCATTTTGTTTGCCTCAGGAAGTGACGTCACCACTGGAGATTCATGGCCTGTCTAAAGTTTGGCCATGGTTTGCCTATACTCCCATGCTCATACATTGTTTAACTGTGTAATAATAATAGTTGCAACATATATTATTACAATAATTGGAGGGAGGAGTGGTTTTATGGGGCTTGAATTGTAAAGCAATAATACTAATACTAGTAACAATAACTGGTGGTGAGGGGGGGGGGGGGACTTTTAGGGGCGCTTAAGTTTTTTGTTTGTTTGCGAAGTAATAATAACAATAATTGGGGGTAGGGTAGGGGCTGTGAGAGGCTTAAGTTTTGTTTTTTTTTGCGAAAAAATAATACCAATAACTGGGGGTTGGAGGCCTTTAGTGGGCTTAAGTTTTGACTGTTTGCAAAATAATAATACCCATAATAATAACAATAACTGGGGGTGGAAGGGGAAGGCGGGGGGGGGGGGGCGCGGCTTTGGGAGCTTAAGTTTTTGTTACTTTGCGAAATAATAATATCAATAATAATAGTATTAATAATAGTAATTATTATTATTATTATTATTATTATTATTATTATTATTATTATTATTACCAAGTGCTCAATGTTAGATCATCATCATCATCAACAAGCAGGTCCACGCCTGAATGTCCCTCTTTCTGTTGCTAATTCTTCAGCCATGTGTGCTTTCATAGGCAGTTCATCTTTAGGAATACCATACACACACACACACACACACACACACACACACACACACACACAACACACATACGATGGGCGATCCTGATGTCCTTACCCTGACTATGAAAGATAGAGCCATAGAAAGCTGAAATTTGGTACACTAGTTATTTCTTTTCAATATAGCCACCTCCGAAATGTAAACAGTTCTGCATTCTCTACCTGACCTTGGAAGGGCCTTGGTAATTGAATACTCCCCTTTTTTTAGTCACACTAGTTATCACACGCCAGTATGACTTCTTCATCCCTGGCAAACTGAGTTCCTTGTATCTTGTTTTTTTTAATTGAAGTTTGAGAACATACAAATATTCTGCAAATAGCGAATCTGGTGAATATGGTCGGTGAGGAAGAATTTAAATATTCAAATTGTTCGTTGTTAGCTGCACTATCCGTGCTTTGTGAGAAAAAGCGTTCTTTTGAAGCAAAGGAAGAGTTTGCGTGCATTTATCCTTCATTTTCTTGTCACAGCCGTGCTAAGCTTTGTAGTGAGGTCCGAATAATACTGTTTCTGAAAGCCTCGCATCGAGGCAGATATTCTTTGAAAAGAACAACTTTGGCTTCCCAAAAACTATCATGTTCCCTGCAGACTGATATGTTCTTTGTTTGACAGGTGTCTGGGAACCTGGAGTTTTCCGGTTCCTGCTGGCGATTTTTTAATCGACTGGTGAACCCAAGTCTCATCTACTGTCACCATAGTTGTCAAAATATTTTCTGGCAAACTCTTTTTGAGTCAATGTAGACAACACCATATCCCTGTTTCCTTCTGTTCTCGTGTCAGTGTTAGCAGGCGTGCAACCTCAGTTTTACTCTGTTGTGTACAATTCTAGCAGCTGTAGTTTTGCTCAGTTTAACTTCGCTAGAAATTACTGCAGTTGTGATTTTTCTATCATGGCCAATAATTTTCGTTTCCTATTCTGCATGTTGAACCACACACATGTTGAACAACATGTTGAACTCTGAGGACGGCCTTCCAAATCTTGGCATATCAACAATATTTTTGCGACCACACTTTAACTGCTTGAACCAGTTTGTTACCGAGTAGAGGAAGGAAAGGATTTCTAAAATACTGGTTGCATCTCACTGTGTTATTCCGTTGTTGTTTTGCTCTGCAACCTCATGAATGTTATCGCAGCTCTGGCATCTGATGGCTCCATTAATGTTGAACAGTTTATGCAGTAGATTCGGTCAACGAGGTGTTCCGCACCGAGCACCATATCGAGAAACGACTTCAAAATATTTACTGCAAACTTCTCATATATAATTATAATATAATAAGCTAATATAATAGGATAAACGTGCCAAGTTTCATTTATTCCACTTCAAGATTACTCTTTCATAGTCAGAGTAAGAACTTATACATCACCCTTCGTGTGTGCGTGTTTGTGTGTGTGTGTGTGTATGTGTGTGCATATATATGTATGTATGATATGAAATTTATAAACACATGCTCTAAAAATTATGCTTATGAATGGTTGAAAAGGGGAGTGGGGGTGGGGGAAGGCCGGCTCTGTAAAAACTTGCGGGGGCGGGAAGGCTCTATAAAAACTATTGAGGGGGGGGGGCGGAGGCTTCGTAAAAACTATTGCGGGTGGGGGGGGGGGGGGGTCTATAAAAGCTATTTCGGTGGGGGCTGTATAAAATCTATGGCGGGGGTGGGGGGAGTTCTATAAAGACTATTGCAGGGTGGGGGGGTCTATAATAACTATTCTGGGGGGGGGGGGGGGCTTCTATAACAACTATTCAGGGTGGGGGGGGGGGGGGGGCTCTATAAAATATTGCGGGTGGAGGCGGCTTCAGCGTTCTACCATATTTCGGGAGAGACCCTTAAGGTGCCGGAGCACCCAGGCTACTGCGTCTATTTTCCACTATCATTATTATATTTATTTGTCATGTAACACATTATTATTATTATTATTATTATTATTATTATTATTATTATTATTATTATTATTATGCTGAATCGCAAATAAATATATTACAATACCTAAAATTATATAACATATATAAGCTAATATCTTTAAAAAGAATTTTTATAAACTGTTAAGGGATCACCACACGGCATTTTTTTTCTCCAATTTATGACAAAAATATTACTTTTTCAATGTGTTCGTTTTTGTAAAGTTCGGCATTCGTAGAATAGATTAGACACAAAATTTATGTCATTTGTAAACAACTTAGCTTTGAAATTTTAATACTAAAGGCACCAACCCATGCACGTTTTTAAGATAAAAAAAAAAGATTTAAAAGTCGGTTTTCTCACATCTCTATATTTCTAAACCTCAGCTAATAGAAAGACTAAAAATATGAAATTTAGTATAGATACTCCTTAAACAATATTATAGGGACTGGTCTTTTTAAACCTAGATTTGAGAAAGTTTCTGTTTTTTTTTAAATTTGATAATTGCCTTATGATACAAGATTTTTTTTTTTCCTTTTTAAATAAACCTACATTTTAAAATTCTACGAAAAATATGTGAAAATATGTTTAAAGTAAATAAGCTAAACCTGTTTCTCTAAATAAGACAAAGGGTCATGAATCTATCATCTATTGTTTAATACGTGTGTTTGTTTTTGATATTTTAGGATTTAAGTACACGTTGTTCCCCCCCACCCCCACCAAGATGGCGGCTATTGCCATGACAACCATGATTTTTTTTTCACACTTAAAGTATGCAATTGTAATAACATGTATCACTTCAAATAACCATTATAAAATAACTGCTCTAACTCTGTAAATAAAAAAAAATATATAAAAAAATTTGGCGTAGTGACCCCTTAAAGGGGGCCTCAGAGTCCCCTTCCAAAATTACTGAGAGGGTGGGCGTGAGGGGCCCCTAATGGACCTGGGGCCCCATGTTCCGGCGCCTATGCGGTGAGTGACAGTAGAGTTATGTAATGCTACCTTTTGTCGATAGTTACTTGCGTAGCCTTGCCAACTGATAAGCAATCTTGCTAAATCTTACCTGGCAACGCTGGTCGACGGGGCACCCGATAGTATTTTTTACCACCATTCTTACCAGTGATGAATCCATTCAAAGAAATGTTTATTTTCAATTCAAATGGCATACTTGTCGCGTGCGGATATGCACTAGAACGCACCAATACTGAGTGAGCAAATGGGACGTCAAAACAATATGTAATGTTGTTAAGGGGTTGTATTCTAGGAGATTGGAAGTGGAAGTTTGACCAAGGCGGACGTGTGGTCCGGCCTTGGTGTGGATCCTTCATGACGTTCTACCCCGGGATGCCACGGAAGGAGTGGTAATCGAAGTTTGACCAAGGCGGACGTGTGGTCAGGCCTTGGTGTGGATCCTTGAGGACGCTATACCCCGGGATGCCACAGAAGGAGTGGTAATCGAAGTTTGACCAAGGCGGACGTGTGGTCCGTCCTTGGTGTGGATCCTTGAGGACGCTATACCCCGGGATGACACGGAAAGATGCGGTGTATACAGTCTGAAGGAGACGGACGTGTGGTCGTGTCTCATTGGACCCTTGAGAACGCTCTAACCTGGGGCTCAACTAGAAACCTCAGCGAAAAGCTGGTACATTGTTTATTGCGCTCGGCAGGAAGCCGGTAAACTTTAAGGTCGAACCATTAAGAGGGACACTGCCTTGTTCAGTCTGCGGAGAATGAGATCTTTGTGATCGTCCAGACTTTCAAGGTCGGACTGCTGACCTGTCGTTTGAAGATGACATTTGAGCCCTATTATTTGCACATTTTCTCCTTTTGTTGATCAAGTGTGTATGTCAATACACCAATGTTACCTATCTCATAGTGTTCATCGTTTAACTGCGTTTGGAAGCAATGAAGTTCATACTGTTTTGCCACACTTGGCTGGTGGCATTGTGTTCTAAATCAAGATGTATTCATTTGTACCTAATTAAACATTTCAATGGGAACCTACGCCTCTCAGCGAGCCATCGCACGTCACACCACTTTAGATTAAACTTGTGAGCTCTCTCATGAAATAACCGTGTCTGTGTCAATTGATTTGTGGGAGCTTTGTCGACCGGAATGGGCGTTCATTCTTCTGCACGTCTTGCGATCTTTAACAGTTTGCTACGGCGTAATGCTGACGACATTACCCATCCAGTGCCAACTGGTCTCTAAAAATATGGGACGCTCTTCCCATATACCCGATGCGCCTAAGATGTGAAAAGGTATTTTTACTTTCTTTTTTTTTTTACTTATCAGTTTGGTTTTGCTGACCGGTTTCCATACCATTACTACAGGTGTCAAGAATCTTCACCCAACAGCTCCCACTCGATCTCGTTTAGTAAATGCTTTGAATACTTTATTTGCGGTGATGGAACCGTTATGCAAAGAAAAAGCATAATCGTCTATCCCGGTCGTAATCATCGTACCGCTGTAGATTGAACTGGGAACCATTGTCTTGACAGACAAGGCACTAGCCACTTGACAGACAAGCCACTAACTACTTGACAGACGAGCCACTATACGACTGCAGTTCTTACTTTGTCAGATACCATTCTCATTTCCATAAGCACATAACGGATATTTGCTGAAGTCCGCTTGTTGTTGTCCGCAGAGCACTTTATTCTTGAACAATTACCACAGAATACTCCGGAGAACACGATATCATCCTGCTTGTTCCCCAGCAATCATCTTCCTTACTATCGACTGCAAACTTGTAAGTACGTTTATTATATGGAGCATGGTTTACAAAGTCTTGGTGATTAGTCTCTTATCTAGCTGTAGTTGCACTGAAAAAAGCGATAAGGTTCTTGTTTTCATGGATACAAATGATCAGTGACTTTCTCAGTTTAGTCTGTCAGATCTCATTTCCATGTACAATTAGCTGGTCTACTCCGAGTTTCTTTAGCTCTCCTAGGATGTTTCGAACTCGAGTTTTCTTCCCAGACCTGACAAATACTTCCTTTCTTGGTATAGTGGTGCTGTGGCCGTTAGTGTAGTGAAGAACAGATGATACTGATTGATTGGCGCCTTTCCGTCTTTCCAGACTATAGTGTTATATTGCCCTATGAGGAGGCATGAGACACAGCCCATGGCGATGGCGAGTGTAACTAGCAAGACCCACCCGTGTCAAGAAAAGTCTTACACAATGATAATATGGGATTTCAGGATTATAGTTGTGGCTACTTTTGTGTTTAATCCTTTCATTTCAGACGCTCAGATCTCCTTTTCTGCAATCAGTTCTTCCTTCACTCTCATTCACTTCCTGATATGCCCTTTCCGCTCAAGACGATCCATAGCAGTTTGTTTCCATGAGTCCGCCTCAATCTCTGTATCATTCATGTCCTGATTGCACACATCTTTATAACATAGTAGAGGTCGGCCTCGACATCTTCTTCCTGTCTTTAATTCACCATAAAGAATGTCCTTAGGAACTCTGCCACCCTCCATTCTCAAAGTGTGACCCAGCCACCTAAGCCTTCGTAGACTGAGCATGGAAAAGACTGGTGTAGTACTCGCTCTTTCCAGAACCTCAGTGTTTGTTGATTTTGTCCTGCCACTTAATGCCAAGTATTCTTCTTAGGCATCGCATGTGAAAGCTATTTAGCTGTCGCTCCTGGTGCAAATAGGTTGACTAAGTTTCACTGCCATAAAGCAGAGTGCTGAGAACACAAGCTGATGGACAAGGGTTTTTGTTTTAACTGTGAGCTTTCTGTTCTCCCAAACTCTCTTTGTCAATCTGCTCATTTCCGTGCTGCCTAAACTATCCTGATGTTGATTTCTTGGTCCAGCGATAGTTTACTATTCACCGTAGAACCCAGATAGGTAAAACTGTTTCTAGCTCTTTACTGTCAATGTAGACTGTAGGTCTGTCATGAAGAACAGATGATAGATGCGTATTTATTTACACTGTTTACATTTAAATACAAACATTTTTTTCAAGTGACAGTTCTCTCTGATGTTTATTCTCTGCAGTGAGAATAACTGTCGGGGCGGTGTGGAGTCAGAATAATAACTTTTCGGCTAATGTGAGTTAATTGATCCATTGGGGCTTCCATGTGCCTTGAAGAAAGAGGCTGATGACTACCTGGGCTATATGGAGGGGGACTTAACTACTGTCCGGGCTAAAGTGAATGAGGCTTGTTCTTCATTCCTCTAACGTTGTTCTTACTTTGTACATTTATGTGTAATACAGTTTAGATATGCATGTGTGAAAATGTGCTTTATACTGAAGTGACAACATTAAAGCATTATAATATCTTATTTTGGCATGATGTGTTTATTTTAATGATAGTATTACACATTTGCAAGATAGTATGCAAATTTAATATAGTTAGTTACTCGAGTGTCATTTTTGTCGAGGTGTTGTTTCTTTCCCTCTTACTGTTATATATTAATAAAGGCTTAAAGGCATAATGTTCTTTATTGTTATTGTAATTTTGTAAAGCTGGCTTTTACATTGTGTTTTCCAGTTGTTTACATCTTCATAGATACACTGCTGTTAAACTTTATGTGTGCAGCAGCTTGCTAGTAGTGAGAGTGGGCCTTCTCTTCCTTTGGAATTTGCATTGATTATCTTTAGATATAGTGAAATCACTGACGATATAGTGAGAACGCTTGGACTCTTAGTGCTTAGTAATAAGATGTCATTATGAATATCAGTAACAGAGCAGGTTGACATGAAACAGAAATAGACGAGATGCTTCGTAATTGGATACATTATAAAAGATAAAATAATACTTTCATGAGTAGGGTAGAATGTCCATTAGGAAAACTGTGAAAAGGCACTAGCTCTGTCAACCAAAATTTGATAACAGCTAAGATTTGATAACTTAACCCTAACACATAGAAAGTACATATTTTAAATATGCCTCCATTAGACCTCATTTCATATTTGGTCGATCCATCCATTTACCATTCCATTCATCCACTAATACAGCCATCCATCATTCCATCCATTCATCTACCCATTCACTCCACCATCCACACATGCTGTTTTCCCATCTATCCCTCCATCGCTGCTTTACATTCTGGCTGTTACCAGCTTTGCACTTGGGTTCGACTAATACTTTGTATAAAAATCACCCTTACTGTCTCTATTTGATAGCTGACAGTAAGAGAGAAGCATCTTATCACGAGACCTCTGTTTTTACCTGATTCTATGTATTAGCAATTCCATTCATCCACCAATATAGCCATTCTTTACCCATCCACTCATCTACGCACCCATCTATCTCACCACCCACTCGCCCATTCACATCACCACCCACCCTAGCTATTTTTCCATTGCTCCCTTACATTCTGTTTTTTAACCAGTTCTGCGCTCGGTTCGACTGATACTTTGTATAACAATCACCCTTACTGTCTCTATTTCATAGCTGACAGCAAGTGAGAAGCATCGTGTCTTGAGACCCTTGTTTTTATCTGATTTCGTATATCGGCCGATCCATCCATCTACTATACTTTTTATCCATCCACGAGTATAACCATCCATCATTTCGTCTATTTGTCTACCCGTCCATCTATTGCACTACCTACTCATCCATTCACCCCACAATCCACGATCTATCTATCTATCTATCTATCTATCTATCTATCTATCTATCTATCTATCTATCTATCTATCTATCTATCTATCTATCTATCTATCTATCTATCTATCTATCTATCTATCTATCTATCTATCTATCTATCTATCTATCTATCTATCTATCTATCTATCTATCTATCTATCTATCTATCTATCTATCTATCTATCTATCTATCTATCTATCTATCTATCTATCTATCTATCTATCTATCAGCATGCCTGTCTGCCGGCCTGCCTGCCTGTCTGTTGGTATTTGTTCGTTAGCACAGGCACCACTTTTATTTCATGAGATGGACCAATGTCATTCCCACGACCCAACCGGGTCACGCCTTACTGGCCAATCCCTCCCTCCCTCTTTAGACACTCAGTGTACTTCGTCCATTTCCTAGTTTTAGTGAACCCGTTTTTGGCTCCCCGTCCGTGCGTTGGTGATAAATTCGCCAGTACCTGTCCTTGACACCCTTTTGAAGGAAGTTTTTCGCCAGGAACACAGATGAGTATCATTTATTGTGTACATTAGTCCCATTTGGTCACTTCATAGTTAGAGTATATTTGTGTATGTGTACTGTATTGTTCTTTATGTGCTAATGAAGGCTAATCGCCGCAACGTCCTTTGTTCGTTTATTGTGATCAATTTTGTAAAACTAACATAAACTGTTTGTTGTTTCTTACCAACTTTTTTTCTTACCTATAATTTTCTACTCCTTTTAAAAACGATCTTATAAGAGAAACAGTTAGTTCCACGATAATCTCCCCAGCCGAACTAGGTAACGTTCCATTGATATATTTTTTAGACTCGTCGGGGGAGGGGGGGGGGGGGGGGTTACGGCTATGTTATTTCCTTTCTGGTTTGTCTTGCATATGCGTTTTTCTTCAGAGAAAGAGAATGCCTGTGGTGACATAGGTTGCAGCACTTTCTGGGGTGGGGGTGTGGGTTAGACCCAGTTTCTAAATGTTTTTGTAGTTTTAAAAGCGCTAGCGTGCTTAAATATACAGCACGCGATATCAAAGCCATTGCTGAACACCCCTCTAGCTGTGTGCGAAGGTCGGGTGACTGGAGGTCGACCAATCAGAAGTGAGCTAGTGTGTAACGTGGGGAGATTTTCGTGAAAATGACCAGAGAAACACCAGGTATTTTTACCGCACTGATTGCCTGTCTCATAAGTTCGTAACCTGTGTACAAGTTTCAACCTCCATCTGTCTATATTTGTCTGTCTACTTCCAACCCCCCCCCCCCCCCCCCGCCCCCTTTCCGTCATCACATACACCCGCACCATATTCTGTATATTGATCCGACTTTGGCTCATTTTCAAACTAGTTCAAAAGACACGCACATTTGTCTGGCTTTCTCCTCTTATTTATTTTGGTCCTGCAGTCATAATTATAATATGTAATTTTAATCACAATGTGTGTGTTAGACGGAGTCTAGATGATCTCTTCATCAACCATCAGGTCACGTGATTGATCATGTGCTTCATGTGACTCGTGTTGACTTCTGCTCGTGCCTTCCGCTGACGGACAAGTTTTGTAATCAGGCAGGCGACATATTGTGTTATTTCCTTGTCTTACCTATCATGAAACTGTTCAGTTAACATGCTAAAAAATAGAAGGGACATTTTGCATCTGTGTTAAACGATTCTTTACTATCATCATGTGGAAGTGCTGCACAAACTGGCGAGCACATAGTTCGTTGTATTCCGAAGCAATCTGTGCTACTGAGCACCCGAGCTTGTATTGCTACATTTACATCAGAGCCTTGTTGCGCGGCGTAATCTGGTGTTTCGATAAATTCTGTGTTTTTCCAACGTATGAGTCCTCTTGTGGGATGCAATTTTTTTTTTTTTTTTTTTTGAAGCCCCAACCTGGCATTTGCCGGGGGGCCCCGAATATAGCCGGGCCACAAATGTGGCCATAACGGCTGAAAAGGGTTTCTGGGACCTCTCCACGGCTGATCCTCATCCGCATGATGGCACTTTGTGTCACTGGGTGTTTATCGCTTGTGTGATGACCTGGTGAGGTTCAATAAGCAAGTAGCAAGCAAGCAAGCAACGTATCTGGAAAACAGACCCCTTTACCCCCCCCCCCCCCTCAACACACACACACACTCACTCACTCGCACACAGAGAGATAGAGAGAGAGAGAGACGTCAGAGTCTAGACAAATTACCCCCCCCCCCCCCCCCGCGCCCACTCCCCCCCCCCCCCCCATCTTTCTAATAAAGGGGAAGAGTGAACTCGTGCGTGGTACTCTATACTGGCTGTGGGCTAGTTTTATTTCAGTAAAGACATAGGACACTGGGGTTGACACACAGACAGATATATTACTGAATAGGCGGACAAATATACAAACAGATAGGTTGAAAGGAAGCTAAATCAATACAAGAGAGGCAAGCAGGCAAGGAGACTGACAGACAAAAGAAATGCTGGCTAGCTAGCTGTATGGATAGAAAGATGAACGGCTAAACAGATAGGCCGATCGGCGGACACGCAGACCGACAGACAAGGAATTTATCTTAAAGGAAAAATATAAATTTAAATTTTCCAGTGGCTTAGGAGGAAATCGATATTTTGTCGAGGAGGTGATCCAACTCATAATGCATTACCCTAGCTGCCCGCCTTCTTCTGCCGTCCTGCTAATATTCATTCAACGGCCCAGTATATCATATCCGCGTGCACCCACTAGACCCTGGCTGTTTAGAATCACAAATTTTCCCTCCGCGGGTTGTGATAGTTTTTCTGTCTGCTTGTTTGAATGTTTTCCCCAGTTCTTGAATCACATTATTTCGAATGAAGCAGATAAGCAGCAAAGTACGGTTGATGCTGTTGTACAGAATACTTGCTAGAAGCAGATGCGGGGATAAAAAATACTTGCTACAAGTAGATGGACGGATAAAGAATACCTGCTACAAGTAGATGGACGGATAGAGAATACTTGCTACAAGTAGATGGACGGAACAAGAATACTTGCTACAAGTAGATGGAGGGATAGAGATTACTTGCTACAAGTAGATGGACGGATAAAGAATACTTGCTACAAGTAGATGGACGGAACAAGAATACTTGCTACAAGTAGATGGAGGGATAGAGATTACTTGCTACAAGTAGATGGACGGATAGAGAATACTTGCTACAAGTAGATGGACGGATAGAGGATACTTGCTACAAGTAGATGGAGGGATAGAGATTACTTGCTACAAGTAGATGGACGGATAGAGAATACTTGCTACAAGTAGATGGACGGAACAAGAATACTTGCTACAAGTAGATGGAGGGATAGAGATTACTTGCTACAAGTAGATGGACGGATAGAGGATACTTGCTACAAGTAGATGGACGGATCAAGAATACTTGCTTTAAGTAGATGGACAAAGAATACTTGCTACAAGTAGATGGACGGATAGAGAATACATGCTACAAGTTATTAGACGGATAGAGAATACTTGCTACAAGTAGATGGACGGATAGAGAATACATGCTACAATTTATTAGACGGATAGAGAATACTTGCTACATGTAGATGGGCGGATAGAGAATACTTGCTACAAGTAGATGGGCGGATAGAGAATACTTGCTACAAGTAGATGGACGGATAAAGAATACGTGAAGGCTTGAGAGGCAATATAGCCAGCTAGATGTAGCAAACTATCAGACAAAATAACATCAACATAACTGGCATCCTGGTCTTGTAAAACAATGGAAGAACACAGTTGACCAGTGAATGTCCTTGCTACAGCTCTGATAAGATGCTGATTATGTGAAATCTAGTCACTTTATTTGATGTCACAGTAGCAGCTCTGTTGTGAAAGATTCATTCAATCATTGTTCATTTCAAGATCATCTTCAACGCACATCGGAGATGACCATAAGTGCTCCGATGTCGTCCTGAGTATTTGTTTATGTAATAATTGTATTAGAAGTACTCAGAGTAAAGAAATAAGATGACAACAGTCTGGGTTGGGGATGGCACCGCAGGAGTTTCTAGACTTATCAAGAACCACCACAAAAAGAATGCGCGTGTCCGCAAGCCATTAATCTCCCTGGAGTCGATTCATGAAAGATTAGTGGCTGCGGGGATTAGGAGGGATGCGAAGGAGAGTCGGCGTGTGCTTCTGGCCTGTGTGTGTACTAAAATTTGAATTGTTTTGTTGCAGTTAGCATAAGTTCATCAGTCACCTCGTTCAAAGTTCATATTAAGGTTTTCGGTAAAACCTAAAAAGTCACAATTTTGAGTGCATTCATCTTCGCCTTAGCAACACATGTTTGCAAGTCATATATTATGTCGCAGTCATAAGGGGGGGAAATTGGTGCCTATGGGCTGACAAGCTTCAGAAAGATTCTCAGAATACCATGCATCGAAAACAAAAGAAATGCTGACACACAAATAGATCTGAACATAAAAACCACTGTCTCTGAAATGAAAATATGTTGGACATATTAACCGCCATAACGGATTGGAAGCAATAATAGCAGGTGGTGTGGTACCAGAAAAGAAAGATGGACCGGCGTGAAAATGGGCACATACTCTTTCTGAACCTCGGTTAGGAAAGTATACGAGAGGGGAGAGTTGGCGAGAGACTGAGTTTCTTTCAGGCAGACCGTGATGCGAGCGACGTTTTGCAAAAGAACTGCTACATGAGGATTATGGTGAGGTTTTTTTGGTACATCGATTGCCGCATGTTCTAACAGTTATTGAAATACGTGTGTCTATTCCAGTGTTTCTCGACCCTTTATTACAGCTCCTAATCTTAAGTTGACCCCCCAACTATAAAATTATTTTCTGTGCTACTTCCTAACTTTAGTGATTGTGTGTTTTCCGCTGGTCTTAGGCAACCCCCAAAAGGGTCGCGATCCACAGGTGAGATCCGCTTGTCTATAACCTTCCCCCTGAAGTCAGTAGGAGAATGGCAATAGCAATACGAAGATTAAACACAGTTAAAAGTATATGGTTAAGTACCAACAAGGAAATCAAAGTTAAAACGTTAAGGGAGCGCATCTTTCATGTAGCAACATACGAATGTGAGACCTGGACTATCTCCTAGTCTTTTAGAAAGAAGATAGGAGCGTTTGGGCTGAAATGTAGAAATATTATCATAATATCATGGACAAAGGAGAGAAGAAATATTGGCAATCTAAAAGATCTGAATATCAAGAAAGATTGGCAAATGAACAGCATCTTGTTTTTGATAGGAAATATTTTGGCCATATCAAGCGCCGTGGCGGATTTGAAAATATAGCAATTGAATGCATGGTACCAGGAAGGAGGGGCATGGTCCGACCAACACGAATATGGACACATGTTATGAGTGACTCCTTGAATGAGAAAGTACACGAGGCGGGAGAGCTGACAAGACCGAGACAAGAGCAAAGGATTTGCTAACAGTTAATGATATCCTTTCCCTCTCCCCAACACCAACCTCCCCCACCTATTTGAAAGTTTGACAACTTCGAGATTCTACAAATCTCTACTGGATTGCAAGCCAACAGAACCAATCCCAGAAATATTATTTATTCTCGGAAGAAGCTTTACACAGGACACCTTAACCGCTACACTAGGCTAGTGATCGTTCAGTCCCGTACGGGTAAGGCTAGTGTGCAGTCTGTTAACTGTAAAAGGCTCCAAGATTTTCCTTCCCACCCCAATCGCTTCTAATTTGCACACTGACAATGCCTGATTGAAACGAAGTTTAAAAGAAAAGTTTGACCTTGGCTCCCAGGCCTAAATGGGTACCGGATAAAGTGTTAGGAAGTAAAGGCAGCCGATATAAAGTTAACCACATCACCCACCGAGTTTCGTCTGTTCTACAAAATATATTTCCAGCACTACAAGGACAAGACGCTCGAAGGCGGGGAAAGCGTCGTTGACTTGACTGACTTGACGAGGCCTAGTTAACAGCTCTCAGATTCACCAACGTTCACCAACAGCGTTCTTTCTTTCTTATGCTCAAGAAGCCAGTTGTGTTGCATTACTCGATTAGTTAGAGATACTTTTGTTCAGACAGATGTGGAAGTGCTTGTAGATTGCAACGTTGTGTTAAGTTCCTGTTCATCGTATACCATTACCTCTTCCTTTCCCGGGTTTCGTTTCTCTGACTTTGAAGGTGATTTTAGTGAACTGCAGTAAGGTTATGAAAAGACTGAAAAAAAATGTATGAATTATAATGTTAATTAGCACTGGCATAGATGGATATTTCAACAAGCAGTTGATAATCACCTCTATATTAACAAAAATGTTAATTCTCCGATGTTGTTAGCTAAAAACTCGGAAACTACTGAACCGATTGCTTTCAAATTTGCACACAACGTTGCCTTTGACTCCAAGCGTGATTTTTTGTCGGAAAATCTCACAAACCACGAACGACGTAGCTCCAGCAACGGTCAAATCATTACTTGTTTCGTTGCTGGCCCGGATTTGTTTTTATGTGATCGGCCATATTTGACTGCCTTTCGCCCAAAGACATCCGATTTCAGTTAAGTCCTAATTAGCCTCCCCGCGACGCTTCTCGATCAAAAACTATTGGGCCATGACAGAAACTGTTAACTAAGACGGCTTACACTCCAGTTCAGTTTGGGTGGACACGGATGCCAAGGTCAGTTAAAAATCGTTCCCTCAGAGAGGGAGAGATGACGGGTGCAGGGTATTTTTCTCCCCTATTCGTGAGTATAGTGTACTTTTCACTGTGGATTCCATCACTGGTTACGTGATTAAGTTTTTTTTCCTATGTCCGGGGCAAAATCAAACTAAATAGTCCGTGGCGACAGCATGCGGCGCTAACTCCTCTTTTCTACACCGACCTACACAGACTGTAGTGACAGTTGTTGTTGTTGTTGTTGTGATGGTGGTGGTGGTTGTAGTAGTACTGGTACTGGATGGGTGATGTGGTAGCTGTTACACTGGCTACATTTACTTCTCTGTACAAGTTAATGCTACCTATTTAAGTCTGGGTAGACACGGATGCAAAGCTCAATTTAGTTACAATATTTCGTGCACGGTGACTTTCCCATCCTTCGGATAAGATGATATGATTGGGGGGAAAAAAGGGAGGGCGGGTTATGCCAGACACAGTTAGCTGAGAGAGCTTAAAATATTATTTTAATGTTCTCATTTCTTAACTATTTCTATTATTATAATTTCTCCAGGTGATGATTTTTCAATTATACTGAGAGGGAGATATGATTGGTGGAAAGGGGGGGGGGGAAGGGTTATGCTAGACACAGTTAGATGAGAGAGTTTAAAATATTATTTTAAAGTTCTCATTTCTTAACTATTTCTATTTTAATAATTTCGCCATGGATGATTTCTCAATCCTTCGGAGAGGGAGATATGACTAGGTCGAGGAAGGGGGGGGGGGGGGGAATGACAGACACTGTTAGCTGAGAGCTATTTTCTTTCCTCTCTATTTCACCATTCTGGGCCACAGCAACGCGTGGACGGGTACAGCTAGTAATAATAATAATAATTATTATTATTATTATTATAGTAATAATAATAATAATAAAGAAACTACAAAAGAAAACAAACAGCTTATGTAGTCTTCTGTGTAGCTGTACATGTCTTTCTTGTTGCTTGCAATAAAAGATTTCTAGCCACAGAAATCACGTGGCTATTCATGACTGTGTTTTAGTTTGAATGCTGTAACACACAGACTTTCAAATATGTTCTCCATCGTTGTCTTCATTGTTCTGTCTTCCAACAAACATTTCTAGTTGTCAAAACCTGCCCCATTTGTTTTCTTTTCTAATTATGTGCCACCTTCACAACAAAGGTTTGCTACAGTACATTTACAGATATCGCATGCTATAACACACAGACTTTCAAATATAGTATCCGTCGTCTTCATCATTCTGTCTTCCAACAAACATTTCTAATTACGACACCATGCCCTAGTTTAGATCTTCTAATTGTTTGCCGCCTTCACAACAAAGGTTTGCTATAGTGCACTCACTGATATCCTAAGGAATATAACCTGGTAAAACCCCATTCTAATCCACATTGCGACTCTAGAAGCGTTGTCTGAAATCAGCAAGGACAGTCTTTTCCTGAACCCACCTGAACCCTAACCCTGGTGTATCGAAAACTGGATCGTGAAACGATTATTATTCTTCTCATGGCGTGCTGAGAACAATGACTGCATTGACTGCCTCTGTCTAGTACTTGCAATCAGTTGTAATGACTGCATTGACTGCCTCTGTCTGGTACTTGTGATCAGTTGTGATGACTGCATTGACTGCCTCTGTCTGGTACTTGTGATCAGTTGTGATGACTGCATTGACTGCCTCTGTCTGGTACTTGTGATCAGTTGTGATGACTGCATTGACCGCCTCTGTCTGGTACTTGCAATCAGTTGTGGTGACTGCATTGACCGTCTCTGTCTGGTACTTGCAATCAGTTGTGATGACTGCATTGACTGCCTCTGTCTGGTACTTGCAATCAGTTGTGATGACTGCATTGACTGCCTCTGTCTGGTACTTGCAATCAGTTGTAATCTGTCTGGTACTTGTGATCAGTTGTAATGACTGCATTGACTGCCTCTGTCTGGTACTTGTGATCAGTTGTGCATTGACTGACTGCATTGACTGCCTCTGTCTGGACTGGCATTGACTGATCATTGTTGTACTTGTGACTGTAATGACTGCCTGACTGCCTCTGTCTGTACTTGTGATCAGTTGTGATGACTGCATTGACTGCCTCTGTCTGGTACTTGCAATCAGTTGTGATGACTGCATTGACTGCTCTGTCCTGGTACTTGTGATCAGTTGTAATGACTGCATTGACTGTATGGTACTTGTGATCAGTTGTGATGACTGCATGACTACTTGTGCAGTTGTTGACTGCCTCTGTCTGGTACTTGTGATCAGTTGTTGCATTGATCTGGTAATTGTGATCAGTTGTGATGACTGCATTGACTGCCTCTGTCTGGTACTTGTGATCAGTTTGTAATGACTGCATTGACTGCCTCTGTCTGGTACTTGTGATCAGTTGTGTATGACTGCATTGACTGCCTCTGTCTGGTACTTGCTTGCAATCAGTTGTGATGACTGCATTGACTGCCTCTGTCTGGTACTTGCAATCAGTTGTGATGACTGCATTGACTGCCTCTGTCTGGTACTTGCAATCAGTTGTGACGACTGCATTGACTGCCTCTGTCTGGTACTTGCAATCAGTTGTGATGACTGCATTGACTGCCTCTGTCTGGTACTTGTGATCAGTTGTGATGACTGCATTGACTGCCTCTGTCTGGTACTTGCAATCAGTTGTGATGACTGCATTGACTGCCTCTGTCTGGTACTTGCAATCAGTTGTGACGACTGCATTGACCGCCTCTGTCTGGTACTTGCAATCAGTGTAATTACTGCATTGACTGCCTCTGTCTGGTACTTGTGATCAGTTGTAATGACTGCATTGACTGCCTCTGTCTGGTACTTGCAATCAGTTGTAATGACTGCATTGACTGCCTCTGTCTGGTACTTGCAATCAGTTGTAATGACTGCATTGACTGCCTCTGTCTGGTACTTGCAATCAGTTGTAATGACTGCATTGACTGCCTCTGTCTGGTACTTGTGATCAGTTGTAATGACTGCATTGACTGCCTCTGTCTGGTACTTGTGATCAGTTGTGATGACTGCATTGACTGCCTCTGTCTGGTACTTGTGATCAGTTGTGATGACTGCATTGACTGCCTCTGTCTGGTACTTGTGATCAGTTGTAATGACTGCATTGACTGCCTCTGTCTGGTACTTGCAATCAGTTGTGATGACTGCATTGACTGCCTCTGTCTGGAACTTGCAATCAGTTGTAATGACTGCATTGACTGCCTCTGTCTGGTACTTGTGATCAGTTGTAATGACTGCATTGACTGCCTCTGTCTGGTACTTGTGATCAGTTGCAATGACTGCATTGACTGCCTCTGTCTGGTACTTGTGATCAGTTGTAATGACTGCATTGACTGCCTCTGTCTGGTACTTGCAATCAGTTGTAATGACTGCATTGACTGCCTCTGTCTGGTACTTGCAATCAGTTGTGGTGACTGCATTGGCTGCCTCTGTCTGGTACTTGCAATCAGTTGTGATGACTGCATTTACTGCCTCTGTCTGGTACTTGCAATCAGTTGTAATGACTGCATTGACTGCCTCTGTCTGGTACTTGCAATCAGTTGTAATGACTGCATTGACTGCCTCTGTCTGGTACTTGTGATCAGTTGTAATGACTGCATTGACTGCCTCTGTCTGGTACTTGTGATCAGTTGTAATGACTGCATTGACTGCCTCTGTCTGGTACTTGTGATCAGTTGTAATGACTGCATTGACTGCCTCTGTCTGGTACTTGCAATCAGTTGTGATGACTGCATTGACTGCCTCTGTCTGGTACTTGTGATCAGTTGTAATGACTGCATTGACTGCCTCTGTCTGGTGCTTGTGATCAGTTGTGATGACTGCATTGACTGCCTCTGTCTGGTACTTGTGATCAGTTGTGATGACTGCATTGACTGCCTCTGTCTGGTACTTGTGATCAGTTGTAATGACTGCATTGACTGCCTCTGTCTGGTACTTGTGATCAGTTGTGATGACTGCATTGACTGCCTCTGTCTGGTACTTGTGATCAGTTGTGATGACTGCATTGACTGCCTCTGTCTGGTACTTGCAATCAGTTGTAATGACTGCATTGACTGCCTCTGTCTGGTACTTGTGATCAGTTGTGATGACTGCATTGACTGCCTCTGTCTGGTACTTGCAATCAGTTGTAATGACTGCATTGACTGCCTCTGTTTGGTACTTGCAATCAGTTGTGATGACTGCATTGACTGCCTCTGTCTGGTACTTGTGATCAGTTGTGATGACTGCATTGACTGCCTCTGTCTGGTACTTGTGATCAGTTGTGATGACTGCATTGACTGCCTCTGTCTGGTACTTGTGATCAGTTATGATGACTGCATTGACTGCCTCTGTCTGGTACTTGCAATCAGTTGTGATGACTGCATTGACTGCCTCTGTCTGGTACTTGCTTGCAATCAGTTGTGATGACTGCATTGACCGCCTCTGTCTGGTACTTGCAATCAGTTGTGATGACTGCATTGACTGCCTCTGTCTGGTACTTGCAATCAGTTGTGACGACTGCATTGACTGCCTCTGTCTGGTACTTGCAATCAGTTATAACCAATGGTGCCAGTAAAATAGATGGGCTCGGACGATCAACCCTTTCAGTTTTGGTTTAGGGGCAGGGGATGCTAAGTGTTGTTTAGGTGCGCAGTAACAATATTAATAATAAACATAATAATAAAAGACGACGTTAGTAACTTAAGCGCTGCGAACACGCTCAGTAATACCAGCCTTAGGCAGTTTAACAGAGGACAATTGTTATTAGATTTGAACACCTTCATAAACCACCTGACCGTCAGCAGCGCACGGCAAACTACTGAACATCAAATTGTCAGTCAAAAGATGCTGTCGGTGACTCTGCAAAGTCACGTACAAGACAAGCAACTAACGAATAATAATAATAATAATAATAATAATAATAATAATAATAATAATAATAATAATAATAATAACAGTGTTCTGAATGGCAAACTCTTTTAATGATAGATGTGCAATAATATGAAATAAACAAACAAATGATTGTTTCCCTTGCATCTCGGTTTCGCTTGTATACTTGGTTAAGAGCTTAAAGGTTAAAGGTTAAACTCGAGAGGATCGATTTCGTTGCACCTGGTTTTATCCAATATTGTAGGTCTCTCTCCGAGGACGGCTAGCCGCCTGTCGAGAGCGTCACACAGAGCACGAACTCCGTAGCTCCACAACGATGCCTAATGATCTCCTTAAACATTGCACTGTTCCTTTCTGTTTAGCGATTACATCAAGTGTGATTTAGGAACATCCCATATACTAGGGGGGGGGGGGGTGGGGTTAGGGTTAGTGTCAACAGCGACTACTGCTAACGCTTACCCTAAACCCGCTATAAAATGCGATTTTCCTAAATCACACTTTATGTGCTGTCTTAGCAGGGGAGAAAACCTATTGCAGTCATCATCTGAAGGCGAAGTCATGAAAAAACCCACGACTTTTAGAGCATGAGACAAACAGCTTGACCAGCTCACCCCGAAGACCCCCAAGCGCTAAGTCGCTTGGAGGGAGAGATGGGAGGGGGATTGGGGATGGGGGGTGGGGGGGGTAGCCAGAGAGGCCCTTTCCTACATTTGGGACTTCCTACATTTGTGACTTGCAGCAACTATTGACTTAACAAGAACAAATTCATCAGTGGTTTCCCTTGCATCTCAGTTTCGCTCATACCATGGCCTGATAAGATACTTGGGGGGGGGGGGGGGGGGGGGGGCTGTTGTAAAAAACACAGTGGTGCCGTTATGATTTTTGCAACGCATGTAACTGCGCAAGGTGGCAAGATTATGGGGCGGCAGATTTCTGAGGCGGCAAAATACAATTGTTTAAATACACAATGACAATATCTTTATTGCTTTTATTGTTATGATAGTTTCATCTTGTACTCTCATCATGACTTCTCGAAGACCGTAGTTGGCACATGTGTTGTACTCTCATCATGACTTCTCGAAGACCGTAGTTGGCACATGTGTTGTACTCTTATCATGACTTCTCGAAGACCGTAGTTGGCACATGTGTTGTACTCTCATCATGGCTTCTCGAAGACCGTAGTTGGCACATGTGTTGTACTCTTATCATGACTTCTCGAAGACCGTAGTTGGCACATGTGTTGTACTCTTATCATGACTTCTCGAAGACCGTAGTTGGCACATGTGTTGTACTCTTATCATGACTTCTCGAAGACCGTAGTTGGCACATGTGTTGTACTCTCATCATGGCTTCTCGAAGACCGTAGTTGGCACATGTGTTGTACTCTTATCATGACTTCTCGAAGACCGTAGTTGGCACATGTGTTGTACTCTTATCATGACTTCTCGAAGACCGTAGTTGGCACATGTGTTGTACTCTTATCATGACTTCTCGAAGACCGTAGTTGGCCACATGTGTTGTACTCTTATCATGACTTCTCGAAGACCGTAGTTGGCACATGTGTTGTACTCTCATCATGACTTCTCGAAGACCGTAGTTGGCACATGTGTTGTACTCTTATCATGGCTTCTCGAAGACCGTAGTTGGCACATGTGTTGTACTCTCATCATGACTTCTCGAAGACCGTAGTTGGCACATGTGTTGTACTCTTATCATGGCTTCTCGAAGACCGTAGTTGGCACATGTGTTGTACTCTTATCATGACTTCTCGAAGACCGTAGTTGGCACATGTGTTGTACTCTTATCATGACTTCTCGAAGACCGTAGTTGGCACATGTGTTGTACTCTTATCATGACTTCTCGAAGACCGTAGTTGGCACATGTGTTGTACTCTCATCATGACTTCTCGAAGACCGTAGTTGGCACATGTGTTGTACTCTTATCATGACTTCTCGAAGACCGTAGTTGGCACATGTGTTGTATCTGGAGTATATTAGGTTAAATTTAAATACTACAATATAGACGGGGGCGGGGCGGGGGCTAAGGCTTGCTGCTCATTGATTGTAGTATCAGTATCAAGTATCTGTCGTCTCGATACGGGACGCAGTTTTTCGTTTTTTTTTACGGCCCATCTGGTCAGGAGCTCTTCAGTTTTTCAACCGCTTCAGTTTCCACAACTTTGATTAGAGGTCACGTGCTTTCGGCCCATTGTGATTCATGAGCATATAACAAAAGAATTTAGATAGCTTTTCAGAAATGCTTCAATTGAAAAGAAAATTCCGAAGAATCTGCTGCAAGTATCCACAACAAAGCACGATCAATACACGCAATCTTTGACATCTGCTGTGTAAGACTGGACGAAGATGCAGTTGCCCAATCTCTATTAAATGTGTTGTATATCCTGTCACGGCCTTCTCTATTTATTAGAGAAGGCAGTGATCCTGTAAAGTGTACATGATGTTGTAAAACACTGCCTTCTCTAATAGAGAAGGCCGTGTTGTAAACAAACCCCAGAACTGATGAGCTGTGTCTGGTTTTACTAGCAGTTTTACGTTTAGTAGTCTGTGTCTGTGGCTGGGCGCTTCGTAATACCGCGATGCCGGATTCGATGCCAGCAGCAGACCGCCTTGCTTTAGTTTTTACGGTGGATGTACAAATGCCCAATCAAACCCAAATCAGCGAACAAATGCTGGAATTGGTTTTCCGACGACCTGTAAAGATCTCGGAAATATATATATATATATTTTTGTGGTCATTGTTTTATAAATTGCCATATTTACAGAAATCAACGTAATTCGATCTTGGAATCGCATGCAGCTGAATCATAAAACGGTAAAGCAGAATTATGTGTTAATGTTGATCAACAATATCATGACAAGTTAGTCTTGATGCCGTGGTGGAGAGTGAAAAACTACGCGGTGTTCCATCTATAACACCTACACATTTAAATTTTGGCAATACTGAACACTTTTTTCTCTTCAGACTCTGGGTCCCTGTAACGAGTGAGTCACTACCAGATATTTGTTTCTGTAGGGCGGGATCAGCACGAAAGTGAGTTAGAGCGGCTCCCACTTCTTCTCGTGCCGCTTGTCAAGATGATTGAAGTGTCCCCAGTATAATTATTTCATGGCCATACGGAATTGTTTTCTCCTCATCGTATATTTTTAATGGGAACCATGGTAGTACATCTCATAACAAATATGCCTAAAAACGTGATAGTCAAGTGATCAAATCTTCTTCTTATTCTTATTCTTCTGTGTTCACCAGTTATAACCTCCGGTAGAAGGCCCTTGTTGCTCGTTCATTTGGACTTTGGTTTCTTGTGTGTACATCCGTTTTATTGGCTTATTTCTTTTCAGTAGGTTGTTCCCTGGCGAAATATGTATGCGTGATGAACGGCAGATGCACTCCGAATTTGAAGGAATCTCCCAGTTCGTCGACTCCTTCGACCCGCTTATTGGTGAGGCAGTGGGTCTATTCTTGTTTGACCCACAATGGGGCCCCTGAACTCACGCTGGACACAGGAATTAAACAAACCACCAACAACAACAACATAAACAGAATCACCAGGACTCACAGTTTCGGGCAGTATAAGGTGGTTATTAGGAAATATTCAGGGAAGTCAGTGTATCTTGTGATACTGCCCACCTTGGCCACCGAAGTTGAAGCCTTTAAAAATATGAAACATATAATTAATTAAAAGAAATATGTTTCAAAAAATGTAATATTGACGTGTTAACTAAAATTTATCTTCTCCCCCAAAATTCCCCTCTTCCCTTCATTAATGTTTTCATTACATTTTGTTTGACAATCCTGGTTAAATGTATCCGTCTCCTCTAGTGTCTACGAGGGCGAAGCGGTATTTGAATGACATCTGTTGAAATATCGACATTTGTTGCAGTTGAAATTGAAGCAATGTGTAGTATTTATGTGTGGTCATTTGCTAACAACTAATGATACTATAATAAAAACTGCAAAAGTAAAAATGGTAGTCCCACTGGCGTTGGATTGAGAAGTGTTAAGCCCTCACAGGTCACAGAAACCGAGGTCATGGCAAGCTTCCTTCGTTTTCCTTCCCGGAAAATACTGAGAATTGTCTAGCAACAATTTCAAGAGCCGTTATTGCCTAATGGAGTATACTTCTTCAGCCAAGTTGTCTATTCCTTTACTACAGCACGTTTCTCACCCCCATGTCTTACCTCCCATCCTTTACTACAGCACGTTTCTCGCCCCCATGTCTTACCTCCCATCCTTTACTACAGTACGTATCTCCCCGCTCTCCCCCCATGTCCTACCTCTTATCCTTTATAATAGCACGTATCTCGCACCCATGTCCTTCCTCCTATCCTTTACAACACGTATCTCGCCCCATGGCTTACCTCCCATCCTTTACTACAGCACGTATCTCGCCACCCCCCCCCCCCATGTCCTACCTCCCATCCTTTACTACAGCACGTATCTCGTCCCCATGTCCTACCTCCCATCCTTTACTACAGTATGTATCTTTCACCCATGTCCTACCTCCCATCCTTTACTACAGCACGTATCTCGTCCCCATGTCCTACCCCCCATCCTTTACTACAGTATGTATCTTTCACCCATGTCCTACCTCCTGTCGTTTACTACAGCACGTATCTCGTCCCCATGTCCTACCTCCCATCCTTTACTACAGTATGTATCTTTCACCCATGTCCTACCTCCCATCCTTTACTACAGCACGTATCGTTCACCCATGCTCTACCACCCATCCTTTACTACAGTACGTATCTTTCACCCATATCCTACCTCCCATCCTCTACTACAGCACGTATCGTTCACCCCTCCTACCTCCTGTCCTTTACTACAGTACGTATCGTTCACCCATGTCCTACCTCCTGTTCTTTACTACAGCACGTATCGTTCACCCATGCTCTACCTCCCATTCTTTACTACAGTACGTATCTTTCACCCATGTCCTACCTCCTGTTCTTTACTACAGCACGTATCGTTCACCCATACTCTACCTCCCATCCTTTACTACAGCACGTATCTTTCACCCATGTCCTACCTCCCATCCTTTACTACAGCACGTATCTTTCACTCATGCCCTATCTCCCATCCTTTACTACAGCACGTATCTTTCACCCATGTCCTACCTCCCATCCTTTACTACAGCACGTATCTTTCACTCATGCCCTATCTCCCATCCTTTACTACAGCACGTATCTTTCACCCATGTCCTACCTCCCATTCTTTATACAGCACGTATCTTTCACCCATGTCCTACCTCCTGTCCTTTACTACAGCACGTGTATTTCACCTGTGTCCTACCAATATTTGTATCCTTACTCTCTGGTTCCCTTTTCAGTGTGCTTTTGGTCAGCCTTTTTTATTAATTTTTATTTGGATGTCACCAAGACAAACTGAATTATTGTCAGCTTTATTTTGTACTCATTGTTTTTAAATTTGAATTGTTAGATCTAAATGTTTTGTCTTCTCACCAAGAATGTTTAATTTATCTTGAATCTAACCTCATGAATGGAAAAGGAAAGTAATGTCATCAATGAGATCTTAATCAGGAAACTCTTAAGTAGGAATCCAGGGAATAACAATCCTGATGGTAGCTGTGGCTGCCTTTATAATCCATTCAGGAAAAAATAAATAATTTGCCAGTTTATGTCAATATGTGTTGACTTTACAAAATGAATAATTTTATGTGTGATACTATAAACCTGATAATTTGTCGGGAAAAGTCCCTGTCAGTGTTGTTCAAGGCGTTGTCATAGTCTTGGCTTGGCACTTCGCAAGTCTCTCGGAAACTGCTTTATTTACACTTTGGAAACTTTAACACTGAAAGGACTGAACTGTCAACACAGTGCCTGCCTTCCAGTCTGGAAGGGAAGCCCATGATGGGAAAATAAGTCTGCTGGATGTCAAAACCAAATTAACCTTTTAAGAGAAAAAGACATTGCCACTAAATTTATAGTAGAACTCAAGAATAGATTTCAAACCCTGTCAAGTGACCCAGAAACTTTAACTACAATCAGCATTAAAGACAGATGGAACCAGATCAAAGAAACATACAAATCAACTAGCAATAACATATTAGGAACCAGGAAACAACGCCACAAAGAATGGATAAGTAGTCAAACCATGGACTATATTGCCAAGCGAAAAAAAATAAAGAGCCTCATAAATCACACTAAATCAGAACGTCAGAAAGACAAACTAATGTTCGAATATAGCGAACTAAATAAAATGACCAAGAAAAGTGCCAGAGCTGACAAGAGAAGATTTATGGAAAATCTTGCAGAAACAGCAGAAAATGCTGCTAAAGCACATGATCTACAAACACTACACAAAATTACCCAGCAAATTTGCGGAAACAGAAACAATTATCACAGCATACTCATCAGAGATAACCAAGGCAGACTGCTCACCACAGAAGAAAAACAAGACATGCAGTGGACTAAACACTTCTCCGACCTCTTGAACAGACCTGATCCTGAAAATCCCCCAGATATTCAACCAGCCTCTCAGGACATTGACATTATAACTGAACCACCAAGCAAACAAGAAATCCTTAAAGCTATCCACATTTTAAAGAACAACAAAGCACCCGGCAAAGACGAACTGCCAGCAGAACTTCTCAAAGTAGATCCCAACACAACTGCTAGCATTCTAAAACCATTGTTCAAGGATATTTGGGGAAAAAAAGTGTTGCCTGATGACTGGACTGAAGGAACAATAGTCAAAATCCCCAAGAAAGGAGACTTAACAGACTGCAATAATTGGAGGGGAATTACTCTACTCTCAGTACCAAGCAAAATATTTTGTAAAATCATCAAAATGCAGTTTGAACAAGGAGTAGATAAATGCCTATGAGTAGAACAAGCAGGATTCAGAAAGGCAGAGGAACAACTGAGCACATCTTCGCCATACGTAACATTTTAGAACAATGCAATGAATGGCAGAGAAGAATATATATTAGTTTTGTGGACTTTGAGAAAGCTCTTGACAGCGTCAGAGACGGTCTGTGGAAAATTTTACGACATTATGGAATTCCAGAAAAAATAGTCAACATAATTGCTCTCTTCTATAAAGACTTTTCCTGCAGTATAAAAAATTACAATACATCTTTCCCAGTAAAGACAGGTGTAAGACAGGGATGTGTTATGTAATCTCCCCTCTTCAACCTAGTGATTGATTGAATACTAAAGAACACAGTAGACAGGACTTTAAGAGGCATACGATGGACTCCATTCACCATGCTTGAGGACCTTGATTTTGCAGATGATATAGCACTCCTATCACATAAACATGAACATATACAAGAGAAAAGTAACAGACTACACTGCACAGCAAAAATGGTGGGACTGAGAATAAATACAAAGAAAACTAAGATCATGACAAACAGTCCAAACCAACAACAAGTGACCATAAGTAACCAATTACTTGAAAATGTAGAACATTTCACATATTTTGGCAGTGTGGTGTCCCTACTGGGAGGGACAGAGGAAGACGTACAGTCACGCCTGAACAAAGCTAGAGCTGCTTTTGGAAGGATGAGGCAAATCTGGAAATCCAACAATTACTGCAGAGCAACAAAACTCCGACTCTACAAGAGCATCATTTTGCCAGTTCTTTTTTATGGAGCGGAATGCTGGAGAATGACCAAAAAGGGTGCACACAAACTGTCCACCTTACACCACACATGTCTACGTAGAATTATGAAAATTTTCTGGCCAGATACAATCTCAAACACTAAACTACTTCAAGCCACAAACCAAGAAACTTTAGACAGTATGATTACCAAGAGAAGATGGAAATGGCTTGGCCACGTTATGAGAATGACTTCTGATATACCTGCCAAAACAGCTCTCACATAGACACCAGAGGGAAAGAGAAAACAAGGGCGCCCAAAAAGAACATGGAGACGAACGATGGAAAGTGACCTGAGTGCGGCCTCTTTGACATGGACAACTGCACTGAAGATTGCACAGGACAGGAAAGCATGGAAATTCCTCTCTGAAGCCTCATGTGCCACTAGGCATAACGAGAACTGATGACGATGATGATAGTCTGGAACTGAACTACCAATATTTATTACCATGGCATTATAGTGTATGTATTGTCTGTTAGAAAGGCGGGCAATACTGGTTCTTTGACCAACTCTGGACTGTGATCTTGGCAGCTCTGGCAAAGACGAAGTAGAGGACGGAAGAATACAATTTTCGGTAACTATCCTGGGCGAAGACGAGCAATTAAGCTAGTATACATATGGAACGAAATGTCATTGATACCACACAAGCAATGACGCACGATACAGGTTTTCTCTCTCTCTCTCTCTCTCTCTTTCTCTCTCTCTCTCTCTCTCTCTATATATATATATATATATATATATATATATATATATATATATATATATATAATGGAAAATCAATACACTTACCCAAACAAGGATGCATGATACGGGTAAAAGATGGCACTAACAGTGACATGTGACACAGAAAACAAGACAAGCTGAGTAGTTACCACAAAGTACTATTGTTCGCTAGAAGCACCCATAGAAGAACAGCAGCAGCTGAGCTGAGATTAAAATGCCACCAGTTCACAGAAATGAGATGTGAAAGGCATTGCCATGTTTGTGGGAGAAACAAAAATAAACCGCCGAACGCGTTCCCTATTAGATCCTGCAAAGTATCTAATCAGTATGTTTATGATGTGACCGTCTCCCACTGTCCTTATAGATACACCAATATAGATCTATACACAAGGGTAAAAGGAGGTAGGGGAATTAGGCGATTTACACTAGACACCACGCTTACCCTGAAGCTAAACTTAGAAAAAGAAAATAAAATGTCATCAAAGACGCGGCAATGAAAAAATATGCTAACACAAACTGGATAGATCATGCCAGGGGCAAGTACAAAGAACATGACGCTAATCTACATTATAGCAAATAAGTCTTTTATGAAATACGCTTCAATCTCGTATGCTAAGTAGCGAAAACAAACTTTTGAAACCTATACAGGTTTCAAAATATGGGCTTAGAAAAAAAAAAAAAAAAAACAGAGCAATAAGAATACCTCATGTAGACAGTAAAAATCCCTTAGTTTCAATAACTTAAGTGGCTTCCAAACCATCTGCTGAACTAATAGACCGGGGGAGGGGGGAGTATCAAGAAATTGTATAAATCATTTTGCAAGAGAAACTTTCACACAACATGCAAATATGAAAACTTGGAAAATGATGTGTGATGCTCTGACGCCATAAATATGGACTAACCGACAGTTGCTATCTAGCACAGTTCTAGAAGTCAGAGGAATAATCTCCAGACAGAAGTCTAAATCAGAATCATGTGACTTTTTTTAGCATATTTTTTATTATACATGGAAATAAAGATCTAACACAATCTAAGTACCGAAGGAAATTTACATCTAGCACTATCTAATTTTGAAACCTACCAAACTCCTGTAAAATCAGTGAGCCAATCTGTCTCTTGACTAAGGCCCGTGAATTTATGTCGAACAAAGAACGAATAGGTTGGTTGCGTATCCTTTACAGGACGTTGCAGAACCAACCCCAACAGCCCCTGGCTGTTGTGTGGTTTTCCTATGCAAATTTACGTCCAGTAGTTTGCCATTGCTCCTGGACGGTCGGCTTTCTTGATACCACTGTCGAAACCAACGCAAGGCGCATGGCCCACAGCTGGGATTCCGGCTTTACGTAGCGTTTGCATCGACTTAGAAAAAACGAACAAACTGAAGAAAAAAAACTATCTTCAAGGGGCTAAAAATAGGGCCTTGTCTACTACATGTTAGCGAGCTGAGAGAGAGAGAGAGAGAGAGAGAGAGAGAGAGGGAGAGAGAGAGAGACAGAGAGAGAAGAGGTTCTCTGGTGGATGGATGGATGGATGGATGGATGGATGGATGGATGGATGGATGGATGTTTGGAAACAAAAATACTAAAACTCCTTGACTCCTTCAATCGGCTGCTTAATTGAGCGGCGACTATATCGAGTCCATGTTTATTTGCTGAATCTTGGTCATACTTTGTCTATGTGGCGTTTGGTTGCGCCTTGTATTCTGATTTTCCTTTGTGGACTTTTCCTTTCTGTCGGCGTGAAGTTGCTCATGATGAATTCTGTTTTAGATTTGCCCTCTGCTATTCATTGTTTCTGAGGTTTTTGCTGGTTGCTAGGCACACCGTTCCTGATTGTGCCTAGGCTGCCTCCCGGCACACCACACTGAAGTCGACAAGTCTGCCACTGAGCTCCACCGCAAGGCTCTTTCAGGGTCCCATATTTAACATCTTTTTAAGCTTTGTTTTGTTTGTTTTGGCCTTTGTTTTCAATTTTATATCTAGTTTTCTTCTGACCACACATTGTACAGATGTAGTGGTGATATAACACAGATGCAAGAAAAAGAAAATGTGAATGCTTGAAAAGGAGTAGAACATAAAGTAAGGTCCAAGGAGTGAGGGTGATAGATAGCTTGCTAGATAAGGATAGGTAGCTTTAGGGTCTTGATTCCGTGTGGGTACTTGGTGGCTGACTGTCTCATCCGGTGCGGGGTCGTAGTGACTCAGTCTTGGTTCGGACAGCTTGCAGGAGCTGCAGGCTGGACTGATGTCAGGTTAGCTGTCGCTGGGCTGTCATCAGTTGTCTGATGATTTCTTCTTATGGTCCTGCTGGTGAACTGTTTGACTAGTGCTTGCAGGGCTTTGTCGCTGTTTGTGTGTAGAAACTCTGTGAGTGTCACTTTCTTTCTGTGACTTTTGCAGTAATCGAGTATCGGTTTTCCTAGGATCTCATATTTCAGCAAGTAGTGGGTAATCGTCTTTGGAGATCTGCATTTGGTGCACCTTGGGTTCTTATACGTGTCGGTCCAGTGGCACAGTCTCAGGTTCCAGAATTTGTTGACAGTCGGGATTTTGGTTCGCTCTTTGATCTGAGACTGGGTCCTGGGTTTTCTCAAAAGTTGGAACGCGTGCCTCCCTTGTCTGCAGTTACGCCTCTGAAATTCCCAGGCTTCTGAAAGTAGTTGTTTATGGCTGCTCGGCCTTCCGACTTGCCTAGTCCTATGTTCAAGGAGTTGGCGCTGTCGGTGCCTTGTTTGGTAGCCATGTCGGCAGCTTCATTGGCAGAATTGCCTTTTTGTACTGGTATCCAGCATATTTTGTGTTCGCAACCTTTTTTTCTTAGCTCCTCGGCTGCCGCTAAAATCTCTTCTATGACGTCAGGTCTGCAGCGTTTGATCAGGTATTTTAGGGATAGTACTGTGGCTAGTAATTCTGTGAGGATGTGTGCCCCGTCCCTGCCAATTAATTCGAGAGTGCTTTTTTCCTTTTTCTTTAGCAGTCTGTTTGGATATTAATTTCGTTAGGAAGGTGTCAGTCGCTTTAGGTATCAGTTCCCATGGGGGGGGGGTGGGGGGGGGGGGTGGTTGCTTTGTGTTTAATGGTTTCCTCAAAGGCCTGATCTATTCCGCTTCCTTTCACTGTTCTCGCCAGCAGCCAGGCTACTGGTTCTAGGAATCGCTGGGTTTTGTCGTTCCCCCAGTAGTGCACGTTTGGCAGGAACGCGTTTCTGGGGGGATGTTCTGGGTCAGCGGTGGCTTGCATCCAATAGTTTAGGGCTAGGTGCTGCACTAGGCCGTTTTATTGACTTCACGAACTTGCCATATTTATTTCACTCGTGCAACCAATCCAAAATTATTTAACAGGCTAGAGTGCGTTGTCACTGTTACATTGCTATTATAACATTCGTTTTGTTTTATTACAGACGATATATTTCATGGCAAGAAGTAGACTCGGGAACTTGGTGACAACCGGCAAGACTGATAGAAAGAGGACTGGGGAAAAGCGGAGAGATAAATAGCTTGATCGCCTGGCCACTTGCAAGGGGCGGGACAATGCCCGTTTATGCTTTTCGGCGTGGCACATGATAATGTTGATGATGATAATATTTCTAGGGGCAGGATGCGCTGCGTCATTTTTTTCCCCCTTAAACTTAAAAAAGGTAGGCCCAAAAAATAAAAATTATGGAAAACACTGTTCTAAGGAATAGACACTTGTTAAAGTTAGCCTAGTTTCTGTATACAAGCCTGTGCACGTTCACTAGTATCAAAGGGGGCAGTACTCGGAGAAGCAGATCAGCAAGTCAAAATTCAGACCTCGTCAGTAATCGAACCCACGACCTTTCCATCTGCAGCCGCTAGACCAAGGCGGCTCCCAAGTGTAGTTTGTGTCTTTTGGATATTTTGTCCCTGTCATGTCGGTGTGTTGGGAAACGAACCGAAGGACAGGCTAGCTGATTCTGCACCACTTGGCGCATTACAATCTAGATGTTGTAAGGGCCTTTGGGAGCCAGTGAACAGTGTGAAGTAACAAACAGTCTGATCTGGGGAGAGTGATGCTACGAGCAGTGACCAGCAGTGATCTAGCAGGTGTTCAAAACTCAGAGGAAATGCGAGACGACATACTGTCCGAGGTTACTGTTGCCATCGGAATTAGAACTTTGCTCTTGCTGTTGAGGATGGATACCAAGCGCTTACGGGAAGGTCCCACGTGCTGTTAGGCGTGGCGAGACCGACTGGTAATCCAACGTGCCGAGATCGAAACCCACTGGGTTTTTACCATGGTATGGGGCGTCGCGGATCGACCCAGCCTAGAGTGGGTACCAGGATGGCTGTCCTGGGGAAGCAAAGACGGCCGCCGTAATGCTGACCACATTACCCATCCAGTGACAATTGGTCTCTAAAAATGTGGGACGCTCTTCCCATATACCCGCTGCGCCTAAGGCGTGAAAACGGATCTTTACTTTTTTTTACATGTGCTGTGTTGGCCATTCTTAATTCAACATTTGAAAAGATAAACGCCAAGAGCTTTGTTTAAGTGTCACTCTAAGAAAAAGGACGCATGCGTCATCTAAATGTAGTGAGAGGATAAAGATTGATCACCCAGGCTTACTAGCATGAGACGTGATAATTATGATTAATGCTGTATCGGCAAACGGAAATATGTGACCGTTAGCTAAACTTTTCTCTTATTAAATTGACCTCCCCCCTCCCCCCCCCCCTTTTTTTTTTACTGCCTTTGTCACACTCGCCAACTCACTCCCTGTCTGTCTGTCCATGTGTCCATCCCTATGTCTGTTTGCTTCGCTCTCTCTCTCTCTCTCTCTCTCTCTCTCTCTCTCTCTCTCTCTCTCTCTATCCTTTCGTTCGGTCTCTCAGTTTTGTGTGTGTATGATATACTTTCACCCTTTCTCGCTCGCTCTCTCTTTCTTTCTCTCTCTCTCTCTCTCTCTCTCTCTCTCTCTCTCTCTGTCTCTCTCACACACACACACTTTTTCTTTTTCATACACACTCTCTTTCTCTTTCTCTCTCATACACACTCTCTTTCTCTTTCTCTCTCTGTCACACACACACACACACTCTCCCCCCCCCCCCCCCGACTCTTTCACACCTCTCTCCGCATATAGAAACCATTTTGATAATACAAGCAATTTAACACTAAGGACTCAGAACTTTGTGTATACAGACAGCACAGAAAAGTGAAACACCTAGTGTAGACAGACTCTCTTCATGCCACACAATCATCCCAGATCTGACCCGTTGGGTTCTTCCCGTTGAATCCAGACTGCATAAATCAGTGGTGGACACGCGTCGCACCACACCACATAGAGACTGCATATATCAGGGGTGGACACGCGTCACACCATACCACATAGAGACTGCATATATCAGTGGCGGACACGCGTCACACCATACCACATAGAGACTGCATATATCAGTGGCGGACACGCGTCACACCATACCACATAGAGACTGCATATATCAGTGGCGGACACGCGTCACACCATACCACATAGAGACTGCATATATCAGGGGTGGACACGCGTCACACCATACCACATAGAGACTGCATATATCAGTGGCGGACACGCGTCACACCATACCACATAGAGACTGCATATATCAGTGGCGGACACGCGTCACACCACACCACATAGAGACTGCATATATCAGTGGCGGACACGCGTCACACCATACCACATAGAGACTGCATATATCAGTGGCGGACACGCGTCACACCATACCACATAGAGACTGCATATATCAGTGGCGGACACGCGTCACACCATACCACATAGAGACTGCATATATCAGTGGCGGACACGCGTCACACCACACCACATACAGACTGCATATATCAGTGGCGGACACGCGTCACACCATACCACATAGAGACTGCATATATCAGTGGCGGTCACGCGTCGCACCACACCACACCAGACCATACCACATAGAGATTGCATATATCAGTGGTGGTCGCACCACACCACACCACACCACATACAGACTGCATATATCAGTGGCGGACACGCGTCACACCACACCACATACAGACTGCATATATCAGTGGCAGACACGCGTCACACAACACCACATACAGACTGCATAAATCAGTGGTGGACACGCGTCACACCATACCACATACAGACTGCATAAATCAGTGGTGGACACGCGTCACACCATACCATATACAGACTGCATAAATCAGTGGTGGACACGCGTCACACCATACCACATACAGACTGCTTGGACGGTTCATGAAGGCGGTAGCCGTCTTGGACAAATCTGAAGAAGCCAAAACGAACTTGTGAAACCTATACGAGGTTCAAAATATAGGCTTATGAATAATACACGGAACAGTGAGAAGTACCCAGTAGACAGTAAAAATATCTTACTTAGTCTGGAAAGCTAAATAGGTTTCCAAACCATCTGTTAAACCAAAGATTTTAAGAGGAAAACAATCTATAATGAAAAAGTATAAATCAACCCCCCCCCCCCCCCCCAAACCCCACCTACACCAAATAAAACAACTTTGACACAATATGCAAATATAAAAACTGACATGAAATGACGTGTGAAGTTCTTACACCACAATAATAGATTAAGTAGCCATTCTTATTCAGTTTAGTTCTTGATGTCCCATGAATCCTCTCCAAAAAGAACAAGCCAGAAAAAATCAGAACAAAGGTTTTGGTAAACAAGCTTCGAAAAAAGGAAGTGGACAAATCTATATTACTCAAACTAATGGCAACACAGAGACACTCAGTCTCGGTACGAGAAGCCAACACCAACTTTAGAGCAGAATCAGAAACCTCAGTGAGCAGACTCCTAATACACCAAACTAACTCAATAACAAGCTGTCATATGCACACATATCAAATCAGTTCTTCAAGCTTTCTCCAGCTCTTAACAGGACAGCATCGACTAGGAAATTAATTTTTTTTTTTTTTTTAAATCAGAATGCGTCTACAAGAACAAATCTAGCAAAGAAATGAAATCCAGCCTACTCTGGATCCCTAGAAATGGAGAACAGAGCTGACAAAGGCTACCAGAAACTTCATGCAGTCTCATCTGCTTCAGAGCTTTAAATGCCAAAGACAGACACTCTTATGACAAACCATGAGTGTGAACTGGAGAGGTAACTACAACAATTACAAACCAGAGCTTGTAGTACAGAAGGAAAGAGGACGCTACGAAACAAAATCGCCATTAGATCGTTCTGTTAGTTGAATGACAGAACTTATAATTCTAAGGCAAGGAATAGTCTAGAGAACTTGGTGACAACTATCCCAATGGATCGAAAGAGGACAAAGGGGAAAGTACAGAGATAAATACTTGGATGGCCTGGCTACATGCACTGCGCAGGACAAGAGCAGGATGTTATCTTTGCTTCTTCTGATCGAGAAGGATGGCGAATGATGACCGCATATGCTTTTGAGCGTGGCACATGGGGATGATGATATTTCCACAGAAAGAGAGAGAAAGAGAGAGAGACACAGAGAGAGTGAGTGTTGGGAGATTCTTTCAAAGAAAAGGGGGCGGTGGGCCAAACAAGTTTGGAAAACACTTATCTACACACCTGGAGTAACAGAAAATGAACGAGCGGACCAGCTGGCATGTATTTCACACTGAATGCGGGAAGATGCCTGGACGGAGCAGATATCACCATCGTTGTACGGACTAGACTGGTGGATAATAACGAGTCTCTGACGTTAACACGATTGCATGAACTTGGGGTGAAGCAGGTCGGTCAGTCTTCGGTGATAAGGTAGTAGACAAACATCCAGAACTTTCCACCAGAGTTTACAACTGGTGAACGCAAAGAAGAAGAAGAATACATTAGATTGTATCCAATATTGCCCAGTCTTATCAGTAAAGCGGCTAGCTGCCTGTCGATAGCGTTGCTTAAAGCGTGATCTGATTTTTGTCAAAACTGCACCGGAGAACAGAGTGATCCAGTCCGTGACATTAACCCACAGCTGGAAGCGAGAGGCCAACAGTTGTCATTGAACTTGCTCGAATGCACGACTGCCTGGTTGATAATTAGGGAACTCAGGTGGGAGGTGCCATTAAATAATACAATGCGCTAGTTAAGTTGGTTAAACTAGCTGCGTGGTGACCGGGTGGAAAAACGCATTGTGGTCGAAGTTTACGCTCGGGGTAGGCAGAAAAACCACGTATTTCCCAGACTTACGGTATCTATCATGAAATCAAGGCCTAAGGGTTGCGATATCCGTAGTACCGAGCTAATGGGGTTACAGCTCATGGTTTATGATCAATATATATAATATATATATATATACACACACACATATATATATATATATATATAAACGCACACACACACACCATTAAAAGATAGAACCCTGTAGGTCACCTATTAAAATAACAACCTAATAAAGAACAACACAGCGGAAAGATTTACAATTTGTGTACCACTGAGCTATCGGCGACCGATAACACTGATACAGCTGACAAAAAGCTACATAACCTATCGTGTGTAACAGAGGATAGGCGTGAGCCGTTATTTGATTTGATTTGATTCAAGAACCGACATCACAGCACTCGGGAGCATTCCCATAAGCGCTCCGTCCTCATCTTCAGCAGCCAGCGAAGAGTTCCTATACACCTGCTGTGGTTTAATGATGTTTTCCTTTTCAATACACCACTGTAGCCTGAGGTTGGTGATGCTATCCATTGTTTTTTAGAGACTGCTGCTAAGGCTAACTGGTCTGTAGCTGGAGGCATTTAAACTGTCTTTCTCATATTATATTAAGATTATCGCAATTCCTGGATTGGCTGATACAATGGCATGGAGGGATATCATCAAGAGGGCTGTTTCATGCAACCAGGGGTCGTGATCTGTGCAGATGCATGAACGCCTACGCCAGTTGGCAGGGCACATGATGATGATGATGATCATATTTGCCTCTCTCCAGATTTGTGGAACTTTTCCTGTTGTCCAGCATGCATTGAATATATGTAAAAGTATTGTTCTGGCTAATTTTCCTACGTTTTTGATCATTTCCAGAAATATGTGGACTGTCTCTGTCTGATGTTTGTGATTAGCTGTCTATGAGCTTTCACCGTCTTCAAAACATCTGGTTGCTCTTTTGGCTGTCCAAGAAATTGTAAGGATTCTTCTGTAAAAACATAGCATGGGAGATTTCTTGTCCTAACCTCGAATGATATGTATTTATTGTATAACATGCGTCTTATTTTATAAAATGCATTCTTTGTCAGCACCACCCCGCTCTCTATCTCTGTGGTACATCTTCTAGCGGATGTTATCTATGTGCCTAAATACTTTAGTTTCTGTAATTGCCCTAAATCAACGCCCTCGTTATTATATATTTAGGCACTCATATTTTCCTTGATAGTGCCATTGCTTCCCATTATTCAAACTGCTTGCCATTCTGTCACTTTCTATCATGACCGTATCTATCAATCCCTGTAGTTCTGTCTGCCCTGTCGCTATCAAGACGGTGTCTTCAGCATTGCTTTAGTAGCTTATGTTATTTGCACCAACCACAATTCCCGGAACATCCATGATCAATCGCATTATATATTGACTGTATAGTAGGGGGGGGGGGGATGAGATGATAGTACACAGCCTTGTTGTTCTCCTCTCTCAATGCTCTAGAATGTTCCGTGTGGAACAGCTGCTGTTTGCTGCCAATACATGTGCTTTATCATTCTTAGATACTTTCCAGGGAAAGTTTTCCCAATAGTTTAATTGTTTCTTCATGCTTCACACAGTCAAATGCTTTCCTATAGCCAATGAAACGTTAGTACAGATTACACCCCCCCCCCCACCCCCACCAACAGCCCCCCCCCCCCACTTTTTTTAATGAAATATAGGCAGAAAGGGGTTAAATGAACAAAGCATACATTTCAGACCACCACACGGCGTACTAATCCATCACTGTGTGAAAGGACAGAAATGGGTGATTAGAAAGCCATGGCCTAGCCAACTATGCAGAACATCTTCATGATAACTGCCATGACATCTGACAGTGAGGGATGAAACATTCGACGAGTGCCCGTGAGCTGTGACCAGCTGAAGAGATACGTTCATCCAAACGTGACCACCAAAGACAGGTGACAGGGGAGTGATTGAGAAGGTACGCCAGAAAGAGCGGGAAAGCGGGAGAATAAAGTCAGAACCAGGGGCTTGAGAAGTGGTTAGCCCCCGAAACCGCTTGAGAAGACAGTTAGGGCTGGACCGGGAGAGAAACCGGTTAGAAGAAAACTAGTACTGTACTTCGTTAGAAGGATATGCTAAAATTGGAGTTTAGCTAGAACAGTGATTGAGTAACTCGTAGAGAGACATAAGAATAGATAGTTACAACATAACAAACATTTCATATACTATTGCTTATTAAATTTATGAAGTCTGTGTGACGAGAATATTGTGAATAAACCAACTCTTGTGTAATTGTTACATCACTGGCCTTGTTCTTGAATACGATTGAAGAGAGCTACGAACTATATTCATTCAACTTGGCCGAATTAGGCACATCTATTTCTTGTTGGATGTATAGGCACGACTGTGCCACAAGTGGGAGGATATTTGGATGCCGTGACCAACGATCAGTCTTGTGTACTCGACATCTTTAAAAAATAAGACTGCTGTTACAACATAACAAATAAGCAATTGCTATGAAAAGGTGAACTAAAAGCAAGTTTATGATTGTACCTGCTGGAAAAAAAGTCGATAAACCCGTCATCAGATTGGAGAGACGTAAACCAGACCAACAGCCTGCACCACCTTTTGGAGCCAACCGTCTACACTAGAATCTGGGGGACACGCCCGTTCTAGCCTGGAGCCACCCGTCTACACTAGAATCAGGGGGACACGCCCGTTCTAGCCTGGAGCAAACCGTCTACAATAGAATCAGGGGGACACGCCCGTTCTAGCCTGGAGAAAACCGTCTACACTAGAATCAGGGGGACGCGCCCGTTCTAGTCGGGAGCCATAATATAAACTTTTCCTAACTTTACACACTCGGAAGACTATAGGAAAGTCAAGAACTGTGAGCTGTCCGATTTTACAAATAGGAACTGAAAAAAAAAAAAAAAAAAAAAAAAAAAAAAAGCACGATTTTAAAGAACCTTGAACATTAACATTAATTAGTTTAAATATATTGTGATTTTCATTTTTTCAGTGGTGTAGGAAAAACCTTTCTATCTTTCCCCTACCTTTCTTCCTGAACGTAGAAAATAATTCCAGGACAGTGCCGATTTTTAATTACAGTGTGTTGTGAAACGAGAATTTTTTTTTCAGACCGCACTTAACAAGGTAATTTGACATTTTCTGTTTTTTTTTTTTTTTTTCATTTTAATTTACTTACATTACGTAATTTCCCAGATTTTTTTAAAATGGCAGAACAGGGAACAGTGGAAGCCCAGTTCAGCAGAGTTTTAGGAGAAGTCAGCAAGGCTGTCTCCAGATTAGATTGTAGCGTTCGGCGACAGGGAATAACAGGGGTTATTGAACCTTTTAGGGGAGACACAAAAAAGTTTAAAAAGTGGGTAAACGAGATAGAAAAGTATGCTTTCCTTTCAGGTGCGACAAGTTTCGGCATTAAACGTTTAGCATACCAGATGAGTTCTTCCCCGGTTTTAGAACAAATAAGAAGAAGATTAGAGCAGAATGAAGAAGAAACCTGGGAAGAACTGAAAAGAGATTTCGCACAAAATTTCAGCGACGTCACAGACAGACAGATGGCCTTTTCCCTCTTACGACAGATCAAACAGGGCAAAGATGAGAGCATACATAATTATTCGCAGAGAATACAGAGTCTCGCGCAAGATGCATTTCTTAAAGAAGAGATACAATCACAACAAACTCAGCTTATTTTAGTTTCAGTCTTCAGTGACAATTTAAGGGACAGTTCACAAAAACTTCGTTTAATGCGTTCTGGGCCAACAACTCTAGAACAGGCAGTAGCCATAACTCTTAAAGAAGAGAGTTTAAGGCGAAAAGTGTTCCTTCAAACTGGACGAAGAACAGAAGAAGAAGAAGATACTAGGTTGACGGAACCCATGGACATATCACATTTTAGACCACACAGAGAAAGACACACAAATGAGAGACACAGACACTCTAACATACAGGCAGTGCAACACACTTTAACATGTTATAACTGTTCAGGCCCCCATAAAGTCCGATTCTGCCCGACAGGTAACTGACCCACAACACAGCCGATAAACCGACCGCTCGTTAACACAGATTTCAGAGGTGAAAGGTCGTGGCAGGTCAGTCACAGAAGTCAGGGATTTAACACACAAAATAACGGCGGCTGGAGAAACCATTATTCGGGAAACGCGCAATCCGATCGCTGGCCGAGGCACAGCTGAGCGACGGACGAGACATAGCCTCTAAAAGTTCAGTAAGACACAAGAGAGATAACAAAATAAATAGGCAGAAGAGAGTTACAAACCCTAGACAGATTAATGCATCAGGCAGCCCGTGTTGCTGTTTAATAGAAATCAACAATAATAAGTTTAATAGTCTGGTGGATTCAGGAGCAGATCTGTCACTTCTAAATTACTCGGTATTTAAGAGGATTAGAGGTAGTATAGAGTTACATCACACAAAAGAGAACTTACAGTCTGTCACCGGAGCCAGCCTATCAGTTTTAGGTAAAGCCATGATTCCGTTTTCCATCGGTGGAATACATCTGACACATCCTTTTATCATAGTAAAAACAATGAACCGTCATTTAATTATAGGGCGGGACATATTAGTTAAGCATGGCATAAGGCTATATTTTGACCTTAAAAAGCTTAGAATTAGAGATAGGTACGTAGATCTTAGAGATGACATTCACGTTGCTTCGGTGGTACGCGCTAAACAAACAGTCATCCTAAAACCTAACTCAATCAACGTAGTGATGTCAGGTTTAAAGAGAAACCCGTATTTCCTGCCAGGTCAAACTATTCGAACAACAGCGCTTCAGGAAGCACTGTTAAACGAACCGTGCTTATCAGCTACAGATGGCATTGTAACGTTAGGTAAAAGACTTTGTTTTCCGGTCCTTATCACAAACGCGACAGGGAAAACCGTAAAATTGAAGAAAGGAAACATTATAGCTAAAGTAGATAGAGATATTCTAGAGGTAACAAGTTCAACGGGAGAGGCACCGAGAGGAAGGAATAGCTATAAAATAGCAACTGTTACTACACATAAAGTCGATGCTATTCGATTGACCGGTTTCCCCGGTAGGCGAAGATATGATAACAAGAGATCACACTATAATATAGATAATCAGAGTTTCAGACCACAGAGACCGAATCGATACCATGACAATCAGGGTCAACGGAGGTCCTGTGTACAAAATGGAAGTGGGCAAATCCTTAATTTTAACAGAGCTGACAGGTTACACAAGTTAGAAAATAATAAAAATATAAGAGCACAGGAGCAGTGGCATAATTATGGTAACAGATATCTGAACATTAATAGAGTAGGAATTATCCAGGAGAATAACCGAGGTCGAGTTAGGTCATGTAATTCAGATACCAGATTCCGCATGATGAGCACTAATCAAGCCAACAAATTCAAAAGAGACAGGTTAAGAAAATTAGGCTACAATAAGAATATAAGATTGCAAAACTTAGGAAATAATCGCGAGGTCAGTAACTATAACGGATTATGGCAGACAGGTAATAAAAGCACGTGCGCTGCTGATGATGAGACAAACAGATTAGAAGTAAGAGGGTTAAAAGAGAGAAATCCCATGAAACGGTTTAATAAAAGCTACATTAACGAAGTAAATGCGGTAACTGTAAACGGGACACACGGTCAATACTTTAATGAAAAAGGGAACATAGAGACACATAATGACTTAATATCGACCAACGTTAAGTCGGAAAAAGAAGAAGATAAAGAGGGTTGTTTGGCAATGGAATGGTTATGGGAAGTAAACGCGGTATAAGTAAAAAGGCTAGATAGCAATAGCACACATAGGAAAGTAGAGAGGGTAGGGACAATTAAAGAAAGAAATCAGCAGGATTTGTCGTATAGACAGGTGATGCCTACAGAAGAAGAAGGTGAAGGAATAAATACATTACCGTTTGTAGTTAGTAACATAAAGGTAGATCTATTCTCAGAAAACTACGACGCAGATAGTGAAATTGGGATCACAAACAAAACGGGTCGTAGAATTTTAGTCGCGGTTAGAACCAGGACTAATACTCCGTCTAGTGTGAAAGAATTAAAACCGTCAGAAGTACCAGTTAAAGGTACATGTAATAGTAGAAGAGAAGAAGAAGAAACAGTAGAAACTTCGCCTAACAAAAGAGCATAACAGGAGACAAGAATGTCGAGCATTAAAAATTCGCATACCGATTTAAACGAGCGGCATGGTTTACAGGAAAATAAAGATGCGAGAAAATCAAATGTATTAGATGGAAATTTACACGGAAATAAAAGTAGCCAGAAGTGTCGTAATGAAGTGGCATCTACCGAATATAGCAAAATTAATAAGTTGTTCCACTTTATTTCAGAGCTCTGGAGCGTCTAATAAATGGCATACACGAAACCTTTTAGTATAATTAAGGCGAACACATATTTACGATGCATAACTAGATTTACGAGACAATACTTTAAATACACACAGAAACAGGATCATACTGATATCTGGATTATGCATATTGCAGGGACTTATAACTTTTCTTTATTTGCGACGGAAAGGCTTTAAATGTACAAAAGTAACTAATCATTTAACAAAAGAAAAACACAGATCACTAATAAGACAGAAGAAGAAATAGAACAAGAACAATTAGCATCCACTACAGTTAGTAGGCCAGAATCATCAGGGGGTAGACTGAATTTATACCCTGAGTAAACCATACATTGATTACAGCTTCCCCCCCCCCCCCTCCCTTTCTTCCCCCATGACTGACTGAAAGGGGATCGTTCGTAAAATGGTTCAATAAATGTGGGATTGTAGGGTGTATAACAAGTAATTAGTTTCATTAATTACAATTAACGTACGTTATATTGCTGTGTACAGAGGTACCGCGCTCGCTGCACATATTCTGTTGTTGTGTCTACATGTCATTTGTCCGACAATATTAAATATATACCGTTGTTTTGTCCCTACCATTTAATATTTACATTTGGTTTTGCACTATGAACGTTTTTTTTATCGTGTTGTACTCTCCCGGACAAGTGAAAATCCACACGTTCGGTTGTGGGTGAAGATTACAATACCTACATGTTTTATGTTCGCTAAGAGAGTTACTGGCCACAAAACCTCTCTTATACATTCTGTCAGAATGATGACTGATTTGAGTTTAACTAGACCTTACTGAGGTACACAGTTAGAAACGTACTTGGCGATAAGCCAGTCCAAAGCATGACATGATTGGTAACTGAATATAGGCCGGCTATTTCTTTACAGAAGATGCGATATGCATTAAACAGTGGAAGCAACCTCTTAGGGAAGCAACAATAAACGTTGTGGACTACCACAGTAGATAAATGCCTGTAAATACAGGTGGTGGCATTGTACATTCGACTTGAGGAAATGCTACGATTGTTTCTGAGAAATTTCTCTCCAATTAATATACCTAACGGTATAAGAATTATTTATACTCTGTAGAGGTAATACCTTATTATTCAGTCTATGTTGACTTTCTCAGAGATTCTATTTTCATCCTTTCTTGGGGAGATGACATTTTCGAGTTTTACTTTATAGATAACTGGGGATACATGGCATGTCATTTCTTGTATACAATGTTTTTAGGTTTGAGTTTATAAAGTGGGAATACAGATACTATTCCTTTATACTTCAGACAACTCCGCACATTCATTAGGGATACCAGTGAATAAGAGGTTGTTATGCTAATACAACGAGGGAGTTGTATCGTTTTTTATGTCTTTAAAATTATTGACTACTAGTTATTGTATGCATGTCACGTTTTCATTATACTGCATGAATTTTATGATGTTACATGTTATGTTGTATGCTTTCATTACGTGGCTAGATGTTCATATAAGGTTTAGTTGGTAGCGGGTATAATTAGAGTAGTTTTTAGTGATAAAATTGAAGATGGGAAACAATTTTGTTTAAAAATGTGTGTGGCAAATGTAATGAAATATAGGCAGAAAGGGGTTAAATGAACAAAGCATGCATTTCAGACCACCACACGGCGTACTAATCCATCACTGTGTGAAAGGACAGAAATGGGTGATTAGAAAGCCATGGCCTAGCCAACTATGCAGAACATCTTCATGATAACCGCCATGACATCTGACAGTGAAGGATGAAACATTCGACGAGTGCCCGTGAGCTGTGACCAGCTGAAGAGATTAGTTCATCCAAACGTGACCACCAAAGACAGGTGACAGGGGAGTGATTGAGAAGGTACGCCAGAAAGAGCGGGAAAGCGGGAGAATAAAGTCAGAACCAGGGGCTTGAGAAGGGGTTAGCTCCCGAAACCGCTTGAGAAGACAGTTAGGGCTGGACCGGGAGAGAAACCGGTTAGAAGAAAACTAGTACTGTACTTCGTTAGAAGGAATGCTAAAATTGGAGTTTAGCTAGAACAGTGATTGAGTAACTCGTAGAGAGACATAAGAATAGATAGTTACAAGATAATAAACATTTCATATACTATTGCTTATTGAATTTATGAAGTCTGTGTGACGAGAATATTGTGAATAAACCAACTCTTGTGTAATTGTTACATCACTGGCCTTGTTCTTGAATACGATTGAAGAGAGCTACGAACTATATTCATTCAACTTGGCCGAATTAGGCACATCTATTTCTTGGGGGATGTATAGGCACGACTGTGCCACACCGCGTGGAACAGCTGCTGTTTGCTGCCAATACATGTGCTTTATCATTCTTAGATACTTTCCATGGAATGTTTTCTCAATAGTTTAATTGTTTCTTCATGCTTCACACAGTCAAATGCTTTCCTATAGCCAATGAAACGTTAGTACAGATTACCCCCCCCCCCCCCCTTTTCCCACTTTTTTTCTTTATAACTGTATCCACATGGTTCTTCTAGAAAGGTATAGTTAGTCAGTTTGTGTCTGTTGTTTCTCTGCGTTATCTCCACATGGCTTTATTTCTCTATTTTATCTTGTGTCGTAGTCCTAGCTCAAATCTGTGATAAGGTGATCAAGACAAACTCTTTCACAATGCTATACTAACAAAAACAGCTGGATCTAGTTAATAGTCATCCTCGAGTGGGATTTCATTTGTCGTTATTTTCAAACCACACCCTGGCTTTTGCAGGAGCCCTAAAATAAAAATAGCTTAACGGTTCAACGGGGTTTCCGGGACCTCTCCACCGGTGATCCTCATCCGCATGGTGGTACCTTGTGTCACCAGGTGTTTATCGCTCGTGTGGGGTACAGCATACCTACCTGCTTGATCTAACAGTGTCAGCCTCGTGGATTCAGAAGCCACGAAAGTAACGATATGTTCTCAGAGAGTTAGTGATGACTATGATGCTGACATTGCAAAGCGTTGTGGAACTTTGGTCAGTCTGGTCAAGTTGCCCGAATCTACTCAATCTTTCTAAAGAGCAGACAAGTGTCACAAATAGTGTGCCATCAGTGTTAAATAGAAATGCCTCCAGCGTTAGTCAAACAGTGGTTATCTTGTCATAAAGAAAGCATTTCCGCAGGTGCCGACTGCAGATTTACGCTTGGCTTGTCACTTCCCTAGGCTACGCGGCTCTGTATTGTTTTCTTTGTTCGAGGAGCCAATTGTAAGCCCGTCTGATTTGTATCCTGTCCTGTAAGCAAGCACACAGTCGCCGAGTTCAGCGTCTGTAGAGCCCATCTAGGACAAACCGACAGCTGTTAGAGAGTACCCCAAGCGATGGTGAAGTGTTGGATCTATTTGTGTATAATGCAGTTGTGTTTCTAATTTCTTCACAAGGGAATAGGCTACCTCATCGGTGAGTAGGCCGGTTTCAAACAACCTGTAGCTTGTAGCCTTTCTCTGCCTTAGCCAGTACACATGTGTGCGTGGTGTGTACTCTGTGTGGCAGAAGTGTGTAGGGAGAAAATAATACATCTGCGAGTGTGCATATGTGTGTAGTGTATATGTTTGGTGCGAGTGTGTGTTAGTGTTATATGTGTGTGAGCGGAAGCGTGGCGACTCTAGTCTTAACAGTAACGGCCACGAATGTTATTGTTACTAATGAGCAGCCAGTGAATCAGGTCTACTTTGTTGTAAGCCAAAAACATTAAAGGCGCCATGTATTCAAAGTAAGGCATACTTTTTTTTTAAAGTTAAATTTACACTCGAAGCCAGGTCGACGCATCCTTAAATGGCTACCAGGTAAGTCCTGGGAAGTAAAGGCGGTTTACTTTACACACGAGACGCGTTGTCTTGATTTCAGTTGGTATTGGTAATTCGGTAATTAAATAATAGTATTACTATTACTAATACTGTTAGTAACGTAATACTTCAATACTATTAACTGATAACATTAGTCTAATATCACTATTGTATATTTAATACATGAAATTATGACGATCATGAATAGTGATTGATTAACTGCATACTTGTGCAACTTTACATATTTGCTAGACAAATACTGATCGGAACGGACACCACATTTTTAGTTTTTTTTTCTGGCGATGATAACAAATTCAATCTCATTGTTCAGTATACTGTATATTAAAAATATAGCCATCGCATTAAATCAAACAGCATGTGAAGTAAACAAATCCTACACATTTGTCTAGATGTTTTTTTTAAAGTCACTGTTGTCTTTGTATTTACTTAGTTCCTTTATGTTTACCTGAGTTTTTTGTTGTTGAAATTTTCAGTAAAAATAACAAGTACCAGATGATGTATTATATAAGTGTACCTTTCTCTGTGAAACAGCTAACCTCCCCCCTCCCCTTTTTTCTTGTGTGTGTGTGCATCTGTCTGTCCAAAAACATACAGTCAAATGTATGATTTTTTTAAATTAAGGTTGTGGAGAAAAAAAAGGGGTGTTGGTAAATGAAAGAAACTTGTTAGGTCGGATTAAAAGTTTTGCTGGTAGTCAGAGTGAAGTCACTGAACTTGTGATCAAGATAGGTTTTTTAACAGAAAGGAAACAATGATTGGTTGAACCCATGAGTGAAACAACAGCCAAGTAGAACTACATTCTGAGTCTAGTGCCTTGAGAACATTTGATTTGCTTGTGCTTTAGACAATGACTGCATTACCACTGAAGCTGAGATTTATTAACATGTGAGGCATTTTATTCATCTTTATTGTTTAAGTTATGCTTTCTGAAAGTATTTCATCCACTTTATATTAAGCTGAGTTAAAAGTTTTTAAGTTAAGTTAAGAACTGATAGCACAGAGCTCAGGATATTGCCATAAGTGGTCAAGTTAAGTTAAAAGAACTGATATCACAGAGCTCAGAATAGTGCCAAACGTGTTTCAGTTAAGTTAATAACTGATATCACAGAGCACAGGATAGTGCCATAATGTTCAAGTTAAGTTAAGAACTGATATCACAGAGCTCAGGATAGTGCCATAAGTGTTCAAGTTAAGAACTGATGGCACAGAGCTCAGGATAGTGCCATAAGTGTTCAAGTTAAGTTGAGAACTGATATCACAGTGCTCAGGATATTGTTGTAAGTGTTCAAGTAAAGTTAAGAACTGATATCACAGAGCTCAGGATATTGCACAGGTAGAAAAGGAAAGAAGACTAGAGTGTGACCTATAACCTCATAGCAGTATGATGATGTTGTCTGCAAAAAATGTTAAAAACCTACAAATGAACTTAATTTTGAAAGGACTTAGTCAACCTGGACCATCTAATCTCATCGATTCCTCGTCATACTTTATACCATACGTACAGTAGTATTTTTTATTTTCCAAAAGTCATAAGACATGTGAAAGAAAAATTACTTCAAAACCATAATACTAATGATTAACAGGGTAATTGTAATTTTTCCTTTTTTTAGTGTCTGCCCTTAAAATGGCAGAGGGAATGTTGTGTTGTGGTTTACAGCTAGGTTGAAGTTCTGTGCCGTTTGGCCAAAATCATCCTATTACAGCAAATCCTTAATTATTCACCCTTTACAGCATGCTTGTTAAGGGGCAATGGTGTATTCAGAATCATTCAATGGGTGTAGCACACACTGTAGGACACAGGTGGACAGTTCTGAGGCAGTCCCAGTTTGAGATGTCCAGTCACTTCTCTGATTCTTTAATTTGACAGCAACCCAAACTATTATTGTTGACATTGAGAACAGACATGAACAATAACAAAACACATCAAGCTGATATTTACTATAGTGTCTGTGCTAACTAGTGTCTGAGATTTACTATAGTGTCTGTGCTAACTAGTGTCTGATATTTACTATAGTGTCTGTGCTAACTAGTGTCTGATATTTACTATAGTGTCTGTGCTAACTAGTGTCTGATATTTACTATAGTGTCTGTGCTAACTAGTGTCTGATATTTACTATAGTGTCTGTGCTAACTAGTGTCTGAGATTTGTTAAAGTGTCTGTGCTTACTAGTCTCTAAGATTTACTATAGTGTATGTGCTAGTTCATATCTGAGAATTGCTATAGTGTCTGTGCTAGGTAGTGACTGAGATTTGCTATAGTGTATGTAGTAGTTAGTGTCTGAGATGTGCCAACAGTGTCTGTGCTAGCTAGTGTCTGGGATGTGCCAATAGTGTCTGTGCTAGTTAGTGTCTGGGATGTGCCAATAGTGTCTGCTAGCTAGTGTCTGGGATGTGCCAATAGTGTCTGTGCTAGTTAGTGTCTGGGATGTGCCAATAGTGTATGTGCTAGTTAGTGTCTGGGATGTGCCAATAGTGTCTGTGCTAGTTAGTGTCTGGGATGTGCCAATAGTGTCTGTGCTAGTTAGTGTCTGGGATGTGCCAATAGTGTCTGTGCTAGCTAGTGTCTGGGATGTGCCAATAGTGTCTGTGCTAGTTAGTGTCTGGGATGTGCCAATAGTGTCTGTGCTAGCTAGTGTCTGGGATGTGTGCCAATAGTGTCTGTGCTAGTTAGTGTCTGGGATGTGCCAATAGTGTCTGTGCTAGTTAGTGTCTGGGATGTGCCAATAGTGTCTGTGCTAGTTAGTGTCTGGGATGTGCCAATAGTGTCTGTGCTAGTTAGTGTCTGGGATGTGCCAATAGTGTCTGTGCTAGCTAGTGTCTGGGATGTGCCAATAGTGTCTGTGCTAGCTAGTGTCTGGGATGTGCCAATAGTGTCTGTGCTAGTTAGTGTCTGGGATGTGCCAATAGTGTCTGTGCTAGTTAGTGTCTGGGATGTGCCAATAGTGTCTGTGCTAGTTAGTGTCTGGGATGTGCCAATAGTGTCTGTGCTAGTTAGTGTCTGGGATGTGCCACTAGTGTCTCGGTGAGTGACGTGCACCTGATGTCCACTGATTCAGTAGAAACGGTTGTTAAAGTAGATCACCAGAAAAGGTAGGAAGCCTCGGGATTAAGGATATACCTAGTAGACTCCTATCTTAACATTGTCTTCAGCTATATATGGCATCTCACAGCGTCTTTTGAATTATGCTTATCGGGTGTGACTTAACAGTTCGGTACAGCAGTGTCAAAGGAGTAGATTTATAACATTATTAAAAGGAAGGAAATTAGATGTGTTCATGGAAAAGTCAGCGTTATGTAATTTTAAATTGTCTGGTTGTGTTTACTTCAGAGGTTGGCAGCCGAAACAAGAGAATTGTCTTTTTATCTAGATTATCTACAGGTTGTATTTTCAGTGTGTTTATTGCAAGTTCAGTTTTGCAAATGAATGACCTGAATATTTATGCAAGTCAGATTGCAGAGCGGGAAACATACGGCGCCGAAAGGGTATTATTATTAACATATGCAGATGCAATTCTTGTATATGGACAGGAGGGACATAGGGGGACAAGTTCAAGAACTGCAGGCGGTTGGAGTGGACACAAATATCTGCCTGGTGTTGGAGATAAGCGCTGTCATCTGCCCAGAAAAGGAAACCGCTTTCTCCTGCTCTCTGGACAAAAGGACTGTCAACTGATATCCTCTCCTACCTAACAATACGAGATTGACACATGAACGGAGACAGCAAACTTAGAAACCTGGGTGTCACTAACGATAGAAGCCTGTCCCTCAGGGACCAGTCATGTATAGGACATTACAGCAACATGTGAAAAGGAACTCAGCACACTGAAGATTCTAGTAGCCAAGGACATTTATTCAAGAATTATCTTTACATAGTATAGGCACTCGACCATCACAGTGGCGGATTATGATAGGTAGGTAAGTAGTTGTACCCCACCAGAACATCACATAAGCGATAAACACCCGGTGACACAAAGTGCCACCATGCGGATGAGGATCACTCGTTGACAGGTCATAGAAACCCCTTTCAGCCGTTAGACCCTATCTATGACCTGGTTATATTCAGGGCTCCGACAAAAGCCAGGGTGGAGCTTTAAAATAACAAAAAACTGCATTCCACGAGGGGATGACTTATATGCTTTTTTTTTAAAAAGTCGGCACATCCGTGATTTAGAACAGTGCATTAAAGTGCAATCACTCACCTACACTAAATACACCCATTAAAGACAAGCAGGGTAAACTACTGCTATCCGACGACCAACAAACAAAGCGATGGGCAGAACATTTCAAGGAAATATTAAATAGGCCAAATCCTGACATCATTCCCAATTTAGAAGAAGAAATTATTACACCAACACTAATTGCCTCCAGCGAGTCATTCACAATAGAGGAGATTAAAACAGCTATTAAAAAATTAAGAATAAACAAAGCTACCGGAGAGGACAACATCTCAGGGGAAATGCTCAAAGCAGCGGATGAAAACCCCTGCAACATTTGCTCCAGCTGATGGATGAAGTCTGGGGCAAAACGAATACCCACCACAACAATGGAAAGATGGTGTAATCTTCAAATTACCTAAAAAAGGTGATTTATCCGATTGTAACAACTGGAGAGGCATCACCCTGCTTTCGATACCAGGGAAACTATTTTGTAGTATGCTACTAGAAAGATTGAAAAAATCCATAGATGAAAGATTAAGGGAAGAACAAGCCGGTTTTAGATCCAAGCGGTCATGCATAGACCACATCTTTACTCTTAGAATAATTGTTGAAGATTCTACAGAATTCCAGTCGAAATTATTGATCAACTTTGTCGACTTAGAATTTCTCAGGAGATACCGCACAACAGAAATATCATTTAGAATAGCACTGGCATCTAGTGCCTTCAATAAACTGTCTAACATCTGGAAATCAAAGACACTTAGCAAACACACAAAACTCAAGATCTTCAATTCTTGTGTGATTCCAGTACTAACCTATGGATGCGAGAGTTGGAAATCAACGAAAACTCTAGACACAAAATTAGACAGTTTTGAAAATAAATGCCTTAGAAGAATACTAAATTTCAAATGGTCAGATTTCCGAACCAATACACAAATAAGGCAAGAATCCAGGCAAGAGTATGTGTCTAATTTTATACGAAAACGCCGCTGGAACTATGTCGGCCACGTCCTTAGAATGGATAAATCAAGACTTCCTTACCAAGCCCTCATTTGGACACCACAGGGGAAAAGATCTCGTGGAAGACCAAGGGAAACCCTACGTAGAACTATCATCAGGGAAGGCTCGCTCATGGGCCACTCAAACATCCAAGACCTACAACGGATTGCAACGGACCGCCGTGCATGGAGAGTCACGACCTCTGCCCTATGTGCCGCACTCGACACAAGAGGAAAGACTAACTAACTAATTAAAGTTTTAAAAACAATTCCACTATTCTCATGTTTAAGTTGCTGCTGGTTATTTTAATGTTTTTACATAATGATAATCGTTTGCACGAGTTCACACATCTGTCCTAGCAAGAGCAGTGAATTCTCTTTTCCCACATTGTTCAGCGATTGTCTCTCTGAGATACTATCAAACAAAATACTGTCGGCTCCTACTATTGATTCGGTCTCTTCTCCCTCACAGAATACATCTCCTAGCTTGTCAAGAACTCCACTGGTCTGAAAGTTCCGCCTCCCATCCCTTTTCTCTCTCTCTCTCTCTCTCTCTCTCTCTCTCTCTCTCTCTCTCTCTCTCTCTCTCTTTACCCGTGACCTAGAATATTCAGGCCCTTTCGCCTGCGCGCGTAAGCACGCACACAAATCAACATACAAACATACATGGCAAGGAGGTGGCGGGTAGGGGGTAGCGATTCAATTGGATGTTGCGGAGAAAATAGTTGGCTATTGTCCGAAAGTCACAACCGTGGGTAGATCATCCCACAGTGACCGATAGAAAGGGTCGATTACGCTCGAGCACGTCAGCAACCTGTAGCCTTTTGTTGTATACTTGAAAAACCATAGAAAATGGGGGGGGGGGGGGTTTAGAGTTCTATAAAACTTATATCTATCTATCTATCTATCTATCTATCTATCTATCTATCTATCTATCTATCTATCTATCTATCTATCTATCTATCTATCTATCTATCTATCTATCTATCTATCTATCTATCTATCTATCTATCTATCTGTCTGTCTGTCTGTCTGTCTGTCTGTCTGACTGTCTAACTGTGTCTGTCTAGAGGATGTCCTTAAGCGCCTCCTACTTTCAAGGGGAATACCAATGTGAGCCTTCGGAAGCCGAACAGATAGAAAACTAGTGTGATGCCTGACGATTTCTGCCTAAACATGTGAAGGGGTAGAGAAGATAGCCTTTCTCTTCTAGTATTGCAGTCTGTATGATTAAGACCCGAAGGACAACTGAACATCTACAAGTGAGGTTCAACATAACAAATTGACAGTTAAAGACGTTAGCTAAAAACTGATAATTATTTCCCCGAGAATGAGAATCTTCATAAAGGCAACCTTCTGTCTAACTAAAAACAAGAAATCGAATGAATCTTATTACAGCGCTTTGTGTAGCAGACACGTATATTATATTGTTTTAAATCTGTAAGCAGCATATGTTACATTAGTTGACATTTGTAATTCTGAGACATCGGATTCAACAAATAAACTACATTTGGTTTCGTTTCTATATTTGGTTAACTGTCAGATGGGCGGCGCAATAATTCCGCCCGTCTTGGTTGGCTGGGGTGAAGAAAGCCTGAGAAACACGGCTAGAAAGTATTTTCATTTCTGAAACATTCCACCAATTCCTGTCTCACCGATCTCTTCATATAAACTCATTTGTGATTCATCTACCGCAGGTCTTCGAGTGATTTAGTTATGTTTTCCAATCTCTTGTTTCTGCTCCTATTTCATTCAATTTAGTGAAGCATTCACAGCGTAACGGGCATAACACTATCGACCACAGATTTTACGCTGGCTAAATAATTCACGTACTGCCATCCAACAGTCACAACTGTGTTGATTGTCTGTCGGCATCGTGTGATTAGAAAAACAAAAAAAACACTGCCAGGAGAATGTCAACGGTTGGCTAGCCAAGCCTTGTCCATCCAGCTAACGGAATTCTAGCATAACGGTTAGATGGCGGCTTAACTGCTTAGATCGTGCCAAACGGTTATATACAATTCTATGACATCTCATAAGGTAGCATGGTTGGTTAACTGATAGTTCCCGACACCATCCACGTGTTTAACCGATAGTAGTATTAAACCATCTGTTTGTTTAACAGACAGTAGCCTTAAACTATCTGGCTGTTTAATCTAAGGTAGCATGGTGACATCTGGTTGTATTTACCTATAAAAGTTTCACAACATCTGATGTTCAGCTATTTATTTTTAGACTTTTATTGTTGCATTATTGTGGCATGGTCTGTTTGCTTAACAACAGTTGAACTTGAATTCAACTGTAGGACAGACACTTCCTCGCCAGACGACTCATTCAGTCACGTTTGTCACCATCAGCCACGCTGTTCCAACACCGAAACAAGACTGATCGTTCTCGATAATTTCCAACTTCAGTAATCTTTCTTTCCTTCATGTTCTTGAACATTCAGCGCACACAATCCTTGATCCCTGCTTGTCTTCTGTTCTTCGTGCACCACACTTCGTATTTGATTCCATTCACCCGAGCTTTAGTACATAATTTATGCTCGGTATCTAACCTCATTACCAATGCAAACATTAATTATCAAGCAGGATAGATACTTGCATACTTGCACACAATTTGTAGCATCAAATTGCTAAATCATACTTGCACACAAATGGTAGCACTAGATCGTGTGAGGGGACTTACCCACATAAAATACAGGGCATGCGGGCGGCGGGGTGAAGCGACAGTTAGCTGGCGATTTAGCTACAGACCGAAACACTATGAAAGATATTGTCGGTTACTGCTGTTTGTGTGTAAATAACTACATGCTAGTTACTGCCGTTGGGGCTTGAAGAATTGGACTTTCATTTATTCTAGACCAGTGTTCCTCAACTTTTTTACCCCAGCGACCCACCAAAACGGACAATTGTTTCGCGGCCCACCCTGGCAGCCAAACACGAAACACAAATAAATAAACATAGATATAAACAATTTACGTTATGCCGAAGACACAGTCTTGATAGCAACAAGTCAGAAAGAACTACAGAAAATGATAGACATTGTGGTGTTAGAAAGTTGAAGAATGGGCCTCAGTTTGAATAATGGGAAGACAGAAGGAATTGTGGTTTCAGAGAAAAGAATTATTCCTTAATGTGTATAAAAGTCAATGGTGTTATTTTGTTACAAGTACAGAAATTTAAGTATTTGGGCACATAGATAACATCAGATGGAAGATGTATAACTGAGATAAGAAACATAATAGGACAGGCAAAAACTGCATTTTATAAAATTAAGAACATCTTATGCAATATATCTTTGTCATCGAAAGTTAGATAAAGAATTCTTGCTTGCTTACATCCAGTTTTAACATATGTCTGTAAACCCTAGACCATCGGTAGACAGGCCAAGCAATTTCTTGAGGCGTCAGAGATGTGGTTTTACCGAAGAATGTTTAAAATATACGGGGACAGCTAAAAAGAGCAATCAAGAGGTTTTGAAAGAGATGGAAGCCCAAAGACAACAGACATTAGAAGGAGACAGTCATCATTTTTCAGCCATGTTATAAGAAGAGGGAAAATGGAACATGCTGTGACCACTGGAAAGATCTGTGGAAGGAGGGATAGAGGAAGACAACGAGAGAAGATTCTTGACAGTCTTGTGAAAAGGTATGGAGGTGCGTCAGCACACGAACTGATTCATGCTGCAGGAGATCGCAGACTGTGGAAAGACATGATCACGCACGCCAGTCGGCAAGGCACCTGATGATGATGAGATAGCAGTTTGTTTAAATGCGATGTCACAAAACTGCTCATGCGAAGACTCTGCTAAGAGTTAAAACTGTCTGATGTATGTGACTGTTGTTTCTGATAGACGAGGCGTTACAGTCAAATCCATTCGATTTCCCCTATTGGTTGTTTTTATTGACATGCCCGAGGAAGTCTTTGTACCCAAATACAAAGTCCTTGAGGTGGCAATCCTTCAGACTGAACGAGAAAACTACCTGCCCGACCTGGTTACACTATTAAACACACATGTGTTGACGGCCTCGAAGTGCAGGCGACTGACTGACCCACATTAGCCATTGAGTGGCCATTGGTCAATATAAATCTGCTCAGTGCGCAGAAGAGGCCTGTGCTAGTTTTTCCATCGATCATCTGACGCCCACCCCAAAACTAGCAAATTATTTCTCATCTGTCACCAAGCTGCATCAAACATATATTTCCCGTCAATCACATTATTGTCCATCAGTTATGGTAATTTCTCAATTGCTGTCAATCATATTTGTCTTCTGATCTTGAAGAATAGTTGGTGCCATTCGAACTGCTTGGGTCTTATCGCGCCCCCCCCCCCCCCCCCCCCGCTTTGCGAAGCATTCCTATTTTATAGTTACAACGGGGTACATCTATAAGTCTTATCTTCACCTCTCCCCCCCCCCCCTCCTCCTCGAAAGAAGACACAAAAGTTTGCACTTGTTCAAACATGCTCTGACAAGACGGGAAATAGTTTTACGATTATTGACTCACTGGCTGAACACGTTGTTGTTGTTGTTTTTGTTGTTGTTGTTGTAAATATACTTGCAAAATATTCTTAGAAAAATAGAAATAGTATACTGGGCTCCAGTGGCTTGACAAGACTCAGGCCGGAGAAAAACTAGTGAGCTGATACACTGGGTGCTTCAGCCATTTTGGCAGCAATTGACTTTATGGCAACGTGTATATTGTGAAAGTTCTACGGTCAGGTACATTAAGCAGCAGAAGAGGCAGGATATCAATACATGACAAGACTGATTGGGCTTGAAGTGAAGAGAGGATTAGGACGACACTCAGCAAGCACCATCAGTACGGGATTTCTCTTGTGGCTACTGCTGTGCTCAGTCGCGCCGACCAGCTGACATCGAAGGAGCTTCTGGAAGTTGTGTTGGCCCAGATACGCGGTCTGAATGAGGAAGTAGTAAACTTGTGCCCCGCCTTTAAGGAGATGTCTTTTCTTATATGGAGGGAAAGTCGTCCAAGAGTCTGGGTCTTCGGGATCTGGCGCTTTGTTGTAACTCACTTCATTACCGCTTTCTCCATACCAACACTGACACACATTCACCCAAGTCGAATACAAAATCAAATGATTACATATACAACATAATTGTTTATTCCGCAATCGCAGGACGATAGTTTCTAGTATGGAATTATTGTAGGGTGTTACAAGTGACTATGAACACGATCTAGATGTACGTACTCAGCAAGTGCGTGTACACGATTTGTAAACCCATCTTGGGACACCAGGTAATTAATCACAATATTTGAATGATTATGAGATCGAAGTTATTTAGGGATCAATTGTGCATCAGAGCTGGCCACTTTGTTCAAAAGTTGTTGCCTCAGTGAACTCCATATTCCATGGGCTTGGCTTTTACAGTAGCGTCATGCCGGAAACGCATAAGTCGGAAATACATTATTTTTCATATCTAAAATGTCTACTCTTATTTGATATCTTCTACTTTTGCAAAAACTGTTTTCCTAAAGGCGGGCCCTGATTTTCTTCATTAACGTCTGACTTTACAGTTGGCGAGGATCCTGAAATACTTCGGGTAGATTTTTAACTCCATATTTTTCCCGGGCAGCGACGTTAGGATACACTTTTTCGATTTCCACCTGCTAAGTATTATTTTTACTCTCGTAACAATACACACGGACATCCGGTCTTACTACCTAGAGACCAGTATTTGTGTGCTTATGAAAGTGATTCTCACGCGACTGGCTAGGTCATTCCGTAGAAACAGCTAAAAATTCAAACAGTTGTAAACAAGTCGGCAAAGCACAGCACGTTTGATCGGTGAGTGTCTATTGACTGGGATATAGAAGACTCAAAAAGAACAATCTTGAAGGGAATTTTCCTTCTCAACTGGCAACACGTGTGTGTCTCAGATGTCACTAAATGCTCAAAGGATTTCACGAATATCTGTGACATGTCACCAGATTTCTGCATGCATCTGTTCATTACATTTTCTCAATGCCAAATAAATGCAGCTGATACACACACAGTTCACTGCCGGATTTTATTTGACTGGCGGCCGCATTTAATTCTTTACTATCTAATACAGGACTTAAATGGCTTTAGCTCTATTTTGCAGTTTACTTCCAGACATACGCAGTTTTGTATGAAGAAAAGTGTAATATTTAGGAATGAATAAAACCATGACGGGGAAAAGGGGAGAGGGATGTGTATGTGGCCAGAGATGGATGCCAGCTATCGAACCAGAAAGGGCGCTAGGGATTACACTCCAGGAAGCTGAAATGATTGACAAAATCGATAAACGTTCAGAAAATCAAAGCAGTTGGCCACAGAACCTCCAGAAACACTCAAAGCATTTGTATTTTACGGACACTGCTGAAAGGTTATCAGCTCTGTCCTGATAACGTTCTATATGCTGATAGTCTCTCACTACTTACTTTTTGCTGCTTCTGAGAATAGTGTTACTCACTATACAATGGTGGCTGCTACTGAGAACAACAAAACCTACTACAAACTGGTAGTTTCTACTGAGAACTGTGTTAATTACTACACACTGGTAGTTGCTACTGAGAACAACAATACCTACTACACACTGGTAGTTGCTACTGAGAACAACAATACCTACTACAAACTGGTAGTTGCTACTGAGAACTGTGTTAATTACTACACACTGGTAGTTTCTACTGAGAACTGTGTTAATTACTACACACTGGTAGTTGCTACTGAGAACAACAATACCTACTACACACTGGTAGTTTCTACTGAGAACTGTGTTAATTACTACACACTGGTGTTTCTTCTTCTTCTTCTTCTTCGATCCTTCTGTCAGAAAACTTATATCAGGAGGCCGGTAGCCTTTACAACTTCAAACAGGAGTGCAGAAAAAGTGAGCACAATGAATAGTCCAACAATATCGAGTAACCACCCCCTTGTTTTAATTACACACACACACACACACACACACACACATATATATATATATATATATATATATATATATATGTGTGTGTGTGTGTGTGTGTGTGTAGGATGCAACATACTCATAGATGTTCCAGAGAAGACTACATCCACTACCACCTGATAACATACTGCGTATTAACAACCGCTTTAGTGGACAACAATACCTTTTTGTACACTGCTAGCTGTTGCAGAGAATATTAAACTATTTACCCATGTTCGATTTCCTAAATAATTGTACCTACTAAAATCTGATAACCGAGTTTGTGAATAATAATAGTTGGTACTGTCCACTAAATGCTGTTTAAAAATTACGTTTTTTACTCATATCGACTCCCTAGAGCAGTTGCATACAAGATAACATGTTGCAAGAACTGCTGAACCTACTAGACACAGATAGACATATTTTTAAGAATCAGCATGAAATCCTGACACACTCAAACTCAGCTGCCAGAGCAACATTATATTCTGCACACCAGAGATAAATGTTACACACTGTATACCGTCTCATCGTTTGTATTTCATGACCCCATGGGGGGTGGGGGGGTTGGTAGAGGAGAATAGCCTCCCTGCCTCCTAAGAAGCATGTCACAAGAGGCGACTAATTAGGGGTGTTTCTCAAGAAGTTTATCGTGTATCTGCCTGAGCAGCGAGAAACCATTAGTCTGCAACAGATAAGCCATATCTGTACAACGGGTGTGCACGCAGCACCTAAATTCAGGAACATGCCCACAGTTCAGGAGTGTACAAAGTGAACTGTCCGCCAGAATTTACAGTTAGTGAATAGTAAGAAGTATATGAGCCGTTTGTTTAGATTCCGCTGAGACTGAGACATATATCAAGGCCGATTACTGATACATTATGTAGAAGCAACGTAGATGTTAAGACAAACGATGAAAACGCCATGGCAATTAAACAGAGTAATAAAGAAATTACTCGCGAAGGAAACTGCTAACCCACATTGACAGGTGATAATCTTCTCTCTGGTCAGGATGTAAAAATGCGAGAGAAACCAAGAGAGAACATGCTTGACAGTTAGACAGCACAACATGAAGATCTGTGTAATATATCCATGAAAGTATGCGGCATGCACAAAACTGTTACTGAGAATAATAACGAGGACAATACGAAACAAGATTAAACCAGAAATTAGTGAAGAACAATGTGGATTTGTTGAAGGAAAAGATACAAACAATGCCATTTACATTATTAGAACAAAGAGCTATAGAAAAAAAAAACCTCTCTTTCCCTATGATTCATTGACTTTACAAAAGCATTTGATTGTGTGAAACATTAAGAAATAATCAAACGATTGGAAAAGTTAAACATTGATGGAAAAGATTTACGAATTACAAAGAATGTGTAATGGTAGCAAACAGCAGTTTCAAAAATTTAAAAACAGTTAGCAGCATAGAAGAGCATAAAGAAAGGAGAGACAAGGATGAGTACTGACACCAACTTTGTTTGGATGATACAGTGAATATATCATGAGATCTATAATGGATATGCCAGGAATTGTGGTTACTGGGCATAAGGTAAACAACCTATGTTATGCTGATGACGCTAACAACTATTACAGCATTTAGTAGAAATAAAATTACATAATAATGTGAAGTTCGGTGTTGCACACAGAGTCAAAGGTGGCCAACAACTAAAAACAAATCCGGGCTGGCAATGAAAGCACTAATGAAATTATCGTTGCTGGAGCTACGTCGTTCGTGGTTTGTGCGATTGTATGACCAAAAAACACGCTTTGAGTCAAAGGCAACGTTGTGTGAAAAATTGAAAGCAATCGGTTCAGTAGTGTCCGAGTCTATATTTAACAAACTCGGAAAATTAACATTTTTATTAATATAGATATACACAGAATGCGTCCTATATTTGGACGGCGTTGTAGTAAGTAGTGTCAACCTTTTGCCCACGGGCCGACTGACTGACGTTCAACTCCCATCAGTTGCACAAAGAGCGATAGACACCCGGTGTTTTCATTGGTCGTGAAAACAGCAAAGTCATTGGCGACTATTGTTACTGTGTAGCTTTCACTGGTGTACTCTGTTAGGAACTATCTGGTGACAACATTTAACAGTGTCAGTCATGTAAACCACGAAAACATTTGGCTTCTTTGCGCTGCTGTGAGATAACCCCATTTCCCAGTTGTACCAACCTGTAGGAGAGGCTATGTAAGTCTCATCAAGTAGTGGGTGCAGGAAGTCTCTTTTTCAAAACTGCTTGTTGTGGTTAACTGCTAATTGCAGAAACGTCAACTCAGAGTTTCTCCCGCCGGCAACTCTACCCATCGTAGAAGGTATGAGAATATTAAAGCAAATCCCAGGAAAAATATTTAATCTATTGCCAATGAGAACGATAAACGTGATTCTTTATAACATAATGTGATTGTTTGTTTTGAAAACTAAGCAATCACTGCGATTTTATCTATTACACTATACTTGCAACATGCGCCTATGAGATCTGGACACTTACCAAAAAAGCTGAACAGCGCATAAATGCCTTTGAATACAAATGTTACAGACGGGTTCTAAGAGTAACATAGTTAAAGAAAAAAAATGCAGCAATGCTTCAAGAAAGGAATGTTGAAGAAGGTTAGCTATTTAAGACGACAAAACACAGAAAATTGAAATATTTTGGTCACTTGAAACGTCACGAGAGTTTAGAGAGAACAATAATGGCAGGGTATATGCCTGGGAAGAGAAGTATCAGAATTCCAAAGAGAAGATTGATGCAGGATGTGGTGGATGATCTCCAGATGGGTGTACTGACGCAGGAGATCTTGCTTGTGATCGAGAAGTTTTTCAGAAGGTTGTTATGGGAGCAAGGTTCTGCCAAAGATATGATACTGACTGACTGACTGATTGACTGACTGACACTACACTTAAACGGGTGCGAACGGCTTATGTATATGCTCTCTCTCTCTCTCTCTCTCTCTCTCTCTCTCTCTCTCTCTCTCTCTCTCTCTCTCTCTCCCCCCCCCCCCTCAATTCCTCTTTCACTTGTCCCTCTCCCGCTGTCTTATTAGTATTAAGTGCCCTCCAACTACATTTAGGACCACCAACCCCCCTCGAGACCGTCCCAGCGCTCCCAAATTTGATCCAGGCAACTACTGCCCCCAGAATCGCCACAGTACCCACAGAAGGCGGTAACGCCCACGTGAAGAATGAATGCGTTAAGGGGTAATTCTTGACAGCCTTATGTCATTGTAGAACAAGTTGTCAACACACCAGCTGATTTATCATGTTGGAGATAGCCAGATTTTTAAAAGCATCAATGCCCACACAGGTTGACAAGGCATTTGATTGTTTGTGTATGTGTGTGAGTGAGAGACGTGGAGAGGCGAGAGAAAGAGAGGGTTCCTTCTGTGTAAAGTTGAAGGTGATGTGTTTAAATCCGCGTAGGCCGGAATTTGTGATGTTTTCATGCATGCATGTGAACCATATCAGTTATCGAGGAGATAAGTCTGCAACAATACGAGTCTAGCACATACATACGACTTCATTTATACTCATGCTTGCTTATTACTAAGCGACAATTTTTAGATTTCCTAACTTCTTCCATTTCCTCTTCCTTTGTTATACATTTCGTGTAGTGGGAGATCCACGGTTCTTGTTCTTGATTATCGACATTTCATACATTATTAATCTCTTAGGGCGAGCCTCCACCACTGATTGGGGGGGGGGGGGGCGGGTGTCCACCCTATGATTGGGTATGGGGGCGGGTGTCCCTCATGTTTTCTTGCTGTCCATGCGCCTGTAAACACAAGTAAGAACAAAATGTATGATATGGATTCCTGCATGCTAAACCTTTTTGTCTTTATTTCTTCTCAGATACCTGGTCTGTATTTTCATCTGATGTTTTGATGATTCTCTATTGCTTGTCTCACTATCCACTGTCCTAGTGGCCGCATTAGCGCAGTCGATAGGAGACTCGCTTTCAAATCCAGCTGCGACTCGCTGCATCCCACAGCCAGTGTTCGAAACCGGGCGGTTCCTGGGGGTTCACCCAGCCTCTAGGAAATGGGTACCATAGTTAACACTCTGGAGTAAATGGAGAAACATCGCTTTAGCTACGGAGTTGCGTGTGGACGGCGACACAGGTGGACAGTTTCTTATCAGCTGTCCGTACTGGTGGCAGAGCACTTATGGTTTTTAACCGTGTGCAATGACGCTGGTTCACATCTTTACTTTTACTATCTACGGTCTAGATGTTGGAGCTTCTCTCACGCATCCTGGGCGTTTGCGGCCACCATCTGCCTCACCTTTCTCTGATAAAGCTAATTTATTTGTTGAAATGGTCCATAGTGAGGCTGTGTGGTTTAAAGGTTAGTGAATGTGTTTTTCACTTATCTGGTTCTAGTGTTAGATTATCGAGGGGTTGGGGAGGGGGGGGGGGGGTTTAGAAGAAAGCTATGTTCATTATCTTCAGACATTGGTACGAGAGTGACACTGTGTAAGAGAGCGGGACTTCGTCATCTAATATTCCCAAAGACAACAATGATGCACTGCCACAACCTCCGTTGTGAAGACCGCACATATAAAAAGAGGCCTTGAATCCCCTGTCTCTTCCTTATGGCCTTAATGAGCGAATACTGCATGGCTCACAGTCTCATCATCTGTTGTCTCCAATGTTGGTTGTATTTGCTGCAGTCGCGACATTCTTCCAACAAGCTGTTATCTTCATCGACTCTGCTTTTCTTCACTATTTTCTTGCCTATTTTCTGTGTCCGCGGTATTCACACGACTTTGTTGGGTGTTCTCTCTTTTGGTGCTGATTATTTCAGTCCATGGCATTTGCACTTTTTCGTTGTTTATTCGTGTTTCATTCACTGGCATCCGTTTAGAGGAAACGATCAGCCATAAGTTGCCAGCAAGCTGTGTTGCAGGAGGATAATTGTGACCTGGGTCACTGCTGTAAAATATCTATACGAGTAACTACTCGTTTCTCTACTCCCGTGTCAAATCGTCCGTCATGTGTCACATTGTAGCATACCTGTTTAAAATGGTTGCTTTGTTTGCTTTAACGACTTTTCAAGATTTAGGCCTACAAATCTATGGACAATTCTTTGTGTGTGAATAGGAAGCGGTACAGCGATTTGATTAATTGAAAAGCAATTAAATAGATCACATTTGATAAAAGGACGGGATAGTGTGTTTAGCTGTATGTCAGTACGACACTGAAAGTGAAAAGAGATTGATGGGTTGTTTAACTATATACTTACAAGACTCACGCATGGAAAGAGAATTAATCAAGTAACAGAAAGTATTGTGAACGGCACTCATAGAAAGAAGTAGAAAGATAGATGAACACACTAGACAACATAAAAATCGAAAGCTATAGTTACCGTGCCGGGAATTGAACCTGTCACCTCCAGACGGCGTCTGCGCCTCGCCATGAATACAAGTGCACTAAGATACATGGTCAACTCGGCACCCACAAAAAAAAAAGGTGTCTCATTGGCCATGTCTATCGTACAGCTTGAAATCCACGACTATGGAATATGGACAGAATTAATTTCAACCCATATGTTTAACTATATACCTACAAGACTATACACATGAAAAGATGTGAGATGTTTAACTGTATACCTACAAGACTACACGAATTAAAAGATGTGAGATGTTTAACTATATACCTTCAAGACAACACGCATTAAAAGAGGTGAGATGTTTAACAATATACCTACAAGACTACACGCATTAAAAGATGTGAGATGTTTAACTATATACCGCCAAGACAACACGAATTAAAAGAGGTGAGATGTTTAACTATATACCTACAAGACAACATGCATTAAAAGAGGTGAGATGTTTAACTATATACCTACAAGACAACATGTATTAAAAGAGGTTAGATTTTTAACTCTATACCTACAAGAATACACGCATTAAAAAAGATGAGATGTTTAACTATATACCTACAAGACAAGACTCAATAAAAGAGGTGAGCTACACGACTACACGCATGATAAGAGGTGAGATGTTCAACTATATACCTACAAGACTACACGCATTAAAAGATGTGAGATTTTTAACTATATACCTACAAGACAAGACGCATTAAAAGAGGTGAGCTACACGACTACACGCCTGATAAGAGGTGAGATGATTCACCAGCAAGAAGCCAAGCAGAAGAAAGCCGATGGAGAAGTCAGCTTGTAAGTGTGTTCAACAAAGGACGACATGGAAAAAGGGTGCATCTTTTAGTTTCAGAATGTCAAAAGTTCCCGATGGTGAATTTTTTTTTTTTTTTTCTTCTTCAAATTTATTGATATGATATTATGCTCATATAAAACGTGACAACAACAGTGTAAAAACGCTTGTGGAAATTTTCTGATATCTTGGAGACGACACAGAAAGTAGCGTTCGCTCAAGACAAATACATTTAAATATGAACCAAATTTTACAGACTGAACACATACGCAAACACTGAACATATATTTAAATCCTAAACATACACATATATATGTTCTGTCAATTAATATCACTGTCTCCGTTCAGGACAGATTGCCTGTGTTCAGGCAATCAGACTGGATCGTCCACTCGAAACGCCACAGTTCCAGAGTGTTCAAGCAGGCTGGATTGTGCACTCGATACGCCACAGTTCCAGAGTGTTCAAGTAGACTGGATTGTCCACTCCAAACGCCACAGTTCCAGAGTGTTCAAGTAGACTGGGTTGTCCACTCGATACAAGACAGTTCCAGAGTGTTCAAGTAGACTGGATTGTCCACTCGAAACTCCACAGTTCCAGAGTGTTCAAGTAGACTGGATTGGCCACTCGAAACGCCACAGTTCCAGAGTATTCAAGTAGGACTGGATTGTCCACTCGAAACGCCACAGTTCCAGAGTGTTCAAGTAGACTGGATTGTCCACTCGATACAACACAGTTCCAGAGTGTTCAAGTAGACTGGATTGTCCACTCGAAACTCCACAGTTCCAGAGTGTTCAAGTAGACTGGATTGTCCACTCGATACAACACAGTTCCAGAGTGTTAAAGCAGACTGAATTGTCCACTCGATACAACACAGTTCCAGAGTGTTCAAGTAGACTGGATTGTCTACTCGATACAACACAGTTCCAGAGTGTTCAAGTAGTCTGTGTTGTCCCCTCGATACAAGACAGTTCCAGAGTGTTCAAGTAGACTGGATTGTCCACTCGAAACTCCACAGTTCCAGAGTGTTCAAGTAGACTGGTTTGTCCACTCGAAACGCCACAGTTCCAGAGTGTTCAAGTCTGGGTTTGTAATAATCTCGCCAGTACAAGAGGATTGTTATTTCCAGATTTTTTTTAACGATAGGAATATCTGGCACCATTAGGTCAAGAAAGAAAGATCTACCAGTAAGTGTATTTATTGTTGTTTGTTTGTTGACCCCGTGCGTTTAATGTTGATTACACCGGATTTAATTTATTTGATTAATGGCTTCAGAGACCCTGACTTAAGCACATCTTGTGTCACGTATATACCTCTCTCACTCTCTCTTGCTCTCTCTCTCTCTCTCTCTCTCTGTGTGTGTGTGTGTGTGTGTGTGTGTGTGTGTGTGTGTTCCTTGTTCACATTTAGACGCCCGGGTTTCTGACTCAGCTACCCGCTGCAAGAAGTTTCAGGCTGAAGACTCAAATACAGGCAGCGGTTAGTTCCAAGCTGCTGACTGAGATTCATGCAGCGACAAATATCTGACTGATGTCTGCAATACATGCAACCGTTAGTCTCCTGTTGATGGCATGCCCGGACAGAATTTGTAGCCAAGAAGCTGGATGTTTCAGCTGCAGACATGATACTAGAGAAATGTTGCCAGCTAAACTACTTCAACTTCAGCTGTTAGTGCAACCACTAGACATTGCTTACATGACGAGTGATACATTTGTAATGAAATAGCTAAATATCCACACACAATCAGAAACATTGGAGGTGTGTGTGTGTGTGTGTGTGTGGGGGGGGGGGGGTTTCTTCCCTCCCCATCTTTAGGTTCTTCTGTCTATTTTATGTTGCCGAGGCACATTCTGTACACTAATCGATTAGTTTAGAATGCGGTTGTAAAAAAAAAAAAATACGCAAAGCATACACACCGACTACAACGCAATACACAATAGGTTTCTCAGGAGGAGGCGAGGGTAGGGGAGGCGGAGGGGTAAGTTAGATTAAATGAGACTATTTGAGTGGTGACGATAGTGCTTACTAATCACCAGCTGCTTACATTTTCTTTGCGTATTCACATGGTGTAGTATCAGGACAAAATAGTTATAAACAGGAGGAAATACATTCAGTGGTACAGCATACTGCACCCTGAGAAACAGATCAGTACACAATGGACACAATAGATGATTATCGTAGCTTCTGTGCCAGGTTAAGTATAACCTGGCACAGGAGCTGCATGTGCAAAATGGCTTGCACTGTAGTAGGTTAACAAGCAACAGATACACCCTCCTCCTCTTCTTCTTTAGCTGTATTAAGCTCCGACGCAAGGTTGTAGTTATTCGTTTGTTTTTTGACTTTGTTTTTCCGTCAGGACTTGAGTTTTGCGCACACGTCCGTTTTACAGATGTAACTTATTTTGCGTGCAGATTGTTGGCTCCTCTCTTCTCTGACAGAGACACCTCGACTTCGAAAGAAACATCCGTAATTAGTCGCTTAATCCGACACAATCTTTAGGGGGATAGTGGACTAGTTCGACCCCACCCCCCCCCCCCTGGTCACAAATAGACGAATACATGGATGGATTATCCAGCTAGCAGTAAGTAGGTAAACAGATGAGTCTGGGTATGGGACAGACCATTTTAGAGATGGTACAACAAAGGCGACTCAAGCGACTGGCTACTACTGTGACAGTGATAGTTCATAGCTAGAACTGATATACGAATGAATATGTTTGGCCATATTGTTACTTTAGTGCTGGCCCGTGGACTGAGATAGCCACTTTATTGTTACAGGACGCTGGACAGTTTTTTTATGACTCCGAATTTCAGTAGTTTACAACTTGGGAGTTTTGTGCAAACTGTCGACGTAGGGTTAAAACCATTTGCAGTACGCCACATCAATGGGTGGGACGAACTGTCCCTAGGCCAACTGGCGAGATCAGAATATGGAAGGCTAAGGGCAACAGATCCGTTTTTCCGGTGGTCGACTTTTTATAGCCAACTGCGACCCTGTCAGACTTTTTCCGCAAGTGCAGCTAAAGCAAAATTATAACAGGCCAATAATATACACTTCTACGCCATGGTACTGTTACACTAATACTGCACTGTATGGTAAGCCCCCTCACAGAAGCAAGACACGCTCTTGCCTCCTGAAGCATACATGGGAGCCTTGACCACCGCCATGTAAGCCCAAGCACCCCCCCCCCCCTTTCTTCCTCTCCCTTGCAACACCCACCAGTGTACGTAGAAACTGTAGGAGGAAATGGTGGACTGGGTGTGACAGCAGTAATAATAATTGTATGCCGCAGGTTTCTGGACTTGGCTACGATAACCGACATTATTTGGACAGGTGCTCTTGTACCGATATTGTGGGACTGTTTTATGTGTAAATGCCAACTCACACTCACATTTAGTTAGGCAGTACAGTTCATAGCATATCCACGAGATACTGTGTGAATCGTGCCGACTTTGTTACGGACCATGAATGTATATTTCAAATGAGGGATTAATTATACACAAATATTGCATCCCGGAATCATTGCTGTGTTACCTTTAATATCGTGACTTAATTATAAACTGAGGTAATCGGGTGCTACAATATCAGTAACACATACTCATTGATAGGCAGGCGGACATGGTGATCAGAATCTAGCAAGAAATGCCTCCATCTGATTGCTGTGCACACAAACCTTTCTATGGTCGTCATGGCGTCAGCAGCACTTGACACATCTAGTTATTTGTTCGAGAGCTTGCGCATTGTGATTAGTTCTGACGTGTTGTGAGTTGTGTATATGCTGCTGTAGTCGGTAGCAAGGCTGTGAATTAGAAGGGAAGGACGTGAAAGGCTGCTTATAAAATGATTCATGGGTTGTTAATCAGAAGTCGGTATAGTAATGGCGCTTTACCAGTTTACGTTTGTTTATATATAGTGGATTGTTGCGAGCTGGGGCGTGCACCTTGTCAACAGCTGGCTGCTAACTGGATCCACTTTCCGATAGAAGGACGGGTCGTGCGCCCGGCCTGATCAGCTTGCGCCAGGTTGAAATAAAAACGTTAAAAATGTTGGATGCGAGTATTTGACTTGCCAGCACAGCCCTTCTGGGTGAATGGATCAATTATTTAGCATCACATTTTGGCCCAGCAAGTTTGGTGGCCAGAAATAACCAGCACACAAAGCCATTAGTTTGATCGGCGGGCCAGTTTTCAAATCTATGAATAAATGATCACGTATGAGCGTGCTAGTCAGTAACGCCATCAACTTATTGCATGCTGAGTGAGTCTGCCAAGATTCACAGAGTTGTGCCAGTAGCCGGCTAATATATCTCTTGGTGCCTTTTTCGGGCTTGCTAAAAGCAATGCTAGGAGCTTTCAAAACCTATACTGCTGGAGTATGTATTTCGACCTGTTTGTTCAATGCCTAATTTGTTTGCCCTCCATTACTGCAGCCGGTAACAATTCAGTCCTGTTTTTTCAGAATTTGAGGGACTCAAATAAACAAACTATATTTTCGATCCTACAAATCTATATCGAAGCCTCTGTAACGGAGTGCTAGCATGTTTGCCTGCTAACCCGGCGGATGCGCATCTGAATCCCATCGGCGATATGCATTTTATTAATGGACTTGGCTCTGAAGTAAACTCATTCTAACATAGATGTCAGGAAATCACCTGCGAAGCAGAGCAGACCATCTTGACGTTAACCGTCTTCAAGATCAGACTGGCCCACAAACGCCAGGATACCTTAAGGCAGGGGTTCCCCACTGGCCCACAAACGCCAGGATACCTTGAGGCAGGGGTTCCCGACTGGCCCGCAAATGCCAGGATACCTTGATGCAGGCGTTCCTAACTGGCCCTCAAACGCCAGGATACCTTGAGGCAGGGGTTCCCAACTGGCCCACAAACGCCAGGATACCTTGAGGCAGGTGTTCCCGACTTGACAAGACCAATGGACTTTCTGCAGAAACCTGCCACAAACCCTCTACTTTTGAAATGCCATTTTAAAAACAGCGAACCTGCATTAGAATCGCAAACATGGGAGTTGTGGCGTGTGTGTGCCTGTGTATAAATGATATCACGGAACTTTTATATTTGTTCCTCGGACCACCTATTGCGAACCACTGCTTTAGGGCACGCAAACCAGTGTTTTACTTCTTGTCCCTTTATGTTCTATACAGTTCCACATTTCAGAAAATGTGCGTATACACATCTTTTCTATGCAGGTTCACATTCTGTAAACTGCATGTAAACGCATCTGTTTTTTGCAGCCAACAAGTCAACAATAAGGCACATTCAATTCCAGTTATGAACCTCAAACGGGTAAAATTATGACTGAGGATTCAGCACAAATACTAGTAGCGTAAATATTGACAAAGGGTGGGAACTGGCCACTTTGCATGTAAGCTTTATCCTGAGTCCAGTGGGTAACAAGAAATCATGACACTACTGTTGCCATTGCCCATTTAGAGTCCTTATCGGTGTGAATCTTGTTCGATGGGACCACTGTTTGGGAAAGGAATGATACACGTGTACACGCTGTCATCATTAGACGGACGACGACGGATTAGCTTCATGAATTCAGCTGAAATTCTCTACAAGTTGCGCGATTATATCTCTCTGATGCATATGAAAATTTATTCTGCCACTGCCGTGTTCACGGATTGAAGTGATTATGTTTCTGCACAACTGTGCAGTCTAGTTCTGCATGACAATTTCTGTTTTTGTCACTTCTGCCAGCGATTATCCCAATCTATAGTTTTATTATTCCCAAGCTGCCTACGCTACATTTCGAAACATTCTGGCAACATAGAATATTTAGAGCATGTTTAACCCTGGCATACACATTGGCTACTGCACAGTTTGTGCACTGGGGTACAATTTATGTATGTGATTTGTCTATCTCGTTGTGTCTGAGTTATGATTTGGGGTATCTTCACGGCACTATGGACACGTCTATATGTACTCAGATTTCCCCTTCAACGTCTACATTAGCGTCCCGCGGTTGATAGTCCCAGTCCTATGTTGGTTAACAAGACTTCTCGTGCGTCTGGTGTGCTTCTCCTGCCTGGCTGTGCCAAGCATTTTTTGGTGTCAAAGGGGGCCCGAGGGGGGGGGGGGGGTATATTTTAACAAAATGCAAACAGTATACATGATATTTCAAACTTTTTTTGTATAGCAAAAACGCCTTGTTTGACAGAACATCTATTAGGGGAAAAAGGGGGGAAGGGGGGTGTTTACACTAGGAAAAATGTACATTTAAACTGGTATCAGGGTAAATTTATATATTAAATTTATATATTATCTAATGTTTGTCTTAAGATGGTTAGTCTTTAAAGTTGACAGGGGTCGGATTGTTGCGCAAATGACTGTGAAAGTGCAGCCAACATGGCAGGAAATTATAATGTTGCACAGTGTGTGCGTGCCGCGGGTCCCAAAATGGATAGATGTTTTTGTTATGAGTAGGAATTTACCTCTCAACACTTCACCTCCACCAGAGAAACTAGACTATTATCCGAGCTATGTTGATCTCAGACAAAGTCCTGGATATTCAAGGAAACAGCAATATTTTGGCTCGTCGTGTAAATACACAACAGATGCACTTAGTACCCACAGGAGTAGGAGAAGGGATAGATGGATATCAAGATGAACCCAATGAGATATCAAGATACACAGTTAACCCCTCCGATTTCTCCTCTCCTGGTATAGAATTATTAATGAGCCTCCGCCAAATGATATTTTATCTAACAGTTTAGTTAAACAGGTAAGACTAAATACACTTTGAATTTAACAAACGATGTAGTATAAAACTTGACATACAGCTTTATTTACTAACAATCCGTTTCAGTGAAATAACCCAGTCTGTAGTGTTTACACAAACAGTGACTGGCTAATGGTATGATAGTGATGAGATGCTTCAGCTAGAAAACAGCACCTGGGATTAGAGTTGTGTGATGATGGTGATAAGGTAACGAAAAAGATGTTAACGTAACTTTCATATAGAACCTCTGACAGCCGTGAGGCACTGTCAAGCTTTTCCATCTTCTTCCCCGCCTGTTCTCTGTCTGGTTCAGCTTATTCTCCGCCTGTTTCTAGCTTGCCGATCTCCAACAACGTAGGTTCGTGCATGTGACCATCTAGTTCTATCAGAGCAGACGTTTTCACCCCGCGGGAGCTGTGAAACAAACACATATGTGTAGTATCTATACTTACACTAAGCATGCATATACCAATACAATTTATATATACATAACATCTCTCCTCCTCATCTTCCACATTCTCCCCAGTCTAGTCTGAAGGTCTTATGTCTTACATTGACGTCATATATCCTGCCTTCCCTCTCATATACTGTCATGATAGTTGACTTCCTAAGTCTGCTGTCCGTCTTCACTCGGACTTCCAAACATTGTTTTTACATGAACACATGGAGCAGGTTATGTGCTGAAAACTCCAACCATTTTATGTGTGCATGGTATCTGGAATATTGTCTTTCCAGCGAGCACATGGTGAGCTATTAAAACGCAACCATATGGCTGCACAAATGAGCCAGATTTCCCCACAGTCCAAGCACATGTTTTGGTTGGTAATTCAAACAATATAATTACATTTCATTATAGCAAATGTCAATGTTTACATTTTATTTTATACACATGAAAACATATACTGAAAAACATGTGACACAAATATACACGAAATAGGAATAGTTCAGCAGTTCCCTAACTGAGATAACTGAATATTCACAAAGAACTATTTTAAGCAGAATGTGTAGAAAACTCAGGAAAGACAGAATAGATTAACCAAAGCAATGTTTCCCCGATGTGAATTTGAACAAAGAAGACACAAACAATAGACTGCACAATTTATTGCCTGGCATATTTCGCTGTATCTCGTCAGGTGCATACTACAGTAACAAGTGAATAAATGAAGCAAATAGTTGAATCCTAGAAACTGAAACACAAATTCTAGTACATTCTACACTGTCTGTTTCACCAAGGTAACCTTAAGAAAACTACCATTTCTTTCTGCCTACAGAGATCCGGTTTTAACCGGTTGATCGCGGAAGCTTCCGCGTATCTGAGTAATCTACGGTTGGCCGAATTGTAAATAATTCGAAATGCATCATCCCTGTTAATATGTATGTCATGTATGTAGGGCATAGCAAATATAATTCTCTTTCTCTCTATAACCAGAAGCAATTATTCCACGTACTAACTTCTGAAAACACTGAGGTCGTTTCGTCACAGTGCGATAATGTTGCCTACTTCATTTGTGTGAAAACGATGCCGCAAAATGCATTTCTGAAGCCATAACTCACGTTGGAACTGTACAAACTTGTTTAGTTATAGTCCAGGGGTCAGGTCTTGGTCCGGTACCACCTATCTTCTGTTGCGCTGAATGTTGTGCGGCGTATACCAAACCTGACATCCCATGTTCTGCCAACGGCTTCTGGCTGAGGAGTACACTGGGGAGGATACTAATCTTATCCTAGGAGGAGGAAATGCAACCTGAAAACTTTATGTTATGGTAGGGTAAACCAGGCAATTAGCCTTGGCTGGCAGCTGTCTAGATAGAAAGCTCCTACAGGCGGACAGATAGAGCGCTGCTCTTCTGAGCTTTTGCAGGCTGCTTTGTTCCAATCGTACTGGTGTTACCTTTCCTTTGCAGTAAGTAAGACGGGCCGATAGAGGAATCTTGGTGAGTGGACAACATATGCTCTCCAAAATACTACCCAGGCTTTGTGCTATGGAGAGGACGAACTTCATTTCTGGTTACAATTGGTCTCAGAAATAAATCAAACGGCAGTAGTTGCGTGTTATAAGTCCTAGTCGGTTGGCGTAGACTTTTGGATACATCATCATCGAATGTCACATATCAACTACAGGCCGCCTCAAGCTGGACAGCCCCTAACCAAAAAGGTGTTGATCCGCCACAGCCTGTATGCTTTAGTAGGTGCTTCGAGCTAGGACCAAATTGGAATCGCAGCTGTAGAAACCAATGCACCAAGCAATAAAAAGAAATATAACCTCAAGCTTGGACTTGGCTCTTGGAACGTGAGGACCATGTGAGCCGGGTTTTCCACTGACCTGGAAAACATTAATGAAGTGAGAAAAAAAGGGCTATTATTGACGCCGAACTCAGTAAACTCAACATAGATATTGCTGGCCTGCAGGAAACACGTCTGCCAGAGGATGGGTCCATTAGAGAGAATAATTATACATTCTTCTGGAAAGGCGGAGGCCAGGAAGAAATCCCAAAGTATGGGGTGAGATTTGTAGTGAAGAATTCACTGTTGGGATCAGTGGAGAGTCCAACTAGAGGAAATTACATTATTATTATATTATATTGTTTACCTCAAGTGGTTTTATCTCCCCTGTTACTGCATATGCACCGACTCTAACATCAACAGTGGACGCAAAGGAGTCTTGTTATGAGGAACTGAATAATGAAGTGAAATCAATTCCTGTATCTGACGGCATCTACATACTTGGTGATTTTAATGCTAGCGCCGGGTCGGACTCAAACCCATGGCCAGTTTGTCTTGGAAAAATATAACACTGGTCACATGAATGAAAATGGGCAGAGACTACTGGAATTCTGCACTAGAAGTGACCTATGCATCGCAAAATTCCCCCCCCCCCCCTTTTTTCCCCCCCCCTTTTTTTAAAAAAAATTGAAAACAAAAGACCGTCATAAGGTTTAATGGGAACATCCAAGATATGGCTACTGGCACGAACTGGACCTTATTCTCACAAGGAGGCAGCACTTGAGCTATGTGTCACTAACTCGCAACTACCCTAGTGCTGACTGTGATACTGATCATTTCCTGCTTGCTACAAGAGAAGATAAAACCAACAAAATTATTTCCAAAACTAAAGACCCTAAAAAACGTTTTGAGTTCCACTAAAAGCTCTAAGATGCTTTCACTGATATCAAAGATAACTACAGCAAGCCTAAAATGGGACGCAATTAGGGAGACTGGCTACAGAACCGCTGCATCAGTCTATGGGCTGCATAATATCACCAGAGTATGTTTAAATGGAAAATGATGACATTATTGATATTTGTTTTGCTGTTTCAACACCTAATAATCCTCTTGGCGTTCCTGTCTGCTTCTGTTGTGGTGTTACCTATTGACACCTTCTTTCCATAGACAGGGACAGTGATGTATTGAGAGGAAACAGAAGAACCTGGGGTTTAGTAGCGAAAGCTAGTATAAAATTTCTAGTGCTGGACAGCCTAACATCTGATACCACAACGACTAGCATGAGAAAGGGGGGGGGGAGGGAGGGAGGGAGAGGGGCGGAAGGCAGTCACTCCAGCTTGTCTTTGGCTGGAGAACAAGATACATACCCATGTCGTAATTGTAACGGACTCTGAAAACATGCTGAAAAAGGTGACGACAAGATTGCTATGAGCAGAGTGGCAAGCTTCACTTGCAAGGTCGCAAACAGGAAGCATACTTTAGATATTTTCTCCAGGCCATGCCGGCATGGTGGGGAATGAATAGGCAGACAGACTGATTGGATCTGCACCTCTGAGTGGTGACTTGATACATGACAAGGCAGATGTGGCCAGAGCCCTTTGTGACAATACGCTCGGTGACTTCAGAAGGTCTTTCCTTAACCTACTTTTATTTCTTTGTATTTTGAAAGTATACAGGAAAATAGGGATTTGGATACATTCTTTATTTTAAGTAGGCGAAATTAACAAGCATTTAATTCTCCTGGGATGTTGGCGATATCACACACTAAAACTTTTTCCCAGACGTTAAGTGTTAAGGTACAGAGATAAGACTGACCAAGCAGACTTACTGACTGGAGATTTGCACACCGTCTGTTGGTGTCAGAAATGTTATCTCCTAGCCAGACTTTTAGGAGCAGCTAACTCCGGCTAATTGTGTTTAATTCCCCCTGAGGTTACCTAACTCGACGGCAGGTCCGACGGTCACTATTGACATGGTGAGCAGAAAGTGTTAACAGAAGGATTGACACCGTCTGATTTTATTGTGATGGCAGGTGAAGTAGCCAGAGGTGTGACTTGGCCTATTAGCTTTGACCAGCTTAATTGAACCAGGAGATCCTAGCGTGGGAATTTAAATAAGTGTTGTACAGCCCTGACTGACAGCGAATATAAACTTACCCACAGGGGAGGAGCTGTGATACCCGTGAATGAAAAGGATTTTAGGCGTAATGTAGGAGGAGCTTGATAAAAGTTATAAAGTGGTGAACGCTAGGTCTGGTAAATGAGATCCTGTCTAGCACATGCCATCTGTTGGGCTTAACCTAAGCTTGAGACAGAACTTTTGGCATCGTGGTTTCATTTTTCCAGGTAAGATCGAAATTAGGTTCACATCTATATTTTATGATAGAGTTCTAACTGTCTTTTTACGCAAGTGTGTGTCTTCATCACTTTGTAGTACTCCTAGGCGGACATTTCTTCATTCTCGTAGGGCACTGTCACATTGCTTTATTTCCTATTTGATAGTGTCATGAATGTTTTTCGGGCACATGTGTTCCAATGTTGTAAAACCTAAATGTTGTTGTTGCCATTGAAATTTAATGAACTATCATGTTTTTGAAATCACAAGCGTGAAGATAACTTTGGCAATCTTTTCACGTGTGGTTAAAGTGAATCTGTATTACATACAGCTAACACACTGAAATGTGTTTAACTCTCGGGAGGCTAACGCGGAGATTGATCCCGGAGAGTAAATCCACGAGATTTGTTATTTGATTCGCCCCAGAGCTATTGTTAGCATTCTGGGCGCGTCGATTGTTCCAAGCATAGATTCCAGAACTGGTTCTGTCTGACTGATTGTCATTTTGAGTCTGTACGAGAGACGGCACCTGACGTAGAAGACTTGACTATCATTACAGGACGTGTAGAGGAAGGCAGAAGATGTAACAGTTGGAATGTGAGACATAAGCCCTTCCAAATTGGACAGGAGTGAATGTAAGCATGAGGGAGAGATGAAATGTTTTATTTAAATAAACATGCTTGATGTTAGTATAATATACATGCTTAGTGTACATCTAGAGCAGATACTACAAATATGCGCTTGTTTCTTCATTCTCCAGTTCCCACATTGGGCAGGGACTAGTAGGCATCCATTATTTGCCGACCGTCGAGTGTAACGACCTGCAGAAAGCAGTGAGGACGACAAACTGGAAAAGATAGGCAGGGTCTCAAGCCGAGAACTGTCCAAAGGTTGTTACTTTCCAATACCTTTATGATTTCATCAACATCATCCCAACTCTACTAGCCTAAACAAGTTCATTTTATTTTAATTTCGATTTATTAAATAAATCTTTTTGATGTTGTTACACAGAGTTAAGTAAATTGTGTACTTAGGTTCAAGTGTCTTTGTGCATATTAGTTTACTTAAGCTAACAAATATTTAAATCACTTGATGGGGGCTTTTTAAGTAATGCCAGGAGAGGAGAGCAGTCGGAGGGGTTAAATGAGCACCTGGATTATTTCATAGTGGGTGTATCCAGAAATCTATCTATCCCTTCTCCTACTCCTGTGGATACAAGTACAGCAACTTTCATTTCATGGAACGAGCCACTCGCTGTTTTCTTGGCTATCCAGGACTGTCTAGGATCAACATAGCTTAGATAATAGTCCAGTTTCTCACGTGGGTGGGCATTGTTAAGGTTCAAACCCACACCCTCACTATATCAGTGTATTTACCCACGTGGGCGCGCGACACCCTTTAAGAACAAGTAACGAAGTCAGAAGAGAAACTAAATTATTATGGACTTGAGCGAATGATGTACGTGGGTTCGGCCGGCACACTAGGCTCAGAGGTAAGGCAAGACGAACATACAACCACACTACAACCGGCACCATTAGTATTGGAACTCTGCGCTGGCTACTGAGGATGGGGACGGAACGCGTATGGGAATGCCTTGAGTGCTTGACTCGAGTGAACTCATTCCATAGTTAGTTATCACGGTTTTTCTTGTTCACGTTAGTCTCTGTTCTGCCGTTTACTTGCTGCGTGACACTCGCTCATCTTTAGCATCGATGTCATCGCGTTACAGCTCTCACATTGTGGAACTTTATAAAAAAACATATTGAAACAAACTAGATGAGCTCAAGGTCCCTTAGAAGTGACCGGAATATCACCATTAGCACATATAATTTTGTTACACATTGCCATCTTGTTTTCGTTATGAGTGTTAGTGAAGCCAGCAGGTGACAGTCATGACAGTCTTTCAGATATTCATGGGATGTAAATAGGCTGATTTTGTGTCAGTGAGTTCAATGTGCTGGCATTTTCAGAGTTTCACTAATTAGTTATGAATATTTTAGGACACCCCGGTGTTCAAAGCACCAGTCTGGTCCTGGTGACTTGAAGCATAGCTCTCCAAATCTATTTCCCGACCATCATTACTCCCCTTTCCCTTCTTTTGGTCTGGCATCAATGATGAAGACGGGATCACTTGTCTATTTGTGTAAAATATATAGTGACAGACTCTATTGAAGAACACAACAGTTAATTAAAACTTGCACCTGTCACTGCCTGCCAGTGTGTGAAGAACAGAAACGCCTGTGTCTATTAATCTTTAACAAGAAAATATGTAATATGTGTATTGTGTTTGATCGTATCTTCTAGCGCAGTGGTTCCCAAACATGTGCGGCCCATCGCCCCATTTTCAGTAAGCACAATCGCCCATGGCTCCCCTCTCCATGGAAATACCTCTATCATCATCATCATCATGCGGCACGCCGGAAAGCGTACTACATGATCCGCAAAATCACAGATCAGGTGTACTCCTGCTTGACCCCGTCATCTTTCTTCAAGTTTTGTTAGCTGCTATCACCTTCTCCAACTTGTTTATTGACTTCACATATACAGTGTGTAGTCAAACAAAAAGAGTGAAAAATGGCAAATTTGTTTTTAAAATCGTGTTTCTTTCATCGCCTTACAGCATACTCTGGTCCGAATGTTTGAAGTCTTCTCTCCCATTCAATGTTGTCGATTGTTTAAGTTTAAAGAAATGGTCCAATACAATGCACTGAAAACAACTCAAGCGTTGACATTCTGAATTGTTTATTTTGTGTTCTCCCCTCTCGGTATTATCTTAAAATAAAATGCTAACACATTCACGCCATTTCTAAGGTAAATACATGTTTAGAAAACAGCCTGCACTTTAGGTTTGACTGAGATGTGCAGGCACGTGCTCTAATGTTTGAGCTGTTGGTGTAAAGTCATTCTGCTGACTTGACCTTGGCAGGTGGTGAGCCAACAGCTTCATCACACCTGCTTTCAGGTGCTAACATTATCGGCTGCAAACGGGGCTCTGCCCTGCACATTATATACGTCAATATTTGGGGTGGGGGATGGGGGTGAAAGGAATGGGCGCTGATTGGGTTTACATAGCACTCAGGAAGTACCTGTGATGTCTGCAGCACTGCATTAATTAGTCATGTACAGGTGCAGACGGCAATAGCATAGACTATGTGTGTGTGACTGTGTGTGTGTACATGGGCACATATATTTATACTTGCTTCTTTTACACATACACACACACATATATATATGTGTGTGTGTTTGTGTAAAAAAAAGCAAGTATAAATATATGTGACCATGTAAACATATATATATATATATATATAAGGGGGGGGGGGGAGGGAGAAGGTACTCTGAAGTTGTATGCTATCCATCCTGCTTACTTTTGTGTGCACTTCTATGTGTTAAAGTTGTACTGCAATGTAAGATTTCATACACTGGGCCTTCAAGAAACGTGTTAAACCTGACTGTTTTATTCGGTAGTCTCATTGAGATATTTTTGATTGTCACTGATCAGCTACCGCCTGCCTTAACTGGGGAGCCTCCAGCCAGTAAGTTGTTATTTCTCTACAGCCTGTGTGCTTCAGTGGGTACTTGGAGCTAGGCTGAAAAACAACAAACTTCAAGCTTCTGCTTGCCACGTGGATTATCAAGACCATGTGTCCTTGGGTTTCCACTGACCAGGACAATGTTAATGATTGGAGAGAAGCTGCTCTCATTGATGCTGAACTCAGCAGACCTAAGTACAGCAAACCCAGGCCTGCCAGATGATGAGTCTATCAGAGAAAATAATGACACCTTGTTTTGGAAAGACAGAGGTCAGGACAACGTGGAGTCGGTTTTGTGGTAAATAATTCACCCTTGAGATAAGTTTAGAGTAAAACTGGAGGAAGGACATACTATTAGCTCTACAGTTGTTTACCTCAAGGTTTTTTTTAAATCTCTTTTGTTACTCTAGTGAAACTTGGTCAGCTTATTGGCACCAGGAGAAAATGTGAAATAGCTAGCACATATGAGAAATACTTGGCATTAAGTGGCAAGACAAGATCACACACACACACTGAGCTAATGAAAATAACATTTCCGTAAGGACAGCCACTATGGTGAATTATATATCTAAGGGAGATGTCGAGACAGACCTCCATGTCGATATAAAGATATGTGTAAGCGAAACATGAATGATACAAGTATTGAGGTAGATTCGTGTGTGAACAAAATGCCATGGGAAACTGGAATACAAGAGGAAATATATTGCAGATAGGTTGAAAGCTATGCGTCTGAGAAAAAGTAAATGCGCTAGGGTAACACTAGACCTAAAATCCCATGATCTAATTGTGGAAGATTGTTCTTAACAGGAGCGGGTCTTTCTAGTCACACTCGCCATCACCATGGGCGGTGATTCCCATGGCTACCAGCAGTACAGTATAACACTACCGTCTGAACATTCTGAACATTGACTTCATCCCGTCTTCTATAGATGCCGAGACTGAACCTCTTCTAGCATCGTACGGAGTTGCTGACTCTCTTGCAGGACTACAGCATGCAAAGGCTGTAATTAATTTGTCGACAGTCTTCATTATTTCAGGATGCTCAGTTCTTCATTTTATTTAAGTATTCGTTCTTGAAATGTCTTGTATCATTCTGCAACGGCTTCTTCTTCTTCTTCTTCTTCTTCCTTTTTTTCTTCTTCTTCTTCATATTCTACTTCTTCTTCTTCTTCTTCTTCTTCTTCTTCTTCTTCTTCTTCTTCTTCTTCTTCTTCTTCTTCTTCTTCTTTCTTCCTTTCTTGCTCTTTCTTTTCTTCTGTCTGTCTTTCTTTCTTTCTTTTTAATGCAAGCGTTTGTGTAGGGAGCTATTGATAATTTAAACTGGTCTCATCGCAGCTGTACAGCTGTTCCCTAGAAATTCGCCCTTGCGTTGGTCTTGACAGTGGTATCAAGAAAGCTGACCGTCCAGAAGCAATGGCAAACTACTAGACGTAAATTTGCCTAGAAAAACCACACAACAGCCAGGGGCTGTTAGGGTTGGTTCTGCAACGTCCTGTAAAGGATACTCAACTAACCGTAATCATAAAAAACAGACAAAAATTCCAAACGTAGTCCTCTTTCTCAGCTGCCCAAAGGCCTGCTTTATCGAGGACGGTTTCTTTGCTATCTGATTTGAATTTCGCTTGCTTGTGGCGATCAGTTTCGCCTGAGTTTGTTTTTCTGTGTAATAAGTCCGACGTGGTCTGGCTCAGCGGCTTTGACAGGGCTGTTTTTTCTTGGCTTTTGGGAGGAGAGTCAGTCCCGAAAAGGACTAACAGAATGCCTGGGCCGGCATGGAATGGATATGGGGAGGATCTTCTGGTGTTGGTTTCTAGTGTCAGAAATTGCCGTTACCCTAGAGTAAAGTCGCTTTATAGAGCGTAGTTTCCTTTCCATAGTCTCCACACAATTGTTTCGCTTATCACCCATTTGGTAATCTTTAATTTACCGAAACAACGAATGACACCAGAAAACAATTTAATGAAGTAACCAGAAACAGTAGCTAACGTATTCATCACTGTTGAAAACCTGATAAACAACTGACGAAATAAAAAGAGTTACCTCGCAGGGTGGAAACAAAATGAAGAAAAAAAGATGTGGGGCTGCAGCGGGGCTTTGATGTCTCAACGTGTGGTGGGAGCCTGCTAGCACTGACGTGGCAAAATAAATGATTCCTTATTTCATTCCCGATTTTTGACAATTTTAATAACCAGGCTGGATAGTGCAAAGTCCGAATAATCGCCATTTGGTTCTATTGTATTAACACGCTGTTCTACAGAAACGCCGCGCATACTTCTGTAACTTCATCTCAGATTTCCATGTCGCATGCTCTACGACTGTGGTACATGGTCTACGACTGTGGTAAATGCTCTTTAACTGTGGTACATGCTTTACGACTGTGGTACATGCTCTACGACTGTGGTACATGCTCTACGACTGTGGTATATGGTCTACGACTGTGGTACATGGTTTACGACTGTGGTACATGGTTTACGACTGTAATTCATGGTCTACGACTGTGGTACATGCTCTACGACTGTAGTTCATAGTCTACGACTGTGGAACATGTTCTACGACTGTGGTACATGGTTTACGACTGCGGTACATAGTTTACGACTGTGGTACATGCTCTACGACTGTAGTTCATGGTCTATGACTGTGGTACATGGTTTACGACTGTGGTACATGGTCTATGACTGTGGTACAAGGTTTACGACTGTGGTACATGGTTTACGACTGTGATACATGGTTTACGACTGTGGTAGATGGTTTACGACTGTGGTACATGGTCTACGACTGTGGCACATGCTCTACAACTTTCGAACATGGTCTACGACTGTGGTACATGGTTTACGACTGTGGTACATGGTTTACGACTGTGGTACATGGTTTACGACTGTGGTACATGGTTTACGACTGTGGCACATGCTCTACGACTGTGGTACATGGTTTACGACTGTGGTACATGGTTTACGACTGTGGTACATGGTTTACGACTGTGGTACATGGTTTACGACTGTAGTACATGGTCCACGACTGTAGTACATGGTCCACGACTGTGGTACATGGTTTACGACTGTGGTACATGGTCTACGACTGTGGTACATAGTCTACGACTGTGGTACATGGTCTACGACTGTGGTACATGGTCTACGACTGTGGTACATGATCTACCTCTGTGGTACATGCTCTACGACTGTGGTACATGGTCTACGACTGTGGTACTAACTGTGGTACATGCTCTACGACTGTAGTACATGCTCTACGACTGTGGTACATGCTCTACGACTGTAGCACATGCTCTACGACTGTGGTACATGGTCTACGACTGTGGTACATGCTCTACGACTGTGGTACATGGTCTACGACTGTGGTACATGGTCTACGACTGTGGTACATGCTCTACGACTGTGGTACATGGTCTATGACTGTGGCACATGGTCTACGACTGTGGCACGTGGTCTACGACTGTGGTACATGCTCTACAAATGTGGTACATGCTCTACGACTGTGGTACATGATCCACGAACACTAAGTCTGCTCATTAGAAACCTAAAGATTTCATCCACTACTAGACACATTCATGTCCAACCGATCCTTTCCGATTTTGAGGGGAAAAATCTTCACGTCTATCCAGCATCCCCAAAGGGGAGCTTATGGTTATAACTGTGACTAGGTTATTTGCGTCACGTACATCCAGCATCTCTAAAGGGGACTTTTTGGTTATAATTGTTTAGCATTTGTCATTTGTTTAGCATTGCTCGCCACCATGTAGTCACAGAAGGACTCTTGCAGTGTTGATGCGATCAAGGAGGACAGACCCAAATACTGTCCCGACCGACGACGAGGTCATCTACCGGCCAGCCACTGGACGACCTGGTCGTGGATATTTATGTCTGAATGACTCTCCGTTAATCTCAATGGTGACGCTTCTGTCTTTTTAGTTCCTTTGGCCCTGAATAACGGGCATCGTCTGAGAACTAGAAGCATCGTGTTAACCTATCGCTTTCCATGATCGTTGGTGACCAGTTCCACGAACTCAGGCTTTTTCTGTCCTGCACATTTTTCTGTCATCACATCCTTGACCACTGTGCCAATTTCACCTGTGACAATGAGAACTGATTTATTTGTCAATGTTTCTTGTTTAAATAATGCGGACACAAACAATACATTGCACAATTTATTTCCAGGCATATTTCGCTGTATCTCGTCAGGTGCGTTAAAACAGATTTACTTTAACATAAAATGAAGCACACACAAAAATAAATCCAATCGAAATGCGAACAGTTTCTTCCGACACATCGTGTGTGTTATTTGGCCGCCGGAAGCTTACCGTGGTCACGTGACTTACCAGTGTAACTTCAAATTCACAATAAATTCCGTCTGCTTACAAAGAAGGGGATTGTTATTTTTATTGTTAAAGCTTCGGCGATTCTCAACCGACTCCTGTTCAGAGTGTGGTAAACCATGTGTCTTTTCTCTTACCACCGTCAGTTGACTTTGTAGAGCTTGAGGATCAGTCTTCGCCGTTTCATCAGCAGATCTAGACTATAGTTCCTCTTCGGATGTTGTGTAGTGCTGCAAACATGAAAACAACATTCAGTAAATACAAAGTTCGTCAAGAAACTTTGAATCTCTGGTATAACTGTAGAAATCTCATGAATATCTAAGTAAGGATGCCAGTGTGCACGTGTTTCAGGAGGCATGAAAAAAAAGCTGATAATTGTCCAAGAGGAAGAACAAGGGAGGGAAATTAAGAGAGGAAAAAATGGGGGGGGGGGGGGGGGGGTAACACTGTGAATGTGGGAACTGGGCACAGAGGACGGCAGAAAGACATCACTGAATGGGTAAGAAAATGGGGTGGGGGGGGGGGACACGTTGTAAAGGTGGGAAATTGGCACACCGGATGACAGAAAGACATGGACACATGGGGGTGGGGGAGTGACACGGAAAACATTGACGGCGTGAACGTGGAAAGATGGCGGGAAACCTCTGGCTGTGGAGAGACATGGCAGCCCAGTCACCCGGGGTGGGGCATCGCTGCTTGCGGTGGAGAATTAGGACGTGTGTGTATCGGACGCGGGACATCTTGCTTGTGATTGAGAAGTTTTTTGGACGGTTTTTATGAGAGAACGGTTCTGCAAGGGACATGCTGCTGACTGACTGACCTTGTATATATTTTAGGCACGTGACTAACTAGCAAAATGCCTTGGGGGAAAACACACACACACACAAACGCGCGCACACACATAGAGAAAGAGTGAGAGAGGGACAGTAGTGAACAATATAAAATACAGTAGCTTCAACACATTTTTAAGGGAGTCGTACATCATAGTCTTATATTGTCACCAACTAGATTATAACCATTCATACGTGCATATGACAGAACAGCCACAGACTGTCGACAACACGTCTAGATCTAGCCGTTCGGACGCACGGTGACCAGACTGTTTTTCGCCTTCCTGCAAGAAGTTGTTTGCCTTCCTGCAAGAAGTTTTTCGCCTTCCTGCAAGAAGGATCAGAATTCGTTTATGTTCTTGTTGTGCTATCGTATGTCAGATAGAACTGTAAATATATTCCTCAATTGTATTCCATCTGGTGAAATTCCTTCCATATCAATGACGGAATCCAGTCCAGCATCTTTGGTTTCTCTTATCAGCTTTTTGCTATAGGGTTTCTCTTGAATGTCTTCGTTTTCTCCACCTCTCTGTGCCTGTTTCAGTGCCTGCTTGATGATTTTCTACTCGGTTTTTTTTCAGAATCTGTCCAATATAGGACAATCTTTGTTGTCTTAAAACTGTCGATACTAGTGGTTGTCCGGAGATTTATCAGATATGTTTCACCTATGCTGAATTCATCCCCTTTATAACAGTTGATTATTTTCCTCAGGCATTCGTTTGTAAATACGTTTAACTTCCGTTCCCTGTCTTCAGTGGTTCTCGAAATGTTACTGGCATATATCTAAAATAACATTAGAATATGGAAGGCATTTTACTATCACAACGATCAGGTTGTGGGGAAGGGGAGTGGGGTTATGTAAAATCTATGAAATCCTATTCTCTGCCGAGATATTGAGCTTGTCGAAAACACTGTCACGTCTCAACTATGCACATGTTGAATGATATCTAACCTGTAGTTTCAGCTCTATCCTGAATACACTGTTGGTGCGTGAACTAAGATCATGAATGAACTGTGCTTGCGTGTACTAAGAGCCTGAATGAACTGTGCTTGCGTGAACTAAGATCCTGAATGAACTGTGCGTATGTGAACTAAGAACCTGAATGAACTGTGTGTGCGTGAACTAAGATCCTGAATGAACTGTGCGTGCGTGAACTAAGATCGTGAACGAACTGTGCGTTCGTCAACTAAGATCCTGAATGAACTGTGCGTGCGTGAAATAAGATCCTGAATGAACTGTGTGTGCATGAACTAAGATCCTGAATAAACTGTGTGTGCGTGAACTAAGATCCTGAATAAACTGTACGTGCGTCAACTAAGATCCTAAATGAACTGTGCGTGCGTGAGCTAAGATCCTGAATGAACTGTGCGTGCGTGAACTAAGATCGTGAACGAACTGTGCGTGCGTGAATTAAGATCCTGAATGAACTGTGTGTGCGTGAACTAAGACCCTGAATGAAATGTGCGCGCATGAACTAAGATCCCTAATGAACTGTGCGTGCGTGAACTAAGATCCTGAAAGTATGAAAGTTGACTAGCTAACACTATTTAGTGTTAATTGTATTCGTACTGGAGATGCAGGGATTGGTAATATGAATACTTAAAAAATAAAAGCAGCGTAAGTAAATTATACTGTACCAAAGTCGGAATACTTGATAGAGTGACAAATATCCGAGAAAAGATAACGTTGCTAATGTACGAGGGAATGATAACTTTGCCACCATACCGATAAATGATAACGTTGCCAGCATTCCGACTAAATGATAAAGTTGTTAATGTCTGAGCAAATGATAACGTTGCTAATATCTACGCAAATGATAACGTTGCTAATATCCGAGTAAATGATAACGTTGCTAATATCTCACTAAATGATAAGGTTGCTAATATCCGAGTAAATGATAACGTTGCTAATATCTGAGTAAATGATAACGTTGCTAATATCCGAGTAAATGATAACGTTGCTAATATCCGAGTAAATGATAACGTTGCTAATATCTCAGTAAATGATAAGGTTGCAAATATCTGAGTAAATGATAACGTTGCTAATATCTGAGTAAATGATAACGTTGCTAAAATCCTAGTAAATGATAATGTTGCTAATATCCTAGTAAATGATAACGTCACTAATATCTCAGTAAATGATAAGGTTGCTAATATCTGAGTAAATGATAAGGTTGCTAATATCTGAGTAAATGATACAGTAAATAACACCTGAATAAATTATACAGTAGATAACATCTAAGTAAATGATACAGTAGATAACATCTGAATAAATTATACAGTAGAAAACATCTAAGTAAATGATACAGTAGATAACATCTGAATAAATTATACAGTAGATAACATCTGAGTAAATTATACAGTAGATAACATCTAAGTAAATGATACAGCAGATAACATCTGAATAAATTATACAGTAGAAAACATCTGAATAAATTATACAGTAGATAACATCTGAATAAATGATACAGTAGATAACATCTGAATAAATTATACAGTAGATAACATCTGAATAAATGATACAGTAGATAACATCTGAATAAATTATACAGTAGATAACATCTGAATAAATGATACAGTAGATAACATCTGAATAAATGATACAGTAGATAACATCTGAATAAATGATACAGTAGATAACATCTGAATAAATTATACAGTAGAAAACATCTAAGTAAATGATACAGTAGATAACATCTGAATAAATTATACAGTAGATAACATCTGAATAAATGATACAGTAGATAACATCTGAATAAATGATACAGTAGATAACATCTGAGTAAATTATACAGTAGATAACATCATATGGCGAAGTTTGGGCAGCCAAATGCTTTCTTGTTAGCCATTTTATCCCAGTTAATTCTCAGAAATTCTGAAAATGGTCCTGTACCCATGACATGCAGCCAAACGCTGTGTTTTGTTGTGAGAATGGAGTTTTGCCTCAACTGGGCACTGAAGCAAGTGTTTTGAACCAGGAAGCCAGAACACCGTCATGTCTGTCGCCTTATTTCCTACTACTATGCCAAGTAAAGCGTGTGAGTAGATCGCCCATCCTTTACTGACTTAGCTGTTAGTGAATATCGGATCATGTTTCCAGCATAGAGACACCAGTGGTGCTGATTACCCAAGTGCTATCCGTTGTCTTCTCATCTCTTGTTTGATGTTTTCTCATATTGCATCTGTGCTCATTATGCGAACATTTCGCGTTCTTACCTTTCGAGTTTTTAATCTTCTGCACTGAGTCGCATAACAGCCTGGCATAACCTGGTGCTCATGACTCCTACTGGGTAACAGTAGTAATACATTTTACCCCACCAGGACATTACACAAGCGATAAACACCAGATAACACAAAGTGCCACCATGTGGATGAGGATCACCCGTCGGAAGGTTCCGGAAACCGCGTTCAGTCATTAGACTATATTCATGGCCGGGCTATTTTGCAGCCCCTGGCTGGTGGATCCACGCTCTAAAATAGGGACGGTTCGCAATAAGGGAACCAGGACATCACCAACAGGTCGCGCGGCAACGAGATCACAGTAGACGTAGACATTAGTAATATCACTATCAATATCTACCTCGTACTGTCCATCCTGTGACACGTCAGGGTGCCTTACACGCGTGGTCATCAGTCCTAAAATAGACCGTAGTTGTTCAGATATAACCACCTGAGCCCCAGGTTCATAAAGTTTAACAATGGCCATGTTAATAAACTTTTTGTAGTGGATTCTCAGTGTGGTATTATTAATTTGGAGAATCATGGTCCTCAATGGATCTCAGACACCCCTGCCACTAGGGATGGATAATCATGGTCCTCAATGGATCTCAGACACCCCTGCCACTAGGGCTGGAGAATCATGGTCGCCAATGCCGTGTTCCAAAGCAAGTATTTGAAGACGATAAAAACAGTGTTTGTTTTGGCCACGTACCGAACATTTCTTGTTAACTGAAGACAGCTCGATTGATTGCTTTGTTTGCTGGATCAGGTTTCACGCAGGCGCAATCGCTCAAACTGCAGCCATAGTTTAAAGACAACTGATATATCTGTCGTGTACAGAGATTCTGACCCTACCTCCAGCACATAGATGAGTTTCTCATGCTCCAAGTCATAATCTGATTCCGTGACCAGGATATTGAGATTACTGGCGGGACACGCTCAACTCCCCTGACACCCATCCCCTAGCTCCGACACATGCACAGTTCGGGGTTGGAGGGGAAGGGAGCATTGTGAAACCACACAGGCGCTGCCAGTGTGAAGCTACTTTACAATCTGCAGCAGAGAATATTAACGCCACCACGATCCAGCACAGCCCTGCCCACTTTTGTCCTTCATCTATCAAATTAATGACATTCTATCGATCCGACACCGTAACTGCTATTGTATGTGTTTGAATGTGAAGGAAAACATAGGCAAACGAAAGCACTCACAGACGGTAATTAATACTGTTACACTTTCTAGTGTCAAATCATCTGTCGGAGTGTGCTCGCCCGGCAGCAAGGCGTCAACATAACCTTGATCGCAGGCAGCAGTCGAGGCTGCTGCTTTGTTGGGGCCCAGCTGTGTACTGCAGCACTTCTGTGCTTAATTATCGTTGTCTTCCTAACTCCAAGTGTTCAGCTGCCGGCGTTTTGTCGATGCTGCTGTAGTCACGTGACGCAAGAAACAGCCGGCTGGTTTATACCAGTGTGCTTGCTCGCTATGTCTGCCTACTTTCAGCACGTAGACCTTGGGACAGGTCGGGTAAAGTTATAATGTAGATGCAAAAATCAAGTTAGCCGCGCATAGACAGTTAAGGTGCAGACATCAAGTTAGCCGCTCATAGACACAGTAAAGGTACAGCTAGCCGCGCATAGACACAGCGTAAGTGCAGACATCAAGTTAACCACGCACAGACCTTATGTAGGTCCAGACATCAAGTTATGTAGGTGCAGAATTAAAGTTAGCGGCGCATAGATACAGTATAAATGCAGAGTTAACGTTAGTTAAGCATAGTCACAATATAAGTGCAGACATCAAATTAGTTGGACATGGACACAATATAAGTCTAGCAATCATGTTAGAGGTGCATAGAAAATATACAAGTGCAGACGACAAATTAGTTAAACATAATATATGGTCCAACAATTAAGTAACGAGACTAATTCCATTAAAATTGAATTAATCAACAGTTGAAGATATAACCTGTATTTTATTAAAAGTGAGCCCCGTGTGTACGTATTGATACAGTGAGTAGCACTGGGACGACCTCTGTAGTTCTTCTGTTGCTATGGCCCTTAAAGTCGATGTTACGGCCCTTTAAATGTCATCAATATCGTCAATGAAGCAGCCTTTGAAACGTAACTTTAATTTTGGGAATATAAAATAATCACAGGGAGACAAATCTGAGGTATGTGGTGGATGGTTGGGAGCACACACCTGATTTGGAGCCAAAAATTTATGTCTTGATGATGTCTCTTGGGTACTCAACCCACTGATGTTTTTGTGCATCAGACAACGAATGCCGTACAACCTACAAGCAACTTTTTTCTTGCCAAAATCTTGCACTAAAATTTTACGAATGGTCTTTCTATAAACTAGGGCGGTACCGAATATTCACTTCGTATTCGCTTCTGGCCTAATAGTAGACCTAATAACTATTCGGTATTCGGCCGAATACTTGCGGTCGGGCCGAATACGAATAGTGGTTATCTAACACCCGTTTCTGCATACTCTGCGATGGAGTGAAATAACTCTCATTAACACAATAGGTGCAGAGCGGTTAAGTAAAGTTGTGATTATATTTTGGCTGAAATTTTAAAGTGGAAAATGTCGTCTGTACAATAGTAACTGTTAGCCTCGCCAAGTAAGCACTCATATTTAAAGGCAATGCGTTCTTTTGTGTTTGTATGTGTGTGTGTGTGTGTGTGTGTGTGTGTGTGTGAGAGAGAGAGAGAGAGAGAGAGAGAGAGAGAGAGAGAGAGAGAGAGAGAGAGAGAGAGAGAGTTTATGAATTTTTTCGTTTCGTGAAAGTCTTTGCCCAAATCAAATTTGAAGATATTGCTAACGAATATGAAGGTGCGTTTAAATTACATCGAACGAACGGCCAAGCGAACGATGGTTCTGAAAGAGGCGGGAGTCCGAAGACAACTAATCATACTTTTTCGGCCATGTTATGAGAAGAGGAAAAATGGAACATGTGACGACCACTGGAAAGATCTGTGGAAGGAGGAAAAGAGGAAGACAACGAGAGAAGATTCTTGGCACTCTTGTTGCATGGAAGGAGGTGTGTCAGCACACAAACTAATACATGCTGCAGGAGATCACAGATTGTGGCGAGGCATAATCGGCCACGCCATTCGGCAAGGCACCTGATGATGATGATACACTATTCGTATTCGTATTCGGCCGAATAGTTGGTCCCTCTATTCGGATTCGGCCGAATAGTGAAATCACTATTTGGTACAGCCCTACTATAAACACCAGATTCACATGCCATCATCCTGATAGTAAAACAACGATCTTCTTGTATCCGTTCTCTGATCTTTGCAATGAGTTCATCATTACAAACAGAAATTGGGCGACCTGTCTAGTTGTATTAGCGATCATTTCCACACCACTTTTAAATCGTGAATACTACCTGAAAATCTGTGCACCAGAAAACAATTATCCCCATAAACTTGTCGCATCAGTTCAACTGTCTCAATGGCGCTTTTTCCGAGGTTTAAACATAATTTAATGTTAGCTTTTTGCTCCATGCTGATTTCGTAACAATGCCCATTTAAATAGGTCAATACAAAGGCGGCTTATTTGTCGTCTGCTTATCGGGCGGTGATGCAAAGTTGCCAGATCATAGATGAAGGTTGCCTCTTTGGATTCCATGCTGTCGCATACCGCTCGTGTCTCGTGCCTGATTTTAGGATTTCTCCTTAAGAACCAACAGCACTCTGAAATAGAATATTGTTGAGGCGTCGGCTCGTATTGGTCTAAGGAATATCCCGTGGCCAATATACGCTCAACCTATTTCAGGAGTAGGGCTCCCCGTGTGGGTTCCGGGGTCCCATTGTGGGGAAAACAAGAATAGACCCACTGCCTCCCCAAAAGCATGTCGTAAGAGTCGACTAATTGGGGAACCTCCTTTGAAGTCGGAGTGCATCTGCCAGAGAGGCAAGGAACCAACAGTCTGTATTCAAGAGAATGAGATCTGTAAAACTGATGCACACGCAACACTCAGGTTCTGGAGCAGGACTGCAGTTCAGTAGTGGACGAGCAAACAGAACTTTCCGCCAAAGTGTACAGCTGGTGAACGCGAAGAAGAAGAAGAAGAAGGAGTAGGGCAACTCAAGTTATGGCACTACAGAATATCCAATAATCCTAGGCGCAACTTGGCTGGACGCCCCCACTACTATAAAAAGATAGCTCCCAGGCTATGATGATGTACTATGATAGCCATGTTAACACAGATGAAGATTATTAATTGAACATACATGTACTTTAGACAGCTAAGAACAATGAACGATTGACACTCCAGTCGATAGTGAAAGCTTGGAAATACATGTAATAAGTTCAAAGCAAGATAAAAAGCATTGAAATATCGCAAGATCAACACCGAAATTCCCTTTACGGACATTGAGGAATCTCTTAGACGCAGCCTGACATCACCATGGTGATTTGGCGTGGACCTGTAAAATAGAACACGGCATAACCACAGAGTTCACTACTTATCTGTTCCTATTCCAGGTTGGAGTCACTGCCTTTATCAGTTCACGATACTGGAACAGGCCGGCCTTCTGAGAATGTTCACTTCACTGGTTGATCTGGCAGACACAGTCACATATAGAACTTAACAAGCTCCTGAAGAGGGTATTCTGGACCGAGGGTGGTCCTGATGGCCTGGAACAACAGCCTTTCAGCCACTGGAACCCAACACGCTCCTGAAGAAGGCACACTGGTGTGAATGTCAGTTGGGCTGCCTGTAAGCAGATGCCTACACTTTGGCTACCACATTGCTGTTTGCCATAGTGATGGTTTGGTAGTGGGTAATTTGGTGGTTGGTATTTTGGTAGTGGGCACTTTGGTGCTTGGTGCTTTTCTAGACTGCTGATTCACTGCCTGGCCTCCAAGGAGATATCATCCTGTATCAGGAAGGAACTCAGAATTAGTAGTCATCTCAGAGGTTACATGCTCAGCTTATTTATTTACCCTCCACCCCTGGCAATCACTCAGAGGACAGCTCTAGGATAATGAGACAGCAGAAGTCTCCAAATTTCTCTCTATCGGTCAGTCAGGAACAGGGACAGGAGACGAGTACAACATTGGAGACAGATAGACTCTCTCAAACATAGACCATCATCTCTCCACACCCACCTCTGCACTTGTAGGTATACATCCCATCTCTCTCTCACATATATATTTTATACCATCCACCGTCTGCTCATCGCACACACTGTGTTGTTGTGTCTGCTAAAAATAACCTCTGACGTCACAGCGTCTTGTACACTGTAGTTTGACCCAGTTAAATCTGCCAGTTTAAATGTCGACCTGATCTCTACAAGTTAGAGAAAGATCGCCTGCTACATTAAAATATTTACTATAATATTGGGTCAGGTAGGGTACAAACTATCAGCTTGTGAAGGGAAAGATTTGGTTTCAGGAGCTATGAGTGCCTGGACACCAAGAACGGCCTAGTTCTATGCTGTCTCCCAGCTGAATCTTTCCTCTCTGCAGCAGCAATTAACTTTACAGAGATATATATCATTGTACTCGTAAACTATAATCAACTTACCCAAGCTTAGGAATCCTTCACATATTAAACTGGTATTTTGAATGCGCCAAGATTTAATCAGAGAGGTAGAATGCTTCTGTACACCTAGGAAGTCAGGCAAAGAATGACCCCGCCAGATCTCGCTTGGCGTCTCTAGAAAGAAGTCCCGTATTAGTACGCCAATGAGTAAAAAGGTTTCCGTGAATTCGGAATATTATTCCAGAAAATATCTATCCCACCGTTGCAAGTTTGAAAATGTAGACTTTTCAAAACAACTAGAGGGTTTAGAAATATCTATTCCACCAAATAGAGGTATAAATCGATATGAGGGACTATATACCAACCGGACTAGCGTTTATAAAAGCAAGTGGGTGACGTTATCAACATCACGCTAGTCACATATACTTTCTGGAATATATCTTTGTATCGAAGATAATGGGTCGACCTGGGATTGTTTGCAAACCACCCGGTACGGGTTCAAATAAAGAATTCCAGGTGTTGCCCCCCCCCCCCCCTCCCACCACCACCTCAAAAGCATGTCGTAAATGTTGAATAATTTAGGATGATTCCTGTGAAGAATGAGGCTGCCTGAGAAGCGAGGAGCCAACAGTCTGCATACAAATATGCAAGATCTCTAAAGTTGTTCTGCATGTACAATTCAAGTTCCATGGACGCTAAGAAAAAGAAGAAGACAACCTTCGAGCTGGCAGGCGACCAGAAAAATTCCTGCTAGGTAACGATAACCGGCTTGATGTTGACCACACTGTCAGATGTTGACCACACTGTCAGATGTTGACCACAGTGTCAGATGTTGACTACACTGTCATATGTTGACTACACTGTCATATGTTGACCACAGTGTCAGATGTTGGCCACACTGTCAGATGTTGACCACACTGTCAGATGTTGACTACACTGTCAGATGTTGACCACACTGTCAGATGTTGACCACAGTGTCAGATGTTGACCACAGTGTCAGATGTTGACTACACTGTCAGATGTTGGCCACAGTGTTTGATGTTGACCACACTGTCAAATGTTGACCACACTGTCAGATGTTGACCACAGTGTCAGATGTTGGCTACACTGTCAGATGTTGGCCACAGTGTCAGATGTTGGCTACACTGTCAGATGTTGACCACAGTGTCAGATGTTGGCTACACTGTCAGATGTTGGCCACAGTGTCAGATGTTGACCACACTGTCAGATGTTGACCACAGTGTTAGATGTTGACCACACTGTCAGATGTTGACCACAGTGTCAGATGTTGACTTCACTGTCAGATGTTGACCACACTGTCATATGTTGACTACACTGTCAAATGTTGACTACACAGTCAAATGTTGACTACACTGTCAAATGTTGACCACACTGTCAGAGATTTAAAATTAAAAAAAAATTAAAAAACTTTGCCTAGACCTTTATGCCCAACACGCCAGTTTGACATTTTGCTTAGGTTTTAGACAACCAGTTGATATAAGTGTTTACTTGTTGACTAGCTCATATATTTGTCAGTGCAGTATTTTATGTGTTATGGTGTTTTTAAATATCTCTGTAATTGTCCCCAGTTCTTCTTCTTCTCGCTTTTGCCTTTTTACGCGCTTTTTGTTTGTTCTTTCTCTGAATCAAGGTAAACTCGCTAGATGGGTGTTATAGTTGCCTCTTCTTTGTTCACTTGTGTTGTGTTCAATCAGCCGATAGCGCGCGCGCGTTTGTATTGTCTGTCTCTGTGTGTTTGCGCGCCTGTGTGTCTGTGGTGATGAATTGTTCCTGCAGTTTGCATATCGGAGCCCTTCAATATTTCACATTTATTATGTACATCTTGCAGAATAATTTCTAGATCCGAGAAAGTATCAAACCTGGTCTTTATGGTAATGTTGATTTACCCTTTTCCCCTGCTCATTCTGTAATGCACATTGATGACATTAAAATCGCATGTGTGTATATACCAGTTAAGAGCACTCTGTGACACAGTCTTCTTACCAACCTTGTGCTATTCATTCTAGATCTAAACAATGACAGAAGAAAAGAAAAAAAAAGATAAATGACAACTGAAATGAGATTGCTGCGAAAGGCTTCTAATATAACAAGACGAGAGAAGTTAAACAACGATGACATCCGAAAAAAATGGGGCTAGAGGCAGCTATAGATTTCATTAGAAAACAACAAGAGGAATGGTTTGGTCATCCAAAGCGGATGCTAACAAACAGGATTTCACAACAAATAACGATGTACAGACAAGGCTGTAGGCAAAGAAAAGGCATCGGTTTTTTTTTTTTTAAATCTAGACACCATGAGTTAACTCGGTACTATGGATATCGCAACCTTTCGGCCTTGATTCCATAATAGATACCGTAAATCTGAGAGAAATGTGGCATTTCTGCCTACCCCCGGACGTGAACCTGGACAGGTTCAGGTATGACCGACTACACTAACGAGTCGGGCAAAGGCATAAAGTTAGTTGGACATAATCAAAACGAAAGTTCACACTCAAGTGAGTTGGGCATAGACACAGTATTAGCGCAGACATAAAGTTAGCGGTGCATAAACATACTTACTATAAGTGCAGACATAAAGTTAGCGGTGCATAGACATACTATAAGTGCAGACATAAAGTTAGCGTTGAATAGACATACTATAAGTGTAGACATAAAGTTAACGGTGCATAGACACAATATAAAAGCAGACATCAAATTAGTTGGACCTACATACAATATATAAGTTAGTCGGAGAGGAAGGTGGGGGGGGGGGGTGTAGGGCTGTGGTCTCGAGCCATGGCATCTGCCTACAGAGCTGGAGGTCCCGGGTTCAGGCCCCAGTGAAAGCTGGAATTTTTTTCACGTCAACTTCTAGTAATTTTCCTTGGTCGCTGGGTAGTAAGATCAGACGCCCGTGTGTATTGTTAAGCATATTATTAAATCCCCTGGCAGTTGGAAATCGAAAAGAGTAGCCTAACGGCGCTGCAGGGGTAAATATTAGAGTGAAATATTTGCCTTGAGTATTTCAGGATCCTGGACGGTGCTATGGAGTTGTTGCACTGTGCTGGGATTCTTCAGACTCAGGCTTGAGTTAACCTAGCAATCAAATACCTTTTTTTAATGTTTGTGTATTCTAGACAAAGCATTAGGGTCTACTGTGTTCGTAAATTGTTGTTGTGCTTGTTTTTCGACATATGCTTTGTTAATATAAATTTATGTAACCTATGGTGCCATTTCAATAGTTTGAAATTAATTCTGCCGTATATTCCATAGTTGTGGATTTCAAACTGTACGATAGACATGGCCAGTAAGACACCTTTTTTGGGGTGCCTAGTTGACCATGTTCTTAGTGCACTTGTATCCATGGCGAGGCGCACACGCCGTCTGGAGGTACCAGGTTCATTTTCCGGCACAGTAATTATAGCTCTTAGTTTTTATGTTGTCTAGTGTGTTCTTCTATCTTTCTACTTATTTCTATGAGTGTAAATCAATACATTTTCAGTTACTTTATTAAAATATGAGTTAGAACGGAGCACTTATGGGTTACTACCCTTAAGCCACGATGTTGATCCATTGTTTAAACCTTAGAGTTGACATCAAGTTAGCCACGCATATGGATTAGTTGCGTATCCTTTACAGGATGTTGCAGGCAAATTTACATCCAGTAATTTGCCATTGCCTCTGGACGGTCGGGTTTCTTGATACCACTGTCGAAACAAACGCAAGGCGCATGGCCCACAGCTGGGATCTAACCCGGCATCCCGGCAATACGAAGCGTTCGCATCGACTTAGCCGACAGCTACGCATATACACAATACAATATGTGTTTTGTCCCTGTAATCCCTGGAATCCCCATGTACGAAGCACATAAACGGGAACGTTACCATAAATAATACTTTACCTGGACACCACAAGGTAGCAGAGGATCAAGATGAGATGAGTATTTGTCGTGTATCTATATGCCAGTATGCGGCATGGAAGTGGATAGGAACGCCTGTAGCTGCGTGTGTGTATGTATTTTTGTATGTTTGTAGGTATGTAAGTATTCCGTCAATGTTTCTGCCTGTTTGATTGACTGTGTGTGTGTATGTGTGACTGTCTGTGTGTTTGTGTGTACGTATTTACCTTTATACCTACGTATAAATGTGTGTTTGTATATCTATATATGAGTGTGTGTATGTGTTGGCGTCTGTGGCTTAGGCATTGTGAACGCAGTTCGTAATGCCAGGGTGCCAGGTTCGACCCCAGTGCGTTGGTTTGGACAATGGTACCAAGAGCTGATCGTTCAAAAGCAAAGGCAAACTACTGGACGTAAAAATTGCCTAGAAAAAACACAACAGCCAAAAAAGTCCTGAGGTTGATTCTACAACGTCCTGTTATTGATATCAAGTAACTTACACACACTCACACACAGATAATGTTGAGCACACCACCAAACTAATGTTAGATTGTGATTAAAAATGTGGGTCTGGAACCATGTGCACCACGTGTGAAATTATCTCTTACTACCACCACCACCACCACCCACACCATAACTAACACTGACTGCTGTAGATAATTGTCCCACTAACCCACCAGCAATGCTGACCCACAAGCATTTATTCATTTTCGACGTCTACAGACCAGCCCACTCTCCAGTCCCTGGCAGCAGAGCAACCTCGTACCCCTGCTCCAGTCCCTGACAGCAGAGCAACCTCGTACCCCTGCTCCAGTCCCTGACAGGAAAGCAACCTCGTACCCCTGCTCCAGTCCCTGACAGCAGAGCAACCTCCTACCCCTGCTCCAGTCAAAGCTTTCATATTACTGATAATGGCGGCCAAGTTGTGTGTGCAGATCAATAGCTATCATTGGTGGCTTATGATAATTGCAGAGGACTTGAGGGGAATGATTGCAAGACGCGCCTGCAGGTTGGACAACAAACAGGCTTCCAGTCTGCGTGTGCAGTCTGTACAACAAATTGTTGAACAAATAGTTTGTGCTGTACACACTTCTTTGTTTTCCTGCGTGTACACCACAGTGTACAGCATATTGGTGCTGTGTAGCGGCTGCTCAGGGTCTGACCAGGTTGTATTGTGGGACTGTTGCTCACCAGCTCGTCTGTCAGTGGTTTCAGGCTGTCGGAACAGCGCCCCTCTCCACTCTGCACGCCCGCATGGCTGCTACCGCTGAAGCCGCTGCGACTGCTGCTCATTGGTTGTGCTGATGTCGGCGGCTGTTGAGTGCGTGTTGTGGAGAGAATACTCACTGGCAGTGCGCAGCAGAGAACTGGATGCGAGAGATCTTAGGAAGTGTTTCTTGTATTTCTGGTTACTTTCTTAGATCGTGCATATAAACATATTTATTCATTCATAGAGTTGTGCTTTATGTGTCGTGTGTTCACAAGCAGACAGACTGTCATTGATTCATAGTTCCACAGTACATCATTGTACTGAAGTGTGTTTACTGTTAGCCTACTAATAATTTTTTTTTTTTTTAATTTAATATATTCTGTCAACAAATTCAGTATCCGAGCTTATTTCTCTGTGGCTACATACATTAGCGAGAGACTTGTTAGTGTGTTGGAACATCAGTTTACATAAGAGACACCGACGACGATGAATGATTCACGCACCAGATCGACTGCTCTGTAGCCAAATCTGATTACCCTGGCATCCATATTATTTCCTATCGATTTTCCCTCTGACAGTCTAGTCGCCACTGCAGCCGTCCGATGTGAGCTGGAGGTACTTGTCGTTGATAAGGATACGGCATTCCACGACATTGCTCCTAGATTTTCAAACACTGACTGTTTGTGCTTATGAACCTTGTGAATACAAGCGCGTAGAGACAATGCGACATTACTTCGGCCAGTAGTTTATGTGCATTGTTCTAACACTAACCTTGGATTACTTCATATGGAGTTTATTAGTCACCAGCATCAAGTGTCTGAGATCTGACCGCTGACTGCACATGGAAGTTGTCATTGAATGGGTATATACCTTTCTAGCTATGAAAAACCAATGTTTCACCATCGTTTTGTATCGTGTATTTTTTAATTTAAACTTAAACAAAACGGGTGTTTGAGGTTAGGGAAGGGGGTGGGAGTTGCCTCTAGGGTTACAGCCTGAAAGATAAACACCCAGTGAGTCACTTTTCCAACATGAATCCAACGGGAGAAGATTCCCGAAACCCTGATCAACCGTATAAGTCATGTGTACCTTGGTACTTGACTTGAACCTGCAGTCCAGTCTGTCGAGTTCTAAATAATTGCTGTGATTTCAGTGACTAAATGATGTCTGTTATTTATTTCCACCGAGCAGTTATGCAGAAAGCAACTTTGTTTTAGCAAGGAGTATCAATGTTTAAGGAATTTAGACAATAGTAGTTAGTATGTGGGCAAGCTGTTTCATGACAGCATCATGTCCTGCTGTGGGCATGCTGTTTCATGACAGCATCATGTCCTGCTGTGGGTAGGCTGTTTTTTGACAGCATCGTGTCTTGCTGTAGGCAAGCTGTTTTATGACAGCACGATGTCCTGCTGTAGGCAAGCTGTTTTTTGACAGCACGATGTCTTGCTGTAGGGAGCTATTTTGCATGTGGATATTTCAATATACCACCCCACCCCGTCTTCTCTCTCTCTCTCTCTCTCTCTCTCTCTCTCTCTCTCTCTCTCTCTCGCTGTCTGTCTCTCTCTCACTCTCGCTGTCTCTCTCTCGCTGTCTCTCTCCCCCTCTCTCTCTCTCTCTCTCTCTCTCTCTCTCTCTCTCTCTCTCTCTCTATCTGTTTGAATGTGTGTTTTCGTTTACAGTTATTTCATACGTTCAAAAACTGAGTGCTCTGTTGACATATTTGATTTTGCCCGGCACATACTAATCTCATCTGAATAACCACCGTTGTAACAATTTTGTTTGATAGTATTGTTATTTACTCATCCTCGGATGGTTAGGTTGGCGGCTTTTCTCAGGAATCTCTTCTCGCAGGTGGTGATTTTGCTTACACGGGCGTTAGAAAGTGTCTATATCTGCCACTGGCAGCTGAATGATGTACTGAATATGCTGTTTTAAATCTGTCTCTTTGCACTCATAGTTATATTTGGATGTCCTAATAATGGTGACATGGGTATATAAGTGCACTTGCTTCTGACATCTGGTTTCTGTTTCTCTGTCAATTCTACTATCTGTAGTACAGCAGTAATTTGCATATCTTCAAGACACACGCATAGCTGCCATGTATGAGTGTGCGGTGCCACTGAACACAATATTACGTAGACATCTAACCATAAACTATATACCGTATAGTACCTAATTGCCTCAACCCTTCCATGTCGTCAACACAACAGTATTTATAATTCTCACTGTATGACAAAATACTTGTTCTAGTATTTGATCACTCTCCGGTCGCACTGATGGTATTTTAGTGTTGATGTAATTGTGTATTACTGAATTGAGTAGACATATTTTAGATAGCGCTGATAATAACAGAGATTAGGAGAATGTGTTTAAATAACAAATGATGTCACTGTTACCAGTAATAGACTGGGAAAACCCTTAGCAGTTGTGTTTTTCGAACAGTCCAATGACTTGATCACAGGTAAGATGTACATGCAGTCAGAAGCAAATGTTTGAATTAAAAGAGAATACCTGGCTGTCAGTGGGATGTTTTAACACATCGATATATGGACACACTGATAACAGAAAAAAACACTAGGGTCACGAAAGGAGTGAGGGATATCTGAACACAATGATATTTCAAACAAATACAGGGGCCTCGTGGGAATATGTTAGTTTCAATATAGTGGTCGAATATTGCTGCAGTCTAAATGGGATTTCCCAACAGAGGCATACCATAGTACAAGGCACTGCTAAGGTCTCAATACGGTTTTGGAACACAAAGAATCAAAAGAAATACTTTAGCCTTTCTAGGATATTTCAGCACTGTGCTAGTAAATAACAAATACTATGGTCCAAATGGGAGGTTCAAAGATGTTTAGTAAAATGAAATACGTGACTCTTACAAACATAGTAGGAAAATATATAAGGGTCTCTCGAAAGGGGGTTTGTAATTAAAAAAAAAAAAATGCATATTTCCACGAACCAGGATTATAGGTAGAAATAAAGTAAAACTAAAGGACCCTTTCCACGCCTGCGGGCACTTAGTGGGCTATGTGGTTATAATCACGCCGGCAGCCTTTACTTCCCAAGACTCACACGGTAGCTATTTAAGTTTAGGTTGACCTAGAAACCAGTCATTTAAAAGCCCACGACTTTCCGATCCGCTGGCGAGTGTCTAGACACTACAACTCGAGTACTCCCTGTGTGGAGATAACTATAGTAGAAAGTAAACACACAGGCCTCGGTCAAGTTTTAAACTGAAGAATTGAAAACAGTAAAAAAACAAACAGTGGAATATCTGAGCCTGTGGAAATATGACAGTGTAGTGTGTAAGCATAAGGATATATGAGTATGGGGATATGTGAACTGTGAAGTATGTGAGCATGAGAATATGTGAGTATGGGGATATGTCAATAGTGGAGTATGCGAGTATGAGAATATGTTAGCATGGCAAGATGTGAAGAGTGGAATATGTCAGCATCAGAATATGTGAGTATATGAATGTGTTTGTAAGCATCGGAATATGTGAGCATTTATATTTATGTGCATAGGAATGTGTGAACATAGGAATAGAACAGCATATTGACTTTCTGAGGGTGAATGTCATTTGGAAAAAAAAAATAAGACGATCATCTCGTGGTTGATCGAAATCAGTTTTTCAAATACCACCCATAGTGATCACAATGAATTCACTCACATGTAATTCCCAACACAAACGCAAACGATGGTGATGAAAACAGGGTTCCATGTTCGAAAAGCTGTGTTTGATGTGGGAAAAAAAATAAAACAACAACGCATGCCTTTAAAAATAATTGCCACTAGAATAACATTGCTGACACAAGCTTAGAAAATATCCAGGCCAAAAATATGATGTACGATATAAACTTTCTTTACTTATATCACAACGCTGTCACTAATTGGCTGTGTGTGAAGTGTCAGAAAGATCACACTAAGGACGGCTGTCTTATGTAATGTAGCCATTACATATTTCCCGTATCGGTAATTGGCATTCTGAGTTGAGACTATCGTTTTTGATTTACGTGTGTTTCCGATTTGAAATGCACCAGCTATCTCCGTCATTTGTGTGCATGCTGAATGAGTGCTCATCTCTTCATTTATGAGAAGCCTAACTTGCACTCCTTTAGTAGAATGTTGGCTTGTGATGTTTTATGTCAGCTTCAGTAGTTACCTTCATTGTCCGTTACTGTCGGTCAGAACTGGTGGTGCAATGTTTCCTCCGGCCCTAATACACAGTTCTAGAGTGCAGCTTATACATCTGAAAGGTTGAAAGGCTGGTCAGTATCTGGGGGTGGATAGTTACAATAGTTCTGAGTGGAATAATGTCTACTGAGTCGGGGTTTATCCCTTAGTTTTAGCTTACTATGAATTGTAAATCTCTCTCCTTTATCTATCCCAGTACCGCTATAAATTTATGGGCACAATCAACTCACGATCTTTCACGGTACCTGATACATGATTGTTTTAGTTATGCGCCTTCCATTTACCACCACGGCATTTACTACAAAGTAATCAGGAAAGGTATCTTTCAACAAATGTATGCTGCTACCGTTTAACGCATTGTTTTCACTTCAAAACACCATCACACATGGTTATGTGATTATATATATACAGCAGTGGAGTATGTGAGCATGAGCATGTCAGCAGTGGAGTATGTGAGCATGAGCATGTCAGCAGTGGAGTATTTGAGCATGGGCATTTCAGCAGTGCAGTATGTGAGCATCATAATATGTGAGTATGGGGTTATGTCAACAGTGGAATATATGAGCATGAAAATATATGAGTATGGAAATATGTGAAAAATGGAGTATGCTAGCATGAGAATATGTGAAAGGTTGAATATGTCAGCATCAGAATATGTAAGTAATGGAATGTGTAAGTATTGAAATATATGAGCATTGAAATGTGTGAGCATTGAAATATATGTGCATGGGAATGTCTGAACATAGGAATAGAAAAGCACTTTGATTTACTGAGGTTGAATGTAAGTTAAAAAGAAAAAGAAAATTAGATGATCATCTGGTTGTTCACTTCAAAACACCGTGACACATTCTCATTCACATTGTTACATACAAATGATGAGATGCTTTTAAAAGCAGAGTTTTTTGTATGTGTTCATTCCTACATTTACTTTCTCGCATAAGTTTCTTTCTATATGTCAATCCCTCTTTTCGTCCTGTGTGTATAAATAATATGTTTGACAGTGGCGTTTCTACTGATCCCATTCGCATCTCCTCTAATTCTTTTTCGGTAACATAGGCAAATCTGGCAACATTTGATTTCTCACCAGTGCTGCACGGATCCTAGACTTGTGTAAAGTCTGTCAGTGTGAGGTATGCAAGCAGATCGGATTACTTTCCGAGGTACGCGGTCGCAGTGTTTCCCTCACACGTAAACAAAGCCAATATCTTATAGTTCTTCCTGATGAGGCCTGAGAGTATGTCTTGAGATCGCTGCAGAAGTCACACATAGAAGAGCTTCAGTTGAGTTTTTTTTTTACACATCAAATGGAAAGAGTTTCCGAGCCTGACAAACACAGCTTTGTTTTGTAGAGCTAAGGACGGGGGTCACAAGATTGCTAAGCAGGAGTAAATATTTTATCTAGAAGAGATTTTGAGAACGGAGTAACAAGTTGCCAGCAGATAGGGTCAGCTGGAGGCAATGGCAAATCATAGGAACAAAGGGCGCCAGTTAGTTGAGGCTGTAGGCTCCGTTAGCGGGTAAATGCTAGAAGGAGAAGCTAAAGACCACATACATTTTTAAAGAAAATAAGGAACATAGGAGCAGCTGGATGAATGGTTAGGACGCTGGGCATTTATGCAAGCGTCCGCAGTTCGTTACTTCATAAAGTGATAAATATTTTTTCAAGCCAATGACTTACCCTAAAGAATCATGTCCTCATCTTCACTGATGCCCGTCCCATAAAAACCACAGGATAAACTTAGCTTGAATCATGAAGTTGAAGCTTCAGATCCAAAATGACTGGTATGCTTTAGCTGTTCCCATTTCTTTTAATACACAATCAGGTAGCTGATAAGTCGAACAGCATTTTTCTACTCCTATCAGGCTACATTTTATTGTCAAGATAGCATTTAAGACGTCAAGTTTCATCATATTTCTTAGGTTAGATTTGATATAATTCATAGCATAGAAAACTATTTCTACATTTGAATAGGAATGTATCATGGCAGACATGGCATATTCAGAGAGCTTACAGAATGGGCTGTTTGCTGAGGTATCTCTAAATTGTCATACTTCACTCCAAAACGCTTCAGTTTCTTTGTTTGTCCATTCAACCAAGATTTTTTTGGTTTACTGATTTTCTGCTACCGACACAGTAGCTCCCCAAAAAATGTCATAACTGTACAATATTTAGGTATGTCCTTTACTGGCTGAAGTATGTTGCTAACAGAAAAGAGTGAAATATTTTTTAAAATGTCTAGATTTTCACGAAGTCTCTGCTTCTATTGCTTTAACAATGAGATAAAGACATATTGAGAGCGCTTTCTTAAGTTGTTCTCTTTATTTTCTGCTAAGTGTTTTTAAACAAATCAATCAAATGGTCATAGTAGGAAATTGCACAATGGCAACTTAAAATCTTTGCGACAGATCTTTCAACTTTTGATGATTCAATAATAGGTATAGTTTTGAAAACAGATGCCAGCGGTGTGATATCCTTGATCGGAACTGCAGTTTTATGCTTTTCAGTCTCTGCAGGACTCTTGAAGTCTTGTATTTTCGCTGAAATTTCACACTTGCAGCTACAACGAGCCTTTGTTTTATCCGTTGACCCCAGTGAGAGTTCAAAGTTTAAGTAATGGCAGTTACCACAATGTACGTGTCCAGACCAAAACAAAACACTGTAATGCATATTTTATACATTAATTATTAATTTGACACTGAAAGAAAAAAAAATCTATAAAATATCTAACTCCAAAAGAAAAGCAACTATAATTACATCTACCATCTAGATGTCAAAAACACTATCTATATGCAAGGATAAGCATCTAGATCTGGATGTAAAGCATCCAAAGTGGCAACACTAGCCTAGGTCGACCTTAAATGTGGTACGCTCAGGCAGCAACCTTAGTTGTCTTTTTAAACGACAGTGAAGATTGGATGAAGTTCACAATGGAATCACGAGCCGCAGTGCAAAGGTACATACATGTACAGGTATACGCCTATTTGTTATTGTAGTCCGGAGAGAGTTGGCCCGGCAACATCATGGAATTGTTTTGTTTAATAAGCTGATAACTGAGCTGTCTGAAAAACTTCCTGTTGCATTCACAACATAAGTAAGAAAAGCGCCGACAACGTTTTTATAGGAATTGTAATGTGAGCAGCCATCAAGGGAAAGATTCGAAACAATTTTAAGAGGCTATCTGAATGCAAATATTAACCTACAATAACTGTAAAAGTCGCTTGGCAAGGTTAAAGAAAGAACGCTGGCAACTATCGTTACATAATTCAGATAACTGAATAACTGTACGCCCACAATTTAATCGTCGTTTTTCACGACTTTCTGTCATTTGTGTAGATTCCGAAATGGCATTGTGCGACATCCTTATATAGAAAATGTGTGCAGTTAGCAGACTATGAATCTAGAATTAACACAAGAAGTCGAAAAGAAAATGCATGTTCAATAAAATACCCAGAAAATATCAGCAAGAATACCTCTTCAGTGCTGTTTGTCCCCCCCCCTCCTCTCTCTCACTCTCTTTCTCCCTCTGACTTAGACACACACAAACATATCTCAATTGCTGTTTATCATAAATGCAAAGATCTCTCCAGCTCTTTTTTCTTATATACCTAACACTTCTCTTGTGTTGTTTATCACACACTGGTAAATTTTAACCTGGTCTCTCCATTTTCACACTGCTACACACTAGCTTGCTTCTTATTGGACGACTATTGACCACCTCATCTCTGATAGGCCGGACTCGAGCGATCCGACTTTCAAGCAAGGTCGCCGGGATATTCTGCACTCGCGCTCATACCGCGTGTTTAAAACATTTAGATACTGGGTCTAACACACACCCCCCCCCCCCCTAGAGATTGACAAAGCCTATGTCACAGGCCGTTTCTGTCTCGAAAATAAAAACGTAAATGCCAGACAACAGACTGCGACACCCATAACATCGACCACGGTAGACTAGTCCAACTAACTTATCAATGGAGTTGACCTACAAACGGCGGTGTGTAAATGGGGAGACCATCGTAAAAATAACCCTCACACCTATATAACATCACACAGTACTGTCAGCTAATTACTGACCCTGAATACAATTATTCTAATGATAATAATGCCAATTATAATAAATTGGTGCCTAAAACAGTTCCCAAAGTGTAGACACCCACCCCTCCCCCGTCGAAGTATGGCAAACTAGCCCCTACATTTCAATGATATTGCCACATGTATCGTTTCTTCTAGACAGTCAATAGTGGTCTACTTGGTAGCAGCTAGACAGCTGGTCTTGATCCCCGGTTGCCTTTGGTTCTTTGTTTACCAGAAAGAGATCGATCCAGCAACAACACCGAATAGTTTGTTAAAGAAATCCCACTGAGAGCGATAATCGGGTCTGCCTTGCCACCCACAACCCAAATCAGAAGAAGGGCCATAACGTTGTAGTTTGTGGCAATGTTTATGTTTTTGTAGTGAGCCGCGCTCGCTGATGTAACAATCGTGCATGCACGAGCATATTGGTGAGCTCAGCGTCGAGTGTACACGCGTGTGTCTGTTGTCTAACATGTCTACATGAATGTGACGTCACACTCATCTGTGTGCTTATTCTGATACCTTTCGTAAGTTGGTCTTTATTTTCCAAAGGTTGGTCTGGTTTTTTGTGTGTGCATGGTCTTTAGCTTACTGTGTGATGATCTTTAGTGTGCATTTCTGTGGCATTACTATAGTATTTGTGTCACGTGATCAAACCATTTATTGTTTTGTTCTGTGATATATTACACATTATTTAGAATTATAATAATTAGAAAATATGAGAAGAAATTATATATCCTAGTCGGGGAGGGGTGGGGGGGGGGGAGGTGATGGCGTCAGTGAAAGACGGTAGGAGGGAGACATATTTAGCAGCAGTCATAGATTGTGTGAGTGTGTGTGTGTGTGTGTGAGTGAGTGAATGCTAGAGATTATATATATATATATATATATATATATATATATATATATATATATATATATGGAGAGAGAGAGAGAGACAGAGAGAGAGAGAGACAGAGAGAGAGACAGAGAGAGAGACAGACAGAGAGAGAGACAGAGAGAGAGAGAGAGACAGAGAGAGAGTTTCACAGCTTGTGGAGTTAAATGATATTATTTGTGTTTTTTAACATTGAATGAAAGCAGTGCAAAAGTCTAGCACACAAGAGAGACATAGAGCGAAGACACTCGAAAGGAAAATGTCATACGGCTGTGGTGATTGTCTCCACCACCTCTCCCGCTCTTCCACAGAAATATTAGTGAATCTTTGACTGGCATTTGTTTATCACAAGGTGAAAGGTTAGCAGGTTTGACCCCACTAACACAACATGTCACTGGTCGGGGGCGATGACTATCTGACCAAGCTATCATGTCAGGCGTGTCGCCAGCGTCTGTCAACAAACATCTGATAGGACGGCACTTCACACATGCTGTTCACCAGCCGTTATCTGATATCTGACAGTATCAGTGAATGAAATCCCAGAAAACCGCTGGCTGATAGGCATGCATTTATTTATAATTACACACCAACCTGTCTAATAGCAGTGCACTGCTGTGTTGGTATCGAGACTTGTAATCACTGAGCGTGGGGATTTTGGGGAAGCAGCAATTGTCAGGGTTAACGGTGTTGCCAGGCGTGTATTTCCCCGAGGATTGTATGTCTTCCATTGTGTTGTAGCGGCTCTGTAATTTGTACGTGAGTGTTACAGTTCTTTTATTTACAGTCCGAGACACAGGTAAAGCAGACTTGAGAGCACGAGAAACATACTTAGTATCGTAAAATATGCTGTTCTTTAGACGGAAGTTTCCCACCCTGTCTAGCATCTGCTATGCCTTTGATGTCGCCAACATTGTTTTATATTACTAAGTTGGTTAAGCCGCCAAATACTGTGCGGTATCATCTTTGATGACTTGTAGCACCGATGGCGCATCAGTGAAGATGACCACTTGGTGGCAGACAAAACTGGGTCTTGTAAATCATTTACTGCAGTCTGCTCTAGTGCTTTGATCTCTGCTGTGTAGTTGGGGCATCATTTACCCGTGGGTGTACACTTTGCGTCGCATTAGTTGTCTTGCTAAGCGATAACGATGACAGCGTCCCCATTCTTAACGGCACTGGTTGATGAATAATCTGTGTAAGCATGTATCCATGACAGTTCCGGATATTTTTCTAAGAGCAACTCGGATATTTTTCTAAGAGCAACTGATCGGTTTTGAAAGAAACAAACACATCTCCAGCTGTATGGTGACTCATTATTTGTGTTGTGTCACCGACTTTCTCCCAGAGTATAGGATATGCAGAAGGATTTAACAGTGTTGTTCTTGCTTGATATTTTCTTTTACGTCTTTTCCCTAAAGGACAAAGCTGTTAAGTCTGTGGCGTTCTAATACCAGCTCATTTTATCTGCCTTTTATTCAGGATGACTGCATAATAGTAAACTTGTCCACCTTGATCACAGTTTTAGTGTCTCCTCTATAGTACAGTCCTGTCACTCCAGGATTGATGAAGTTTTTATAGAACGGTGATTAGTCTGAGAGCTTGATTGTGCACTTTGTCTAACGACTGTAGGTGGGTGTTAGCAACTGATGACCAATCTGTTGCACCAAACTCCAAGTGGAGTCTTATCGTTTCATTATAATTTTCCTTCTGGTTTATTTTCTGCCCAACGTGTACGTGTCATTTTTCAAAGAAGCTCAGTCGAATCCTGACCTTTCCTTCTGCATTTTTCTATTTGTTTTTATCTATATGAGCCTTTTCCCATTTGTTATAAAAGTTAATAAGACATGTTACTTATCGCAGCAACTTGACAATTGTTTACTCTCACCCTCCCCTCCCCCATATATAAGACAGCAAAAATAAACAAAAACACACAAGCATTAACGTGTCCCCCCCCCCCCCCTCTCTCTCTCTCTCTCCCCCTCTCTCTCTCTCTCTTTCTTTCATGTTTTTTTTTAATTACATCACCGCAAGTACCAGCAGAGGGCGCTGAACATGGGTAGACAAAAAACCTGGCAGCTAGACAAAATATGCAGTCGTTGATTTATTCTAAGTGTCTGGGCTGCGACAACAACCTTTTCTTAGACAAACAATTACAGATGTAGGAAACATTACCACCACAGGTTCAATGTTATGCGGCACAGACACTTTCATTCTCAGACCCACTCTACAACAGACAATATAATTAGTGGATGACAATGGGGATTCAAAGCTGGAATTAAAATGGACAAAAACAGCATTAGGCTTCATTTAAATACAGCATTCACATACTGCATACATTTGGTAAGAGGCGAACTACACACACGAGAGTTGGCGCTGCCGTGTTCATATGTGTAGCTTACGCAGTTAGTTACAGGTTGGTGGCAGGAATGGTGCCAGATTTGCACTAACCAGAATAAACATAATTTGAAGCTCGCAGGTTTTAGGCTAAGGGATTTGAAGGGATTTGAAGCTGTGGGGCTTAGAGATTCGATGAGGTGCAGACATATTTGATGAAGTCAAAAGATTGAGGATACTTAGAGATTTGACGAAGCTAAAAGACTGACAAAACTTAGAGATTTGACTAATGGCTAGAAATTTGATGAAGTTCATAGACGTATAACCAAGAGATTTGATGACGTTCATAAATGCGGAGGTATGATAGTTATGAAGTTCAGAGATATAAAGCTAAGATATTTGGGTGAGCTGAGAGATTTGATGAAGCTGAGAGATGTGAAGCTGAGAGATTTGATATAGTTCACAATTATGAGAGTTCAGATAAACTTGGAGATGCAAGGCTTAAAGATTCGAGGAAACTCTAGGATTTGAAGCTCATTTGAAGCGGTGGAAATGTAAATTTGACGAAATTCGGAGAGTTTTGGAGCTCATCTGCAAACACGGACTGTGCATATATTGAATTGATAGACTGGTGACTGTGCCATTAATAATTATTGGACAGGTTCATAGGTTAGAGAGAAAAGCCTACGCGCAAATGATGACCATGACCAACTAAACTAATATGACCAACACGACAGGATGTTTCAACCTGAGAGAAGCGCACATTGAAGGGTACCCGAAGACAAGTACTTTACAACTCTCAGCGCTAACGTTCAGATAACAACACAAGCCGCGCAGATTCAGCTAAAACGCTGTACTAAAGATATGGTGGACATTCGGTGACCGTACTGGTGTAGGCAGCCACTACCTGGTAATCTGCTGAACAAAATAGCTTGAGCCTGTGATTAGTGACGCGCACAATTTGTGGCACCTATTGACTGCTGATGTTTGTTTGTTTGTTTTAGTATCCAGAAGCCATGAGTTGTTAACCCTTAGGCTCGGTATTATGGATATCGCAACCTTTCGGCCTTGATTTCATTGTAAATACCGTAAATCTGGGAGAAAATGTGGCTTTTCTGCCCACCCCCGGGAGTGAACCCGGACCACAAGGAGTTCGTCACCCGCTCACCGCGCAATCCGGTTTAGCCAACTACGCTAGAGAGACGGGCATTGGCTGCTGATAAAATATCGTATCAGCATCAGATGTCGACTCCAAACATTTGCTTTCATTCGTTTCTTGAATAGTAGCTTTCAAAACCCGCCAGTAAAAAACACTCTTATGGGTGTTACTTTTCTGAGCTTGTCAGTGTAAGGCACTATTATGTGTGTCACTTTCCTGAGCCTGCCAGTGTAAGGCACTATTATGTGTGTTACTTTCCTGAGCCTGCCAGTGTAAGGCACTATTATGTGTGTCACTTTCCTGAGCCTGCCAGTGTAAGGCACTATTATGTGTGTTACTTTCCTGAGCCTGCCAGTGTAAGGCACTATTATGTGTGTCATTTTCCTGAGCCTGCCAGTGTAAGGCACTATTATGTGTGTCACTTTCCTGAGCCTGCCAGTGTAAGGCACTATTATGTGTGTTACTTTCCTGAGCCTGCCAGTGTAAGGCACTATTATGTGTGTCACTATCCTGAGCCTGCCAGTGTAAGGCACTATTATGTGTGTCACTATCCTGAGCCTGCCAGTGTAAGGCACTATTATGTGTGTTACTATCCTGAGCCTGTTAGTATAAGGCACTATTATGTGTGTTACTTTCCTGAGCCTGCCAGTGTAAGGCACTATTATGTGTGTTACTTTCCTGAGCCTGCCAGTGTAAGGCACTATTATGTGTGTCACTATCATGGGTCTGCCAGTGTAAGGCACTATTATGTGTGTTACTTTCCTGAGCCTGCCAGTGTAAGGCACTATTATGTGTGTCACTTTCCTGAGCCTGCCAGTGTAAGGCACTATTATGTGTGTTACTTTCCTGAGCCTGCCAGTGTAAGGCACTATTATGTGTGTCACTATCCTAAGCCTGCCAGTGTAAGGCACTATTATGTGTGTCACTTTCCTGAGCCTGCCAGTGTAAGGCACTATTATGTGTGTCACTATCCTGAGCCTGCCAGTGTAAGGCACTATTATGTGTGTTACTTTCCTGAGTCTGCCAGTGTAAGGCACTATTATGTGTGTCACTATCCTGAGCCTGCCAGTGTAAGGCACTATTATGTGTGTTACTTTCCTGAGCCTGCCAGTGTAAGGCACTATTATGTGTGTCACTATCCTGAGCCTGCCAGTGTAAGGCACTATTATGTGTGTCACTTTCCTGAGCCTGCCAGTGTAAGGCACTATTATGTGTGTCACTTTCCTGAGCCTGCCAGTGTAAGGCACTACTATGTGTGTCACTATCCTGAGCCTGCCAGTGTAAGGCACTATTATGTGTGTCACTTTCCTGAGCCTGCCAGTGTAAGGCACTATTATGTGTGTCACTATCCTGAGCCTGCCAGTGTAAGGCACTATTATGTGTGTCACTATCCTGGGTCTGCAAGTGTGAGGCACTATTATGTGTGTCACTATCCTGGGTCTGCAAGTGTAAGGCACTATTATGTGTGTTACTTTCCTGAGCCTGCCAGTGTAAGGCACTATTATGTGTGTTACTTTCCTGAGCCTGCCAGTGTAAGGCACTATTATGTGTGTTACTTTCCTGAGCCTGCCAGTGTAAGGCACTATTATGTGTGTTACTTTCCTGAGCCTGCCAGTGTAAGGCACTATTATGTGTGTCACTATCCTGGGTCTGCCAGTGTAAGGCACTATTATGTGTGTTACTTTCCTGGGTCTGCCAGTGTAAGGTACTATTATGTGTGTCACTATCCTGGGTCTGCCAGTGTAAGGCACTATTATGCGTGTTACTTTCCTGGACATACCAGTGTAATCACTGTAAAGCCTGTTCGTATGACCAGATGCGCTGACACAAAGAAAAGATGATTTTATAGGGTCAAAAATAAGCCTTGTCTTGTAATAAAAATATGTTGAATGGCAAATAAATATAATAATATATCTCAAATAATATATAAATAAAAATAAAAATAAAGCAGAACTTTACATATTTCATGCCACAGCTTACTAGTGTAACCCACTGCTACACTTACAGCTTACATGTCCTGTTTTTTGTTCTATCAGTGTAAGTCACTGTTACACTTGCAGCTTACATGCCCTCTTTCTCGGTCAATCAATGTAAGGCACTATTACACTTGTAGATTACATATCCGCTTTCTCGGTCCATCAATGTAAGTCACTGTTACACTTGCAGCTTACATATCCGCTTTCTCGGTCTATCAATGTAAGGCACTGTTACACTTGCAGCTTACATATCCTCTTTCTCGGTCTATCAATGTAAGTCACTGTTACACTTGCAGCTCACCTGCCCTGTTTCTTGGTCTATCAGTGTGTCACTGTTACACTTACAGCTTACATGCCCTCCTACCTCGTCTATCAATGCAAGTCACTGTTACACTTGCAGCCTACATGCCCTGTTTCTCGGTATATCAGTGTAAGTCACTGTTACAATTGCAGCTTACATGCCCTTTTTCTTGGTCTATCAGTGTAAGTTACTGTTGCACTTACAGCTTACATGTCCTGTTTCTCGTTCTGTTAGTGTAAGTCACTGTTACACTTACAGCTTACATATCCTTTTTCTCGGTCAATCAATGTAAGGCACTGTTACACTTGTAACTTATATATCCGCTTTCTCGGTCTATCAATGTAAGTCACTGTTACACTTGCAGCTTACACGTCCGCTTTCTCGGTCTCGGTATTTGTGAAGACTAAGCTTACTTGGTTCTGTAACACTTTCAGCATAATGCAGGCTTTTGTTTACTGTCAGGATATTTCTTGGTGCCCATCGGAGGCGAAGTTTAAAGTTCTAAAACATGGGTTCCTATTTCTGAATCATGAAAATATCAAAAGTGAATGCTTACTTAATGATACAGACCAGTGTTCTTTAACGTTTTTGTATGAATAAAGTAACAGGAAATGTATTGATCGGCACTTATAGAAAGAGGTAGACAGATAGAAGAACACACTAGAAAACATAAAAATCGAAAGCTATGTTTACCGTACCGGGAATAGAACTTGTCACCTCCGTACGACGTGTGTGCCTCGCTATGGAAACAAGTGTACCAAGAACATGGCCAGTCAGGCACTCCAAGTTTCTGCAGCCGTGGTCCGGCAGAACAGAAATTGTTTTTAGGAACCACCCAACTACTAGCAAAAAAATGCATATACTTCCGAATCCAAATTGTAGGATACAACTCCGTACTGACTTGTGCAGCAGAGTAGTGCTAAAATCATGTCAGGAGCAAAGAATTTTTTCCTGTATCAAGTTTTAGAGCCGCGGAGTTTTTTGTTGTTTAGATCATCTGAGCAACCTGTAGCAATGATTATTTAAGAAAATTGATTAAAAAAAAAAGGACCTCATAAACTCCCGTACTTCTGTGAGTAGCAGTTAATGCCATTTCTCACTGTGTTTAAATTATTATCTTCAAATTTTCTTTAGCATTTTATATTGCTATAATGTATGCGTAGTCCACCCTGAGCTGAGACGCCTTTACTTGAATCACGATTTGAACACTCAAATACACAGCGCTTACTTGACCGCATGACCTGGAATAAAGCCTGGACAAGCAAGTCTTTGTCATTCTTAAGGTCAAGATAGTAGATACTGTAATCAGCGTCATTTGGTAACGGTCAGTAGTGGTACCATGGGATAGTTGCTACATGGGAGGACGGGTCACACATGTGAATTCCCGTGTGCAGTGACGTCAATCGCAATAACATTACACAACCCCAAACATACCATACATTTAATGCACTTTCTATACTAAATAAATTATCTCCAGTGTGGGTATCACAAACAGTGGTTACATAAAGCTGGTATTATCTTAGCTATGGAATCTGTATCATAGAGTGAGTCCAAGTGGAGGCCAAACAGCAAATGCCAGTTCGTTTCTTGTCCTATAAGAAACAAGAACGACCTATAAGCAGTCTGTGTAAATCTGTCAGTTACACGAGCAGTTTCCATAGAGCATGTACAGAGGCCATAGCTGTGGAAAACCGACGCGTGGGTCACTGGGTCCATTTACAATCCAACGTTGCCATTATAGAGGCAGCTTCAGACATCTAGCTGCTAGCAATTTTTTAATTGTGAGTTGCCGCTGGTGACGATGATGGCGATTAATAAGGTGATAATTTTGGATTCATAATGATATTTAATGAGATGACTATTGGATTCATAATAGGGCTGTACTGAACATTCGCTTCGTATTCGCTTCGGGGCCGAAAAGTGGACCTAACAACTATTCGGTATTCAACTGAATACTTGCGGTCTGGCTGAATACGAATAGTGGTTACCTCACACCCGTTTTTGCATATACTGCGATAGACTGATAAAACTCTCTCATTAACACAATAGTTGCTGTTGCCTCTTTCGTAGAGGGGGAACTGCGACCCGATTGCCTGGTACAGCATCCAGTTTTAACATATGGCTGTGAGTCCTGGACAATCAGTAAGCAGACCAAACATTTTCTTGACGCCCCAGAGATGGGGTTTTACATAAAAATTCTTAAAATACCTTTGACAGCCAAAATAAGCAACCAAGTCATTTTGAAAGAGGCGGGAGCCCGAAGACAAACTAATCACAGACATAAGAAGGAGACAGCAGTTATTTTTCGGCCATTTTATGAAAAAGGGGAAAGTGGAACATGTGGTGACCACTGGAAAGATCAGTGGAAGGAGGGATAGAGGAACACAACGAGAGAAGATTCTTGACATTCTTGTTGCATGACATGGAGGTGTGTTAGCACACGAACTAATACATGCTGCAGGAGATCGCAGATTGTGGCAAGGCCCACGCCAGTCGGCAAGGCACCTGATGATGATGATACACTATTCGCATTTGGCCAAATAGTTGGTCCCACCATTCATATTCGGCCGAATAGTGAAAATCCCTATTCGGTACAGCCCTAATTTATAATGATATTTAATAAGATGACTGTATTAGATTTATATTGATATTTAATGAAATGACCGTATTGGATTCATAATGATATTTAATGAGATGACCGTGTTGGATTTATAATACTAAATGAGATGACAATGATGGGTTAACATGATGTGTAATGAGACTGCTGGATTAGCAATGATGTTTAGTGAGTAACGATGTTGCCTTGGTAATGATGCTTGAGGAGGTGACAATGCTGAATGATGTTTAACTAGCTTACAATGTTGGCATGGTAATGATGTTTAATGAGATGGTAATTTCAGATACATGACGATGTTATTTAATGGGTCGCAAGGCTGCGTTAAAAATGGTGTCGTGTATGAGTCGACGGTACTGGTTTAACAATGATGCCCTTAGTGACGTAGCGTCTAGTCACTGGCCTACTGTCCGAAGATCATGATTCAAATCTGCATCGATTTACAACCTCCCCATCCCCCTTTCCTCTAAAGAGTGACCTTGACTCCCAGATAGACCCAGCCTAAAATTGGTACCAGTTAAAGTCATGGGAAGTAAAAGAAGCAGCTCTATAAAATATAGGCGTGGCATTATGTATATAAAAGGCTGGGAAAGGTCTCATATATTTTACCTCATTAAGTGACGATGCTAAATTACTAATGGCATCGTTCGATTAGGTGACATTATTGGTTTTAAAATGGTGCTGTTTAATGAGGTGACAGTGGTGGAATAATAATGACGTCTTTTGATAAGACGGCATTGTTGAATTCTTCCTCTTCTTCGCGTTCACCGGCTGTAAAAGGCGTTGGAAAGTTCTGGTTATTCGTCCACTTCTCGACTTTTGTCACGCTGGAGCACCTGAGTGTTGAGTGCACATCCGTTTAACAGATGCGGTTTATTTATATGCACACTGGTGATTCCTTGCCCCTCAGGCAGATGCATTCTGACTTCGAAGAAAGCTTCCAGTTAGTCGAATCTTACGACGATGTTTTTGAGCAGATAGTGGGTCTCCCCCCTCCCCCTTTCCACCCCTTCCCCTTACCTAAACCACACATACACACACAGTGGGGCCTTTGAACCCCACTGACAAACGCTCAATTAATAATGGCGTCGTTCAAAGGTATGGGATAATACTGGATTCATAAAGATCACACAGGATGTTATTTCACAATACTGACACAAATATTACGGCGTTCACTTTCCTGGTGTTGAAACAACACCTGGCTAGGGTTGTGGCACTACTCTGCTTGTATTGTTAGAGGCATAACCAGTGGATAGTCAGGCATAACCAGTGGCTAGTCAGGCATAACCAGTGGCTAGTCAGGCATAACCAGTGGCTAGTCAGGCATAACCAGTGGGTAGTCAGGCATAACCAGTGGCTAGTCAGGCATAACCAGTGGATAGTCAGGCATAACCAGTGGATAGTCAGGCATAACCAGTGGTTAGTCAGGCATAACCAGTGGGTAGTCAGGCATAACCAGTGGCTAGTCAGGCATAACCAGTGGCTAGTCAGGCATAACCAGTGGGTAGTCAGGCATAACCAGTGGCTAGTCAGGCATAACCAGTGGCTAGTCAGGCATAACCAGTGGATAGTCAGGCATAACCAGTGGATAGTCAGGCATAACCAGTGGTTAGTCAGGCATAACCAGTGGATAGTCAGGCATAACCAGTGGCTAGTCAGGCATAACCAGTGGCTAGTCAGGCATAACCAGTGGCTAGTCAGGCATAACCAGTGGGTAGTCAGGCATAACCAGTGGCTAGTCAGGCATAACCAGTGGATAGTCAGGCATAACCAGTGGATAGTCAGGCATAACCAGTGGTTAGTCAGGCATAACCAGTGGGTAGTCAGGCATAACCAGTGGCTAGTCAGGCATAACCAGTGGCTAGTCAGGCATAACCAGTGGGTAGTCAGGCATAACCAGTGGCTAGTCAGGCATAACCAGTGGCTAGTCAGGCATAACCAGTGGATAGTCAGGCATAACCAGTGGCTAGTCAGGCATAACCAGTGGCTAGTCAGGCATAACCAGTGGCTAGTCAGGCATAACCAGTGGGTAGTCAGGCATAACCAGTGGCTAGTCAGGCATAACCAGTGGATAGTCAGGCATAACCAGTGGATAGTCAGGCATAACCAGTGGTTAGTCAGGCATAACCAGTGGGTAGTCAGGCATAACCAGTGGCTAGTCAGGCATAACCAGTGGTTAGTCAGGCATAACCAGTGGTTAGTCAGGCATAACCAGTGGATAGTCAGTTATTTCTCCAACACATAGAGTTGCAAGATAAAAATCAAATTAAGGACTAATAAAATTCTGCAGATGTGGATTTGTAGAAGGAAACGTTACAATAAGGGCCATATATATCATCAGGACTATTACGTAAAAAGTTATAGAAGTAAAAAAACTATCTTTACTTATGCTTCATTGACTTATACGAAACCATTTGGCTGTGTAAAACATGTAGAAATAATCTAACTTTTGGAAATGCTAAACATAGATGGAAAAGATATACGAATTATAAAGAACATGTATTGGCAGCAGATAGCAGCTATAAGAATTAGTAACAATTTGGGAACATTTCAGAGCAAAAAGACAGGATTAAGACAAGGATGTGTACTATAACCTGATTTGTTTTTAAATACAAAATAATTTCATTACCAAACCAAAAATTTCAAACTAACACTAATACTGTGCCACACACCGACCAACGACAATATCCACACCAACAAAAACAACTTTCGTGACCGATTTCAGCGCCAAGATAGGGTCTGACAACAATCATCAATCATCAGTTCTCTTTATGCCTAGTGGCACATGAGGCTTCAGAGAGGACTTTTCATGCTTTCCTGTCCTGTGCATTCTTCAGTGCAGTTTTCCATGTCAGAGATGCCGCATTCAGGTCACTCAATCGTTCGTCTCCATGTTGTTTCTAGCCGCCCCTTCCTCTTTCCCTCTGGTGTCCACGTGAGAGCTGTTTTGGCAGGTATATCAGGATTCATTCTCATAACGTGGCCAAACCATTTTCATCTTCTCTTGGTTATCATACTGTCTAAAGTTTCTAGGTTTGTGAGTTGAAGTAATTTAGTGCTTGAGATTGTATCTGGCCAGAAAAGTTTGATAATTCAGCGTAGACAAGTTTGGTATAAGGTGGACAGCTTGTGTGCATCCTTTTTGGTCATTCACCAGCATTCTGCTCCATAAAGAAGAACTGATAAAATAATTATCTTGTAGAGTCGAAGTTTCGTTCCTCTGCAGTAAATGTTGGATTTCCAGATTTTCCCCATCCTTTCAAAAGCAGCTCTAGCTTTGTTCAGGCGTGACTGTATATCTTCCTCTGTCCCTCCCAGTAGGGACACCACGCTACCAAGATATGTGAAGTGTTCTACATATTTAAACGTTTTGTTATTTATGGTCAATTGTTGGTTTGGACTGTTTGTCATGATCTTAGTTTTCCTTGTATTTATTCTCAGTCCCACCGTTTCTGCTGTGCTGTGTAGTCTTATAATTTTTTTTTCTTGAATATGTTCATGTTGATGTGGTAGGAGTGATATTTGTTTTTTTTCCTTGAATATGTTCATGTTTATGTGGTAGGAGTGATATTTGTTTTTTTTTCTTGAAAATGTTTATGTGGTAGGAGTGATATTTGTTTTTTTTCCTTGAATATGTTCATGTTTATGTGGTAGGAGTGCTATATAATCTGCAAAATCCAGGTCCTCAAGCATGGTGAATAGAGTCTATCGTGTGCCTCTTAATGTCTTGTCTACTGTGTTCTTTAGTATCCAAGTCTGACAACAAGGATGTTGAAAAATACATGGGAGTTCACGGTCTAGGGGACGTGAATCAAAACGGAGAGAGGCTAACATAATTCTGTGAAATAGCAGATCTGATAATAGCAAGTTCCTTATTTACCCACAAAAATATAGATAAAATCACGTGGAACTCGCCAGATAACATAGATCATTTTTGTTCATAAATACAAGACATCAGAGCTTACAGAGGAGCAGATGTTGGCAGCGATCACAATCTTTGCATATCCAACCTAAACGTAACACTCAAGACTCTGCATAAATCACTCAGAAGCAAGAAAACAAACTTACAGTCGTTTCTGACAAAAGAACACCAAGCCCTACTTCTGCTACTAGTAATAATAATAATAGTAACAATGGCATGTTAATATAAAAATATGTTTTTGAGTCTGAATGAGTCTAAAATACATGTTTGAAAATAGAACCTCTCTATCCGGTTACAGGGACCAGTGACCCTTTTTTTTCACTTGTGTGGGTGTGTATGTGTGTGTGTGTATGTGTGTGGAAAGAAGGAACGTTGGTTTTTGAGGCCTAAGCGACAAGGTTCTGGCGCCCAATACAGCAAGTAAATAATTAAACGACAATTACTCAACGTTTCTTAAAGATATATATGGGCAATGAATAACAATAATGACTCAGTCACGCATATTTACTCTTTCAGTTAACATATAATCAACGGATTGAAATGTTGCCATTGGTGACTTAAGCTGTTGTTTCTGCAACCCTAAGCTGTTTTATGATACTTGTCCTGTTTTCTTGTCCGTTTCTGTGCAACCTGTAACGCATCCAGCAAACATGAATATTTCATGGCATCAGACTGGCTTCCCAGCAGAGCCAGAATGTTCTCTCAGTCACATCTACCAGGTCACAGTTCATTTGACCAACCGTGTTCCTAGCTTTAGCAAAACCAGTACTACAGCGCCCTCATTTATCATTTACTAGACGCTGGAGATTGAAGCCAGGGTATCTGTCTTTTTTGTTTTGTTTCTCCACCCCCCCCCCCCTCCCCAAGCTATCTCTCTCTCTGTCTCATTCTTTCTTTCTCTCTCGTTTGTGAACTAGCTGTGTATATTTTTATCTGCCTTCTGGTTTAGTTTATAATCCAAATGTTAACCCAGTAAATGCACTGACAGCTAAAAAAAAAGTCCATTACGAGAGAGTTTTACAAGCGACTTATATATTCTGTGTTACTGCTGCCTGTGGACCTCACGGTTCAAACAGCTTTAAATTTAAAGACGGTCCATATGTCTGTCAGCATCTCTATAATGCCCCAATCCCCCTTTTTTCTTCCATTTATTTTTATATTTATAAGTATTTGAGGACTGTCTACTTTCACTGCCAATCTGTAAATGTATAACAAAACCGCCATTCTCATACATCTGTTAGTCTGTAATTAGTTGATTCTGGACAATGTGTTGAAGACTCGATAATTTAAAAAAAAACTGCAGACAAAGTCCTAATCCCAGCAAGTCAGTTTTCAGTCAAGTCAAGAACGCTGTCCCGTCAGTGTCCTGCACACGACTGCAGATTCGTGTTTATATAGACAAATCGGCACGTTGGGTGACGTCATCAGCATTAGCCCTGCCGACCTGACTTCCCAGGACATTTTCTGGTAACCATTTGATGCTGGGCATAAATAACTGTTGCCTGTGTTGATTCCGGGCCTGGTCTTGGAGAGAAAACAATCCAGCGACTGCGTCGACTGCACCTTGAGAAGTCTATTGTTAAATGATCGAATGTTGGGCCGAAAGGTGCAGATATCACAGCCTAGTTGTAAACCTTAACAGAACGTCATCACTGGATTGATTACAAACTAACTGAACTGTCAGATAAGCTGTCAGACACTCAGCCAGTCAGTCGACTAACCGAACTATCAGAGAAAACATGTTCTAACCTAGAAAGCGGACAATCGTCTGACTAAGTAAAGAGACCCTAGTCTGTCTAACTAAGAAAACAGATCCTAGTCTATCTTAGAAAACAGAACCTAGTCTATCTGACAACGTAAACAGACCCTTGTCTATCTTAGAAAACAGACTAAGCTAACTTAGTGCTAAGTAAACATATCCTACGCTATGTTAATAAGAAAACAGACGCTAGTATATCTGACTAAAAAAAAAAAAAAACTCCCTAGTCTAAAGAACACAAACAACAGACCGTCGTCTGGCCACCAAGAAATAATCGACTATTGTCCTCATTATCCGCTCTTGACTCTCTAAACACTGCAGCAAGTCAGCCGGAAAGGCCATTTGTATTTGTTCTGATCATACCACGAAGCATTTACATGTTGAAGGGACGTTTTTTGTTGTGTTCATAATATGAATTTCACATGTGATGTAGTAAAAAACAAATACAGCCTGCTTTTTTAAGTTCCTTATTTCAGACTTTTCAAATTTCTCCCCTTCTTGTTTGTTAGATCCCTCCCCGCCCCAGAGAGCACCATGAATGTCACATAGAGACTCCACCAGAAGATGACGTCAGCAGTACCTGTGGTCAATGGCGTCCCATCAGGAAGCACTAGACCCGTGCGTCAAGGATCTGGCACTCAACGAGCAGGCCGGAAGGCTCGCATGAAAAATAGGGGCAGCCAAACGTGCAGCTCTGAGGACGAAGACCTCCACTCAGATGATAACCTTCGACCTTATGAGGAAGTGAAAGTGGCTCACCACGACAAGAAACTCGCTGGTCTTGGTAAGTTCGCAGATTATTCTAGATCATTAAGTCAAGATTAGGAAGTGGTTAGAACCTGATAACAGTGGCAATCAAGTGGCTTAAGTGAGTGTTTGTGTTGATGATGATGATGCATACCGACGCAGATCTGGTCTTTTTGACGTTTCTGTGTAACTAAACCAACGGTTCTCAACCTGCGGGTCGGGATCTTTTGTGTGTGTGTGTGGGTGGAACGACCCTTTCAGATGGATCGCATATGATCATCGGGAAACTCATATTCATTGACGTTCTGAAGGAAAATAATTGTTTAGGGGTCGCCACAGCATAAGGAAACCGTATTAAATGGACGCGGCTTTAGAAAGACTGATACCCACTGATCTAAACGGACGACTGCACAATCACATGGTAGAACAGCCATAGTGTTAATGTCGCAGAGACACCTGGAGTTGTGAACTGCGGTAGGATAGTTTCTCAGTGGTAGTGTATTCATAACACGCATACCTTGTCTGTTTCTCTGGCGTCCTGTGGCCAGTAGTATGTAAAATCAAAGAGCTTGATAATGATTGAGACAACGGTCTAGAGTGTTCCCTTGATAAACAGACGTGAAAATACATAGCGTATCTTGTCAACGTCTTCAAACTGGACATGCAAAACTGTAGTGTATAGCCTCAGATAGAATTAAATATTTCATATGTGCACGCCGGTATCGATATTTGTAGGCTTGTGTTGATATGTTTGCCCTGGTATCTTGACTGCTGCTCTGTTGTTACACCAGTGTTCTCCATACTGGCTTTCACATTTGAATAAGCACACGCTTGTGCACCTCATCATCATCATCATAGTCATCATAGCGATCTTCTGGGTTTAGACCTAGTGGAGTATATCATAGACTCTCAGTCAGAACATGCCGTGCTATAGTTTGCCATCTCTAGAAGCTCACTCTATTGTCCCCCATCTTATTCTCACATGCCTTCAACTCTCTTCTTTAACTGAGTGCGTGTGGCTTGCTGCCCCGTGTTTTTTTGTTTCAATTGAGTGAAAACCACATTCTGCTTACAGTATCATCATCAGGTGTTCTCAATGTGTATTCTGTTCAGTGCTGTCATCACCTTCTCATCACCTCTTGTATAACCTGCCTGTTAGCAAGTCATACTTTTCAAATTTTCTAACTTTTTTCTCTCTGAAACTTTACATGAGATAAATTATCCACTGCATTTCACGTTTACCGTCTAGCACTACCGTCTAGTTTCCTACGTGAAATAACTACCGCTATAAATGATAGCAAATAGCTGTCAGAAAGACGGGCTGTACAGATGGGCCATGGGACTAGAAAACACTAGAAAACACTTTGATATTGATTTACATCAGCAGATAATTTTAACTGATGGTGGAGGGAAAAACTGAGCTTAGGATGGAAAATGGAAACGAAGTGAATGCGCTAGTCGCCACAAAGATAGGCTGTAACAACAGGTGGGTTCTGAGGCAGTCGTGGTGTCCGTGTTAACAACAGGTGGGTTCTGAGGCAGTCATGGTGTCTGTGGTAACAACAGGTGGGTTCTGAGGCAGTCATGGTGTCCGTGGTAACAACAGGTGGGTTCTGAGGCAGTCATTGTGTCTGTGGTAACAACAGGTGGGTTCTGAGGCAGTCATGGTGTCCGTGGTAACAACAGATGGGTTCTGGGGCAGTCATGGTGTCTGTGGTAACAACAGGTGGGTTCTGAGGCAGTCATTGTGTCTGTAATTGGATGTTTTCATACAGATACTCATCACAGCCACGGATGGGATGATTACAAGGAAACTCGAAGTTTCTGTGACAGTCTCCAAGAAGATTGTGACACCCCGTTCTTGTGTTACTCATAACAAACACTGGTCAGATGGCAGGACATTCCACAAGTTTATTTACATAACTATATATGTCACAGTGAATGTTGCCACGTGCACCTATAGACACGTAGAGCGACAGCCAGCAGATCAGTGACAGTAGGGATGTAATGGGACATGCGAAAGTGCTTGTTTGACATCAGCAGGACGTTCTCACGTCTCTCTCTCTCCCCCTTTCTCTCTCTCTCTCTCTCTCTCTCTCTCTATATATATATATATATATATATATATATATATATATATATAAATACACCTCTGTAGCACTCTCACACACCTCTGTAGCACTCTCACACACCTCTGTAGCACTCTCCATATTGTTCCCCACCCCCTTCCTATTTTGCCTGTTTTGAAAATGTTTACAATCGAGTGCATGTTTTTGTCGGAATTCATGTTTACAAGATCCGTTGGGTTGTTACGGTTTTCTGTGATATTGTCGTGTTGTGCCAGATAACATTTATAGCTGGCTATTCAGCCACTCGGTGGTTTGCACAGCGACGTTCTCCTCTTTGTTTGCCATGTCCTGAAGTATGCTGCAGTCCGCGACAGTTTACTGTTGAATTCTTGGTCAATAGTTGTTCCTTCTCGTCTGCTAACCTTCTTGTTGCCATATACCCGTCTATAGTTGTGTCTCTTGTGGTCGGTACCAGTATCCGGCTGTTTTGTATTTTCTCACGTTTTCATGTATTCCCGCCTCCTGCACCACAGCGATAAGAGCATATTGTATGTACATGCGTGTGTTTGTCAGTTGGAATGTGTGAAACGATATTGACGTCAGTTATCTCCCCCCAGAGCACATTCTTTCTATAACAGGCATTACCTCCCCATTCCCCATTTCCACTTATGTCTGCTGTTTGCCAAGAAATCGATTCCAGGTTTTCCTGAGCCAGATAATTGCGCAAGTATTTTTGTGTGTGCTAAATTGCAAATTTGTGCGTTTGTTAATGCGCCTAAATGCCCGCTGCCTACGTTTTAAGTAGAATATAGTAACAATGAGTAGATGGGCCAGGAGGCCAGACAAATATACCACAAGTAGTCATAAACAAACGCAGTGTTTATGTGTGTACTGCAGCTTAGTCTGAGTTTAGCAGTGTTGAGAACATATACAATAGGTATATGCTGACAGTGTACACACTGACCGGCCAGTCATTAGATCCGCCAGTCCAGTTCAGTGCTGCCCAAACTAGAGACAGCAATACTACATGAGTCTGTGCGAGGACGGCTAGACCTCACTGACAGCTAGCTAAGTGTTACATTACACTGAAGTAATCGGTCATCTCCACTCCGTCGGTCAACAAAGTATACAAAGCTGGAAACCGTAATTCGTGTCTTTGTTGTAGTCACTGATTTTGTGTGTGTGTGTGTGTGTGTGTGTGTGTGTGTGCGTAATCTGTCCTGTTGAACTGCCATCCAGGATGCGACTTGTGAATCGCAAAGATGATCAAATCCTCATGTAGCAGCCCTAAATCGGAGCAACAGTCAGAAGTAGTCTAACACATTTTGAAAGCCATTGTTCGACCCCAAGTATGCGTACATTAGCTGATTTGTAACGACCGTTAGGGTGGTTCTGGGCCTAACTAAAGAGTGATATTGTGGTTCAAAGAACTTGGGTCATGGCTTCTTCTTCTTCTTCTTCACGTTTGCCCGCTGTAAATTTTGGCGGAAATTGTATGATTATTGATCCACAACTGGACTCTGGTCTTCTTGTAGAACTTACAGTTTGCCTGCATATTCATTTTACTGATCTGTCTTATGTGTGTGCAGACTCTTGGTTACTTGCCTCTTAGGCAGATGCATTTCGACTTAAAAGGAAACCCTTTATTAGTCGACTCTTACAATATGTTTGTTAGGGAGGCCGTGGGTTTATGCCACCCACGCCCCCCCCCCCCCAAACCCCATTAAGGAGCCACAGAAGCCACTCCGGAAGGGGTCACAGCAAGGAGGTATTTCATCTTCTTGAGATAAACCTTGGAAGCTAACGGACGACGTTACAACACCACCAATATGAGAATGCTGATATTCCTATTAAATTAATCTTGTATACCACCTCTATATTACAGACCATATTTAAGACCTTGATTCACAGAGACGGTACATGAATATGCTTCTACAAAACTTTCGTAAACAGGTTAAAGCTGTACTTACAACAGAGCTAGAAAGTATGTGTAAGCCAGCATAAGCCTGGAGAAAGGCAGATTTGTGCATTGCTGACAAAATCTAATTAGTCCATACAATGATCAATTACTAGACATCGCTGAGGAAATCACCCCGACACTCAACCAAGCCCCACGAGAGTAACGAAATCCCTCTGCATTAAAGCAACCACAACAATCAACTGCCCCAGCTGGGAGCACTAAAACAGAACAGACTGCAGTCGATCCCTCACCCTGAGTCTACCAGTCACTTACAACGACATCAGTTGGCTCTTCTCTCTTTTGTTCTCAAAATGGCATTTCTGCTGCTATGAGTGGGGTGTTTATCACACTGTGCTGAATGGCCAAGCCTCATCTGGGTACAACACAATTACATGCTTTGTATAGAGATTTAACACATTATTTCTCATGGCAATTATATGTTTAGGATCTCACAGAATTCAGCTTTTCCCATAATGATTTTAATTATGTTATCACATTCATTAACAGTATAAGTAAAGACGTCAGTTAAGCTTAGTTAGTTAGTTAGTCTTTCCTCTTGTGTCGAGTGCGGCACATAGGGCAGAGGTCATGACTCTCCATGCATGGCGGTTCGTTGCAATCTGTTGTAGGTCTTGGATGTTTGAGTGGCCCATGAGCGAGCCTTCCCTGATGATAGTTCTACGTAGGGTTTCCCTTAGTCTTCCACGAGATCTTTTTCCCTGTGGTGTCCAAATGAGGGCTTGGTAAGGAAATCTTGATTTATCCATTCTAAGGGCGTGGCCGACATAGTTCCAGCGACGTTTTCGTATAAAATTAGACACATACTCTTGCCTGGATTCTTGTTGAAATTTAGTATTCTTCTAAGGCATTTATTAGTTAAGCTTAGGAACGAATATATTAGTAATATCAGCGAACTATATTTTGCCAATGACCTGGTAGCATATACAGCCGTGACATTTCAACAAACTGCAACATCTCTCATCCACGAGTGAACAAGGTAAAACGGATGATAAGAGAATCAACACTGAAAAGGTAGAATCAGTGTCAAAAGAAGAACAGAAACAGGTTTAATAAAGAGTATTAAAAGGTAATATAAAAGGTATTAAACAGGAATCTGAGTATAGGGACATCAAGACAAATACAGAAAATACACACATACAGAAAACCACATCAATATGGTATCAGTGAAACGACAAAAAGAAGAAGAAGAGGAAGAAGAAAAAGAAGAAGAAGACGACGGCGATGATGGTCGCCCTTATTAGAAGCAAATAATCCGCATTCTTTAGACAGGACACGGGTAGTGTAGGTATAGCAATGGATCGTTTTGTTTCGTTTATTTTGCTATACATTTTCCCCAGTAACTATAGACGCGATTGCGACCCGAAAATGCAAAACCAATTATCTGTTATTGAGAAATTATTTTTCTATGCTCTTTCCGTGAAAGATAAAATCGGAACAGTTATTAGGAGTTATTGGAGAGATGCCAGGCTTTGACCTGAGAAGGTTTTGACGCCGCTAAAATAAATCGATTTTTTTGTTTGGCGGTACGCAGTGAATTAACGGTTAGTAATTTCGTAAATATCTTCTTAATTAGCCAGATTACCGCAATGTGTGTTGTATTTTTGAATTCTGTGTTAATTTTTATATAAGTGTGTGAAATTTCACAAACATTGGCAAATGCGCAGATGTGTAAAAAAAATTGTTTAGTGGCATCACTTTTTTCCCTTTAAATCCAATAACGGTAAGTAATTTCGTAAATATCTTTTAATTAGCCAGATTACCGCAATGTATGTTGTATTTTTGAATTCTGCGTTAATTTTTATATAAGTGTGTGAAATTTCACAAACATTAGCAAATGCGCAGATGTTTTACAAAATTGTTTAGTGGCATCATTGTTTTCGCTCTAAATCCAATAACGGTAAGTAATTTCGTAAATATCTTTTTAATTAGCCAGATTACCGCAATTTGTATTGTATTTTTAAATTCTGCGTTTATTTTTATATAAGTGTGTGAAATTTCACAAACATTGGCAAATGCACAGATGTTTAAAAAAATTGTTTAGTGGCATCACTGTTTTCGCTTTTAATCCAATATGTTTGCACTAGGAGACCGTTTTTCCCGCTTTATAATTACCTTAAAATAATTATTAAATTAACTAACGTTATTTGAATCATTAAAACAAATCCACAACCATTGTAGCATTTGTTCATGCATCTGTCATTATTTAGAGCCCTTCATATTCTCTGTTGGATTTTTTTTTTTTCCTGATCACCCCCAAATCTGAATAATTAATTTCGGACATCATTGCGCATTTTCTAAGATGATTCTTTAGTAATTAACTTCGGATACTTAGTAAATTATTAATGTTAAGTGAGCTACTTTTTAAACATCTAAAACTTTTGTAGCATTTTTTAAATGCGTCTGTTATTATTTAGAATCTACGGAATTTTCTGTCGGAATTGGTAAATCTAAGTGGTCGAGAAACAACAGCAGCGCTGACAGTGTTCCCGTCTATCAGGCCTGCCAGTACTTGGGCTTTTCTTCAAGAACTGGGTTTTAATACGACACCTTGGGTTAAGATTTTGGAATCTAGTTTTTTTTTTTTTATTTTTTAACATATATATCCTTATATAAAAGTGGGTAATTGTTTCATTTCGTAACTATAAAATTAACTATAAAATATGTACTATTTATAATTTTTTTTCTCCCTTATATATTGCTTGGATTTTTGGTAAGCTGTCACATACCGCTCGTGTGGCGCGCCTGATTTAAGGATTTCTCCTTTAGAACCAACAGCACTCTGAAATAAAATAATGTTGAGGCGTCGACTCGTATTGGTCTAAGGGATATCCCGTGGCCAATAAACTTATTTCTGGAGTAGGACAACTCAAGTTCTGGCACTACAGAATATCTAACAATCCTAGGCGCAACTTGGCTGGACACCCCCACTACTATAAAAAGATAGCCCCCAGGCTATGATAGTGTACTACCACAGCCATGTTAACACAGATTACACTTACTAATCACACAAACATAACAGCTAGACAGTTTGAACAGTAAATGATGGACACTCAAGTCAAAAATAAACTTTCCAAACATGTAATAAATGTAACACATACATTATATAAGAATCAGCAAAGAACTGCAAGAACCCAGAGTGATAGGAAGGACCAAAACTTCAAAATAGATTTGACTGAATGTGTAAGAGATTCCCAAGGTCCGCCTAGATCATCATTATGATCATGTGGACGATTAACAGTGAAGCCCGACAGTAAACCAATTATTGACCACACTTATCTGAATGCCTGATTTCTTGAACTTGCTGGATGTTCAGTCACTCTGTTGTTACGTTGAAGACAGTCCTACACTAGACACTCGAACACTGGAGATACACCCAAGCTCCTGGAGAGGTTCTCGGGTACTAAGTCAATCACTTGAGGCACAAACAAGCTTCCGGATAAATGATGGTGAAGGTACAACACCCATAATGTTGTCTGTAGACCAACTGGAGGATTTCCTTAATAGATGACAAAAGTTTGGTTTACAATTGGATGCCCACCACTGGCATGGACATAGATGACTTCCTAGTTGGTGGTTTTGTGGACCGCCGATTCACTGCCTGGGTGGTTTTGTGGACCGCCGATTCACTGCCTGGCCTCCAAGGAGATATCATCCTGTATCAAGAAGGAACTCATAATTAACAGTCATCTCAGTGGTTACATGTCAAGCTCAGTTTATTAACATCCACATTAGTAATTAATCAGAGGACAGCTCTCGGGATAATGAGACAGCATAAGTCTCTAAATATCATCTCAGTTGTTTGCAGTCAGTAACAGCGACAGAGTGGAGACATATAGACTAACATAGAACATCAACTCTCCTCGCCCACCTCTCACATATATATATTTTATACCTCCACATTCTACCCACTGCACACCCAGTGTTGTTGTGTAAAAAAAAACACTCTGACGTCACAGTGCCTAGCTGGCTGAAGTGTGTCACAGTTAAATATATCCGCTAAACGACACAAACTCTGTCGGCTGGTTAGAAAATAATTAACTTGCTGAGTTTGATATATTTATAATGTTATGGGTCAGGTAGGGCACAAACTATTAGCCTGCGAAGGGAAAGATTTGATTTCAGGGGCTTGAGTGTCTGGACACCAAGAATGGCTTAGTTCTGTGCGGTCACACAGCTGAATCTTTCCTCACTGCAGCAGCGGCTAACTTAATAGAGTCATATATCATGGTGCTCGTAAACTATAATCAACTTACCCAAGCTTAGGAATCCTTCAAAGATTAAACTGGTATTTTTAATGCGCCAAGATTTAATCAGAGAGGTGACATACTTCTGCACACCTAGGAAGTCAGGCAAAGAATGATCCGGCCTGCTCTCGCTTGGCGTCTCTAAAAAAAAAAGTCCCGTATAAGTACACCAAGGAGTAAAAAGGTTTCCAGGAATTCGGAATATTATTCCAGAAAATATCTATCCCACAGTTGCAAGTTTGAAAGTGTAGACTTTTCAAAACAACTAGAGGGTGTAGAAATATCTATTCCACCAGATAGAGGTATATATCAATATACCCACCGGACGGGTTTAAATTTGAAATGTGACCTGCCCGCTAGGGGCGTCAACGTCACGACTACTCTACTGTGCAGGGTTTGGTTGATTCACTACGTGACATAAGCTTAGCTTCAGGTTTGACAAAAATCCCATTGGCAACCCTCCCATGCTTGGCTGTCCACGTGTGGCTGCTATAGATCCATTTCTTACATTCAATGCTGGGTGGACATGGGAGCCAAGGTCATTTTTGAAAGAAAATAAAATGCAACCTGACCTGATTCCCAGAAATTAACACACGTGTTGTGTTTGCCCTGTTGTTAACCTTGTCACCGACCCATTATAAAAACAGGACGTGTACTACCAGTCGCTCAGCTCATGTTTTCTTCTACCATACAGAACCGAGAGTTGGGGGAGAGGGAGTAGAAGATTGAGAGAAAGTTGAGAAAGAGAGGGAGCAGGAGGAGGAGAGAAGAAAAAAAAAGAGACTAAGAAAAAGTCGACACTGAGACATGGGGAAAAAGAAAGGAAAGGAAAAAGAAAGAAAGAGGAGGAGAGTTACCAGGGAAAAAAGGTAGCAGGAAGGGGGGGGGGGTGCGGCCATCCCGGTATCATCACTGTCCGGCGGGGGGGGGGGGGTGGAGTGCAACCACCCCGGGTGTCATTACTGTGCGGAGATATGACCACCCCGGGTGACATCGCTGTTGGGGGGGGGGGGTGGGGTGGGGGGGGGGTCCGGTATTTGTTAATAAGGTCACGTCAACTGACATTGGCACATTTATATGATCTTTATGTTCGCCTTGCCAGGACACACAATATGATATGTATTAAGCCAGGCTGGTTGGCAGACAACTGTAAATGTATAAGGTTTTAGATGAAAAATAATCAGCCTGCAGACATTTTCATATGTTAAATAGGCGCATATCGTAGTGTATGTAATTGAGACATGCATAAACGGTTAGATCGCACTGTCCCGATTCTAGCAATATATGGTTGCTAAGGGATTCGTTCAGAAACAAACAAGTTATTGCCGTAAAATGCAAACATTGAGTCATTTCATCTTACTTGGTCGCAGGCGAGAATCCATGTTTTATGCATTTCCATTATAATTTTTCTGTGGTGGTATCCGCCACTAAAATGTTAATATCTCTGCTTAGAATCGACTTACAGGCTTAAATGAGGTACCATTGGATTTGTAATTTTAATCTTTATCTAGCTGTTATAATTTCGTAAGTAAAAAAATCAAAAAATAAAACTTCACTACCATCCATAAGGGTAGCGAACAGTGTGTGGTGTCGTGATATCAGCACCAAGAAATATCTCATTCAAAATAGTAATTCCTGCCTGTCTGCGGCCACAAGCAAACACTTTTATCTCCCTTGAGCTGCCTTATGGTACCAGAGGAAGTGAGGAAAAAGGAGCAGATTTTTGGTTCTAATCTGCCGTCCAATGCTAAGATTGTGTCATTATAGTTGACACTGTTCTTGTTTTTAACATCCTGGTAGATGCTAAGATTGGGTCGCTATATTTAAAGCGATTCTTGTTTTTAACATCCAGGCAGATGCTAAGACTTAGTCGCTTTTTTTTTTTTTTAAGTGATTCTTATTGGTCTGATCTTTTATCTCATGCTAAAATTTGCCATTATAATTGAAGCGATTCACTTGTTTCGGATTTTCCCTGTTAAACTAGGATATTGCATTGTGGTATCCAAGTCTTGTTTCTTGAAGATGGCAGTGATTTATGTTTTCATATAATTTTGTCTTCTTCTTTTCACTCGTCAGCGTGACGAAACTGTGTGGTGCCTGTTTACAGCAAAGCTGTCACATTTGACTTCATCGAGCATTTGTTGACCGGATCAACTTCCCGTATATACAGTTTAATTTCAAAAATACTTTATTACTGCGTTCGTCCGCTAAATATTGATCCCCTTTTATTGTCCAGATAGTGTAAGGCATTATCTGCATAGTGGATTATATCGGAGATACTTCTCAAATCCTGGGACCTTTTATTGTACCCACTCAGGGGAAATGCGAGACGGATTTACAATCATCGGATTTTTAACTCTTCGCTTGCTGCTAAAGATGAGGACGGAGCGCTTATGAGGGTTCCTGAGTGCTGTGATGTCAATTCTGAATTCAACATTCAACAACATTCAACATTCAGGCAGAACAACAACCTCAGCTCTGATACCACTTTCCATTATGTTTATGTTTCTTGTGTCCACTGTTTTGTTGGTCATCATACTTGTCCACTGTTTTGTTGGTCATCATACTTGTCCACTGTGTAGTTGGTCATCATACTTGTCCACTGTGTAGTTGGTCATCATACTTGTCCACTGTTTTGTTGGTCATCATACTTGTCCACTGTGTAGTTGGTCATCATACTTGTCCACTTGTCGTTGGTCATCATACTTGTCCACTGTTTTGTTGGTCATCATACTTGTCCACTGTTTTGTTGGTCATCATACTTGTCCACTGTTTTGTTGGTCATCATACTTGTCCACTGTGTAGTTGGTCATCATACTTGTCCACTGTTTTGTTGGTCATCATACTTGTCCACTGTGTAGTTGGTCATCATACTTGTCCACTTGTCGTTGGTCATCATACTTGTCCACTGTTTTGTTGGTCATCATACTTGTCCACTTGTCGTTGGTCATCATACTTGTCCACTGTTTTGTTGGTCATCATACTTGTCCACTGTTTTGTTGGTCATCATACTTGTCCACCGTTTTGTTGGTCATCATACTTGTCCACTGTTTTGTTGGTCATCATACTTGTCCACTGTTTTGTTGGTCATCATACTTGTCCACTGTTTTGTTGGTCATCATACTTGTCCACTTGTCGTTGGTCATCATACTTGTCCACCGTGTAGTTGGTCATCATACTTGTCCACCTGTCGTTGGTCATCATACTTGTCGTTGGTCATCATACTTGTCCACTGTGTAGTTGGTCATCATACTTGTCCACAACCTTCTGCTCCGTGTACTGCCAGTTACTGCTGATACCTATGTTCTGCCATGCCAGGAGGCCAGACTGTTCAACATCTGTATTCTTTGTCTTTACCGTCTCTCCCCTACAGCTTCACTCTTATCTACATAAGATCTTATAATATGTTCTAAAAAGTGACTATTCGCTTCTAGTACGGGTAGTCATTTTCTTTGTACAATCTTGAGAAACATAATTGGTGCATTTGTGTCCATGGCCCCAATTTAAAGGGGGGGGGGGGGGAGGGGATAGAATCAGAATAGACCCACTGCCCCTAACCCCTAGAAGTCTGTTGTAAAAGTCATCTGATTAGGTGTTTCTTCACAGTCGGCTTCTCTAAGAGGACATGTATCAACAGTATGCATACAAATAAGCCAGATTTGTAAAACGGGTATGCATGCAAAACTCAGGTTCTAGAACTAAATAAAGGCCAGAAGTGGACGAACAACCACAACATTGCACTGGAGTTTACAACGGGTAATGCTAAGAAGAAGAGGAAGAGTGTTCACAATGTTCTTCTAATTCTGGCATAAAACCCCATCTGACCGGCTTGCAGACAATGTCTCTACTTGATGTGATATGTTTGTCGGCGCATTCTGTTTACAGTCGACGTGTAGTTCACTGGTTCCATTTCATGATTAGCTGATTTTCTGTGGTCCTTGAACAAATGTATGGGGTCCTTGAACAAATGTATGGGGTCCTTGAACAAATGTATGGGGTCCTTGAACAAATGTATGGGGTCCTTGTTGTCACTTACTCATCAAACTGGGAACCACTGGTGTAGCTACTTACAGCCATCATGGGGTCCTTGTTGGTTTTGATAGTTGCCAGTTTGTTCATGACGGACCATCTCTTGCCTGCCATCAACCTGCCTGCTGACCCAGATCCGACCAGCTGCTGTTCATGACAGACCATCTTTTGCCTGCCATCAACCTGCCTGCTGACCCAGATCCGACCAGCTGCTGTTCATGACGGACCATCTTTTGCCTGCCATAAACCTGCCTGCTGACCCAGATCCGACCAGCTGCTGTTAATGACGGACCATCTTTTGCCTGCCATCAACCTGCCTGCTGACCCAGATCCGACCAGCTGCTGTTCATGACGGACCATCTTTTGCCTGCCATCAACCTGCCTGCTGACCCAGATCCGACCAGCTGCTGTTCATGACGGACCATCTTTTGCCTGCCATCAACCTGCCTGCTGACCCAGATCCGACCAGCTGCTGTTCATGACGGACCATCTTTTGCCTGCCATCAACCTGCCTGCTGACCCAGATCCGACCAGCTGCTGTTCATGACGGACCATCTTTTGCCTGCCATCAACCTGCCTGCTGACCCAGATCCGACCAGCTGCTTCACACTTTACATTTAACGCAACAAATAGAGACTGAACTAGTAGAATTAATGATTACAAATAAAATTAAAGTCATGGGGATATCGGATATAAGAAGAAGAGCGTCATGGAGAGGCATCCAACCGAATGAGACTGACCAACATGGTGTGGACTTTATCATTGCACCTTAAAATAGCTAAATGTATACTAGAAACAGACTACATATCAGAAAGAATTAGGCTAGTACCAGGCAGGAAAAAGTTAACATATACATCTAAATATACGCTCCATGTAATGATACATACAAGCTTGACTAAAGAATATAATTCTTTTGACAATTTAGGTGAAACCATCAGTAAAATTCAAGACACTGACAGCTTGTACATACTGGGGGATTTTAATGGAAGAGGTGGACAGTGCAGAACACCATGGCAGGGATATCTGGGACCCTTCAGCGAAACAACAACTGAATATCATTCTAACGGAGAACAACTGCTGAATCTATTTGCAGAACATGACTTGGTTATCAGTAACATCTGTTATCAACATCAAAGAAGTCAGATATTAACATGGTATAGATGGAACAACTGAAATCAAGCATCACAGATTGATTTTATGTTGACAAGAAGGAGAGAGAGATGGAGCATAAAGAATTCCAGGGCCATCCTAAACGCACTAATAGATTCAGACCATAGACCAGTGGTACACCCAAAAAACAATTCAACAAGCAGAGGTAATAAACTTTGTGAAACTAAAAGATAAAGAAGTGCAGAAGAAATAAATAGAGCAGCCAGAATCTCCTTCAACACCCTTACAGAAGCAAACAACATAGAAGATGAGTGGCAGACTTTTAAAACATGCATCCTGAACACGGTGAAAGAAAACTGTGGTCTCAAAAAGCTTGGCACTTATAGAAAACATACAGTGTGGTGAAGTGAAGATGTTAACATTTATATCCAGGTAAAAGTACAAATGTTTTCATAACTGGCAGAAGACAAAATCAGATGAAGACTTCGTCAGCGATAGAAGAACTAGAAAAGACAGCAAAATGAAAGTGAAAGCGGCAAAATCAAAATCTTGGGCAAACTATGGAGAACAGGTAGCAAAATTATGTACTGAGTCACCAAGCAAGTTTTACAGAAGTGTCAAAGCAAAGAGACTGACGAAGACAAGTTCAACCCCTCCACTGTTATTAACAGCAAGAGTAAGAAACCACTCACCAGCAGTCAAGATATTAAAGACAGATGGAAGGAATATTTCAGTAAGCTGCTAAACTGTGGAACACCGTATGAAGCACCAAACCAAAATAAATTAGCAAAAGACCATGAACCAAAGATTCAGAAATCTGAAGTTGAAAATGCCCTTAAGCAGTAAAAGGAACAAGGCAGCGGGAATATATGGTATTACAACAGAAATTCTCTTTGCATGTAAAACAACAGCAACAGCTCGGTTAACCAGAATCTTTAACATGGCTTGAGAGGCAGGGAAAGTTTCAAGTGACTGGCAGAGAGCAATCAATGTCCCCATTTGGAAGAATAAATGGGACAAAAGAGACTGTGAAACATACAGGGGCATCTCCATCCTGAGCTATACTGGAAAGATGTTTGCAAAAATTTTGGAACTTAGAGCTCGGACAGTACTAGAGACCTAGTTAAATAAGAGACAGTTCAGTTTCAGGAAGGGAAAGAGCTGTACAAATTCAATATTTTCTTTAAGGCAGATATGCGAGCAGTCTATTAAATATAATAGAAGTCATTTTATTTTTATAGATTGAGAGAAGGCATTCGATCGAGTCAACAGATGCAAACTATGGACAATTCTAGAAGATTATGGTATTTAAGATCAACAGTTGGGAAACATTATGGCTTTTTACCAAGATAGTCAGTGCAGAGAAAGAACAACGAAAGGAATGACAGACTGGTTTCCCATCTCATCAGGTGTCAGACAGGGATGTGTCCTCTCACCATTGCTATTTATTACTTACATGGATAGAATGACACAGGAGTCTAATACAGACACTGCAGAAATCAATACACTTCTTTTTTGCAGATAATCAGTGTAATACACCACCAAGAACAGAATTGACAACACCATATTGGCTCCTTATATCAAGCCTCACAAAGTATAACATGAGAATAAACACAGCGAAAACTGTGGTAATGAGGATAGGCAGGAAACATAATATCATGAACATTCATGTTAACGGTACTACAATCAAACAAGTGCGAAAATTCAAATGTTTAGGAAGCATATTTACGAGGATGGCAAAACTCTATTGAGAGATAAAAGCCATAGTACAGAAGGCAACTGCTGTCGCCTACCAGTTAGCCCCACTGCTTAGACAACCAAATATCTCCCTTCCAGCAAAACAGCAAATAATTAATAGCAGCTTTATCCCTAATTTGTGTTAATAGTGCCGATCACACAAATTAGGGCACTATAACAAAAAATAACTACATGTGAAAAACGCTGTTCCGCAAGGTCACTAACACCACTATGCGAGACAGGGTTACGAATACCAGCATTCGAGAGAAAGTTGGAATAAGGCCATTTTGGGATTATATTGACTGAAAAAGAATGAAATGGCTCGGCCATCAAGTGAGAATGAAGCCAGACTAGACTGCATATGATACCTTACAGTAGAACATCAAGGAGGAAGGCGAGAGGAAAACCAAGAAAGAGATCCATAGATGGTGTAGATTAAACCTGCTAAAGGTTGAACATATCCATCACTCAAGCCACCCGAGAAGCACAAGACAAATACAGAAAACCACAACCTGGTAACAGTGACGACAAAAGAAGAAGAAAAAGAAGAATGTTTTAAAAATTCCACTTAAAAGTGAAAATGCTCCATTTTTCTGCTCTCATATCTAGTATTCTAAGACTGCAGCTACTCATGGACACACGTGAGATAATTGACTGTACTGTACAGAAAGACTGGAGCAAGTAATTCGCTAGAGCTAGCACACGTCTTATAGTATTTATTATTTTCTGGGTACAACTCACGTTTTCGGGCCCATGGAGGCCGTGATTACCCTTTCATTGATGCGTCCTAACCTTTCACACGCTTGACTTTTTCTTACAGGGGTGTCCTGTTGTTTTGTTTTGTCTAGTGACACTCTGTGGTGATACCTGGGCTAGGGTTGTTCCTTAGCGGGGTTGGGGTTAAGACCAATATAGATGTAATGGGGTCGTTACAAGTGGCGGTAACATTGTGTAGTATGGAACGGGGGATATCGTCGGTGGCAGTGTAGGAGACTATGCAACCTGACACCCCTGTGAGAGAAAGTTGCGCATGTAAAAGGTTAAGACACACCAATGAATGGCTAATAACAGAGTCCCTGGCCCCGAAAACATGGGTTGTACCATTGTCTTAAATAACTAGTAACACATGTTTTCGCATTAGGAACTACATTTCCTGCGACACTTAGTTTGACAATTTTCTTTTTTACACAGTGCTTGATGATGTTATTGTTAGCAAATTTCTTCTATGTATCTTCTACTACTAATGTTACTACATTTCCTATACATACATACTGTGTGCTTTTACTGTAAGAAAATGTCTTTTACATACATACTGTGTGTTATTATTGTTAGCACAGATCTTCTACTACACATGTATTTACTAATGTTGATGTTAGTGTTGGGTTTAAGTATCAGCACAGATCTTCTACCACAGATGTATTCACTAATGTTAGTGTTGGGTTTAGGTATCAGCACAGATCTTCTACCAGAGATGTATTCACTAATGTTAGTGTTGGGTTTAGGTATCAGCACAGATCTTCTACCACAGATGTATTCACTAATGTTAGTGTTGGGTTTAGGTATTAGCACAGTTCTTCTACCACAGATGTATTCATTAATGTTAGTGTTGGGTTTAGGTATCAGCACATAACTTCTACCACAGATGTAATTACTAATGTTAGTGTTGGGTTTAGGTATCAGCACAGATCTTCTACCACAGATGTATTCACTAATGTTAGTGTTGGGTTTAGGTATCAGCACAGATCTTCTACCACAGATGTATTCACTAATGTTAGTGTTGGGTTTATATCAGCACAAATCTTCTACCACAGATGTATTCACTAATGTTAGTGTTGGGTTTAGGTATCAGCACAGATCTTCTACCACAGATGTATTTACTAATGTTAGTGTTGGGTTTAAGTATCAGCACATAACTTCTACCACAGATGTATTCACTAATGTTAGTGTTGGGTTTAGGTATCAGCACAGATCTTCTACCACAGATGTAATTACTAATGTTAGTGTTGGGTTTAATATCAGTACAGATCTTCTACCACGGATGTATTCAATAATGTTAGTGTTGGGTTTAGGTATTAGCACAGATCTTCTACCACAGATGTAATTACTAATGTTAGTGTTGGGTTTAATATCAGTACAGATCTTCTACCACAGATGTATTCACTAATGTTAGTGTTGGGTTTAGGTATCAGCACAGAACTTCTACCACAGATGTATTCACTAATGTTAGTGTTGGGTTTAGGTATCAGCACAGATCTTCTACCACAGATGTATTCACTAATGTTAGTGTTGGGTTTAGGTATCAGCACAGATCTTCTACCAGAGATGTATTTACTAATGTTAGTGTTGGGTTTAGGTATCAGCACAGATCTTCTACCAGAGATGTATTCACTAATGTTAGTGTTGGGTTTAGGTATCAGCACAGATCTTCTACCACAGATGTATTCACTAATGTTAGTGTTGGGTTTAGGTATCAGCACAGATCTTCTACCACAGATGTATTCACTAATGTTAGTGTTGGGTTTAGGTATCAGCACAGATCTTCTACCAGAGATGTATTCACTAATGTTAGTGTTGGGTTTAGGTATCAGCACAGAACTTCTACCACAGATGTATTCACTAATGTTAGTGTTGGGTTTAGGTATCAGCACAGATCTTCTACCACAGATGTATTTACTAATGTTAGTGTTGGGTTTAGATATCAGCACAGTTCTTCTACCACAGATGTATTCACTAATGTTAGTGTTGGGTTTAGGTATCAGCACATAACTTCTACCACAGATGTAATTACTAATGTTAGTGTTAGGTTTAGGTATCAGCACAGAACTTCTACCACAGATGTATTCAATAATGTTAGTGTTGGGTTTAGGTATTAGCACAAATCTTCTACCACAGATGTATTCACTAATGTTAGTGTTGGGTTTAGATATCAGCACAGATCTTCTACCACAGATGTATTCACTAATGTTAGTGTTGGGTTTAGGTATCAGCACAGAACTTCTACCACAGATGTATTCAATAATGTTAGTGTTGGGTTTAGGTATTAGCACAAATCTTCTACCACAGATGTATTCACTAATGTTAGTGTTGGGTTTAGGTATTAGCACAAATCTTCTACCACAGATGTATTCACTAATGTTAGTGTTGGGTTTAGGTATTAGCACAGATCTTCTACCACAGATGTATTCACTAATGTTAGTGTTGGGTTTAGGTATTAGCACAAATCTTCTACCACAGATGTATTCACTAATGTTAGTGTTGGGTTTAGGTATCAGCACAGATCTTCTACCACAGATGTATTTACTAATGTTAGTGTTGGGTTTAGATATCAGCACAGTTCTTCTACCACAGATGTATTTACTAATGTTAGTGTTGGGTTTAGATATCAGCACAGTTCTTCTACCACAGATGTATTTACTAATGTTAGTGTTGGGTTTAGGTATCAGCACATAACTTCTACCACAGATGTAATTACTAATGTTAGTGTTGGGTTTAGATATCAGCACAGTTCTTCTACCACAGATGTATTCACTAATGTTAGTGTTGGGTTTAGATATCAGCACAGATCTTCTACCACAGATGTATTCACTAATGTTAGTGTTGGGTTTAGGTATCAGCACATAACTTCTACCACAGATGTAATTACTAATGTTAGTGTTAGGTTTAGGTATCAGCACAGAACTTCTACCACAGATGTATTCACTATTGTTAGTGTTGGGTTTAGGTATCAGCACATAACTTCTACCACAGATGTAATTACTAATGTTAGTGTTAGGTTTAGGTATCAGCACAGAACTTCTACCACAGATGTATTCACTATTGCTAGTGTTGGGTTTAAGTATCAGCACATAACTTCTACCACAGATGTATTCACTAATGTTAGTGTTGGGTTTAGGTATCAGCACAGATCTTCTACCACAGATGTATTCACTAATGTTAGTGTTGGGTTTAGGTATCAGCACATAACTTCTACCACAGATGTAATTACTAATGTTAGTGTTGGGTTTAGGTATCAGCACAGAACTTCTACCACAGATGTATTCAATAATGTTAGTGTTGGGTTTAGGTATTAGCACAAATCTTCTACCACAGATGTATTCACTAATGTTAGTGTTGGGTTTAGGTATTAGCACAAATCTTCTACCACAGATGTATTCACTAATGTTAGTGTTGGGTTTAGGTATCAGCACAGATCTTCTACCACAGATGTATTCACTAATGTTAGTGTTGGGTTTAGGTATTAGCACAGTTCTTCTACCAGAGATGTATTCACTAATGTTAGTGTTGGGTTTAGGTATCAGCACATAACTTCTACCACAGATGTATTCACTAATGTTAGTGTTGGGTTTAGGTATCAGCACAGATCTTCTACCACAGATGTATTCAATAATGTTAGTGTTGGGTTTAGGTATTAGCACAAATCTTCTACCACAGATGTATTCAATAATGTTAGTGTTGGGTTTAGATATCAGCACATAACTTCTACCACAGATGTATTCAATAATGTTAGGGTTGGGTTTAGGTATCAGCACAGTTCTTCTACCACAGATGTATTCACTAATGTTAGTGTTGGGTTTAGGTATTAGCACATAACTTCTACCGCAGATGTATTCAATAATGTTAGTGTTGGGTTTAGATATCAGCACAAATCTTCTACCACAGATGTATATACTAATGTTAGTGTTGGGTTTAGGTATCAGCACAGTTAAGGCCTCATAATCTGCAGGGGCATACAAATTTCATTTTTTTTTTCATCACAAATGCAGTTTTCTTTTAATATATATATTGTTTTAAATGTCTGCTTCTATCTTCATGCATATAAAAAGCGACAGTAAATATGTTGACGGCATAATCAGTGAGTTTGCGACTATGAAATTAAGAAAAACATATTTAACGTTGTAAAACAGAGCTTTGTTGGCGACAGTAAAATATAATTTCTGTAATTTTTTAAACATTTTTTTTATTATTTCTTTTACTTTTTGTAAAAAATTATACGATAGTATTTTTTAATGATCAATTTTTTTCAAACGGTGTATATATTTTAGAGTTCTTTGACATTAACTGGTGTAATTTCAAATGCGAGAGGCCTCAAGGCTTTATATTTCTTAGGGCCTCGGTAAGTTTCAGCCTGGTCCTGATGTCCGTATATGTTCTCTACACATAGAATTCCTGGTATTGCTGTTGACACATCTCTTCTGCACATTTACTTGACGCTAGTTATTGTTTGAGTATTTCTTATGCAACCTATTTAAATAATGGCAATGATAGTGTTAACACAATTTTTACTACACATATTTTGGTGTTGCTGCAGTCTGTTTATACAATGGCAATGATAGTGTTGACACAATTTTTACCACACATATTGTGGTGTTGTTGCAGTCTATTTATACAATGATAATGATAGTGTTAACACAATTTTTACTACACATATTTTAGTGTTGCTATTAACACATTTCTTCTACTCATTTACTTTGTAGTATTTCTGTAATCACATTTCTGCTGCTGTTTTGTGGTAATATTGCTATCAGAAACGTTCTTACATGACACACTTACACAATGATGTTACGGTGAACCATGTCTCTAACACATAGACTTTGTATGGCCACATAAATCTAGTGACTGGACTGTCCTGTCCTGCCCAGAAACTTTTCTTAGCTGTTGAGTTTGAGTCAAGTGTATCATATGTATGTGTCTACCCGTACTTTGCAGCAAAGACTGTATCAAAAGTATCATATTTGTGTCTTTCCGTACTGTGCAGCAACGACTTTATCAAATGTATCAAATGTATGTGTCTTCCCGTACTGTTCACAACGACTGTATCAAGTGTATCATATGTATGTGTCCTTCATACTGTTCAGCATCGTACTGTGCAGCAACGACTGTATCAAGTGCATCATATGTATGTGTCTTTTCGTACTGTTTAGCAACAACTGTATCAAATGTATCATATGTATGTGTCTTCCCGTACTGTGCAGCAACGACTGTATCAAGTGCATCATATGTATGTGTCTTCCCGTACTGTGCAGCAACGACTGTATCAAGTGTATCATATGTATGTGTCTTCCCGTACTGTTCAGCAACGACTGTATCAAGTGTATCATATGTATGTGTCTTCCCGTACTGTTCAGCAACTACTGTATCAAGTATATAATATGTATATGTCTTCTCGTACTGCTCAGCAACGACTGTATCAAGTGTATCATATGTTTGCGTCTTTTCGTACTGTGCAGCAACGACTATCTTGTGTTGATACTAGCTTTTCAACATGATACACACGTTTTCGTGTTATGTATGTACAGATAGCACGCAATCATATGACGGTGCCAACCACCGCAGCGTGTTAATGACATACATTTGGCACAGTGATGGAGTAAAACATTCATTTTCGTGGGAAAATTACCCATTCCATCAAAATGTTGTTGTGTATTCAGGGGAGATTTCTGCGATGTCAGGCTAAAACGAATATTTTTTTCCTTGCTGTGTTCAAGATTACACTCGGCCGCGTGTGGAATCATCTCATAGTTTTGATTTGAGACACACAAATTATTAACTACAAGCAAGAAATGAGAATGGGATACTGTGAAGATGTAGAATCATGGCTGACAATCAACAAGAAGGACTCACTGTGGTCCCTTCCGGCGACAGTAATCAATTGAATGAAAACAGCAAACCAGATACAGGGCTGTCTTCTCCAGGGTTGTCTTCTCCAGGGATGCTTGTGTGCTGGCATGTAGAGGCCTCACGTCGCGCCACTTATTGTCAGATCGTGTGTTTGGTTTGACATGGTGATGTTCTCATTCGGTTGAAGCCAGAGAAGTTGCGTTCGGTAAATGTTCAACTGTAGAGGAGCCCTTGAGGCCATCGACGCATGAGAAATGAATTCACAAGTGTTGAATAAATAGATCGGTACTTATGGAAGTAGAGACTTGTAGCGAAGATCACACCTACCTACCTAGTAGAGTAAACTAGATACAAATCTAAATCTGTAGTGACTACTTGGGAAATGCTTGTGAGCACATGCAAACCCTAATTTATTCGATACTTCATGCCACAGCCTGCGCCCAGAAGTCTGCATGTTTGGATGTCCGTTGATCACACAGCAGAGAAACAGTGTGATGAAGGAGAAAGTATATTATTGTAATGGAAATTTGGGCTTAATGAGCTGAGTCGTAGTAACGACAACGATGTAATAGAGGGAAACCTGTAAACATAGAACTGGGTATAATGTGGGTACAGTGGAAATATTGTGGAGGGCTGAGCAGGCTAAACTAATTAGGTTTATGAAACTGTATTAATAAGAGGCAGTTCGCCAAAGGATAGGGCTTATAATTATAATAAGACATAAGAGAATCTGCACAGGTAGACAGCAGGCCCGTCCTTCTGACGTTTTTTCTGCCAATTTTGGTTAATGTGTGTTTCATGGACGGCTAGTATCAGGTTATTGGACTAATGGTTCTGTAGTAATTATTGCACAGCGCCATTTCTCCTTTTGTTTGTGTTTATGTGTGTGTGTGTGTGCGCGCGCGCGTACGGAGACATTACCATTGGCTAAGTTTGTATTAGTCGTTCACACTCAGATTTCCCCTCAAGTTAATAAATTGCTTGATGAATTGTTCTCAGAACACCTGGAAAACTGCAGCCCATATACGCTCTGTTTCCCTTATCAGTTGGTTTACTGTTCTCCTTTGGCATATCGCTCTTGTCAACTTTAGTATTCCTTAAAAAAATGTAGTCAGTTTCAGGCGCATGTCACTTTCGTATTTTTTAAAATAGTATTTAGCACTATGGAGTTGGTTGTTGCGATATTCAGCTATGATAATTCCTGAAAACTAATTAGGACAGCCATTGGTCGTCATGGGCGCCATCTTGCCATGCACACAATGATATCAACAAGCCATCTTGAACTTCAGATTTGTATTTGTAATTCTGACGTTTCTGGTTAGGAAGTTAGAAATGACTGCCCGATTTTGCTTTGAAAGTCACCAGCAGTATATGTGTGTGTGTGTGTGTGTGTGTGTGTGTATGTGCATGCGTCCGTGCGTGCGTGTGTGTGTGTGTGCGCACGTGTATGTATGTATGCGTGTGTGTGGTCTCGAGTATCTGTGAGCATTTTATTTATCTTCGTGTTTTATACCTCAGCGAGCATCTGCCTGGGTCTGCCTCACTAGATTTTCTTTGGACTTGCTAGCTTTCCATTCAAAAGAGCAGTCCATTGATTGCAGAATCCGGTCTAATGACCATTGCTTCGTTGTTAGTATCTTCTAGAACGCTGCTGTCCTTGTGATTTTTTAATGTTATTTTGATAGGTCATTTGTAGCTCAGACTGTATATAGTAACACATCGTTAATACGAACTTTCTTAAGAAGAACACTCGGTTAACATCAACAAAATCTTAGTCCCAACAGGAATGTATTATTGTTTTTAGTTTACACGAACTCGATTTTCAGTCGCTAGGAATTCTTGTTAACAAAGTTTCACGGTATTACCAGACTGCTAAGATTTCCACCATACAAGTGAGCACAGAACCTTGTAGTTTTTAAGGAACGTGCAACATGAATATAATATGTGATATCACCGTCCAGGTGTTTAGTTAGCAACTCGGATTCAAACAGCAAGTGGAAGTGGTGACTCCGCCTTTCACCTTCTGTGTTCTTACATAGCCAGCATAGTCACCTGTGTGGTATTTAGTCAGGAACTGTTAACTTGTGCGTCGTAAATGGTATTTAGGAAACTAACGTGCATATCGTAAGCCCAACCAATATGACTCCTGATAAAGTGGACACCAGTGCCTCCTGTGTTTAACTGCAACTTTTCTTGTATTGTCACGCTTGACAGAAGATGCAGGAAGCAGAATGCTGTTGTGGTCAATGCAAAGGTCAACGCTCTCTCATCTGCGATAACTCAAACAAAGCAGATGTACTGATCTACACAGACGGATGTGTTATACGACAACAAAGAAGTTCATGGGCGTTCACAGCACGCTCAGCGGGCAGAGCAATCAAAGAAGCCAGCGGTGCCTTCTCCATGACAACAAGCAGCATGCCGATAGAGATGATGGCGGTAACGCAAACATTCGTGTGGCTAAGAACACTAAGAAGGCTATACTCGTGCATGTGTACTATGCGATTCCATGAGCATAATCCGGAAGATCCAGACAGGTTCTGTACGAAGGCAGTGGATTGAGCTATTACAGAAGTCCACTGTGCACAAGGTCGTCTTTATCTGTGTTCTGAGGTACGCGGTAATCGATGGAAACGAAAAGGCTGATAAGTTGGCTGGATCGGCTATCACCGCTGAAGGTCAGCCCATTGATTATGCTGATATTATTATTGCCCTCAGAGAAGTAGGAAGGGTAGAGGATTTCGAGACAGCGATTCCACATCGCTCACCAGAAGGAATGACTCAGGAATTAAGATCGGCACAGCCAAAAGCGAGAGACACACCGGGCATACAAAAAGATCTACCAGTCAACCAAGAACTGGCATAAATTAGTCACAGAACGCTGGGGTTCATATTGTGGGACGGATCTGAGCACCTATGGAAATGTCCGGAGTGCAATGGTCATATCCCAACTAACTAACTAACTAAATAACTAACTAACTAGCTAACTAACTAACTAACTAACTAACTAACTAACTTACTTACTTACTTACTTACTTACTTACTTACTTACTTACTTACTTACTTACTTACTCACTTACTCACTCACTCAAACTATCTTACTCACTGACTCACTGACTCACTCACTCACTCACTCACTCACTCACTCACTCACTCACTCACTCACTCACTCACTCACTCACTCACTCACTCACTCACTAAATGTGCACGTCTATGCAGTCATTAGATAGCTACTTACAGGATGGGAGTGAGTGATGTCAGTCATTAGATAGCTACTTACAGGATGGGAGTGAGTGATGTCAGTCATTAGATAGCTACTTACAGGATGGGAGTGAGTGATGTCAGTCATTAGATAGCTACTTACAGGATGGGAGTGAGTGATGTCAGTCATTAGATAGATACTTACAGGATGGGAGTGAGTGATGTCAGTCATTAGATAGCTACTTACAGGATGGGAGTGAGTGATGTCAGTCATTAGATAGCTACTTACAGGATGGGAGTGAGTGATGTCAGTCATTAGATAGCTACTTACAGGATGGGAGTGAGTGATGTCAGTATTTAGTCAAGCGCTAAAATTAGTGCAGTAAGTTGTGAGAGTATTTAGTCCAACATGAGTGCAGTGAATGACTGCAGTATTTAGTCAGGTATTAACATGAATTTGTTAGGTGACCGCTATATGTAGTCGGAAACTAGCTTGAGTTCAAAAAGTGATGGCAGTATTTATTTAGTCAGGTATTAACGTGAGTGCTGTAAGTGATTACATTATTTTGTCAGATACGTGAGTGCAGTAAGTGATTACCTTATTTAGTCAGATACTTACATAAGTGTAGTAAGTGATTACATTATTTAGTCAGATAATTACATGAGTGCATTACGTGATTACATTATTTAGTCAGGTATTGACGTGAGTGCAGTAAGTGATTACATTATTTAATCAGATACTATCGTGAGTGCAGTGATTACCTTATTTAGTCAGATACTTACATGAGTGTAGAAAGTGATTACATTATTTAGTCGGATACTAACGTGAGTGCAGTAAGTGATTACATTATTTAGTCAGATAATTACATGAGTGCATTAAGTGATTACTTTATTTAGTCAGATACTAACGTGAGTGTAATAAGTGATTACATTATTTAGTCAGATAATAACGTGAGTGTAGTAAGTGATTACATTATTTAGTCAGATACTAACGTGAGTGTAGTAATTGATTACCTTATTTAGCCAGATACTAACGTGAGTGTAGTCAGTGATTACATTATTTAGTCAGATAATTACATGAGCGCAGTAAGTGATTACATTATTTAGTCATATACTAACGTGAGTGCAGTAAGTGATTACATTATTTAGTCGTATACTAACGTGAGTGCAGTAAGTGATTACATTATTTAGTCAGATACTTACGTGAGTGCATTAAGTTATTACATTATTTAGTCCGATATTAACGTGAGTATAGTAAGTGATTACATTATTTAGTCAGATACTAACGTGAGTGCAGTAAGTGATGACAGTATTTAGTCGGCTAGTCATATGACCACAGTAAGTGATGACAGTAATTAGTAAAGCATAAGTGGAGCAAGCGGTGACAGTATTTAGTCAGCTACTAACTTGCATGCATGAAGTGATGACAGTATTTGCTCAGATACTGATATGCAGTTATGACCGCTGTTTTCCGTGCTCAGTCGCAAGTGAATCCTTTCAAACCAAAACAGCACAGTTCTCTGATTGGTGCTGTTCTACCAGTGAAATTCTGCAGGCCAGGGTTTAATCGTTTCCAGCCAGCAGATTTGTTAGAATAAATCGTATTTTACGTTATCCCTGATGACCATCTCATTTGTGTGTGTAAGTATTGATTAAATGTCCTCGTTAGGGAATTCTCCTGTCATATTGGCGTTGATTTACTCCCTGCTTTGCCCAAATTGAATTTTTCTCTCGGTTTCCTAGAGTTTTGTGGTAGAAGGAATCTATCATATGGCGTCCAAGTCCGTTCAAATTTCTGGGTGAGTGGCCTCAGTGAGATGTGAGTCACAGAACCCTGGGGATGCCCGGCTATCAAACGACAAGCAGATAGTTATAGGTTCAAGAGTACAAACACAGCGCCAGCAAGGACGCAACCACATGTCGCCTACAAGATTCTCTATAGGTTGTATTCGTATTTTCAGTCTCCCCTCGGACTGTATCCTGAAAGATTGATTTCCAGAGATTTTAAGAGCCACTTTTCGGGTGCGAATCTCAAGATCAAATTCTAGAAACCTCGCTCAGCCACAGAGAACAGTTCTGGCAGGACACCCAACAGTTGAGAAGTCATCTGGCGTCCAGAGTAGAGTAAATCTTGTGTGCAGTGCAGTGTTCTTCAGCCCGTGGACCGCGACCCAGTAGTGTCTTTTCATTCAATCATTTATGCCTGTTGATGTAACATGCTAGCATAGGTTGATTTTCTCCTCCGCGATTTTAGTCTGTGGGATCAACACTTTAAAGATTGCAATCAGTTAACTCCTCAAACATGAGAATCAGTTAACTCCTCAAAGATAAGAATCAGTTAACTCCTCAAAGATAAGAATCAGTTAACTCCTCAAAGTTAAGAATCAGTTAACTCCTCAAAGTTAAGAATCAGTTAACTCCTCAAAGTTAAGAATCAGTTAACTCCTCAAAGATAAGAATCAGTTAACTCCTCAAAGATAAGAATCAGTTAACTCCTCAAAGTTGAGAATCAGTTAACTCCTCAGAGACGAAAATCAATTAAAACATCAAAGATAAGAATCAGTTAACTCCTCAAAGATAAGAATCAGTTAACTCCTCAAAGATAAGAATCAGTTAACTCCTCAAAGTTGAGAATCAGTTAACTCCTCAGAGACGAAAATCAATTAAAACATCAAAGATAAGAATCAGTTAACTCCTCAAACATGAGAATCAGTTAACTCCTCAAAGATAAGAATCAGTTAACTCCTCAAAGTTGAGAATCAGTTAACATCTCAAAGTTGAAAATCAATTAACTCCTCAGAGACGAAAATCAATTAAAACATCAAAGATGAGAATCAGTTAACTTCTCAAGGATGATAATCGGTTTACACCTCAAAGATGATAATCAGTTAACACCTCAAAGATGATAATTAGTTAACACCCCAAAGATGATAATCAGTTAACGCCTCAAGGATGATAATCAGTTAACACCCGTGACAGCGGAGTTTGACATAAACTACCGTCTACGCTTGGTTTTCTTTCTGTTTTTGCTTAGCTGTCCGGTTGATCGCAGCTATAAACAGGTTGAGAAACACGTGACTGCTCTGGAGTAGGATCTCTCTCTCTCTCTCTCTCTCTCTCTCTCTCTCTCTCTCTCTCTCTCTCTCTCTCTCTCTCTCTCTCTCTCTGTGTGTGTGTGAGTGTGTGTATGGGGTTGGGGTGGGGGGGGGGGGGGAGAGAGCAGATGATTACCAAAGTCATAACATGTCATTCTGGTTGAGTGAATTGTCTTTACTTCGAGTGTACCCCAGCACTTATTTTTTCATAGTGTGTGTATGTGTGCATTATGCGTGCGTGCGCATGCCTGTGAGGTTGATCTGAAATAAACATTGCCGACACCAGAACTCTGTAATCTATCTTGTCATTTCATTTAGTGAAAATGTTAGTTTTGCATTTTGCATTGTTATTCTCAGCGACCCTCTTCTCTATGTGTTTCAAACAATTGTTTCCATTTGTACCTTGCATTTGTCAAAATTATTCCGACTGTGTAGTCTCTGCAAAACGGTCTTCATAGTCTTGTGTGTTTTGTTCCTATTAATGCTGAATTGTGGAGGGCATCTATGAGATGAGACTGTCACAAGTTGTAGATTATTGATGCACCTCTGAGATGAGACTGTCACAAGTTGTAGATTATTGACGCAGCTCTGAGATCAGACTGTCACAAGTTGGAGATTATTGATGCAGCTCTGAGATGAGACTGTCACAAGTTGTAGATTATTGATGCAGCTCTGAGATGAGACTGTCACAAGTTGTAGATTATTGACGCAGCTCTGAGATGAGACTGTCACAAGTTGTAGATTATTGACGCAGCTCTGAGATGAGACTGTCACAAGTTGTAGATTATTGACGCAGCTCTGAGATGAGACTGTCACAAGTTGTAGATTACTGACGCAGATTTGAGACCAGACTGTCGCAAATTGTAGAGTATCCCAAAAGTAGCGCTTTTCTGTGCTCTCCAAGCAGTGCCAATGAAGATGAGACAAATCAGTGACAACTACAACGTTGATGACATTTCACTGTGTGACCTAATCATAGCAATATTAGACAAGTGAAAATAATGCGATTGTTGTTATACTCCACACATTATCATTGTTTCAGTAACATATCACAGCTCATCAGATGTCACTAGTGCGTTGATACATGCACGATTTTGTGACATATTACAACTGAGACCCGACTGACACCACACGCATTCTTGCATGACGTACATGCATCTTATCCAGGAATTCTAGGGGTGTTGCACCCCTCGGTGGCAAGACATCTGGAGCGGCAGCTAGGCCATGGTTTCTAGACATTTAACTAAATGACTAGAGTGGACGGTACATAAGACTATGCACCCTGGTCTCATTCGAGCTAGTGACGCCCCTGCTTATGACAGATAGATTAGTGTACGCGCTACATGGCTGGTCGTACATCTGTGTTTCCGAGATGCCACTGTCTATGTCAGTACTGGCGAAGCTACTGTCAAGAGATGCCACTGTCCGTGCCAGTACTGCCCACTCTACTGTCCAGAGATGCTATGGATATGAGCAAGCCAGTGTTCCACACATTGACAATGCTACAGTGCCCACATGCACACGTACATTATTCTGAGGCGAAACAATCAGTAGAATGGGATCTCCCCCACTGGGAAAATTCATTGATTTGACAAAGCATTAGTCAGTGAAGATCGAATATCCAGTGGGGGGTTATTATAACACAGCGTAGAATACGAGGACATTTGTCATGTTCAAACAGATCACGTGCCCAGGGATAGTTCCTAAAATAATGCATGAGAACAGGGAGAGAGTGGCAGGCTGCCGACGGTCAGTGTTGGAAACTTCTTCGTTGTTTCCCTCCTGACTATTTCTAGAGTCAGTGTCGGAGCTGGAACCGGTCTTTGTCGGATGTAGAGGCTTGTTCTACATTAACACAATTGTGGTGCGTGCTGGTTATCTTCTTCTTTTTCTTTTCCACCTTGTACCTCGGCGATGTGTCGGGGGTTTATTTTCCGAGGTCTTCCACTCGCTCTATACCCGTTGTAACATTTTAGTGTGGCTCGCTGTGACAGATAGTACCAGGGTATTCTTATTAGGTGTCCAAACCACTTCATTTGTTCTTTGATGACTTGTAAGACTGACTTTATTCCTAGCATTCGTCTTATTTTGTGATTAAGTTCTCTGTCTTTCCTTGAAAATCCTGCAGCTCATCTAAGGCCTTTCATCTCTGTTGTCACAATTTTACGTTCATTGGGGGATGTAATAGTCCACGTTTTGCACCGATAGCATAGTGTTGGCAGAAAAATAGTTCTGATAAGATTCACTTTAGTACTCCGGGGTATCTGCTTGTGTGTTAACAGGGAAGATAGTTTTGCCCCATTACTTGATTAGCTTTGGCACATCTCGAGCTAATTTCTCTGACCAGTTTTCCGTTGGATGTGAACAATGCTCCCAAATACTTAAATTCCTCTGTTTGTCTTAAAGTGTTGTTTTTTAATGTTTTTTTCAAATTGTCTTTCTGTCTTCCTATCACCATTGTCTCTGTCTTCGTAGTGTTTATTTTCATATTATATTCCTTCCCTTTTTTACTAATAAAAAAAAAAAAAAAATTGGGGCGTGGGGGGGGGGGGGGGGGGAATGAATGTCAACAAGCGTGTTTTTGTGTTTTCTGTTGCTCTATTTGATAGCTGTCACAATGTATAAATGGCATCTGTACAACTTGTGTTTCGTCGAAAGCCTATCTGTCCTTCTAAAAGTTGATACTCTATCAATGGTCTTAGCCTTCTTTCGATGATCTTAGCATACATTTTCCCAGTGTGACTGAGAAGCGATACTCCTCTTTATTTAGTTCAGCCCTTCTTACTTCCTTTATTTTTCCATAGCGGGACGATGACAGCAGTGTGCCAATCTGATGGTGTTTCTTGATTTTCTTATGCCACCTGATATATTCTATTGAACCATGTTGCTACCGCTTCTCCTGCTTGTTGTCTAATGGTTTTTTTTTTTTTTTTTTTTTTTTAAATATCTAGAAACCATGAGTTCTGAACCCTTTGGCTCAGTACTATGGATATCGCAACCCTTCTAATGGCAGCCAACAATGGAGTTGTGGATATAAGTTAATGTTGGGGGGATCGACCGGGTTTTATCTCATGGGCTCGGTCTCTCTCCGCAGCCGTCCCACAATAGAGATTGCATGTAGTGTATAAACGTCAGTGTTTCCCAAAACGTTTTGGCCTACCACCCCCTTTTAACGCTAAAACCGCTCAGCGTATTTACCCACCCCAACCCATTTTCCCCACACCCTTTTTGCTCTCCAAGAAAAAACATCATCATCATGTAGTACTGTGTCGATAAGCTTAAGTAAAAATGATTCCTCATCGAGTATGATCAGCTGTATCACAGATTAGGCCAGAGCTTTATGGGAAAGCCTTAAAGGTATTTTATGTCTTTGCCTCCCATCTAATTTTGCCGTTTGTTATCATATTCTTACTTCTATTCCTTTCGCTAAGACACACTCTGTGTAATCATACAAACAGAGATATGCAATGACGGGTTTACTGTCTTCTTCGTGTACCTTCTTTCATCCTACATTTCACAAGAGTCTCACTCAAGCGCAATGTACGATGAGGCTCCTAGCTCAGTGGCACGTACTCCATTCTAGGCCTGCGCCATCAGACAAGAATGGTTTCTCATTAAGTGCATTAGGAGTGACTAGTCTCATCTTTTATCTGTATGCATAATTTCGAGGCAATGAACGTTTAGATTATGTGATCCGACTGTTATGACTGCGCTGGAACTAGGCTGGAGTCGTATCATCAATGCCATGCCAGATCTGTATCACGAAGGTGTTTAGCATCGGTCATGGGCAGGGCGGTACGCTTGAGCGTCCCAAGTCGAATGTCCCCAGATAGGTGCAGCCTAATTTGCTCGATTAGACTAATCGTATTCTAGGTAGGCCGCATGGTTGAAACAAAATATCCTTTACCTGCTTCACGTGTGATGATCATACCTATGCTTGTACTCCATCTCTGGGCATGTTTCATACATACTTGATGATCATACCCATGCTTGTACTTCATGTCTGGGCATGTTTCATATATAATTCATGATCATACCCATGCTTGTACTTCATGTCTGGGCATGTTTCATACATAATTGATGATCATACCCATGCTTGTACTCAATCTTTGGGCATGTTTCATACATACTTGATGATCATACCCATGCTTGTACTTCATGTCTGGGCATGTTTCATACATAATTGATGATCATACCTATGCTTGTACTTCATGTCTGGGCATGTTTCATACACAATTGATGATCATACCTATGCTTGTACTTTATCTCTGGGTATGTTTCATACATCTGTGATGATCTTAGTCATGCTTGTACTTCATCCACTAGATCTTTGGGCATGTTCACACATCGGTGATGATCTCTGGGCATTTAGCGTACATATGTTATGGTCTTCGGGCATGTTTCGTATATCTATGATGGTCCTACCTATGTCATACATATGTGACGATCTCACTCATGTTTGTATCACATGTATGTTTCAAACATCTGTGATGGTCTTCCTCTCGCTTCTACCACATCCTCGGCCATACACCACACATAATTATCGCGTCCGGCTGCGCAAACGATGTTATTAAGAGAAGTTGTTATAATGATACTTCGATATTTCTCTTGTTTCCCATTTTGACACACGAAATAATGGTGCTTCCGTGTCACTGAGATGCTGTTGGCATCTTTCATCCATAGCTGCCCATGGAAATGCTGTAATCCTGTAGGAGCGTCGCGTGCTATCACCATGTGCTGCACTGTGAGCAGGGGCAGATTTGTGTTCTGTGCTTACAATGAAAATATTACTAGTTGGTTCACTCCCCCCCCCCCCTCTTCCGCCCTCCCCCTTTCTCCCACCTGCCTGAAACGAGAGAGATTGTCATCGTGGTCTGCGTGTCATGCTAGACAGCACTAGTAAGTCGCCAGCCATGGAATAACATCTGATGATTGATTTTCGTTGTTTGATTCCCAGACTCGTTGGCTGGGGGAGGGGTGGATGTTGAAATTGATTTCCATTTCCACAACGACCATGTTTACCCCAAGGGAGAGAAATGCCAGAAAAGAAGGAAATTATACTAGGGGACATAATCGTTGAATTGGAAGAGGTTATGCCATTTAATTGATTTTGGGTTCGGGTTTTGTAAGCGTCGATAGAGAGGGAAGATGCACTGATGTTGGTAGGAAAACGTTTAAGCCATTCTTGGTTACATTAACCGTGGCTGGTATCCGCAGTAAAATATTTATGTTGTAGGCAGTTCTCCAGGCGCTGTTTGTGTGTTTGTTTAGTGTGTTTTGTGATAGTCGTAGCTGGAAGATGACAGAAAGTACAATTTTCGATACTTACGTCCCTCTTAGGACGTAGTTTTTTGTTCTTTGAATCCCCACTCTGGCTTTTACCAGGGGCCGCAATATAGGCAGGCCATAAATGTGGCCAATTGTCTGAACGCGGTTTCTGGGACCTCTCCACGGTGATCCTCATCCGCATGGTGGCACTTTGTGTCATCGGGTGTTTATCGCTTGTGTGATGTCCTAGTGGGGTAGAAAGTCAGTCAGTACAGTTTACATATGTAAGAATGCTAAACTGTGTTAGTTTCGGACGCAATTTCTGGGGGATTCTTTTAAAGCGCCACCCTGCCTGTAGCCGGGGATCTTAATATAACCCTATGGGTTCAGTAAGGTTTCTGTGACCTGTCCTCGGTAATCCTCGTCCAAATGTTGCACTTTGTGTCATTAGGTGTTTATTCCTCGGTATGTTGTCGTGGTGGGGTTGAACGCCATTTGGTCTGACAATAATATATGTCCACTACTTCCTGCCACGTGTACATTCAATCATTTCTGATACACATGATCCTCCGTGCCATAGCCTACCATCTCTCTTCATCTCCTTCCGCATCTCTCCCAACCCTCAACGGAATTTTTTTTTTTAAATATACTAAAATACACAAAAGCAGTTTGATGAAATATAATAAAATGTCATTTGACGTGAATTTCCTAAGAAAAGTTGACTATGATGGCACAGAGATGGGAGGAAGAGGAGATGTTAGTGTTTGCAAGGAGAGTTCCATGCCAATAAAAGTTCAGGAATATGAAATTACAGTGTTATTTTCTCACTTTTATGTAAATTTGTTTCTTTTCCTGGCTGAGACTTATCAGGTTTTGTTGATGAAAAAAAAAGAAGTTTGGGGGTTTAAGGGGGGGGGGGGGGGGGGGGGGGTATCAGTCCGTGGTTTTGTCTCGAGATACACAAAGAAAGCGCACGATGTCGTGAAAACTGTTTAGTCATACAGGTTCGTATGTCCAACAAAGGTCGTATACCAAGCAAAAACTTTCGCGCCTAAACATGACGTATACTAAAGTGAACGTAAACCAAAGCGAAGGTACACGAAGGTACCGCGATATTTGATACCCTGATATAGATAATAGCGGTGTTGTGTGGAGTTTTTGTGTTGTCTAGTACATTCTTACCTGCACAGAACGGTGTATTACACCTGGCTGAAGTCGTTACAAGTAACTCAATTAGAACTTCGAGTTGACGAGTACCTGAGATTTGCCTAGTTAGGTTGCCATCGACGTTAAGGTGATCAACCCTTAGTATCTGAATTATGAAGTACAGTTCGCGGACTGAGTGACCTGTTTTCCTTTGTATGTATGTATACCTACCTATACGATAGACTGTATATGATATGACGTTCGCCTGCCCACAAACGTCTACAGTTGAGATCTACATGGAGGCGGGTTTGTTTTTCAAAATAAACCTTAACTCCAGGTTAGCCCAGTCTAAATGGACACATCACATATCCTGGGGTGCCAGTGCAGCCAGCATTATGGTGAGCACGTGACCTAACGACAGCAGATGATAAGCTCCACCAATTAATTTCATGGGCAGTCAGATGTTGACGTGAAGCATGTATGGACCTATGACAGTCATATGTCGACGTGAAGCATGTTTCTACCTATGATAGTCATATGTTGACGTGAAGCATGTATGTACCTATGATAGTCAGATGTTGACGTGAAGCATGTATGTACCTATGATAGTCAGATGTTGACGTGAAACATGTTTCTATCTATGATAGTCAGATGTTGACTGAAGCATGTAGGAACCTTATACAGTCAAATTTTGACGTGAAAAATGTATGTACCTATGATAGTCAGATGTTGACGTGAAGCATGTTTCTACCTATGATAGTCAGATGTTGACGTGAAGCATGTTTCTATCTATGATATTCAGATGTTGACTGAAGCATGTATGTACCTATGACAGCCAGATGTTGACGTGAAGCATGTATGGACCTATGACAGCCAGATGTTGACGTGAAGCATGTATGTACCTATGACAGTCAGATGTTGACGTGAAGCATGTATGGACCTATGACAGCCAGATGTTGACGTGAAGCATGTATGTACCTATGACAGTCAGATGTTGACGTGAAGCATGTATGGACCTATGATAATCAGATGTAGACGTGAAGCATGTATGGACCTATGACAGTCAGATGTTGACGTGAAGCATGTATGTACCTAAGACAGTCAGAAGTTAACGTGAAGCATGTATGTACCTATGACAGTCAGAAGTTAACGTGAAGCATGTATGTACCTATGACAGTCAGAAGTTAACGTGAAGCATGTATGTACCTATCACAGTCAGAAGTTAACGTGAAGCATGTATGTACCCGTGACAGCCAGAAGTTAACGTGGAGCATGTATGTACCTATGACAGTCAGATGTAGACGTGCAGCATGTATGTACCTATGACAGTCAAAAGTTAACGTGAAGCATGTATGTACCTATGACAGTCAGAAGTTAACGTAGAGCATGTATGCACCTATGACAGTCAGATGTTCACGTGGAGCATGTATGGACCTATGACAGTCAGATGTTGACGTGAAGCTTGTATGGACCTATGACAGTCAGATGTTGACGTGAAGCATGTTAGAACCTATGACAGTCAGATGTTGACGTGAAGCATGTATGAACCTATGACAGTCAGATGTTGACGTGAAGCATGTATGAACCTATGACAGTCAGATGTTGACGTGAAGCATGTATGGACCAGTGCAGTAAGAAAGAGACCACAAAAAATATATCGAAATACAAGCTACATGAATGAAATGAACCCTGCCTGCCTGTCTGGAAAACCTTGCTAAAGCGGTTCACACAACAGTGGCAGAAAGCGTCATACCCGCCCACGCCTTGCTGTGAGTGTCTGCTCCTTATGACCTTTCGTGTTTGATTAAAACAATACTGTGGAAGCGCCTTGGCTTCTGCCGCTGGTATTTGTAAGACCATTCCTGTCGCTCCAGTCCGTCTCTGAGACCTCCCATTCCTCCAGCACAGATATCTTTTGCACTAGACGCGTCACTTGTTATTTTCTCTTTCCCAAGATTTCTTTCTTTGTTCCAGGACAGTTTTAATGTGTTGGTTCTTGTGCGTGATGGTCGATCTGTCACGTTACATGCCATTCTCTCTCTCTCTCTCTCTCTCTCTCTCTCTCTCTCTCTCTCTCCCCCCCCCCCCCATTTCCACCCCTCTCTGTTTGTTACACTGCCTCTTTTATTTTGTGCGTCTTTTATTTTGTACTATGACCATACAAATAAACTTATGTACTTCGGAAAACTATTGTCCTTTATTTTATTTTTTTTAATCCGTCGAGGGTTGGGAGAGATGCGGAAGGAGATGAACAGAGATAGTAGGCTATGGCGCGGAGGATCATGTTTGTCAGAAATGATCAAATGTACACGTTGCAGAAAGTCGTGGACATATATTATTGTCAGATGTCGCGGAGACAGAAACCACACCAATACAAGCAAATAAGACAGAGATCAAATAAACAAGTTGCATGTAAATACCCGGGGTAGATTTTCTCAGCAGATAAAGAAATCCACATACGGTGCGCAGAAGCAAATTTGGTAGGGTCAGTCAAGTGCTGGGACAACTCTGATACCCTTTGACTCAAAGAAGGATACCTTTGTCTTCCGAGTTGTATCTAGCAACAACGATATTTCTGGCCAACGCTTTGCTGCCAGAGACAAACGTAGACCCTAACACAGAACTAATGAGCCCAACATTATATCAACAGGGATGTAATAAACAATGCCGAGTTAACAAGAAGGGATCATGAAGAAATGACAAGAAGAATACAACTGAAGCAAGTCGTACATTTCATTAACGAGCAACAGATGAGCTGGTTTGTTCATATGACTAGAATGGTCTGGTACCAACTGCCACAGAGAGACACGCTGAAGGAATGAAATGAACTCAGAGCAAGTGGAAAAACCACACAAAATATGAACTAACATCACCAAGAGCAGACTTTAAAAAATGAATGTCAACTTAAACAAAGCATTAGACACCAGACATTGTAATAAGGTAACTGGGGAAACAAGAGAAGTATAAGAAACAACATGAATTATAACTAAGAAAAAGAAGGTTTGTTGGCATGGTAGAAAATTCGTTTGCTTAGATTCTTCCTACTTAATCCGGCCACATAAGTTTGTTTACTCATAGACCTCACATTGCATTATTACCTCCCGTTCACTGCTTACAGAATATCAAAACACCTCTAGAGGCAAGAAGCGAATTTGTGCTCAGCTGTGCAGCTTGACTGTTTTCAAAAGACAGGATCCAATCGAATCCTTATGTTATTGTTTCATTTAGTACGGTTCCGTTTGCTGAAACAAGATAAAATATAATAACACCCCCCCCCCCCCTTTCCACAGTCCTTACCGCCCCTCCCCTCCCGCCTCAAGAACGACACATTTTCTGGAGAAAAAACACATTCAACACGTGTACAATAGAAGAATAAATGACAGTTTATAGGTAACTTTCTGTCTCTCTAGACGATATTGTTATAACAGCGATATTGTTATAACTGCGATATTTTTCTAACGGCGATATTGTTATAACTGTGAAATTGTTATAACTGCGATATTTTTTATATATAGGATATTGTTATACCCGCGATATTGTTATAACGTGCTTTAAGGAGACATGGGAACACGGCCCGTAGTGATGGCCAGTGTGTCTAGCAAGACAAGTCTCTCACAGATGAAGGAATGTCGCTAATACAGTGGAACCTCGTTTAACGAACATAATTCGTTCCAGAACCATACTCGTTAAGCGAAACACTCGTTATGCGAAACAATTGTTCTCATATAAATTAATGTAAAATACAATAATACGTTCCATGTCGAACAAAATACTCACAAAATGCCATATATAACGTTTATTGGAAGACAATTATATACTTATTGTTAAGAGAGTAAATCATCTTCATCTTTTCTTCAAACGCGGAACGAACCCACCTAGAATGCGAATTAGATGTGCAGAAAACGAAACAAAAAAGTCGAAATAATTATGGTACAAAGCTAATTATATTTTTACTAGAAAGATGTGAGACATTTGTTTTTGCCGAAGTTTCAAAATTTAGCGAAAATGCGACACAGCATTATCATTAAATAAATGTGCAGCGCGCACAGCCACTTCCTTATTAGGGTGATGCTTCTTAATTAAAGATGCAACAGTTTCCCACGCTTTCAGCATTTATCTTATTTCGCAAGAAGATGTTGCTTTTCTGTTACCTCCTCCTTCTCCTTTGACAAACTGTCCTCCAGAACTTCTTTGCTGTGAAACACAATGCAACTCCATAAGCTCTTCGGTGGTCAGCTCTTGGCTGTGCTCTTCTACAAGCTCTTCGATATCACTGTTATCCACCTACAATCCAATTCATTCAGTGGTCCATAGAGTTTACGTTCCATTGTTTTTTTTTTTTTTTTCTGGCCAAAAGGTTTGCCTGAATGTGTCAGATTCAGTGCAGTCCTAGAATACATGCTCTGCTGTCTGGGGGCACCTTTCCACAGGTGCGTATGGCTGATACGCCTATCTTGAATTTTGTGTACATGTGGTTACGTAATCGGTTCTGTCCTGTTCTGAAGCAGAGATAATGACTTGTTCTGGTCTGTCCATAATAAAATAGTCGTCTTGTGCTGGGGCTGGTGGTTTCCTGATCGATTTAATGATTCTTTTCTTTTTGTGGTATGTGACTGGTACATCGCAGAAACTGAATCTTAAGCAACATCTTCTTGCGAAATAAGATAAATGCTGAAAGCGTGGGAGGTCATCGTGTAGGTCTGGAGGATTCATGTACATATATCACAATATAACACAAGTTTGAGAAAATGTGTGATCACAAGCGACACTACGATGCAACTGGAACGAGTGCTAAACACAATCCGGGACTTTTCCTCTCCTCGCCACTTGTTATGCGAAACGTCGCTCGTTAAGCAAATTATTCTTCTACAATTTGTTTTGCTCGTTATGCGAATTACTCGTTAAGCAAGGTTCTACTGTATTATTGCCATCGCGTGCGATTAGCCTGCTTTTTCTCGGAAGTTCTGCTCTGAACTTTACCTTATCGCCAAGTACCTTATCAGCTGGCATTTGCGATCATGCCTCTCCGCAGCCTGCCATCTCCAACAGCATATACCAGACCGCGTTTGGACATTCCTTCATGCCATGGCAAAAGACTTTCAATCGCCTCGCGTTGTCTTCCTCTGTCTCTCTTTCCGCAGACCTCTCCGGTGGGCACAACATGTTCCAATTTCCTTTTTCTCGTAATATGGCCAGTAAATTATGTCTGTCTCTTTCTGGTGTTTGTGGTACGTTGTCTTTGAGCCCCTGCCTCCTTCGCAACGTTTGGGTTGCTCTTTTTGGCTGTCCAGTGAATTATGAGGATTATTTTATAGAATCACATCTTAACTTATGTGAACATCAATACCCGTATCCTTCATGTGCCGCATAAACAATGTGCTGTGCTTATGTAATATTCCAGCCGATATCAAACACTTCAGATATCTTTGGTTTTAGTTTAAGATGACATTCCCTTTTAGTCAGCGCAGTTCACTCACTCACTTGTACTGACTTACAAGCACGGCAAGTTTGTGTTTTCCAGACTCACAGATAATGTTCGTTGCTTTTCTAATTTGGATACTTAGTCTTAGTAGCGCGGTCTGTTCTTTCTCTTGTCCACTAATGGAAGGATGTGAAATCTTCGTTGGCTACTGAGGAAGGCAACAGATTGCAAATAATGTTATTTCTCCCATTTGTTCATGCTTTCATTCATTCGTTCGTTCATTCTTTTTTTATGTATTGATTCATTATTGAAGTTTTCGAAAGATCTTTAACATCCTCAACTTACACAAGGTTTCACTAGACCTTTATTTTACTAGATAAGAACAGATGGACGTCGTCAATTTTAAATCACTTTCGTCTATGACACAAATGCTAAAATCGTATGAAGACTGCTACTGGAAAACGTGTATGTGCAAAAATACAAAAATTAAGCAATAAATACAAAACAAGTTTTAGTGGTGGAACACGAACACTCATTCTTATGTACGAAATGGAAAGCGGGGAATGAATTTAAAGATTCAAAGAAGGTTATGTATAAACAAATTTTCACTCTCTGAAATGATGGCAGGCACCAACGATTCCGGTCACAGTCCTAACTGTATGATACAGCGCTGTTCCAGACATGAGCGCTACAGTTGTTTGGTCGTTTTACACAGAGATACGATATGGTCTGCTTCACTCCAAGGTCCCAGTACAACTAGCACTGGTTAGGCTATTGAGCGATTCTCCCGACACCAACAGAATGTACTGGCATTATGTGACGAACTGTTGCAGCGTCTCTCCCGACACCAACATAATGTACTGGCATTATGTGACGAACTGTTGCAGTGTCTCTCCCGACCTAGACAGATTGTACTGGCATTATGTGACGAACTGTTGCAGTGTCTCTCCAGGCATAGACAGAATGTACTGGCATTATGTGACGAACTGTTGCAGTGTCTCTCCCGACATCTACAGAATGTACTGGCATTATGTGACGAACTGTTGCAGTGTCTCTCCCGACATCAACAGAATGTACTGGCATTATGTGACGAACTGTTGCAGTGTCTCTTCCGACATAGACAGAATGTACTGGTATTATGTGACGAACTGTTGTAGTGTCTCTCCCGGCGTAGAAGAATATACTGACATAATGTGACGAACTGTTGCAGTGTCGCTCCCGGCATAGAAGAATATACTGGCATTATGTGACGAACTATTGTAGTGTCTCTCGGCATAGAAGAATATACTGACATTATGTGACGAAATGTTGCAGTGTCGCTCCCGGCATAGACAGAATATACTGGCATTATGTGACAAACTGTTGCAGTGTCGCTCCCGGCATAGAAGAATTTACTGGCGTTATGTGACGAACTGTTGTAGTGTCTCTCCCAGCATAGAAGAATATACTGACATTATGTGAAGAACTGTTGCAGTGTCGCTCCCGGTATAGACAGAATATACTGGTATTATGTGACAAACTGTTGCAATGTCTCTTCCGACATAGACAGAATGTACTGGTATTATGTGACGAACTGTTGTAGTGTCTCTCCCGGCGTAGAAGAATATACTGACATTATGTGACGAAATGTTGCAGTGTCGCTCCCGGCATAGACAGAATATACTGGCATTATGTGACAAAGTGTTGCAGTGTCGCTCCCGGCATAGAAGAATATATTGGCGTTATGTGACGAACTGTTGCAGTGTCGCTCTCGGTATAGACAGAATATACTGGTATTATGTGACAAACTGTTGCAATGTCTCTCCCGACATCTACAGAATGTACTGGCATCATGTGACGAACTGTTGCAGTGTCTCTCCCGACATTGACTGAATGTACTGGCATTATGTGACGAACTGTTACAGTGTCTCTTCCGACATAGACAGAATGTACTGGTATTATGTGACGAACTGTTGTAGTGTCTCTCCCGGCGTAGAAGAATATACTGACATAATGTGACGAACTGTTGCAGTGTCGCTCCCGGCATAGAAGAATATACTGACATTATGTGACGAAATGTTGCAGTGTCGCTCCCGGCATAGACAGAATATACTGGCATTATGTGACAAACTGTTGCAGTGTCGCTCCCGGCATAGAAGAATATATTGGCGTTATGTGACGAACTGTTGTAGTGTCTCTCCCGACATTGACAGAATGTACTGGCATTATGTGACGAACTGTTACAGTGTCTCTCCTGGCATACAAGAATTTACTGGCGTTATGTGACGAACTGTTGTAGTGTCACTCCCAGGCATAGAAGAATATACTGACATTATGTGAAGAACTGTTGCAGTGTCGCTCTCGGTATAGATAGAATATACTGGTATTATGTGACGAACTGTTGCAGTGTCTCTCCCGGCATAGACAGAATGTACTGGCATTATGTGACGAACTGTTGCAGTGTCTCTCCCGACATCAACAGAATGTACTGGCATTATGTGACGAACTGTTGCAGTGTCTCTCCCGACATCAACAGAATGTACTGGTATTATGTGACGAACTGTTGTAGTGTCTCACCCGGCGTAGAAGAATATACTGACATAATGTGACGAACTGTTGCAGTGTCGCTCCCTCATTGGAAGAATATACTGGTATTATGTGACGAACTATTGTAGTGTCTCCCGGCAAAGAAGAATATACTGACATTATGTGACGAAATGTTGCAGTGTCGCTCTCGGCATAGACAGAATATACTGGCATTATGTTACAAACTGTTGCAGTGTCGCTCCCGGCATAGAAGAATATATTAGCGTTATGTGACGAACTGTTGTAGTGTCTCTCCCGACATTGACTGAATGTACTGGCATTATGTGACGAACTGTTACAGTGTCTCTTCCGACATAGACAGAATGTACTGGTATTATGTGACGAACTGTTGTAGTGTCTCTCCCGGCGTAGAAGAATATACTGACATAATGTGACGAACTGTTGCAGTGTCGCTCCCGGCATAGAAGAATATACTGACATTATGTGACGAAATGTTGCAGTGTCGCTCCCGGCATAGACAGAATATACTGGCATTATGTGACAAACTGTTGCAGTGTCGCTCCCGGCATAGAAGAATATATTGGCGTTATGTGACGAACTGTTGTAGTGTCTCTCCCGACATTGACAGAATGTACTGGCATTATGTGACGAACTGTTACAGTGTCTCTCCTGGCATACAAGAATTTACTGGCGTTATGTGACGAACTGTTGTAGTGTCACTCCCAGGCATAGAAGAATATACTGACATTATGTGAAGAACTGTTGCAGTGTCGCTCTCGGTATAGATAGAATATACTGGTATTATGTGACGAACTGTTGCAGTGTCTCTCCCGGCATAGACAGAATGTACTGGCATTATGTGACGAACTGTTGCAGTGTCTCTCCCGACATCAACAGAATGTACTGGCATTATGTGACGAACTGTTGCAGTGTCTCTCCCGACATCAACAGAATGTACTGGTATTATGTGACGAACTGTTGTAGTGTCTCACCCGGCGTAGAAGAATATACTGACATAATGTGACGAACTGTTGCAGTGTCGCTCCCTCATTGGAAGAATATACTGGTATTATGTGACGAACTATTGTAGTGTCTCCCGGCAAAGAAGAATATACTGACATTATGTGACGAAATGTTGCAGTGTCGCTCTCGGCATAGACAGAATATACTGGCATTATGTTACAAACTGTTGCAGTGTCGCTCCCGGCATAGAAGAATATATTAGCGTTATGTGACGAACTGTTGTAGTGTCTCTCCCGACATTGACAGACTTTACTGGCATTATGTAACGAACTGTTGCAGTGTCGCTCCCGGCATAGACAGAATGTACTGGCATCATGTGACGAACTGTTACAGTGTCTCTCCCGGCATTGAAGAATTTACTGGCGTTATGTGACGAACTGTTGTAGTGTCTTTCCCGGCATAGAAGAATATACTGACATTATGTGAAGAACTGTTGCAGTGTCGCTCCCGGTATAGACAGAATATACTGGCATTATGTGACGAACTGTTGTAGTGTCTCTCCCGGCATTGACAGAATTTACTGGCATTATGTGACGAACTGGTAAAGTGTCGCTCCCGGCATAGACAGAATGTACTGGCATTATGTGACGAACTGTTGCAGTGTCTCTCCCGACATATACAGAACATACTGCCATTATGTGACGAACTGTTGCAATGTCTCTCTCGTCATAGACAGAATGAACTGACATTATGTGACGAGCTGTTGCAGTGTCGCTCCCTGCATAGACAGAATATACTGGCATTATGTGACGAACTGTTGTAGTATCTCTCCCAGCATTGACAAAATTTACTGGCATTATGTGACGAAGTGTTGCAGTGTCGCTTGCGGCATAGAAGAATTTACTGGCATTATGTGACGAACTGTTGCAGTCTCTACCGGCATAGTCAGAATGTACTGTTATTATGTGACGAACTGTTATAGTCACTCCCGGCATAGACAGAATGCATTGGCATTATGTGACGAACTGTTGCTGTGTCTCTCCCGACATAGACAGAATATACTGGCATTATGTGACGAACTGTTGCTGTGTCTCTCCCGGCATAGAAGAATATACTTGCATTATGTGACGAACTGTTGTAGTGTCTCTCTCGTCATAGAGAGAATGTATTGACATTATCTGACGAACTGTTGCAGTGTCTCTCCCGACATAGACAGAATGTACTGGCATTATGTGACGAACTGTTACAGTCACTCCCGGCATAGACAGAATGTACTGGCATTATGTGACGAACTGTTGCAGTCTCTCCCGGCATAGACAGAATGTAGTGGCATTATGTGACGAACTGTTGCTGTGTCTCTCCCGACATAGACAGAATGTACTGACATTATGTGACGAACTGTTACATTATGTATTTCTGCTCCTATGGAAGTAATCAGTATAAAATCTGATACTGAGTCAGATAACTGACGTGTGTCACCCCCAATAACAGAATCAAATCACACTCCGAATGCCTGCCAGCTAGCGGTAGTGTCTTATCATGCCTGCACTGAGAAGGTTGCACTTTTCCCCCTTTCTGTGAATCAGTGTCCATCCTTTTTTTTTTCTACACCTTCCCCCCAGCCTCCCACTGTCCAGGTCTGAATCTCATAATGTTTTGTCCCCTCAGCCAGCGGTCCATTTCTAAATCTAAAAATATCATTTATTCCCTCAACAAACTGTATGTGAATTCTGCGTAACGTACTTATGTCCCCTTCCCCAGCCTGCCATGTTTGAATCTAACAAACGTCCTTTCTCACCGAGTTTACATTACACTAGTGGGAGCCGCAGTAACTAGACCATTGTCTGTTGGCTCGAAGGTCTGTGGTTCAAACCTGCGTCCAATATAAGTTTTTATAAAGGAATTTGGCTCTCAGGTAAACTCAGTCTAAAAGAGTACCATAAAAAAAAATGAGAAGTAAAGGCGGTCGACACTATTTGCAAACAGCACCACTGGGGGCCGATTTTCTATATGGATTTAGTAGCACCATGTGCCCAGTGCACAACTGACGTGAAAATGAACTGTTATTTACTTACATGACAGCAGTAAGGACGCTTATGGCTATTGCAGTAGGACATACACACAGAATTGGTGGAGCAGTATGTCTGGAAGTTGTACCCTTTCGTCTTCAGACTGCAGCAGTTAGCAACCGAAGACAACCTCAAACACAGTAGTCAGACAGATTGTCCCTGGTATGTTACATACTGTAGATTGTACCTGTGATGTCTCTGAAATAACCTCAAACACAGCAGTCAGATAGATTGTCCCTGGTATGTTACATACTGTAGATCGTACAGTCAGACAGATTGTCCTAGGTATGTTACATACTGTAAATTGTACAGTCAGACAGATTTTACCTAGTATGTTACATACTGTAGATTGTACCTGTTATGTCTCTGATCTGTTACACATTATAGATTATACCTATGTATAGTAACCTACAGGCTGTACCAGGGGAGAAATCCTCATCGACACGTTTTTTTTTTTTTTTTGGGTAGTGACCGAATAGCCACTGTCGCCTTACTGATGTAGAGGTCACACGGCTTTCCTCAAGGCCTGTGAGCCTTCTTGCACATGTACTGGCATTTATTTGTTAAGTTTCTAGTCAGTGAATAAGTCTTTTATATGTGATCTGCCATTGTTTTAGGTCTGACCCCGGATGAGCACGCTGTCTCGCCTATTATGTCCACCAACCCACAACCAAAACAGAAAGCCAGATCTGCTGGACATGCCTACAGTTATGGTTCAGACGATGAGTCTGACCCTCGGATAACGGTCCAAGTGCGACCCGCCTATCAGCCCCAACAACAGCAGCGGCAGATCTTACAGGATCACGTCTTGTACGACCCACCTTGGGATCATATCAACTTTGACCAGATGAGATCTGGGCACAGGACAGGGCACGCCTCTGAGAGCGACGAGGACAATCGCCATGCCATACAGAGATACAGCCAAGCAGGTAAGCTACTATGTTTATTTCCAGCCAGATATGTTAGCTAGGTTTGGCGCTATTACATAACTAAAATAATGCAATGTAGGTAACGGCTGAGCAGCTATTGTACACAACACAAATTTAATCATAGGCTTTGATAAAAATACAGTGGTTTGATCTCATCTGCATCATGAAGTCAAACAGTTGAGTTAGTCATGTCGATTTAAACGTGAGGTAATGAGATAGCCAAGTGTATCACATATAGTCTAACAGATTAACATTTGATTTGGTCTGATTAAGTGAACCAGTTTAATGTATATTCATACCTGCTTCGCGTCAACACCCCCCCCCCCCCCCCCCCCCCCCCTTTCGTATTCGTCCTCGTCCTCCTCCACCCTTTCTTCGTGATCTGAAGTTTACCGAAGAAAGCTCAATGGGGTCCCAATGACCGTTACAGAAGAGGAAGGGGAAACGATGTCTCAGTCTTTAAAAACACGAGTACTCTTCAGCTTTTTCACCCGTCTCGTCGGTCACGAGATTTGGAAGGGAATTGATAGGAGGTTCCCGGGAATAAGGTTAGTTGCGTATCCTTTACAGGACGTTGCAGAACCAACCCCAGCAGCCCCTGGCTGTTGTGTGGTTTCTCCTGGCAAATGTTCGTCCAGTAGTTTGCCATTGCTGACTGGACGGTCAGCCCCCTGATACCACTGTCGAAACCAACGCCAGGCGCATGGCCCACAGCTGGGATCGAACCAAGCACCCCGGCATTACGAAGCGTTCGCATCGACTTAGCCACAGAGCCGACTAAATACGTGAAGAGATTATCTATATCTGCAATGTCGCCTCTAGTATGAACTTCACTGTATTATAATTCACTGTGTGCTTCTCTGTTTGTGTGAGCGCTTCTCTGTTTGTGTGAGTGCTTCTCTATTTGTGTGAGCGCTTCTCTATTTGTGTGAGCGCTTCTCTGTTTGTGTGAGCGCTTCTCTGTTTGTGTGAGCGCTTCTCTGTTTGTGTGAGCGCCTTATGTTTCCTGTAGGTTATATCATAAGTTGTGAGCTTCCCTGTTAGTTTTAAGATTTCGTGATAAAATAACCAAAAGATCGTTAATTAATGCCAGGTTGTGTGTGTGTGTGTGTGTTTGTGTGTGTGTGTTTGTGTGTGTGTGTGTATATATATATATATATATATATATATATATATATATATATATATATATATATACACACACACACACAAACACACACAGTCTACCACCCCCTGAAATATTAGACTACCGTGACCTGTGGATTTCTCCTGTTTGGGGTAGGATATTAATAAAGCACCCAATAAATAGTTACATAATGTCTTTATCTGAAGTGTTGTGATGTTAAGAAAGTCCCTTTGTGCTGTTCTTTGGGTATTCACCGAAACAGTGATAAGTTTTTCTTCAAAGTGATACAATCCCATACCCCCCCCCCCCCCCACAGTATTTTAAAAGCCCCGGTATTTTCTTCTCATACAGTTTCCTAGCTCTAGAGGCCTGACAGGCTAATTGAATGTTACCCTCAGTGGAAATAAATAGAGACTTATGATCAGAACAGACTTCAGAAGGAAATCACTGGTTGTAGATACTGTAGAACTCGGGGCCTGACAACGACGGAAAGGTCGTAGCTACTGAGAGCTAAACAGATAGTCTGTGCCTATCAGCTATCATTCAGCTTTGAAATTGAACGGTTATAATGTAATTAATAAATGTACGTTATCGCCTATCTTGTAACCTAGAAATGAAACTATACAACTGGCTAAGCAACTAAAAGAAAGGTAACTAATTCTGCTTTTGCTTGTTAGAAAGTAAGTTATATTCTGCAAAACAATATCTCACTCCGAGAGCCGTTTTTCCTCCCACACACTTTTCTCTTCTCTTCTTCTTTTCCCAGCTATGTAACCACTTTGTCGAATTACTCCCTCCAAGTCTGTCAGTTTTGTTATGTAACCGTCTTCTTCTGGGTATTTCCCCTTACTCCTACTTCTGGCCTTTCGAGTGATTTCCCAGTCTGTCACTTCTAACGTGAAACCACTTTTGAGAATTATGTTCCCTAGTGTGTCGCTTCTAATGTGTAAGCAATTCCCAGGGCGAGTTTGTGAGATCATCTAATTACCTGGCTGAATGAACACACCTCGTGTCTACATCACTTCCCAGCTCCAGCTTCTGGAGAAGGCGGTTGTCTACATCGAGCCACTGGGCTCATTCGACAAGTCAGAATCTTATGTTTTTAACTATCTCTAATGTATTCTAAGAAACTTCGACCTTTCCCTCCCTGCCACCTCTCTCTCTCTCTCTCTCTCTCTCTCTCTCTCTCTCTCTCTCTCTCTCTCTCTCTCTCTCTCTCTACCTCCTTTTCTTTCTCTCTATCTCTACCTCCTCTCCCTTTCTTTCTCCCTGTCTCTGCCTCCCCCTTCTTAAGTTAAAGTCTCTGTAAGTTCTGATACATGGAGAAATTATATTTTCTCGGATGTCTGATGTTTTTGTTGGGGGATATTTGGCCTTGTTTTGCTAAAACTACACAAGGACATTTTAAGATAGTATATATTTATTTAAAAGCAGCGCTATGTCAATGACGAGAAGCTTGTCTGTCGGCTTAAATGTCGCGGGTTTGAATCCTATGTGATAATTGACACTGACTGCCAGGTCAACACAGTGTAAAATAGATCCAGGAAAAATCACGGGAGAGGGAGGGGGGGGGGCGACTTGAAGATGACCACAACAGCCGTTGATTGCCTGTGTCATATTGAGTTCCTTTACTTTGTTCATCATAAATGCCTACATAGAAGCTCTATAGAAGACCGTGTGGGTCGTTTCAGAAATATTCTCTGTACCAGTTCCTGAAGTTGAGGTCGAATTGATGAAGTTGCGCTGGAGTACATTAACAGTGGCGATCGACAATCCTAGCAATGCTGGAGCCATTTCGTCTGCGGAGTGCGTGAGTTACGCACTGTTTGAGGGCAAACTGAGGGGGCCTAAATATATGTGCTCCAACGGTGATCGATATTCTACCCCTGGTCGTTGCTCGTGTCAGACCCGCTCAGCCATGCTAGCTTCCCGTCTATGACCTTGTTATTTTACTAGTTCCACAAGGACGATTTCATTTGCAAACGATAATGCACACGAGCAAATTATATCGGTCTTCTTCGGGCACTAAGGACATTGAGACATGCCGAGAAAATGATTAACACGAAAACAAGACGATTAGAAGGGGTCAGCAATGCTTTCGAAGATGTTGTTCAGCCAGCGTTGATAACTTTAACATACACCTTCACGCACGCACACATATGTGAGAGCGTTCACGGTGTAGTGAAGTCGTCGTTGATGAAACAAAGCAGTGTGTGGTCAGTGGTCATTGCCTTCACAATTATATAATGAATATTGGAGAAAGCATGTATCTGCTGATGTGCTCAAACGTGGGCAGTGATTGGTAAACATGAATGGATCTATGAGTCATACAATTGTGCTGCTGGGAAAGAGTAGGGCAAAAACATTTGTGATATACGTAATTTGTACAAAATCATTTACGGAACCTTAAACAAACAAAACAATGCAGTGTGTTGTATAATTGTCTTTTGCCAACAGTTCATCTAACATGGATAATATATGGGAATTCATAATCTGGTACTTAGTGGCTCATCAGAGGTTGTCATCCTGGAATAAACGTTAATCTGAAGATTAAACATATTTAGAGTTAACGCAGTTTGGGTTTTGTCGTGGTGATCAGCTTCCGGTGGCTCCCCCTACGAACCCCCAGCCATTTGCCTCCAGGAACTTGAATAGAGAGTAATGATATATTACTGGATAAACAGCCCATTTCGGTGATGGCATCTCATGAGCTGGTTGTGCGTTACTTGTATGTCATCCCGCCTTGCAGTCTCAGGTCTGGAGGTACTTTAATACGTCTTTGTATGGGCTTAATATGGTTTATAAAATAAACCTGCGTTGGTTATTCCATTCTCAGAAGCAGATTCATACTCAATGTTCAATGCATCTAATAGTATTTTATTTCCTTTTTCATTATAGTTTGAAAAGTAATTTGTAAATGTGGCTCATTATTGTCCTGTGAGTTTCGCACGCCTGTCATTTGTAAGGTATCGTAACACCAGCCGGTCTGCAGATGTTTAAAGGGATCCACCTGGTCTCTGATGTCTTATTTATGTCCATTGTTACTTTTTCTATACCAAGTTCCCCCAACGCACCGTATACTTCTCCGTCTTTCCATATTTATAGCTTATCACCGCTTTATCATCAACAATGACTTCCATCTATGTGACCAACCATATAAAATACTGTTTCCCTTCGCACCGTTTGTCTTGAAACAATCTCTTTAGATGACAGCACGTACACGGTCCTGCTGTCTCTTTTAGTCTTGCGCAAGGTTTTGTTATCTTTGTTCAGTGTCAGTGCTCACTAGTCACTCATTGTTTAGCTTCCTTTCATTTTATAGTTGTTGATTATTTGTCTGTTTTTTTTTTTTTTTAAATTATATTTCTTGTCATTCCTCTTTGCGCTTTCCATTTTTCTGATTATGTGCAGTCTTGTTGTTGTGTCACATATAATCTATATTTTTCTGATTATATGCGGTCCTGTTGTTGTGTCACATATAATCTATAGTTTTATGATTATGTGCAGTCCTGTTGTTGTGTCACATATAATCTATATTTTTCTGATTATATGCGGTCCTGTTGTTGTGTCACATATAATCTATAGTTTTATGATTATGTGGGGTCCTGTTGTTGTGTCACATATAATCTATATTTTTCTGATTATATGCAGTCCTGTTGTTGTGTCACATAAAATCTATTTTAAAACACGATTACGGTTTACACGATCAGGTTGAGGTTAGACTATTGCAGACACTACCGCCATCTTACTATAGACCCTGACTGTATGACGTCACTACCTTTGGAGTTCGCTTGACATGATTCTATGAGACTCGTTTGATTTGATAGCAGAAGTCAAGCCAATCAGCCGGTGTCGCCTTTAATATGACAGTGTTTTTGACGCGTCCTACGTTGATTTATCTGGCTGCCAAACTGATGAGCCAGACCAGGTTTAGCTTCTGGCCAGCTCTGATTTAATCAAGCCATGTCCCTCCTCCTTGTCTACTGGTTATTCAAAATACAATAAGTACCTTAGAGCAAAGGGTTTGCTCCTCCTGTCTCCCAACCGTTAGCCCAAATTGTGTTTATTCATTCGCTTGTTTATTTTTCACGTTAGACGCAGCCATGTTTTAGAAAATGTGTATACACTGTTGAATAAATATGAGGGAACAAGTATTGGGAAGCGTGTGTTTTTTTTTCCTTCGACCTATGTTTCTTGTTCAGTAATGATGAACTGGAAGTTGCCTTAAATATAATCTGGGGACGTGAAATATGTAGACAGAGCTGTTCTTATAGAGTCTGTTTAGTTAAAAAATCCCTCTGTGATTGAACAAGTAATTATAGTATAGTATATTTTTTACATATATTTATGTCCGCTGTGACAATAATGTAGGTCGTCTTTGTATTCTGTCTAGCACGATCACCAGGATCACGAATTATGTCAGTGTTCTTGTTCCACCGGCATTTTGATGACCACATTAGCCAGCAAGTTCTGTGGGAGCCACAACCATGCTCGCCTGCGGACCTTAACGGAACCGGACTTTTTCTGATTGACTTTGGCTCCTTTTTCGACTAAACCTTCAATGGGTACAAGGTAAATTCCTTGGAAGTAAAGGCGATTCACGTGATGTTGACCACATCACCCCTCAAGTGCCGACTGGTCTATAAAACATAGGTCTAGCTCTGTGTGCTTAAAATTAAGCGTATCTGTTCATTTCTGCGTGAAACATCGGCATCGTGTTTGGAAACAGTCTTAGAAAAACAAGTTAGCATTTGAGACCAGCAAATCAAATATCTGCTGCATTCAAAAACACACACATAATTGTATTCTGAGAAACTAACAAGTACCCATGTCGGTGGTGAACTAACAAGGACCCATGTTAATGGTAAACTAACAAGCACCTATATTGATGGTGAACTAACAAGCACCGATATTGATGGTGAACTAACAAGCACCGATATTGATGGTGAACTAACAAGCACCGATATTGATGGTGAACTAACAAGCACCGATATTGATGGTAAACTAACAAGCACCGATATTGATGGTGAACTAACAAGCACCGATATTGATGGTGAACTAACAAGCACCGATATTGATGGTGAACTAACAAGCACCGATATTGATGGCGAACTAACAAGCACCTATATTGATGGCGAACTAACAAGCACCTATATTGATGGTGAACTAACAAGCACCTATATTGATGGTGAACTAACAAACACCGATATTGATGGTGAACTAACAAGCACCGATATTGATGGTAAACTAACAAGCACCGATATTGATGGTGAACTAACAAGCACCTATATTGATGGTAAACTAACAAGCACCTATATTGATGGTGAACTACCAAGCACCGATATTGATGGTAAACAAACAAGCACCTATATTGATGGTAAACTAACAAGCACCTATACTGATGTTGAACTAAAAAGCACCGATACTGATGGTGAACTAACAAGCACCGATATTGATGGCGAACTAACAAGCACCTATATTGATGGCGAACTAACAAGCACCTATATTGATGGTGAACTAACAAGCACCTATATTGATGGTGAACTAACAAACACCGATATTGATGGTGAACTAACAAGCACCGATATTGATGGTAAACTAACAATCACCGATATTGATGGTGAACTAACAAGCACCTATATTGATGGTAAACTAACAAGCACCTATATTGATGGTGAACTACCAAGCACCGATATTGATGGTAAACAAACAAGCACCTATATTGATGGTAAACTAACAAGCACCTATACTGATGTTGAACTAACAAGTACCCATATTGATGGTGAACTAACAAGCACCTATATGGATGGTGAACTAACAAGCACCTATATGGATGGTGAACTAACAAGCACCTATATTGATGGCAAACTAACAAGCACCTGTATTGATGGTGAACTAACAAGCACCTATACCGATGGTGAACTAACAAGCACCTATACTGATGGTGAACTAACAAGCACCCATATTGATGGTAAACAAACAAGCACCTATATTGATGGTGAACTAACAAGCACCTATATTGATGGTGAACTAACAAGCACCTATACCGATGGTGAACTAACAAGCACCTATACTGATGGTGAACTAACAAGCACCCATATTGATGGTGAACTAACAAGCACCTATATTGATGGTGAACTAACAAGCACCTATATTGATGGTGAACTAACAAGCACCTATATTGATGGCAAACTAACAAGCACCTGTATTGATGGTGAACTAACAAGCACCTATACTGATGGTGAACTAACAAGCACCTATACTGATGGTGAACTAACAAGCACCTATACTGATGGTAAACTAACAAGCACCCATGCTGGTGGTAAACTAACAAGCACCCATGCTGGTGGTAAACTAACAAGCACCCATGCTGGTGGTAAACTAACAAGCACCCATGCTGGTGGTAAACTAACATGCACCCATGCTGGTGGTAAACTAACAAGCACCCATGCTGGTGGTAAACTAACATGCACCCATGCTGGTGGTAAACTATCAAGCCCCCATTTTGACGATTAATTAACATGAGTCCTCCTGGGGACATAAGCAAGTCATAAGTTTATTAAAACAATTAGACATAAACAGGCAGTTGTTGTGTGTGGACATGTTGTTAGAAGTGGACTTGACAACTACTGGCAAGATCAAGAAAAAGAGAACAAGATGACGGCAAAGAGATAAAGTCCTGGAATGCCTGGCCAGATGGATGGGGCGAGACAAAATGTTGAACTGATCCCGGATTCTGTCGATCGTGTGAGATGGTGAAACATGACAGCCTACGCTTAGGGACACGGCACATGATGATGATGACGAGTCATGCTGATGATAAACAAGTACCAATGTTGTTGATAAACAAGTACCAATGTTGTTGATAAACAATTACCAGTGTTGATGATAAACAAATACCAGTGTTGTCGATAAACAAATACCAATGTTGATGATAAACAAATACTAGTGTTGATGATAAACAAATACCAGTGTTGATGATTAACAAATTCTAGTGTTAATGATAAACAAATACCAATGTTGATGATAAACAAATACCAGTGTTGATGATAAACAAATACTAGCGTTAAAGAAAAAAAAATACCAGTGTTGATGATAAATGAGTAACAGCGTTGATAACAAGTACCAGCGTTGATGAAAATAAAAAACCAGTGTTGATGATAAACAAATACCAGTGTTTATGATAAACAAATACCAGTGTTGATGATAAACAAATACCAGTGTTGATGATAAACGGGTACCAATGTTGTTGATAAACGAGTATCAATGCTGTTGATAAACAAGTACCAATATTGATGATAAACAAGTACCAATATTGATGATAAACAATTACCAATGTTGTTGATAAATATGTGCCAGTGTTGTTGATAAACAAGTACTAATGTTGTTGATAAACAAGTACCAATGTTGATAAACATGTACCAGTGTTGTTGATAAACGAGTACCAGTGTTGATGATAAACAAATACCAGTGCTGATGATAAACAAATACCAGTGTTGATGATAAACAAATACCAGAGTTGATGATAAACAAATACCAGAGTTGATGATAGACAAATACCAGTGTTGATGATAAACACATACCAGTGTTGATGATAAACAAATACCAGTGTTGATGATAAACAAATACTAGTGTTGATAATAAACAAATACCAGTGTTGATGATAAACAAATACCAGTGATGATGATAAACAAATACCAGTGATGATGATAAACAAATACCAGTGTTGATGATAAACAAATACTAGTGTTGATGATAAACAAGTAAGAGTATTGATGATTAACAAGAAACCTGCACTGAGAATAAACAGCTGGCAAGTATTTGAAATTCTACAACTGGCAATGTGTCCGTACTGAGAATCTACGATTAAAAAGCATCCATGTAAGGAAGCACTCGTCAACAAGTATTCACACAAACAATCTTTATAACGTCGAAGTGCCGAGTCATCGTTAGCATGCGTTTATTATGATTTGGGCTGATCTTAATTTTGTTTTAGACTGATAGCTACGAATTTCTAACCAACGTGTGCCCACAATGCGATGGTAACTTGCAGCCAGGTATCCAGTTCCGACCCTAACTAACTATTGCTCACGCTGAACGCTTCCAACTAGTCTAAACATCTAGTTTCTTTCCTAACCAAACCGCACATATCCTTGTAACCCCCAGCCAGGCAACCACATCGACTCTACCTCCAGCGGCAAGTACCCAAAGCAATGATGGTCTGCTGCTAAATCCTTTGTATACGCGCATGTGTTCTAACCTTGACATTTGTTCCTTTTGTGTGGGGTGTCATGCACATGCAGTTTGCACCTAACTCTCGACCTCCTTCTGCTGCTTCATTCCCCACTGCTTCTATTATAATATGCCTCAAATACACACAGATCAATGTTCGTATATCCGTGTCTGTCGCCTGCAACCATACACTGTGCCACCTGTGAAACCAACCCGATGAAACGTGACATCAGCACTGTAGTTTATCTCCACAATCTAAACAAATACTAGCTTGCCCCCTTCTCACTCTCCCTACTCTCTGTTATTATCTGTTCTACCCTGATCTTTTCTGTATCATTATCAGTTCACTTTCCCCACCTACTGTATTATTGTCGGTTCACTTTTTGCAGCCTCTGCCGTTATCGACTCACTGCTTACATCATCTATATTATTATCTGAAAACTGTCTATATTCACTGCTACTTCATGCTCTGTCATTTATCACTTACACGTGCTGTATCGATCCCCCACCCCAACCGCCCCCAATACACTTCCACTATAGATGTTGTGTTCGTCTGCTGGCATCGTCCGGAAACTGGCGGGCCTCAGATCTGATCTGGGACCTGGGGAAGATCAAGCGATGAATATTTATCCTGTCCCCTGTAGACTGACTATTGTTCTGTCACGTGGTGTTGCCCAGTACTTGACTGGCTACTATTTGCAAGTCACGTTTCTGGGAGTAATCACATCAAGCTAAGAGCTAGGGCCACCAAGCACCGCAGGTCGATACGCTTATCTCATCTATGCCGAGCATCCAACCCGCGACAATATACTCATTCCACAAGGAACTTTTAACTTCTGCTGGATCGAGCATAAATAAAGTACAATATGCTGTATCAAGGATATAATATACTTCTTCTTCGGCATTCCGAGCCCTTGAGGTTCATTGCTGCAAATATCACCCACCTCCATTCTCTTTCCAGTTGGTGACACCAAGTGTTTGAAGGTCTGTCTGGATATTATCTCTCCATTTTCTTCTTGGTCTGCCTCGTGGTCTACGACCATTCATCTCCCTTGTGCATACAGTTTTTACTTCTCTGTCATCTGACATTCTTTCAATATGCTCCAACCATTTCAGTCTATTAGCTCTCATGTATACACTACAGCCAACATAAAGAAATAACACAGTAGTCTACAGTCAGTCGTTCTTGTCAGATTTTTTCTAATCAGTTGTTCTATTGCCATTGAAGCTGTAGCCTTTGATTGTGCTTCAAAGATTAATCTAAGTAGGAAATTCATGATACTGGCTTGTTGGATTTGTAAATACTTTCCCCTGTATCCTATTATTGAAAGTAGTTTTAAAATAGGGCTACTTTCATATCTTCAGATTGTATGCTTAGCTAGATGGTGTAAGATTCTTTTTCTTTACCTTCTCTTTTACCGCCTGGGGTGTCAAGAAAGTATTTATATCTCATTGTACTTATTGTAGTGGTATAGTGTGAGATAGTATTACGATAATTGCTATCGTTTTAAAAATATATGTTTAAAACATTTCACGACTCACAATAAAATCACTTCAACATTAAGTTGCATTTACTTCATTTTCCACCGTTTCTTAGCAAAAGTTAATGGTCGACATTTGGTGCAGGAGAGCCTAGCATATGATACCACAACATCCAGCTTAAGAATGGAAGTTGAGGCGGTCATTGCAGCTTTCCGCTGGCTACAGAACTCGACACACACACACACACACACACACACACACACACACACTGATTGTAACTGATTCAGAAAGCATGCTGAGGAAGGTCAGGATAGGTATGCTTCGTGCAGAGTGGCATGCTTCGCTGCGGAGGACACGGGTGAGGAGTATTGTCTGGATTTTTTGACCGGGTCACGCCGGTATGTTGAGAAATGAACAGGCGGACCGACTGGCTTGCTCTGCACAACTTGGTGGAATACTGACACATGATAGGGCAGACGTGGTTAGTGCCTTGTGGGAGAGCGTGTACAATTCGGAGGAGCAGATGGATCACCACAGTCTGGTGATATTGATGCAGTTGGTGGTGACGAGAGGTTCTGGCAGATGCTCGAGGCTCAGAAGAAAGGCAAGACGGACGTTTAATCAAATTGCTACTGGCACCAATAGTATCGGAACTCTTCGCTGGCTGCTGAAGATAGGGACGGAGCGCTTATGGGAATGCCCCGAGTGCTGTCGGTTCTTGAATCACATCAAATCAAACCCTCGTTTCTAGGCTAGTGATGTTAGAGCTCGGGAGAGAGGGTGGGGGGGGGGGGGGGGGGGGGAAGCAGGCGTTCTTCAATTCTTGTAGGCTGTTCATTATGGTGTCCCTTGTGTCTGCCTCTTGTAGGCTGTTCATTATGGTATCTTTTGTGTCTGCCTCATCTTTAGGTATTTATATACTTTCTGTTCTTCTTCTCCTTAGCGTTCGCCATTTGTAAACTCTGGCGGAAAGTTCTGGTTACTCCTCCACTTCTGCACTTTGGTGGTCTTGATTCGTAATTTGCGTTTTGTTTGCACACCTGTTTCACAGATCTGGCTTGTTTGTATGCAGACTGTTGATTCCTTGCCTCTCGGGCAGATGCACTCTGAGTTTGAATATGTCGTCTCTGACGACGTGCTTATTAAAGAGAAGTGCGTGCTCTCGTTGTTCTCTAAACTGGAGCCCCTAAACCCACACAGGCAATACTTCCCTGTGATGCGTAAACGCTGATCTTTCAACAGCCTCGAAAGATTATCTACAAAGACTCGCTTTTTCAAATGTGAACAAGACAGTTCGCCATATTTCATTAAATTAATTAATTAAACCTCATACACGAGAGCTTGTCTTCAATTAATATCGCTTGATCTGTTGAGGTCTGGTGGTGCACATTAGACAACTGGAATAAGCGGGACAGAGAATATTTGTGTTCACACACACACTCACACACACACACACACACACACACATATATATATATATATATATATATATATATATGTGTGTGTGTGTGTGTGTGTGTGTGTGTGTGTACGTAAATGTATATATATATATATATATATATATATATATATATATATATATATATATATATATATATATATATCTTTGGTGCATATAAAAGTCCCGGATGTGTGTAGAGTATAACAGTGTCGTAGAATTTCCTCTTTGAGAGCCTGTAACTATTCATGCATGTAGTTATTGGCGGTATGGTTGAATGGCTGTTCTCAGCTTGTGGAGAGAACTACATTCCGGTGAAAGAGGCGGAAAGGGCCCTGGCGCCGGGAAAAGATGATCGGACTGGCTACGTCTACATTTCACTTGTTGGGAGCGGATTTGATGAGAATGTAAGGCTCCAGGGGCAAGAGCTGCACAGATAACTTGAGACATCGGCCTAGGTTAATCCGGGATGTGGTCTCGACATTTCTGCGGATGTTGAAATGAGGCGACATTTCTGCGGATGTTGAACTGAGGCGACATTTCTGCGGATGTTGAACTGAGGCGACATTTCTGTGGATGTGAATGAAACGATGCGACATTTCCGCTGATATGGATAAATTGGAGCGACATTTCCGCGGATGTGGATGAACTGAGGCGGAATTTCCGCGGATGTTGAACTGAGTGGAAATACAAACTCTTGTATTACTTACGAATTGTAACGCGTTGAATTTTTTGGAGCGGGAAAGTCAGTGCAAGCGCAAATTGTGTTGTTCGTGGCTGCACCCCACCCCCTTTTCCACAGACACACACGCACCGAGTTGCGCAGGCGCGCGCGCACACGCACTGTTTGGAAAATGTAGCCACACACAGTGTGAGAGATCGACTCTTTAAGTCGTGATGATGCATATAGTATAGGAATAGTTACGCTAACAAACACATGCTAATAATGACATAGCCACATCATTTGTTGACTAGCCAGCCATAAACAGCCAGTATGTTTGAATGTAGCTTCATAGACATTACTACTAGTACACGCACACAGTATGTTTGATATAGCCACATATACATTGTCTGTTGGATGTAGTCACGCTCGGTCTAAAGGATTTAGCACAAACACAAACATACACACGCGCGCACGCACACAAACACACACACACAGTCTGTTTGTTATAGCCACCCATGCTGTCTGGTGAATGTAGCCACACTCGGTCTGAAGATTGTACTGATGCAATCACACACACACACACACACACACACACACACACACACACAGTCTGTTAGATCTAACCTCATCTGCATCGTCTATCGGGTGTAGAGACCTTCAGTCTAAAGAGTGTAGCCACACAAACACACACACGCACATTGTGTAGAAGGTAGCCATGGTTCCAGAGTCTGTTCTGTGTATATGGCGCTTCTAGTTTAAAGGTTACAGGAAATGTAGTCAGTGATGGTAGGACAGTGGATAGTGCACTTGACAGTGTCTCAGTTGCCAGTAATAGCAGAATTCTTTTTTCCGGATCAGTGGCGGCTGTGGGTCAACCAAGCATCATACATAAAGTGAATAACTGTGGGAATTTACGGGAAAGGAAATCCAGAAATCAAGGGAATTGGCAACCCCACATCATGTGCCGTAGCCTACAGTATATGGTCTAGCCACTCACATTAACCCCGCCGCTATCTGATATCAGACTATTTTCTTTATATTTTACCTTCCCCGTGCTAGCAGAGGTCGACGAGCACACCCCCGCCCCCTGTGGTATGCGAGGCAAGGGATGACTAGCTAGCTTTTGTTGTCAGTGAACAGGTACCCGGCTAGCCGACCAAATCATTGCCGTGACTGATTGTTGTGTAGTTCTGCTGAACCGTGTCAACCCAGAGACTGCGCAAGTACCAACACAATCACGTACAGGCACAAAGGCCACACGGCGGGTTTATCTGCTGGTCGAGGCATTTCTGTTAAATGTCACGTTTTACGTACGCCATATATACATGTATACTCGAACAGAAAGCATTTCCCGTGCCTCAGCTCAACACCATTGCGTATGTGCACATGTGATAGCCATTCAGAGGGATGTCAGTTGCTTGTTGTCTTTAGCTTGGCCCCATAGTTTGCAGGCTTTCGTGCAGTGATTTCTTTGCGTCGTCCGACGGTTTTCAACTTACACAAGGGCAGCCTGCTAGTGAGGATATTCTGTGAATCAGCAGATTGTTGTGTTTTTGTTTTATGAGAACGCTTGCATTGCACCAGTGGATTGATTATTTTATATTTATCGAGTGATACTGTCACTATGTTAGGTTCATATGGTTAAAGGTATGTACTTTTTGTTTACCTTCTCTAGATTTTACTTCACACACACACACACACACACACACACACACACACACACACACACACACACACTCACGCACGCACGCACGCACGCACACACACACACACACACACACATATATATATATATATATATATATATATATATATATATATATATATATATATATATAGGTATATAATATCCGTCCTGTTGTGCCATTATATGTCACATAGGGCTCACAGTCTGTTACTCCATTCCGTTCTGTCATATGCCATTAATTCAATGTTATGGTTAGAATTCAGTTCAGCATCTTTGGCCTCTCATCAACGTTCGTTTTAAAGTTTCTTTTGGAAGTGTTCACTTTTTTAACCCCTTTATTTCCCATTTTAGTGCCTGTTTGGTGAGTCTCTGCGCGTTTCTTCTCGTGATATTTCTGACATATCGCCATATTCTATGTCTGATAGATGTTTATACCAGTGGCTGCTCTAATTCCTTTAGACACCCACCCTCCCCAACCCCACCACACGAATTCATTCCTTTTAATGTTGGTTTTCTCAGACATTTGATTTCGAACGCATGCAACTTTTGTTCCATGTATTAGGCGGTTCTCTTATTGTCTCTTGCGTATGTTAACATTACAATAACATGAGGTTTCAGTATAATTTATATAGTTCCATATCAGATGTCGTTGGTCCTGTCACATGCATGACTCCGCTTCACTTCAGCTATGTTCTAGTCACTTTCAATTGTGGCTTATGGTGATGTAACTATGTACTGAGCCTATTTGCTCCAGCATATAAACCTCATCGGTGGTGCCTGAGAATGATTAGAAAATATCGTTAAAGTTAAGACGGCGTCTTCAGGCATGGAATTTTATCACACATGGCTCGGTCTCTATGTAGAACTGCTGGCCATCTGACGATAGCGTGGCACAATGCACGAATTCTATAGCTCCGGTGACGATATGGAGCTTCATAGTCCTCTATTTATCTGAGTTCCATATAACGTGTACCATAAATCAGCGATGAACAATGTGGATTTGAAGAAGGAAAAGGTACAAACAATGACATATACATCCTAAGGACATTGTCAGAAAGAGCTATAGAAGTAAAGACTGATTTGTACTTATGCTTCATAGACTATACAAAAGCATTTGACTGTGTGAAGCATGAACAAGTAATCAAACTGTTAGAAAAATTATACATTGATGGAAAAGATCTACGAATAACAAAGAATATGTTATTGGCAGCAAACAGCAGTTATAAGAATTAACAACTGTTTAGGTACATTTCAAAGCATAAAGAGGAGCGTACGACAAGGATGTGTATTGTCGCCTAATTTGTTCACTATATAGTGAATATATAATGAGATCTTTCATTGATATGCCAGGAATTGAGGTTGGTGGGCACAGTATAAACAATTTATACGTTATGCTGATGACACAGTCTTGATAGCAACAAGTCAGAAAGAACTACAGGAAATGATAGACATTGTGGTGTTAGAAAGTGGAAGAATGGGCCTCACTTTGAATAATGGGAAGACAGAAGTAATGGTGGTATCTAAGAAAGGAATTATTTCTAAATGTGTAATAAAAGTCGATTCTGTTATTTTGGGACAAGTACAGAAATTGAAGTATCTGGGCACATGGATAACATCAGATGGAAGATACATAACTGAGATAAGAAACAGAATAGGACAGGCAAAAACTGCATTTCATAAAATGAAGAACATCTTGTGCAATATATCCTTGTCATTGGGAGTTAGAAAAAGAATTCTCAGATTGTGAAGAGGCATGATCGCCTACGCTAGTCGGAAAGGCACCTGATGATGATGATGATGATGATGATGATGATGATGATGATGATGATGATGATGATGATGATGATGATGATGATGATAACCTGAAAGGTAATATATCTGCAGGCCCTCCCATTATTGTCCAAGAATATTGACTTCACCTCACACATGGTCTGTAAATGCTCAATATGTTCCAATATAAATGTGTGTATGTTGTTATATGTTTGGTTGTTCAGTTGACATTTGCATCTGTTGACAACATTCAGTGTCTCTCATCTGCTAGATGTCATCTCTTGGTAATATTCAAGAAACTGACGATTTCATGGCTTTTGTGGATGTCAGCATTCACATTTGATTTACCTGTAAATCGAGGGCGAAAACAAATGGTTTGGCTTGTTTATTTTGATATACAGAATATATTTGCAGCCCTTTAATACCTATAACTCTTTTTATGCATCCTATCTGTGGCATCTGTACTCTTTTATAAACTAAACGTGTGTGTGTGGCACCCTGCCATTGTTGTCTCTGCTAGCAGTTAATCGGGGATTCACTGATGTCGTCAGCCCTTTGTTGCTTGTCCCTGGGTGTGTATTTGAATTTCTATGTTAATCCATGGTACTGTCAGACTGTGGGTAGATCTTATCGTGGTCAGTGTATGTCAAAAAGAATTTCTGGATGAGAAACTGCTGTGGATTGATGAAATCATACTTTTTATTGCCATCATTCTGTGGATTTTTGCTATTAAACTGGGTTTAGGTTATCATAATTTGGATTGGAATTGTACTGGGGATTGATGCACTCATACTGTGGTCTGATGCTATCGAATTGTGTATTATATCATGCTTTGGATTGCTGCTATCATATGTTGTATTGCTATGAAACTAGATTGATGCTATCAAACTGTTTATTCAAGTGACGAAACTATTGATTGATGCTTTCAGGTTTTGCATTGATGCTATCAGATTTTGCATTGATACTATCAGACATTAGATTGGTATACTTGTAATTGGAATACTACATACAGGACAGGTGAATGAAAAATCAAGGGTTTATCAGATGTGAGTTGATGCTATCAGACTGGACTGATACTATCAGACTGGACTGATACTATCAGATTGATTGATACTATCAGATTGGATTGATACTATCAGATTGGATTGATGCTATTAAACTGGATTGATACTATTAGATTGGATTGATGCTATAAAAAACAAGATCCAGGAATGAGAAACCGCTATGGCCGTCAACAAATAAAAGGCTGCTATAGCAGACACAGCGTGACCTTGACATGTCATTGGGACTCAGTGATTGAGACCTGAAGTTGCCCTTCACAAATACAATATTGTAGATGTAAACAAAAATGGTCGGCTCTGTGGCTAAGTCGATGCGAACGCTTCGTAATGCCGGGTTCGATCCCAGCTGCGGGCCATGCGCCTTGCGTTGGTTTCTGCAGTGGTATCAAGAAAGCCGACCGTCCAGAAGGCATTTGGCAAACTACTGGACGTAAATTTGCCTAGAAAAACCACGCAACAGCCAGGGGCTGTTGGGGTTGGTTCTGCAACGTCCTGAAATGTAAAATAGCGGTCACGTAAAAAATAAAACTGAAAGGTAGGCGACAATAATTTAGCGCCCCTATTTATAATTATTATTTTACTAGCTTGATACAGAAATGATGAACACATGTTTACACGCGGCCTGTCTGTTGGAAAACCAGATGAAAAGAATTATTCACAGACGGACGTGAACTGGCTGCCTTAACGCCATAAAGTGAGATTTGGTGTGACGTCACCAGCGCTTGGACGCCTGCCAGAGGACATGAGATTATTTCCAGAGCTCTTCTTGTAGTAATCGATGTTTACTTTATTTTAACGCCGCTCTGTTTGTGACCATCCATTATAAAAATACAGTATACTGTTCTAATTGTATAATGGTATTTAAAAAAAAAAAAATTACTTTCTATGGCATTTCAGGCCATATTTACTTCCCATGACATTTTAGTACACATTGTATGACTGGGTCGACCCAGAAGCCAATGTGGGTTACGAAAGATCCACCTTTATACGGATTAGAACGCACGAATTTCGGGATATCAAGTGCCAGTCTCTATGTATGTGTTTGTTTTCCTCCGAAATCTTTTGTTTCACTTCACAATGCCAGAAAGTTTTAAACTGATGTATACAAAAAGTTATCAGTTTATGTATACAAAAAAGGTTATCAGTTGATGTGTACAAAAAGTTATCAGTTTATGTATACAAAAAAGTTATCAGTTGATGTATACAAAAAGTTATCATTTTATGTATACAAACAAGTTATCAGTTGATGTATACAAAAAGTTATCAGGTAATATATACAAAAAGTTATCAGTTAATGTATACAAAAGTTATCGGTTGATGTATACAAAAGTTATCAGTTTATGTATACAAAAATAGTTATCAGTTGATGCAGACAAAAAGTTATCAGTTGATTAATACAAAAAGTTATCAGCTGATGCAGACAGAATTTATCAGTTGATGTATTATATCACAAGTTGAACTTTAGTTCGCCCATTTAAGAATTCACAGATCCTGTATAACGTTAGCTGTCAGTGTTTGGTGGCTGCCATCGCCATCCATCGACAAAGACGACACAAACAATAGACTAAATGCTGAGGTCTGTTTGAGACGTCCTGAAGAGGGCACCAGTTAACTTCAGTCAGTTCACACAGTGTCTGTTTAATTCAAAGTGGTTACATCTTATCTCTCCAACAGGCACTCTACCAATGCCGCCACCAACATTTCCCCCTCCCCCACCCCCTCCCATTGAGGACATTCCACAGCGGAGTCCCGCGCCAACCAGGCAACGTTCATTCGGTCCCTCGGTCAGAGGCAACTACTCGGACATTGAGTTCCGACGCCAGCAAGCCTTTGCTGAGGGCGAGCAGGAGATGCCGCTAGAGAATCCCTACCTGGTGCAGAACGCCCTGGGAGCCGCCTACAGTATGGGTAAGTGGATGTCCGTCTCTAGCTTGAAGTCACAGTTTGCTGACCGACACAGTAGTATTGACCTAATTCTGACAGTAGCAGCGCATAATTTTACCAATGTAGTATAGCTGAGCTGGAGCCATCTTCATCAAACATCTATTGCAATACTAATACATTTCAGAAAGTAATATGGGAAGAAAATATGCTTGTGACTAACCTTGAATTACATGATAATTTATGTCACGATCAAGCACACGTATGCGTATGAGAACTTCATTACTGATGTAACCTCGATGTTAACAGAATTAAATTTAATCATCCATGCCACAGAATTCACTAGTAACAAATCCATGCTAACAGGTTCAATGATAACAAATGCCTGCTATAGAGAGTTTCGGACGGGAACCAGTCATTGCTATTATAGAATGTAAATAGAACCAGTCCATTCAGTATAAAACACTAGGGACTCTTTGCTACAGAATAATGTACCAACGCAGAGCTATTCAACTAAGTTTACTCAGAGGCTTGAACTTGGGAAACAGGGTTGCTGACGGGTCAGATGTTCAGTCCCAACATAGAAAGAGTGTTAAGGCAATTCAACTGGCAGCTGATCTGCGGGCCACTTGTTAGGCCTTCGCGGGCCAGTTTTGGCCGCAGGCCGCCAGTTGAATATTAATGCTACCAGAGTGTTATAGTTACATCTATTTGTGAATTCCAACCACCCACAGGTACTAAGGACTAATCAGTCATTTAGATTATGCTGGAAACCAGCTCATGCTACAACTAGGAACATATTCGTGCTACAGAATACAGAAACAATCCTGCAAGCATCCTCTTGCCGTTTGTGTCCAAGTCTGTGTTCCCCCGTAGCAGGCGGTAAGGAAGACAGACTCATAGTTTGGAATGGTTTAAACAAAAAAGAATTATGATGATGACACTTTTAAGCTTTTTTATTGGTGGCACAAACTTTTTCTTCACCTATTAGCTTTGTTGAGGACTCGACAATACGCATAGGTAGTGTAGCACAGGCAGACATTGAGTTCTGTATAGAATTTGGGAGGCTGACTGTGCATGTTGGTGTGTATGGGATGAAACACTAGTAGTGTCTGTCAGCCGTAAATGCTGAACCTAGGCCAACAATCTGACTGTAACATAATCCACACCCACTTTTCACATTTTTGAATACTCCTCAGTGATGTGGGAATGTGGTGTTACTGTCCTGCTAGTTCATGTTGAACTCAGTGATGTGGGAATGTGGTGTTACTGTCCTGCTAGTTCATGTTGTACTCAGTGATGTGGGAATGTGGTGTTACTGTCCTGCTAGTCCCTGTTGTACTCAGTGATGTGGGAATGTGGTGTTACTGTCCTGCTAGTCCCTGTTGAACTCACGATGTGCTCGTGCAAGACATCTTGGGAAATTGACCTTCATATGCCCATAAACACAATAAGCAAGAGAACTTGGGGGTTAGTCAGCTCACAGAGATAGCGCCCCACTGAATCAGGCAATGGAAAAAGTGTTTTGCATGTGTCAGACTCTTTATAATGATCGCTAATTAATGCCCATTGAAGGTAAATCTTATCAGAAAGAATCAATCGTTTCAAGTGACCATCAGGCGTGTCCTAATAAATGATATCAGTTCATAACATCCATCGAATGTGTACAAGAAAAATATTAAAAAATAAAACAGTTAAAATATCAGCCGAAGACATTTTCGACTGTATAGACCATGAGAATGTAGGAAAGATGTTTGCAAAAATATTAGAACGAAGAGCGAGGGTGATATTAGAACCTCAATTAAGTAACAACCAGTTTGGATTTAGAAAAGGAAAGAGCTGCAAATTTGTGAACAGACAATCGAATATAATCAACACCAGAATCTTATATTCATTGATCAAGAAAAGGCTTTTGACAGGGTTAACATAAATAAACTATGGAACATTCTTGAAGAATATGGTGTACCGGGTCAATTATTGGGAAACATAAGTGCTCTCTATCAAAATAGCCAGAGTGCTGTAAGAACAACGGAAGGTATGACAGACTGGTTTCCCATTACATCAGGAGTACGACAAGGATGTGTCCTATCACCCATACTCTTCATCACATATATGGATAAAATTGCACAGGAGTCAAACCAAAACACAGATATTATAAATGAACTACTCTTTGCAGATGACCAATGTTTGTTACAAGAAGAAAAACAAAAACTCCAACAACATGTTGATTCATTGCTCACTAACTGTACAAAATTTGACATGAAAATAAACACCTCAAAAACTGAAGTAGTGACCATAGGAAAGAAACACAGTAATGTAAACATAAAGATCAATGACATACAATTAGAACAAGTTCAAGAATTCAAGTACTTAGGATGCATATTTATCGATAAAGAGTTCAAAAAGCCAATGCAGCCAACTACCAACTGGCCCCACTTCTTCGTCACCCAAAGATCTCGTTACCAGCCAAGCAACGGATGATCAACAGCATTTTCATCCCTACGTTATGTTATCAGTGCCAAACGTGGACAATGAACAAATCACATATGCAAAAAATAACTACGTGTGAAATGCGATGTCTCCGAAGAGTCACCAACAATACACAAAGAGACAGAGTCACAAACGCCAGCATTAGAGACAAAGTTGGAACAAGAGCATGCATGAAACATATCGAAAGACAGAGAATGAAGTGGTTTGGCCATTTAGTAAGAATGCAACCGGATCAGATTCCCTATAAGGCCTTTTACAGAAGAACATCGGGAAGAAAAGCTAGAGGAAGACCCAGGAAAAAAAACAGATAGATAGAGTAGCTGAATACGGCCAGAGGATCCAGAAAACTGTCACTCAAATCACGCGAGAGGCACAAAACAAAAATTTTAAACCACGACACTGGGCTACAACCCGGTAAAAGTGAAGAAGACAATAGATAGATAGATAGACCATGAGTTCAAATGTCCACGAAACACATTTTTGACTGTATAGTTCAAATGTCCACCGAAGACATTTTTGACTGTATAGTTCAAATGTCCACCGAACACATTTTTGACTGTATAGACAATGAGTTCAAATGTCCACCGAACACATTTTCGGCTGTATAGACCATGAGTTCAAATGTCCACCAAACACATTTTTGACTGTATAGTTCAAATTTCCACCGAACACATTTTTGACTGTATAGTTCAAATGTCCACTGAACACATTTTCGACTGTATAGACCATGAGTTCCAATGTCCACCGAACACATTTTTTACTGTATAGTTCAAATGTCCACCGAACACATTTTTGACTGTATAGACCATGGGTTCACATGTCCACCGAACACATTTTTGACTGTATAGACCAAGAGTTCAAATGTACACCGAACACATTTTCGACTGTATAGTTCAAATGTCCACCGAACACATTTTTGACTGTATAGACTATGAGATCAAATGCACACCGAACACTTTTCGACTGTATAGTTCAAATGTCCACCGAACACATTTTTTGACTCTATAGACCATGAGTTCAAATGTACACCGAACACATTTTCGACTGTATAGTTTAAATGTCCACTGAACACATTTTCGACTGTATAGACCATGAGTTCAAATGTCCACCGAACACATTTGTGACTGTATAGTTCAAATGTCCACCGAACACATTTTTGACTGTATAGTTCAAATGTCCACCGAACACATTTTTGACTGTATAGACAATGAGTTCAAATGTCCACCGAACACATTTTCGGCTGTATAGACCATGAGTTCAAATGTCCACCAAACACATTTTTGACTGTATAGTTCAAATTTCCACCGAACACATTTTTGACTGTATAGTTCAAATGTCCACTGAACACATTTTCGACTGTATAGACCATGAGTTCCAATGTCCACCGAACACATTTTTTACTGTATAGTTCAAATGTCCACCGAACACATTTTTGACTGTATAGACCATGGGTTCACATGTCCACCGAACACATTTTTGACTGTATAGACCAAGAGTTCAAATGTACACCGAACACATTTTCGACTGTATAGTTCAAATGTCCACCGAACACATTTTCGACTGTATAGACTATGAGATCAAATGCACACCGAACACGTTTTCGACTGTATAGTTCAAATGTCCACCGAACACATTTTTTGACTCTATAGACCATGAGTTCAAATGTACACCGAACACATTTTCGACTGTATAGTTCAAATATCCACCGAACACATTTTCGACTGTATAGACCATGAGATCAAATGTCCACCGAACATATTTTCGACTATGTAGCCAATATTTCCTGTACTTTCCTCAATTTATACTGTATATTTGGTGTTGTGTTAATTTAGGTTTTGTATTCATGGTTTCGTTTCTGGTTTTGATGCTACGAAGTAATTTTGTATAATGACTAAATAATAATACTAATAATAATCATACTAATGCACAATAAAACCTAACAACCATAACACTGAAAGCCCTGACTCTCTTGCCCTAATCACGACCTGGTAAAAAAAAAAAAAACAATCAGTCCCTGACGTTTTATAACTGATATCAGTCTGTACTGCCTGGCCTTGTTGGAAATACCCAGGGATCGGTCACTGTTGACCGCTATGTGACAGGTTTACTTTCTCTGATTTTGCTATAACGTACTGCCACATAATCAGTTTATGTTACACGACCAGGCTGTCTGGACTCAACAGCTAGATAGATAAACCTCTGTTTTCTGTGCTTGTAGACTGAGATGTGAATCTTAGTAGTGTTTAACATCGTATAAGCCAAGTATTTAACAGCTTTATGAGACAAGTATTTAACAGCTTTATGAGACAAGTATTTAACAGCTTTATGAGACACGTATTTGACAGCTTTATGAGACAAGTATTTAACAGCTTTATGAGACAAGTATTTGACAGCTTTATGAGACAAGTATTTGACAGCTTTATGAGACAAATATTTAACAGCTTTGTGAGACAAGTATTTGACAGCTTTATGAGACAAGTATTTAACAGCTTTATGAGACAAGTATTTAACAGCTTTATGAGACAAGTGTTTAACAGCTTTATGAGACAAGTATTTAACGGCTTTATGAGACAAGTATTAAACAGCTTTATGAGACAAGTATTTAACAGCTTTATGAGACAAGTATTTAACAGCTTTATGAGACAAGTATTCAACAGCTCTGTGAGACAAGTATTTAACAGCTTTATGAGACAAGTATTTAACAGCTTTATGAGACAAGTATTTAACAGCTGAACGGGACAAGTATTTAACAGCTTTATAAGACAAGTATTTAACAGCTTTATGAGACAAGTATTTGACAGCTTTATGAGACAAGTATTTAACAGCTTTATGAGACAAGTATTTAACAGCTTTATGGGCCAAGTATTTAACAGTTGTATGAGCCATATTTTTAACAGTTGTGTGAACCAATAATTTAACAGCTGTAGGAGACAAGTATTTAACAGCTGAACGGGACAAGTAGTTAACAGCTTTATGAGACAAGTATTTAACAGCTTTATGAGACAAGTATTTGACAGCTTTATGAGACAAGTATTTAACAGCTTTATGAGACAAGTATTTAACAGCTTTATGGGCCAAGTATTTAACAGCTGTATGAGCCATGTTTTTAACAGTTGTGTGAACCAATAATTTAACAGCTGTATGAGCCATGCATTTAACAGTTGTGTGAACCAATTATTTAACAGCTGTATGCGCCAGGTGGTTATATAGGACAGTTGTTAACGTGTAGCAATATCGCTGTTAGACACGCGCTGCGACGCTTGATTCTGTGAATCGAGCATTCGTTAGCCCATAATTGTTTAGGCCAGTGTTTTCCAAACTTTTCTTAATCGCGGCGCCTTTTTTTTTTTCAATTAAATATTTTTCACGTTGCCCTAGCCTATGTGAAAATACGACTATTCGTATGTAACAGATGAAAAAAAAAGAATAAAACTCGTGTGTTTTCGGAAATATCGCGGCGCCCCTGTGAAGAGGTCCGGGGTTAGGTAGGCGCCTTCTTATGGCGCCTAGAGTCGCACGGTGTCTTTAATTAAAAGTGTAGACGGTGATTACTAGGACCTGGAGGTTTATGTCAGACGTGAGTCTCTTGGTTAGGTCCTAGCTGGCTTGTCTCTGATTTTGCCACCCGGTCTTTACCAAAAGTCTCAGCTACTACTTTGATGGTTGCTTGCGTATCCTTTACAGGACGTTGCAGAACCAACCCCAACAGCCCCTGGCTGTTGTGTGGTTTTTCTAGGCAAATGTACGTCCAGTAGTTTGCCATCGCTTCCTAAACGGTCGGCTTTCTTGATACCACTGTCGAAACCATGCAAGGCCAGCAAGGCGCATGGGATCGAACCCGGCATCCCGGCATTACGAAGCGTTCGCATCGACTTTGCCACAGAGCCGACAGCTACTACTTAGCTAATGATATGTTCTAGACGTTCAGTGTCCACTGCTAGCTTACAGTTGCTCTACAGCTCAAACGTGCCTCTTGATATCTGTCCTTAAGTTGATTGCCTCTCAGTATTATTTTACACTCCATTATTTAACTACCTAATATTCGCCAGATTTTCCTTTAGCCTCCCGTATATTGTTTAGTTTTGCACCCCTCTGGAAACAAGGACTAATGAGATATAGAATAAGAAAGCGGGGAACGAATCTGTTCCTGAAAGTGAGATAACTGACTTATGTGACTAACTCTTTTAGCAAAAAACATTATATATATATATATATATATATATATATATATATATATATATATATATATATATATATATATATATATATATATATATATGTATATATATATATATATATATATATATATATATATATATATATATATATATATATATATATATATTCATAGTTGCGTTTCTGGTGTTGATGCTTGGAAATAGATTTAAAGACGGCTACATAATAATAATGTCAAAAAGATACAAAATAAATAACAATAACAATGAAAGCTTTGACTATTGTTCGAATCACGACCTGATGAAGAAACGGGCTTGGCCAAACTCCAAAGCCACTCGTGTTATTAGTCAATATCGATATAACCCCAAGCCCTGGGGAACGGCGCGTTAGCCCGGATGTAGCAACTTGTCCCAGGGACCAATCGCCGAGTGGCCCACACCAGGCAGCAGTTGATTTATCCCCAGGAAGGCACACACTGGTGCCGTATTACTGTCACGTCCGGCAAGGGTGGATTCAGCTGTCTGCAGGCAGCCACTGTTTCATATCAGATGCAGAAGGCACCTCTATCTGTTTGCAACAGTCACGTTGAAGATTATGAATACATTCTATCATTTTAGTAACATTCGTTTATCATTATCCTATTTGCACGCATGGTACACTGTACTGATTGGGGGGAGGGGGGGGGGGTGGCCAAAGACATACAGAAAGCTCGAAGTATATACGCGTCGTGGCAATTGAACTGATTTTCTTTCTCTCTCTCTCTCTCTCTCTCTCTCTCTCTCTCTCTCTCTCTCTCTCTCTCTCTCTCTCTCTCTCTCTCTCTCTCTCTCTCTCTCTCTCTCTGTCTCTGACGCACACATACGCACACACACAGAAACTAATTTCCAAGCAGCAAACGGCGGGCACTAGAAATGTTTTGGCATTAATTTCATTTTGGATGGTAATGAACGAAATGTCCCTGTCATTGATAAGTACACAAGCTTGCTAGGATATAAGAAAACATGGATGACGTGTCTTCATGCTGTGTACCGACTGTAGTCATGGATGACTTGTCTACATGTTGTGTATCATTTATTCCGCATCACATTTTTTAAACGTCGCTCACGTCACCCCTTAGAGATCTACATACTCTCCATTCCTCGTTTGTGTATTTCACTTGTGTTTGAAAAAGGCTGCCTGGCCGAAACGTTACGTTGTGTTGTTTTGTGCACGTTTTCCTCTTTCCCATTTTGTTGAGCTTTTTAGTCAAATTTCTCTAGAATTCATTGTATTAGCTTGACTGCAGTCACCCCCATAGTTTCACCATGATGGGATGTAGCAGCTGTGTATGTTTATAGACATTAGATGTGGATGTTCATCGACATCAGATGTAGATGTTTGCAGAGAATAGATGTAGATGTTTGCTGACTGCAGTTTTAGATGAGTTTTGCCATCAGATGTGTTGTATGTATACAGACGGAAGATGCAGCTAGTGTTATCTGACAGCAGATATGGGTGCCTTCAAACGGCAGATAGGCACTAACAGCGGACATAGATGTATGCAAGTTACAGATAAAAGCCATTCAGTCATAATTAATAAACTAGACATTAGACAGGTTCCATTGACATCAGATTCTGCTGTGCAAGACACATACAGAGATTTAAAAAAAAAAACACACACGCACACGCACACACACACAAATTGAGCTTCTGCAGTAAAAACAAGAATATGAGAAGGATAACAGTTATGCATGTTTATTGATGACTTCATTTACATTGCAGTTACACCACTTATCTGTACATTACTATGACTGTTATATGTACATTACTATGACTGTTATCTGTACATTACTATGACTGTTATCTCTACATTACTATGACTGTTATCAGTACATTACTATGACTGTTATCTGTACATTACTATGACTGTTATCTCTACATTACTATGACTGTTATCTGACATTACTATGACTGTTATCTGACATTACTATGACTGTTATCTGTACATTATTATGACTGTTACCTTACATAACTATGACTGTTATCTTACATTACTATGACTGTTATCAGTACATTACTATGACTGTTATCTGACATTACTATGACTGTTACCTTACATTACTATGACTGTTATCTGACATTACTATGACTGTTATCTGTACATTACTATGACTGTTATCTCTACATTACTATGACTGTTATCAGTACATTACTATGACTGTTATCTGTACATTACTATGACTGTTATCTCTACATTACTATGACTGTTATCTGACATTACTATGACTGTTATCTGACATTACTATGACTGTTATCTGTACATTATTATGACTGTTACCTTACATAACTATGACTGTTATCTTACATTACTATGACTGTTATCAGTACATTACTATGACTGTTATCTGACATTACTATGACTGTTACCTTACATTACTATGACTGTTATCTGACATTACTATGACTGTTACCTTACATTACTATGACTGTTATCTCTACATTACTATGACTGTTACCTTACATTACTATGACTGTTATCTGTACATTACTATGACAGTTATCTGTACATTACTATGACTGTTATCTGTACATTACTATTTCTGTTATCTGTACATTAATATGACTGTTATCTGTACATTACTATGACTGTTATCTCTACATTACTATGACTGTTATCTCTACATTACTATGACTGTTTTCTGTACATTACTATGACTGTTATCTGTACATTACTATGACTGTTATCTGTACATTACTATGACTGTTATCTGTACATTTTTATGACTGTTATCTGTACATTACTACTCATGTAAATTGCTACTGTTATCTGTACATTACTCTGACTGTTTCTGTACATTACTACTCATGTAAATTGCTACTGTTATGTTTATATTACTATGACTGTTATTTGTATATTACTATGACTGTTATCTGTACATTTTTATGACTGTTTATCTGTACATTACTACTCATGTAAATTGCTACTGTTGTCTGTACTTTACTCTGACTGTTATCTGTACAATACTACTCATGTAAATTGCTACTGTTATCTGTACATTGCTATGACTGGTATCAGAGCATTATTCTGGCTGTTATCTGTATATTACTATGACTGTACATTCCTTAACATGTATATTTAAATATGATGGTAGCGGAGTTCTGTCCATGGTTTGCAACTCCTATATGACTAACTAAAAGATCAGCCTAAATGTGGATGATGATGTTTGTTGATGTAAAAATTTGTTGATACTTCGTCACTGCCCCTGCTTCCATGTTTGATATCTTCACACTGTCATTTATCTATCTCCAGATGGCCAGATGCGGTATCAGCACCCACGACCACCCATGCACCGGTCTGGATCTGTTCCTTCAGGACACAGCCATAGCATGGACGTTAGTGACCACTACATGAGCAGTGGACATTCAGACACCTACCCTTACCATTGTCCAAATGTTGGGGACGGGCCAGTGATTGTTCACAGCAGTGACAGGTGAGTCCACCAGAAGTACTCTCTACAATTTTGACGTCATCAATTCCTGACATTCTCCTCTCAAGTCAGATGCTGCCATTGCTTATGACATTAACATTAAAAATGTGCCTTCTCCAATTTGAAGGCTGGCTGAAGTGTTATGCCCATTTGTTGTTACTGAGAATATTGCCTCCTGAGGCCTCCCGGTTACTTCTACGTTAGTGATGCCATTGTCCGAAAGACAGAGAAGTCTTTGTCTGAACCACCAGCGTGAGAGGGAAAGTTGAATGGAACCAACCCAGATACGTCGAGGATTGTGAAATGTGTTTACTAATGTCTGAGCCTCAGGACTCCATTGTATAAAATATGGCTTGGTTACAAACTGCACACACCTAGAACAGTGTAGTGTGTGTGTGTCTGTGTGTGTGTGTGTGTGTGAGAGAGAGACATAGACAGTAACTGAGAAAGATTGTCAGAATGTACGATGTATATGAGTGTCTGTGTGTAATCTGTCTGTGAGAGAAACAGAGACAGAGAGAAAGCATTGTCTGCAAATAAGTGATTGGAAATGCGTAGGTTTGAAAGAGAATGGTAGAGAAAGAAGGCAACTGGGAGAGAAACAGATATTGTTTAGAGTTACTGTCGAAAGTAGAAACACCTTTTGCAAGATAAGGATTGTACTGAGAGACAGACAAGCAAATCAGCGACATTTGTAGCAGCTAGACAGATATTCAAATCAGTATTATTTCTGGCGGTGAGCAAGACAGACATGCTATTTCAAAAATGTTCAAAGAAACAGAAACTGACATACAGGTCTGTGTTAGTACGCGTAGAAAAACAGCTTACAGGTCTGCGTAAGTAATAGTGGAGAAATTGTTATTACAGAAAAACTGACAGATGTTGATGCTAAACTGGAGACAGAGGTGTGTGTGTGTATATACATACATACATACATATATATATATATATATATATATATATATATATATATATATATATATATATATATATATATATATATATATCATCAAGAGGACAGTTTACAGTGTTGAAGTTGTACTAACAAAGAGACACATACTATGGCAGACTTGCAAATCAGCATGTTACTAACAGAAGCATACATACAGATTTGGAGAGAGTAGTTCAGATTTAGAGAGGTTGACATACATATTCAGAGAGACATGCGGATTGACAGAGGCAGACATTCGGATTTAGAGAGAAAGAGGTTTAGGGAGACAGACATACCGATCTGAGACAGACATACATAGCTGGGGAGAGGCTATTTTTCGATGAGATACAGATTTGGAGGCGCATACAGTTCTCGAGAAACAGATATACAGACACAACGGCGAACATGCGGATGCACACAAGATAGGGGCAGACAGAAAAACAATATTTAGCCCAGGTCTTGGCTGAGTTTTCTCCCTGTCAGGGCTGGCAGTAATGGAGTGTGTCCTCCTCTTTGGTGCTAGCCCAGAGTTTGTGGTCAGTGTCAGTAAAAGAGAGTGACTACACGTCTGTCTGTCTGTCTGCCTGTCTCTGTTGTCACGCATGCCCATCGAAGTGTTTGGCTACTGACTTTATAGAGCGCGCAGAAAATGGCAGGCGTCAGTGACCCACTGTTAGAACAGTCACAGATGCTCGGACTGTATTTGGTGCAGAGATAACGCTGGGGTATTTCTGCTTCTATGTGACTGTCTATACCACCATCCTAAAGTAATTTCAGCTTCCTTTTAAATATCCCCAAAACTACTTCTAAGATATGTGTGGTTGCCATTCTTGTACAGCGGGTGGGAGGCACTTGTAGTGATCTCAGTGGTGTCTGAAGGTGTAACATCATCATTGTTGTTATCATCATCATTTAGCAGGTCCTTTGCAAAACGTCGCTCTCATTACGGCACATCAGAACACTCAGTGCCCTATCAGTTTTTCCGCGAACTGAACTATTGTGCCCAGGGTGTCCTTGATATCTTGTGCAGATTAATCCCTGCCTCTTCTTCTAGAAACAATACGATGTTATTATTCCCTCCAAACTGTAATGGCCGTTAATATATTCGAAGTATTTCAGTTCGCGAGAAACAGAACTGTTTGTTTATTCAGATCGTAAAATATGTCATTATTTCCTCTTGGTTCTGTAACATTTACGTTTATGAGCCGCAATATCTTTCTTGTTATATAACATAGTCTCTTGGGGTGGACATGCAGAGATTGCGTCTCCACGGTTAGAAGGCTGCATCATTGTTTGTGGATAAACTGGTGTTTTCAGATTTCTTCTGTAGATCATGCTTTCTTCATTGTTGTTATTATTGTCTTCAACCATATTTAATTCTTGTGATATAGGTAAGTGATTGTTTTCTTTAGATGTCTATGTTTTTTTTTTCGCATGTGTATGTGTGTGTGTGTGTGTGTGTATATATATAAATCAATGTTTGTATGTTTGTTTATGAGCTATAGACACGAAAACTACTGAACCGATTTTGCTGAAATTCTCAGGATATGTTGGTTTTGATACCGGGTGTTTATCCATCATGGTTTGATATTCAGCCTGTCATTGTTAGAGATAGGAGACCATAACTTTTGCAAAAATCTTCGAAACTAATATTTCCATTTTTAGTGACATTTAATTATAGCCATGTTAGTAAATGCGCATGCGCTGTAGTCAGAACGCAAGACTTCCACCATTCGCCAGCGAGATACGTACAGCCAACGCCTTCCCTAATAAATAGAGTAGGCCGTGGTACAGCAAACAAGACTATCTATATATCTGTGCAGGCAATGATTGCCACAATAACCATATGAGACACGATTTCTATTTTCTGTCTTTTCAAACAACCTTCGATGAGTTGGAGAGTAGCCTATTGATTGGAAGAGGGGGAGGGGGTGGGGACAAGGACTATCTCGAGGTCTGCACAGACAATGACTGCGACATTAACCGTGTTAGACACGTGCCATTTCTATTGTGCCGTTTCAATAATATATCTGGATTATCTGTCTGAGAAAACAATTGCCTGCTGTTGTGTTCTAATCGGGACACAGTAGTAGGAACACACATCTCAAATAGTTTTGTTCTCTTTTCGCTGTTCCTATGGAGTGGTCGCTTGGTTGAATGGCTAGAACACTAGGCTCCTGTGCAGGAGACAAGGGTCCGAATCCGCAGTATTTTGTTTTTATTTACCCGGGGGCAAAATAAAATCTCACCTGCACTGTCATGGCGACAGCACTAGCCATGTGGCCCGTAATACTTAAAAAAAAGGACAGGTATATGGGTAAACCAGTTGATAATTAAATTTGACCATTTCGCATACTTATGATTTCATTTTAAACTTTCCGATTGCATGGTTACGCTGAAATTTTATAGCTTTCCATTTTTTTTCATTTAGATTTTATTATTTCATCTGCGTTGGAATTTTAAGCTGTGCTGTTTACCATAGCGTTCATTTCCTAATTATGGTGTATATTTCACGTTTTCATTGCTTTTCAATTTGTGTTTTTTTTCCCAACTACTTCGATGAGGAAAAGAGCAGTCGGTGAATTGGGAGGGGGGGGGGGCGCACTCTTTACTGGGAGAGCTTTAAGTTACAGTAACTGCCTTACCCACTCAAAGTAGCAGCAGTAGTAGTTGTGGTTGGGCGATTACACCGTTTGTGGTGGTGGTCGTGGTAGTAGTTGTACTGGTACTTGACGGGTAATGTTGTAAATATTACACTAGCCCCATTTACTACCTATTACAATTCCTGCACCGCATTTTAGTCCCGATGGACAAGGATGTCAATGTCAGTTACCAAAAAAAAAAAAAAAATAACGTCAGGTGATGATTTTCAAATCCTTCGAAGAGGGAGAGAGCAGTAGTCGGTAGGGGGGGGGGGGGGGGGGGGGGAATGACTGAAATTGTTAACTTAAAGAGCTTAACATATGATTTTAAAGTTCTCATTAGTTCATTTGTTTATATTTTACTACCGCTCCCTCAGCTATTCTAATTTTTTTACCACTTACTTTCTTATTTACAAGTACAGTAGTTGCTTTACTTCCGTCTCCTATAAAAATACAAACAGCTTTAGCATGTGATAACCAAATAACCATTTTTGTTACTGTGCTAATAACACCATTTAAACGACCACTAATATAGAGACACAATTATATGGTGCGTAATCTAAAGTTGGAAAACCAGACTATCTCTATATCTGTGCAGAGAATGATTGCGACATTAACTATATTAGACACGTGCGATTTCTATTGTCTTTCTTTTCCAAAAACCTTTTAATAAGGGAGAGAGTAGTAGGTGGATTTAGTGGTTGGGGAGGAGGGGGTGGATCAAAGACTATCTTTATATCTGAGCAGACAATGATTGCGACAATAACCATATTAGCCCTTTCGCTGCTACGTTCCTGGAAATAGCTGTCTGCCCTGTGCTAAGCAATGTGAAAAAAAAAAGTCTCTGCTGTGCGCAATACTTTTCTATCCTCCAAACGCAAGAGATGCGTTGGCGGTGAGGGCTTTATTTTGTACACCTAAATTTTTTTACCCTGGGGAGTTGTGTGGTTGGTCCGAGTGGTGACAAGTCAGAGGCATGATGGTGCCCCACAGACTTGGTTATCGCCTCTTGGGGTGGGGGGGGGGGGAATTAATGGGAAGAACTGTTCCTAGTCCGTATCCCAAAATTTGATTGGCAAACCTTCCACGGCTGCCACTTTAATCAGTTATTTGTAGTCACTATGTTATTACATACCAAAATAATAATAATACTTGAGTCATCCGTTGCTAAAAAGTAGCAGGAACTGAAAGAAAAATTTACAATAATAATAATTTAAAAAAAAACAAAAAAAAAAAACACAACTTTGGGGGTAGAACATACGACCATCTGATTCTAAGGCGGACGTGATATCAACTACACTATGCTACCGATGAACGCAACGTGCCGTGTGAATGATAATAATAACTTATTTGCGAAAACTATCAATAACTTGTCTAATTTTGACATCTATCGCCGCCCGCATGAGCACTGTTGTCTGAGAAATGTTTGAGATTCTTAACAATAGTAAAAATATATCCCTTGACATTATTTAACGGGAGTTTTTAGCAAACAGTCTTTGCTCAAGTACTCTAATTTGAATTTCTTTGTTTGAAGCATTAGCAAATAGACATCGTCCGAATCTGTGTCTGTCCTTCGGAAAAGACGAGAATTTATAGTGACTGAACTGTTTGAATTTACAGTAGCAGAAATACAGCCAGAGCTGGAGTCATCAAAATTATGCACTACTGGTATCAAATCATCGGTTAACCAAGACAACTGATCAATTCATTGCCTTTTTGATGGCGCTTCATTGTCGCTGCTCTCTGATTCCGATGATGAGGACGTCGGACAGGCAAACAGCTTTTTCTTGGACGCGCCGGTTTGAGCCGTCGATATTGATGGCCTAGTCAAATCTTTTTGTTCACTGTCAGAAGTACACATTTCAAAGTCATCTTCGCTATCACTTCTTGACAGAAACTCCATCAATTCCTCATCAACTTTAACAAGTTTTCTTGCCATTTTGTACTAAGTGTAGAATAATCCACAAGCACAAATATATATCAGGGCACAAACTACGCAGATCACCGACCACGCTGTCACGGTAAACAAAGCAACGGGATAACGCAAAATGCAGTAAACACACCGTAAACACACCTAAAATCACGTGCCAGTGCTTTTAATCATATGTAAATGAGTCAGTATTATCTAAATATAGCTAATGTATATTGGCCTTCTGCCAATAAAATACGAGGTAAGAGAAATCTGTCAGAAAAGTCCAAAAACGGCTTAGGACGTCCATAGCACTGGGAGTCAAGAAAAGAAATAACGTCTAAAGACGGGCGTAGCAGCGTACGGGAAATCGGGAAAAGACGTCCATAGCAGCGAAAGGGTTAGACATGTGCGATTTTCTTTCTTTTCCATTTAGCCAAACCATGCCACAGCAACGCGTGGCCGGGTATATATATATGTGTGTGTATGTGTGTGTTTTTATATATGTGTGTGTATGTATATATAAATATGTGTGTGTGCGTGTGTGTACATATGTGTGTGTGTGTGTGCGCGCGCGCGTGTATATATTCATATAGCTGGGTTGGAGGCGGAATCATCAGGGTGGTAGGACACCACAGACGTGATGTTCAGAAAGTATTTTGTCTGTTAACCACTTTTTGTGTACCAACATCAGTGCTGCTCACCATTGCTGTTCATTACTTACATGAATAGAATTACACAGGAGGCAAATGCAGATACTGAAAAATTCAATGAACTTTTTTGCAGACGAGCAACGTCTAATACACCATCAAGAACAAAATTTACAACACCATATCGACTACTTACATCAAGCCTGCACAGAGTATGATATGAGAATAAACACCGCGTAAACTGAGTTTATGAGGATATGCAGGAAAAATAATATCATGAACGTTCGTGTTAGCAGTACTACAGTCAAACAAGTACGAGATTTCTAATACCTAGGAAGCATATTTACCGAGGATAGCAAACTCTGTTGACCGAGGATAGCAAACTGTGTTGACCGAGGATAGCAAACTCTGTTGACCGAGGATAGCAAACTCTATTGAGAGGTAGAAGCCAGAGCACAGAAGGCAAATGCTGTCACTTGCCAGTTGGCCCCACTGCTTAGACACCCACAATGTCTTCCTTCTAGAAAAACAGCAAATAATTAATAGCATTTTTATCCCTACTTTATTTTATCAGTGCCAGTCATGGACAATGAATAAGGCACAAGAACAGAAAATAACTACATGTGAAATGCGCTGTCTCCGCGAGGTCACCAACGAGCCAGGGCTACGAATAACAGCATCGAAGAGAAAGTTGGAATAAGACCACGTCTTGATTATATTAACTGACTGGCAAATATTGAAATGGTTCAGCCATCTAGTTAAAATTCAGCTTGACCAAACTGCCTATGAAACTTTTTACAGCAGAACATTTGGGAGGAAGGCAAGAGGAAGACCAAGAAAGAAACGGATAAATTGTGTAACCAAAAGCTACCAAAAGATGAACAAATCCATCACACAAGCCACCCAAGAAGCGCAAGACAAATACAGAAAACCACTGTTGTGTTGGCTGTATGTGTTGCTTTTGTGTTGGTTGTTTGTGATGCTCTTGTATTGGCTGTTTGTGATGTTGTAGGGCTGGCTGTATGTGATACTGATGTGTTGGCTGTAGGTGTTACTGTTGTGATAGCTGCATGTGGATACTGTTGTGTTGGCTGTATGTGATACTGATGTGTTGGCTGCATGTGATGCTGTTGTGTTGGCTGTATGGGGTGCTGTTGGGTTGGCTTTATGGGTTGCTGTTGTGTTTTCTGTATGTAATGCTGTTAGGTTTTCTGTAAGTGAGGCTGTTATGTTGATTGTATGTGAGGCTGTTGGGTTGACTGTATGTGCGTGCGCCTTACTGTTGGCCTCGTCATTGTTCTCTGACATCACGATACTCTAACGTTGCCATCAAAAAAAATTTCTAGAAGAATTGACGCCGGCGTGCAGCTCGTGATCTTGAATTGAATACAAACATTACGATTAAAACTTGAAGCTGTTTCACCATTTGCTGGTGTTTGCCCAAATTTCAGTGCCATCCAATTTTCGCGATTCACGGACAGTCCAGTAGGAACCGTCCACTTAATTAGATTGGTTTTTCTAGTTTTGAGTGCCCGTGTTTCTAGTTTTTGAGTGCCCGTGTTTGGCTTGGAGAAAATCTGTCGGGGAAACTGGCCTGCGCAAGGCCTGTTTCTGTTTTCCAGCTACCATTAGTCTGCTCATTGTTTTTAGTCACTTGTTTTTCTTGCAATTCTCCTACAAAGAGAGACAACTGTCTCTGTTGGTTTAGGTCCGACAAGAGCTGAATGTTGTAATTAGATTTCTCTTCTCCTCCGCGCACGGGCCACAATGTAACGGAACCCGATGTTATTGTACATTCTCCCTACAATTTAGGTCAAGTGAATGTTACAGATTTCGTGAATACGGGTTTGTATTCTGCTTCTGGCTTGTCTGCCTGTCTTCAGCCATCGCAGCCCCCCACCCCCCCCCCCCACCCCCATCCTGCTATGTTTCTTTCTTTCTTTCGCTAATATATGATTGGGAGGGGCAGGGGAGCAGTGTTTCTACCAATTAAATGTTCCTAGTGTGATGATAAGTATCACTTGCGTTACATGTCGAATATGTCTTGGACATCTTCGAGTGTTGAGCTTAGAACTCCCAGAGCTCTCGGGATATTACTATAAATGCACCATCCTTATCTTCAACAGCCAGCGACGAGTTGCAATTCCGTGGGTGCGTATAGAGTATCGACCTAATTCCCTGTCACCCCTAGCTGTACCATTATCCTCAGACCGTGATAATCTTTTCGTACCTTTGCCTTGTTGACTTGTTTTAGAATTGCCTTGACCACATCTAGCTTATCATGTATACATTCACCACACATTGGTGCAGAACCAGCCAGTCTGTCCGCCTGTTTATTTTCCAACACTCTTGAATTTACCGAAATTGTCGTGGCGTAAAACAGATAACATAGCACAATTCAGAGTACTAAGAACAAAAGTATTTCATGCAGCAAAATATGGAAGTGAAAAACTAAGAAATTTAACACATCTGAAAAGCCTTTGAATCTGTTACATAAAAATTTTTAAAAAAATTTCACTAGAAAAATAGAACACACATATCTGTTAAATAATAACTCAGACTTAGAGAATGTAGATTATTTAAAGGCAGATAAAATATAAGGAACTTTAGACATGTAAACATTCGAGCATTTAAAGGACAAGATAACCGAGTAGGGAGCCCACCCAGGAAAGCCTGGATGATGGACACCACACAGCAGCTGGAGTCCAAGAATTCAAAGATGGCTTTTTCAGATGATGTAAAAGTCTAGAGGAGAAAATGGGGGGGGGGGGGAGAGTGGGGGGGGGGGGTGGTTTTTATGCCAGAAAGAAATTTCTAAATAAAGTGAGACAGTTATGTAGAAGACAAGCTAATGATGCTGCTAGTTATTATGATGATCAGTTACACAGCTTGTTTCACTGGCATTTGTTATTGCAGTTCATATTTTCTCTTTCTAATTCTTGACGAACCTTACAAACATGAAGATATTCGCAACCTAATGAAATGTTATGTTGAATGTGTATGCTTCTGGCCTTAAGTGTGTGTGTGTGTGTGTATGTGGAGGAAAAAAAGGTGGGGGGGGGGGTGGTGTATTGCACACATGTGTATTGTCATTTATGTTATGCTGTATGTTTACATGTGTGTAAATGCGCTCGATCCCTCTCAATTGTAGAAGCTTAAACTCAGATCGTGGAGTTGTAGCATTCCCTCCCGTTCTGTAATACTACCTTCCTTGGAATGGTCGCCATTATCTGTTGGCTGCTCGCACGAACTGCTCACAATGGAGTTTAGTAATTATGGATGCTTGGACGTTTCCTTGAATGGAATTTAATCAGGAGTAAAGTGCAACAGACTCCCTCCTGGGATGCCTATCCATCAGGACCGCTTTGTCGCTAAAGACGGATGTGGCGGCGGATCTCATATCTGAAACCGTTAGCAGATAGACATGAGAGGCGTTTTAATATCAATAACTGCGCGCTGGGTGGATGTGGGGCCATATTCTGCAGGATGTCGATCGATCTGCATGTAATCATGAGTGTATCTTCTTAATCCTGATCACAATCTTTTAGGACGTAGTCGTTTAAAATAAAACTATTGGGTCACCAAATGTATGTTGGGCGCGTTAAAAGTTCAAATATATAGCATAGTTATTCCTAATTATAACATGTATTCGTTATGAATACTCGGTCTATTTAGAACATTTTGGAACAATCAGAATATCTAAACTTTTGTTTCTCTTCTGAGAAAAATTCCTCTCTTGTACTTGTCGTATATTTAGCGAAATAAATACACTGTTTTCCTAAATAACATAAAAGTCGTTTTCTTTTTCTTCTTCTTCTTCAGCATTCAGAGCCCTTAAGGTTCATTGCTGCAGATATCACCCGCCTCCACTCATCTTTCTGGTTGGCCTTCTCTTTCCACTTGGTAAATGGAAAGTTGGTAATTTGGTAGTGTTTGCAGATACCTCTGGACATTATCTCTCCATCGTGTTCTTGGTCTACTGTCATCTGACATTCTTTCAACATGCCCCAGGCATTTCATTGGTTATTTAAACATAATATGAATTTCGTTGTTGCTTCTCAATCTCCATTCACCACTGTTTGCATCTTTGATGGGTCCAAAGATTCGTCCTGATACTCTGTTTTCGAAAACCCGTAATAAGGCTTCATCTCTTTTAGTTGTGCTCCAAGTTTCAGAGCCATGTAAAACGACCGGTCTTATTAACGTTTTATATATTTTGATCTTAGTGTTGCGAGATAGAGACTTTTATAAATTAACAGCAATTCCGTCATCATCAGTTGCTTTTTTTTTTAAGCAGTGTTATTACATACAGTACTTCTTCAAAATCAAGCTCTTCAATATTTGGCTCATAAGTTAAAATATCTATCTATGGAAGTTATTTAACTGATTATCATAATGAATAGCATTATCACCCATTAGCTTGTCTTCCTGTGAAGTTTCACAACAACAATTCAGTAAAGTCTTCCTTCCATCCCTTACATATTTCTTTATTATTATTTATCATGTTGCCACTGGTATCTTTCAAATTATATATGCTGTGTCCATGCCCTCGTTTTTCTTTAAAACAGCTGTCTGGATTTATTGTTCTTATAGCTCTCATATCTATGACAAATTTGTTCATGTATTCTCGTTTTTGCTGCCTTGCTACTTTTATAGCTTCTTTACTTTCAGTTCTATAGTTTTCTTCATTTCGTATGTTACTAGTATCATTTAGCCACATCTGCCTGGCATGTTTTTTCTTACTGACTGCTTCTTCACATTCTTTGAATTGAACCATAAAACAATATTACTATAACATAACACAGTGTTAGAGAGAGGGAAATAATAGAGGCAGGAGCGCAATGAAATGGCGAATTTTAGTACGTGTCTGGGAAAGGTGGCATGTTATTGACATTAGGTGGCCGTGCCTGTACTTGCGGCACCACATTGTCGCGTACACCGACTGATTCACTGCGCAGCAATTAATGCTATAAGTTTTGCTTCAGGTACATGATTAACATAGATTTTTGGTGGTCCACGTTTTGAAGAACACTGGTTTAGTGTAAACGACACAAAACACCCTTCTTATAATCGTTTCTAAAAGGATTTTCGTTCCTGTTTCTTTTTTAGTTGTTTGGCTAGTTGAGAAAGCTCAAGAAGACTGCGAGTCCCAGTTTGAAAGTTCGCTGTATTGTCAACAATCTTGTCAAAGCCTCTAGAAATGTTTACATCTGAGTGGCATCGGTATAAACTATACTCCTGGTCTGGCATCAAAGTTCTGTCTCTACCAATGCAGGATTTCTAGCATTCTCGAAGCTCCCATCAGCAGTAGGGTTGTGCAAGACTGGCACTGCAATTGTGCATCAACCGAGCAGAGGCAGATTATGATTTCACGCTAGAAAGCTGAATGGAACTGGCCTACAAAAACATACAGCCAAATTTTTTTTTAAATCAGCAATGATGATGTCAGCGTCAGTGGCTTAGGCGTTACGAACGCTTTTCGTAATGCAGGGGTGCCGGGTTCGATCCTAGCTGCAGGCCCTGCACCTTGCGTTGTTTTCCACAGTGGTATCGAGAAGTCGTCCGCCCAGAAAGCAATGACAAACTACTGGACGTAAGCTAGGCTTTTTTTTTTAAAGATGACCGTAGCCTTGAATGGCTACTAGATAAAGTCATGGGAAGTGCAGGCGGTTAGTGTGATGTTGACCGCATGTCTCACGGATAACAGATTGGTCTCAAATATAGATATAACATTTGATGCATAATGCTCCTTCAAGGCGTGGGAAGGTTTCTGATTTTCTTGTTTCGTTTAGTCATCTCTTGACATTAACTGGCTCGACCGCGATTCTTCCTGACGTTTGGCATTAGACCTAAGACGATAATGTTTCCTCTGCCGGTGTTGGCTACTTCATTGTCAGCAGACTCCATCCCAGCGCACATGGACACATTTACTGGTACTCTCTCTGTCTCCCTCTCTTTGTCTCTGTCTGTCTACCTCTCTCTGTCTGCCTCTCTCTCTCTCTCTCTATATATATATATATATATATATATATATATATATATATATATATATATATATATATATATATATATATATATATATATATATCTGTCTATCTGTCACACACACACACATATATTATATTAAGACTTTTAGCAACATTAATGCTGCCAGTATTGAACAAATTGCAATTGACAGAGTGAGCGCACACGCGCGCGCGTACACATACACACCGATTTATTTTCTTTGTCTACTGCTCTTCACAAAGAAAATTACAGTAGAGCAGTTTGTTGTGGAATAAAGGTAGCGTGAACTTGAGGCAAGGAAACACACAGTCCCGAGGGTTTGTAGATGGATGCAGTTCTATTACAGTCTGTCTGTTGTTTAACCGATAGGCTGTGGGAGATAAACGTGCTGTTGGAGGTCAATTTTGTCTGCACAGACACTTACGTTTGTTGATCACCGGAGTATCACCGGATGCCGGGGTGAGTCAAGGCTCAAAACAGTTTAACTTCCTTGCATCGCGGCCATATTAAACAACAACAACTTGATATAAACTATTCTTGTTAAGATGTTCTGAGTATTGCTGGTTGTCGTGGCAACGGTCGCCATATTGAACTCAGTATTATGCGGTTTTGTTTAAAAAAAAAAAAAAAATGGCTGTGAATCAATGTGGCGCATTTTCTGCTTGTTATAAAAAAGTAAATCGCTTTAAGAAATAAGGCGCGTTGAAAGTGCTTGTAGGCGTGTGTCAGTCGATCTGTTCACGTGTATGTAACTATGAAATTACGAATGCATGAATGAGAGGATGTATGCAGAAAGGTATAGATGGATTGTATAATTATTTAATTTCACGGCCAGAGAGAGAGACGGAGAAAGAGAGAGAGAGAGAGAGAGAGAGAGAGAGAGAGAGAGAGAGAGAGAGAGAGAGAATAGCGGTTAGTCGTAAGTTTTTTCCAGTTGTTCACAGACAGATGACGGGAAGAGTTGTCTACTGTATACCATAGAGCGACATAGTGTGCAGCTTACATCTGGGCAGATAGAACGGAGGCTGTACGCGTCTGCTGTCGTTGGTGCCATCGTGCACCAGTTGTCCCATAAGACACCATTAGGTCAATTTGTGAACTGCAGTAAAGCTGTAAAATTGTATACTTGGGGGAGGGGGAGGGGGAGGGGGGGCCGTAACGAGACACATAAATAGTCAGCTTCCCAATAAAACACAATCTCTAAAATAAAAATAACGCTGAGAATAGAAATTCTGATAAAAGCTTTTTAGCCGCAAAGTTCCATTTGTCATTCGTGATTATGTTATTGTGGTTCCCCCCCCCCCTTCTCTCTCTCTCTCTCTCTCTCTCTCTCTCTCTATCTCTCTCTTCTCTCTCTCTCTCTCTCTCTCTTCCCTCCCCCTCTCTCTCTCTCTCTCTCTTCCCTCCCCCATTCTCTCCCCCCTCCCCCTCTCTCTCCCTCTATTTCTCTCTCTCCCCTCCCCCCTTCTCTCTCTCTCACTCTCTCTCTCCCTCTCTCTCTCTCTCCCCTCCTCCCTCCCCGGAAGCTTGAGAGCTTACACAGCTGTGTGTGTGGTTTGTGTGGGTGGTTTAATGCACCAGCCATGTTTGACAGCTAAAAAACTCTAGAAAGATTCTCCGAGTACCATGGACAAAGAAGACCAGAAATACTGGCATCATCATAGATCTGAACATCCGTGAGGATTGCCTAGGGAACTACAGCTTCTCTCGGAAACTGAATGTGTTGGCCATATAAAACATCACAACGGCACCAGGAATGAGGGGCCGGGGCCGACCAGCACGAAGATGGGCACTTGGTAAAAGTGACATCTTGTATAGGAACGTGCACTAGGCGAGAGAGCTGGTGACCGATCAAGTTTCTTTCAGGAGAACCGCGATGACAGTGACCTTCCACAAAGGACCTGCTACGTGACGGTCATGACGAAATGTGCCAAAAGCATCCAAACTAAAAAAAAAATCACATTTCCATCAGATGAATTGACGGTGGCACCGCTTTCAGGTTGGAACTAAATAGACTGGAAATATCATATTTACGCTTCCTTATAGTCTTATGCAGTTGTACGTACGTTATGTTTAACTATTATCCATAGAGAGTACTTTCTGTTATTTCAACATCTACATATAGTCTGTATCAGTCAGTCAATCAGTAGCATGTCCTTTGCAGAACCTTGCTCGATTTACAACCTTCCGGAAAGCTTCTCTATCACAAGCAAGATGTTCTGCGTCGGATCCACCCATCTGTAGATCATTCACCACATCCTCCACCCATCTGTAGATCATTCACCACATCCTCCACCCATCTGTAGATCATTCACCACATCCTCCACCCATCTGTAGATCATTCACCACATCCTCCACCCATCTGTAGATCATTCACCACATCCTCCACCCATCTGTAGATCATTCACCACATCCTCCACCCATCTAATAGCCAACCTTCTTCAGTTTTCCGTTCTTTAAGATGGAATGCATTTGTTCTCTTCCCTGCCCAGGATATTCTTAGAACCCGTCTTTAACATTTGTATTCAAAGGCATTTATGCGCTGTTCAGCTTGTTTAGTGACTAGGTCTCTCAGGCGTATTTTGCAATGGGAAGGATTGATGCTCTTAGAAATCTAATTTTTGTAGTTCTGTCTGTCCTACTCCATATTTTAATTTATTCTGTTGTTTTAGTCTTTAAAGAGCAAAGTCGTCGTTTAATTTGTTTCATTGTGTCACCATTGTGTGTAATCAGTGACCCAAGATATTCAAAATGTTCCATAACCTCCAGTCTTTCCCCCTTAACATATATTTCTTTCTCCATAGTAGTTTTACCTGCATACGTTATGTTTGTTTTTGCCATGTTAAGGTATAAGTTGTGATTTTTACTATTTCTTTGGGTGGAGGTTATTCAGTCTATACCAGTCTGTGATGTGGATAGCAATACTGATCGGATCTCTGGCATTTAAATAGTCTGTACGCTCTCTGCTATATCTACACTTACTTATAGTTTGTACACTCTGTTATCGAAACGTTTAACTGTAATCTGTGCGCTCTGTTATCTTAAAATTAAAATTTACCTATAATATGTGCACTCTATTATCTCAGCCCTTACCTATAATCTGTATGTTATGTTATCTTAGCACTTACCTGTAGTCTCTACGCTCTGTTATCTCAGCCCTCACCTATAGTTTGTACGCTCTGTTATCTCAGCACTTACCCATAGTCTGTACGCTCTGTTATCTCAGCACTTACCTATAGTCTGTACGCTCTGTTATCTCAGCACTTACCTATAGTCTGTATGTTATGTTATATCTCAGCACTTACCTATAGTCTGTACGCTCTGTTCTCTCAGACTGACCAATAGTCTGTACGCTCTATTATCTCAGCACTTACACATAGTCTGTACGCTCTGTTCTCTCAGCACTTACCTATAGTCTGTACGTTCTGTTATCTCAGCACTTACCTATAGTCTGTATGTTATGTTATATCTCAGCACTTACCTATAGTCTGTACGCTCTGTTCTCTTAGCACTGACCAATAGTCTGTACGCTCTATTATCTCAGCACTTACACATAGTCTGTACGCTCTGTTATCTCAACGCTTACCTATAGTCTGTACGCTCTGTTATCTCAGCACTTATCTATAGTCTGTACGTTCTGTTATCTCAGCACTTACACATAGTCTGTACGCTCTGTTATCTCAACGCTTACCTATAGTCTGTACGCTCTGTTATCTCAGCACTTATCTATAGTCTGTACGTTCTGTTATCTCAACCCTTACCTATAATCTGTATGTTATGTTATATATCAGCACTTACTTATAGTATGTACGTTCTGTTATCTCAGCACTTACCTATAGTCTGTACGCTCTGTTATCTCAGCACTTACTTATAGTCTGTACACTCTGTTATCTCAACCCTTACCTATAGTCTGTACGCTCTGTTATCTCAGCACTTATCTATAGTCTGTATGTTCTGTTATCTCAACCCTTACCTATAATCTGTATGTTATGTTATATCAGCACTTACCTATAGTCTTTACGATCTGTTATCTCAACCTTTACCTACAATCTGTATGTTATGTTATCTTAGCACTTACATATAGTCTGTACGTTCTGTTTTCTCAGCACTTACATATAGTCTGTACGCTCTGTTAATTCAGTACTTACCTATAATCTGTACGTTCTGTTATCTCAACCCTTACCTATAATCTGTATGTTATGTTATCTCAGCACTTACCTATAGTCTGTACGTTATGTTATCTCAACCCTTACCTATAATCTGTATGTTATGTTATCTTAGCACTTACCTATAGTCTTTACGTTCTGTTATCTCAACCCTTACCTATAGTCTGTACGCTCTGTTATCTTAGCACTTACCTATAGTCTGTACGTTCTGTTATCTCAACCCCTACCTATAGTCTGTACGTTCTGCTATCTCAGCACTTACCTATAGTGTGTACGCTCTTTTATCTCAGCACTTACCTATAGTCTGTACGCTCTGTTTTCTTAGCACTTACCTATAGTCTGTACGCTCTGTTATATCAGCACTTACCTATAGTCTGTACGCTCTGTTATCTCAGCACTTATCTATAGTCTGTACGCTCTGTTATCTTAGCACTTACCTATAGTCTGTACGCTCTGTTATCTCAGCACTTATCTATAGTCTGTACGCTCTGTTATCTCAGCACTTACCTATAGTCTGTACGCTCTGTTATCTCAGCACTTACCTATAGTCTGTACGCTCTGTTATCTCAGCACTTATCTATAGTCTGTACGCTCTGTTATCTCAGCACTTATCTATAGTCTGTACGCTCTGTTATCTCAGCACTTACCTATAGTCTGTACGCTCTGTTATCTCAGCACTTACCTATAGTCTGTACGCTCTGTTATCTCAGCACTTACCTATAGTCTGTACAAACTGTTATCTCAACGCTACCTATAGTCTGTTCTTTCAGTTATCTCAACGCTACCTAAAGTCTATACGCTTTGTTATCTCAACGCTTACATATAGTCTTTATGCTCTGTTATCTCTGAACTTATCTTTATTCTGCACGCTTTGTTATCCTAACACTTACCTCGAGTTGGTACGCTCTGTTATCTCATCGTTTACCTTTAGTATGTTTGTAGTACAACCTCAGCACTGACATATACTCGACACACAATATTATATCTCGCAGACCTTGCAGTTTCAGTGCTGTATTGTCTCCATATTGTTTATGTGGTTACCTATAATCAGTACACTTTTATTATTTCACTTCCAGTCTTCGTGCAGTGAATTTCCAATACTGACCTATGGTCTGTCAAATACATGATCTCCATAGCTACCTGTAGTGTACTCTCAATAATATTACAACACTTGCATGTAATATGTACAACAGTATTGTCGAAATACTCGCCTGTTGAAATGGTGATAACATGTTCACCAGACAGCGATTGTGGCATGAATATAACCAGAATTCGATGACTGTAATGGCTTATATTGACTGATTATTTCTAATGCTCCACAGGCAACTTGCTGCTTACCCTCCTTTTGGAGGACCCCCAAGCATTCCTGCCGGCAGTTACCCCCCATCTCAGGATTATCGCTACTACTTCAGTTCTGCAGGAAGTCGCATGAAGAAAAAGATTGGTCAGAGATGCACGTGGCGGTGCACGGCACTTATACTTTTAGTGATGTGTGTAGGCCTGTTGGCGTGTACAGTTTATTTCGCTGGTGAGTGCCTTTGAAATCGTCATTTGTGAGTCTGTGGTTTTATTTTGTACATGCCCCATTTATCTTCTCTGTTTGTAGTAGGTACGTGGCTTCTTCTTCTTCTTCTTCTTCTTCTTCTTCTTCTTCTTCTTCTTCTTCTTCTTCTTCTTCTTCTTCTTCTTCTTCTTCTTCTTCTTCTTCTTTTTCTTCTGCTGCGGCTTCTTCTTCTTCTTCTTCTTCTTCTTCTTCTTCTTCTTCTTCTTCTTCTTCTTCTTCTTCTTCTTCTTCTTCTTCTTCTTCTTCTTCTTCTTCTTCTTCTTCTTCTTCTTCTTCTTCTTCCTCTTCTTCTTCTTCTTCTTCTTCTTCTTCTTCTTCTTCTTCTTCTTCTTCTTCTTCTTCTTCTTCTTCTTCTTCTTCTTCTGTTTCTTCTTCTTCTTCTTCTTCTTCTTTTTCTTCTTCTTCTTCTTTCTTTCTTTCTTTCTTTCTTTCTTTTTTCTTAAATCGAGTCTACCGTCATTCGTTTCTGTCACGAGACGACCTCAGTGGTTCCAGAAGTTAGTACTTGTAATAATTTCTTCTGGTTATTGAGAGACAGAATTATATTTACTATGCCCTTAAACCAAATATTACTTTAAACCGCATGAATTTAATTGTTACCAGTCCTTCGCCGAGATAAAGCAACTGCGCTTGGTTTAATATTACATAACACTACGTAATACAGCCCACTGGTCTACCTGAGAAAGTTCAGACTAATGGATGTAATGTTTGATTGTAAAGCCAGTGTCATGAAATGTTATCTCCTGACCAGTCTGTAGGGCCAGCAAACGGGCAACTAATGGTCACACCTGAGATTATCTTCCCTGAGCTGAACCTTAGTGTCATAAAGGTTACATAACACAGACTGAGTGGGGTCTTTTGAACAGACTAGATCAGGAGAATTAAGTGGACTGATAGACCCGACGGCGCCTTCTGGAAAGTTTTTACACCTGCCAGTTAAATTCTCAGGAGAACAGGTGTTTGCCAATTAAGATGCTGAAACATTAGTCAAGGCCGTTCACCATGAGTGACAGGCCACTTGTTAGCGTATTTTATTTGCAAGGTACTTCAGAGGCGTGGCTTAGGTAATCTCCTGGAGGGTTGGGTAGAACCTAGAAGGGGAGAAGTTTGATTTGGACATTAGATAGATAGATACTTTTACTTCTAGCATCGGGAGTTCACTTCATTCACATCGCAGCCTTCGAGCAACAAACACAGATCGACGTAGAGGTAATTTTACGGTCTGATTCTGGTTTGGCGATTGATGGAATGTTCCCAGCGCCCATGTGACGATCAGTCCATGAACGAGACTACGGTGTGTTAGACTCGGCCAGCTGGGAACGAGGTGGGAGCGAGGAGGAGAAACAGGCGGACAACCGGCAGGGAAGAAGCTGGAAGAGGATGAAGATCTTGACAGTGCTCACGGCTGTCAGAGGTTCTATGATAAACAAGTTATGTTCATATATTGTTCGTACTTTATCATCCTCATCACACCACTTTAATCCCAGGTGCTGTTTTCTCGCTGAAGCATCTCATCCCTATCATAACATTAGCCAGTCACTGTTTGTGCAAACACAACAAACTGGGCATGTCATTTAACGGATTGTTAGTAAATAAAGCTGTATGTCAAGTTTTATACTACATTGTTTGTTAAATTCCAAGTGTATTCAGTATTACATGTTTAACCTAACTGTTAGATAGAATTACATTTGGTGGGAGCTCAAATAATAATGATAATCTTTAATTTTTAATAATAATACCGGGAGAAGATGGGACGGAGGAGTCATTTGCCCTGTCTAATAATTCATTCAGTATAATGATATAGACATCTAAAACTCCTTTCCTTCTCTTGTGGGTACCAAGTGCGGCTAATGTTAAAGTAATTACCGAGCCAATATGGCTGTTTTCTTGAAAATCCAGGACTTTGTCTGAGAGCATCATAGCTCGGATATTAGTCAGTTAATCTGGTGGAGGGGATGTGTTGAGAGAAAAATCCCTACTCAACATAGAAATCCATTAAATCCACGTGCGTCACGTCACAGTTTCTGAGAGAGATATTCTTCTGTGACATGATATCAAACGAGCCAGCATCTTAGTCTCTTTTGGCTGTCTTCCCTATTTAAATTTCCCGATATCCTCTTGCCGACGTGCTCAAAGAATATGGGATAAGTCGTCCTGTCTGTGGTCGGTGTTCTCTCTACGACAGCAAGTCGTTGTGTCTGTGGTCGGTGTTCTCTTAAGACAGCAAGTTGTCGTGTCTGTGGTCGGTGTTCTCTCTACGACAGCACGTCGTTGTGTCTGTGGTCGGTGTTCTCTTAAGACAGCAAGTTGTCGTGTCTGTGGTCGGTGTTCTCTCTACGATAACACGTCGTTGTGTCTGTGGTCGGTGTTCTCTCTACGACAGCAAGTTGTCGTGTCTGTGGTCGGTGTTCTCTCTACGATAACACGTCGTCGTGTCTGTGGTCGGTGTTCTCTCTACGACAGCACGTCGTTGTGTCTGTGGTCGGTGTTCTCTCTACGATAACACGTCGTCGTGTCTGTGGTCGGTGTTCTCTCTACGATAACACGTCGTCGTGTCTGTGGTCGGTGTTCTCTCTACGATAACACGTCGTCGTGTCTGTGGTCTGGGTTCTCTCTACGATAACACGTCGTCGTGTCTGTGGTCTGGGTTCTCTCTACGATAACACGTCGTCGTGTCTGTGGTCTGGGTTCTCTCTACGATAACACGTCGTCGTGTCTGTGGTCGGTGTTCTCTCTACGACAGCAAGTTGTCGTGTCTGTGGTCGGTGTTCTCTCTACGATAACATGTCGTCGTGTCTGTGGTCGGTGTTCTCTCTACGACAGCATGTCGTCGTGTCTGTGGTCGGTGTTCTCTCTACGATAACACGTCGTCGTTCGTAACACGTCGTCGTGTCTGTGGTGTCTGTGGTCGGTGTTCTCTCTACGATAACACGTCGTCGTGTCTGTGTGTCTGTGGTTCTCTCTACGATAACACGTCGTCGTGTCTGTGGTCTGTGGGTGTTCTCTCTACGATAACACGTCGTCGTGTCTGTGGTCGGTGTTCTCTCTACGATAGCACACTGTGGTCGTCGTCGTCGTGTCTGTGGTCGGTGTTCTCTCTCTGTACGATAACACGTCGTCTGTCTGTGGTCTGGGTTCTCTCTACGATAACACGTGTCGTCGTGTCTGTGGTCTGGGTTCTCTCTACGATAACACGTCGTCGTGTCTGTGGTCGGTGTTCTCTCTACGACAGCAAGTTGTCGTGTCTGTGGTCGGTGTTCTCTCTACGATAACATGTCGTCGTGTCTGTGGTCGGTGTTCTCTCTACGACAGCATGTCGTCGTGTCTGTGGTCGGTGTTCTCTCTACGATAACACGTCGTCGTGTCTGTGGTCTGGGTTCTCTCTACGATAACACGTCGTCGTGTCTGTGGTCTGGGTTCTCTCTACGATAACACGTCGTCGTGTCTGTGGTCTGGGTTCTCTCTACGATAACACGTCGTCGTGTCTGTGGTCTGGGTTCTCTCTACGATAACACGTCGTCGTGTCTGTGGTCTGGGTTCTCTCTACGATAACACGTCGTCGTGTCTGTGGTCGGTGTTCTCTCTACGACAGCAAGTTGTCGTTTCTGTGGTCGGTGTTCTCTCTACGATAACATGTCGTCGTGTCTGTGGTCGGTGTTCTCTCTACGACAGCATGTCGTCGTGTCTGTGGTCGGTGTTCTCTCTACGACAGCATGTCGTCGTGTCTGTGGTCGGTGTTCTCTTAAGACAGCAAGTTGTCGTGTCTGTGGTCGGTGTTCTCTTAAGACAGCAAGTCGTCGTGTCTGTGGTCGGTGTTCTCTTAAGACAGCAAGTCGTCGTGTCTGTGGTCGGTGTTCTCTCTACGATAACACGTCGTTGTGTCTGTGGTCGGTGTTCTCTCTACGATAACACGTCGTTGTGTCTGTGGTCGGTGTTCTCTCTACGACAGCAAGTTGTCGTGTCTGTGGTCGGTGTTCTCTCTACGATAACACGTCGTTGTGTCTGTGGTCGGTGTTCTCTCTACGACAGCACGTCGTCGTGTCTGTGGTCGGTGTTCTCTCTACGATAACACGTCGTTGTGTCTGTGGTCGGTGTTCTCTCTACGATAACACGTCGTCGTGTCTGTGGTCGGTGTTCTCTCTACGACAGCAAGTTGTCGTGTCTGTGGTCGGTGTTCTCTTAAGACAGCAAGTCGTCGTGTCTGTGGTCGGTGTTCTCTCTACGATAACACGTCGTCCTGTCTGTGGTCTGGGTTCTCTCTACGATAACACGTCGTTGTGTCTGTGGTCGGTGTTCTCTCTACGATAACACGTCGTCGTGTCTGTGGTCGGTGTTCTCTCTACGATAACACGTCGTCGTGTCTGTGGTCGGTGTTCTCTCTACGATAACACGTCGTTGTGTCTGTGGTCGGTGTTCTCTCTACGATAACACGTCGTCGTGTCTGTGGTCGGTGTTCTCTCTACGATAACAAGTCGTCGTGTCTGTGGTCGGTGTTCTCTCTACGATAACACGTCGTCGTGTCTGTGGTCGGTGTTCTCTCTACGATAACAAGTCGTCGTGTCTGTGGTCGGTGTTCTCTCTACGACAGCAAGTCGTTGTGTCTGTGGTCTGTGTTCTCTCTACGATAACAAGTCGTCGTGTCTGTGGTCGGTGTTCTCTCTACGATAACAAGTCGTCGTGTCTGTGGTCGGTGTTCTCTCTACGATAACAAGTCGTCGTGTCTGTGGTCTGTGTTCTCTCTACGATAACACGTCGTCGTGTCTGTGGTCGGTGTTCTCTCTACGATAACAAGTCGTCGTGTCTGTGGTCGGTGTTCTCTCTACGACAGCAAGTCGTCGTGTCTGTGGTCTGTGTTCTCTCTACGACAGCAAGTCGTCGTGTCTGTGGTCGGTGTTCTCTCTACGACAGCAAGTCGTCGTGTCTGTGGTCGGTGTTCTCTCTACGACAGCAAGTCGTTGTGTCTGTGGTCGGTGTTCTCTCTACGATAACACGTCGTTGTGTCTGTGGTCGGTGTTCTCTCTACGATAACACGTCGTTGTGTCTGTGGTCGGTGTTCTCTCTACGACAGCAAGTCGTCGTGTCTGTGGTCGGTGTTCTCTCTACGACAGCAAGTCGTTGTGTCTGTGGTCGGTGTTCTCTCTACGATAACACGTCGTTGTGTCTGTGGTCGGTGTTCTCTCTACGACAGCATGTTTTCGTGTCTGTGGTCTGGGTTCTCTCTAAGACAGCGAGTCGTTGTGTCTGTGGTCCTGTTCTCTCTACGACAACACGTCGTCGTGTCTGCGGTCGGTGTTCTCTCTACGACAGCATGGTGTCGTGTCTGTGGTCTGGGTTCTCTCTAAGACAGCGAGTCGTTGTGTCTGTGGTCCTGTTCTCTTTACGACAGCACGTCGTCGTGTCTGTGGTCGGGGCGGCCAGAATCAGAACTTTGTATCTCCCTCGACACCCGAAGTGGTACAAGAGAAAGGGAACAAGGAGAAGGAAGTGTTGTCATTACTGTTCTGTTGCCTCAGGTTTTTTAAACTGGCACATAGTGAGTGTTTTCACTAATTGTGTGATCGTCGTTGATACAGTCCCCCAACTAATCGGTTGATTGTCCCTGATTCACTCTAGTGCATCGCGATATGCTTTATATAGCTCTTCAACACTCTCTTTCTCCCCTCAGCTGACAAAGATGGGTTAAATATAATGACATATTTTTGGAGTGTATTTGAGACAAAACGATTGATTAGTCAGTCCATAGTGGGAGGACTATTTTTTCTTCTTCAACTCCCGTCTGTAGTTCCTTCAAGGTGTCTGTATTTGGTCCATTCTGTCATTTCTGCGTTCATCCACTTTATGCTCGTTATTTTTTTTTTCTAATGTATGTACTCCATTGTCTTTTGTTTAATCCGCTCGTTTTGCCTCCATTCGGTTAATCATATCCCCCCTCCCCCCACACCCTCGCGACCTTCCATCACCTCCTTGAATACCATGATATTTAATCTTCAGCTAAATCGTTCTTTGTTACTCTATCTATCTATCTATCTATCTATCTATCTGTCTGTCTGTATCTATGTCTGTCTGTCTGTCTGTCTGTCTGTCTGTCTGTCTGTCTGTCTGTCTGTCTGTCTGTCTGTCTGTCTGTCCTGTCTGTCTGTCTGTCTGTCTGTCTGTCTGTCTGTCTGTCCGTCCGTCCGTCCGTCCGTCCGTCCGTCCGTCCGTCCGTCCGTCCGTCCGTCCGTCCGTCCGTCCGTCCGTCCGTCCGTCCGTCCGTCGGTCGGTCGGTCGTCGGTCGGTCGGTCGGTCGGTCGGTCGGTCGGTCGGTCGGTCGGTCGGTCGGTCGGTCGGTCGGTCGGTCGGTCGGTCGGTCGGTCGGTCGGTCGGTCGGTCGGTCGGTCGGTCGGTCGGTCGGTCGGTCGGTCGGTCGGTCGGTCGGTCGGTCGGTCGGTCGGTCGGTCGGTCGGTCGGTCGGTCGGTCGGTCGGTCGGTCGGTCGGTCGGTCGGTCGGTCGGTCGGTCGGTCGGTCGGTCGGTCGGCTGGTCGGTCGGTCTGTCTGTCTGTCTGTCTGTCTGTCTGTCTGTCTGTCTGTCTGTCTGTCTGTCTGTCTGTCTGTCTCCTGTTAGAAGTAACGGGGAAGTGAATGTTAAGACATCCTCACATGCACGTACCTTACGTAGATTACAATGTAATTTGAGACAAGGGATTAATGAAACGTTAAGACAGCCACATTACTTCAAGAAAACGGTAATTACGTCTGACAGGCTAGAAATGTTGAAGGGAAAGTTGAATGTAACCAGATGGGAGGTGTCACTTGGTTTCGGACATCAGAACAGCTCACACAATTGAAAGGGAGAGGGGGGGCGGGGCAGAATTCATCGATCCAACAGCACAGATAACATTATAGTGAAGAGTTAGAATTACCTTCAGTACCTCAGACAATAGTATCAATAAGTGAGGGGTGTGACAGGGAGCAGATACAGTATAAATCCCTTATGACTGAATTCAGGAAATATTACTCGTCAGATAATAAAAAAAAAAGGGCGATGGATGGGAGAGGAGAGGGGGGGGGGGGGGGGGGCTGTGTTGTAGAATTATTGTTAGCACCAGCAGGGAAAGGAAAGTGACAGGGAGAAAGCGATATATAATTCCATGCTAATTCCAAACAGTCGCTTATTTGAGAACAGGAAAAGCAGAACGCGAGAGATCGTTCTTAAAGTTTGATCCGATTCAGTAGCGCAGACTGAAGGAGGAAATTGTGGTTTCCACTCATGTGAGTGCCCATTGTGCAGTGACGTCGATGTGATTTTACAGTATTTTAAAATGTATTAATAATTTGTAAGTTTTTGAAAAGGTTTAGAACAAAACAAATAATACTGTTATGTATCAAGCACATGTTCGCCAAATTTAAACAAATATATTTTGATATTTATATATTTATTAAAAACAAAATGGTACCTGAGTTCCGCTAGGAAATCCCTCTTAACATAACATGTGTGGTTGCACTGAAACAGAGAGGCCTCGGGGGGGGGGGGGGGCCCGCAGTATGTGTTTGGTGACAGCAAACCAGAAGAGGGAGTTTGTGGGAGAGAGCGGGGAGGAGAGAGACAATGTGTATGTGTGGTGAAGACGAAACGGAAGACATGAGGTGGAGGGAAATGGCGTACATAGACGGTGGGGGAGAAGTAGCGTGCATATGAGGAGACGACAAAACTGAGGGGAAAGGGGTAAAAACAAAGTGAGGAGGGACAGAGCCAGTGTGTGTGCAGAGACGAGAAAACTGGAAAGAGAGAGGGAAGACAGCAGGGAAGGGAGGGACAGAGACAGTGTGTGTGCAGAGACGAGAAAACTGGAAAGAGAGAGGGAAGACAGCAGGTAAGGGAGGGACAGAGACAGTGTGTGTGCAGAGACGAGAAAACTGGAAAGAGAGAGGGAAGACAGCAGGTAAGGGAGGGACAGAGACAGTGTGTGTGCAGAGACGAGAAAACTGGAAAGAGAGAGGGAAGACAGCAGGGAAGGGAGGGACAGAGACAGTGTGTGTGCAGAGATGAGAAAACTGGAAAGAGAGAGGGAAGACAGCAGGTAAGGGAGGGACAGAGACAGTGTGTGTGCAGAGACGAGAAAACTGGAAAGAGAGAGGGAAGACAGCAGGTAAGGGAGGGACAGAGACAGTGTGTGTGCAGAGACGAGAAAACTGGAAAGAGAGAGGGAAGACAGCAGGGAAGGGAGGGACAGAGACAGTGTGTGTGCAGAGACGAGAAAACTGGAAAGAGAGAGAGAAGACAGCAGGGAAGGGAGGGACAGAGACAGTGTGTGTGCAGAGACGAGAAAACTGGAAAGAGAGAGAGAAGACAGCAGGGAAGGGAGGGACAGAGACAGTGTGTGTGCAGAGACGAGAAAACTGGAAAGAGAGAGGGAAGACAGCGGGGAAGGGAGGGACAGAGACAGTGTGTGCGTGTGCGGTGACAATAAAACTGAGGGGAAGAAGAGTGGGGAAGAAAGGGACAAAGACAGTATGTGTGGTGACGACAAAACAAAGGAGAGAAATAGATGGGGGCGGGGAGGCGGGGTACAATAGCGAGATGGAGAGACACACAGCTATGTTTACAAGAGATATGAATTGTGCATGGAGTCATACTATGAGAGACAGTCTAGGTTGTGCATCACGGTTGACTGATTTCAATTAGTCACCCGGAAAATGCTGCATGCAGTGCAGATTGATAAGCATTCGGTTGTCATCATTTCCCTTCCCCCTGCGAAAATGTAATCTAGCACGGATGGGTGCCATTGGTATTTCTCACGTCATTACTGTACTTGGCCTGGCCCAGGCTGGCCGTATTGATCCGCATGCCTGGCTGTCTTGCCCCAGGCTGATGCCACTGATGTGTCAGCGTGTGTACGTGTGTACTTCCGCGAGCGTATGTGTGTGTATACAGGCGTGTTTCCGTGGAGTAATCCAAGCGATAGCTCCTGAGGGCATTGGATTTAATGAAAAGTCAAGAAGCATTGTGGCCATTCTGAATCCCCCTCCTCTGCGTGTGTTCCCTTCTCCAGCTCCCGGGTTTCTCCCCCTCTCACCCTCCGCTGCAACTGTTTGTCTTCCTCGTTGTTACATAATCATTTTCCGGAGGCATGCTCTACAGTCCGAGAATCCTTGAGTACTGCTAGGACTGGAATACAAGTGGACAATCAAGACAGATGGCATCTGCCACTTAAAGAACACACATGGAGAAAATAATCCATTGTCCTAGAATGTTCTGGACTAAGACGCACACGTGCAACTATTCGTTGACTTTAGTGCAGCTTAAACTTAAGATACTCAGCACACGTGCAACCATTTGTTGACTTTTAGTGTAGCCTAAACACAAGATTCTCAACACACGTGTAACAATTTGTTGACTTTTAGTGTAGTTTAAACACAAGATACTCAGCATACAGGTAACACACGGAAATAATTAATCCCGCCTCAATATGGAATTCAATTTTTTTTTTTAATTTGAAGCCCCGTCCCGACTGTCGTCGGTGGCACTAATATAACCTGACGGTTTAACAGGGTTTCTGTGACTTACGTTTTGGGGATTCTCATCCGAATGGTGACACTTTGTGTCACCAGGTGTTAATCGCTCGTTGTGCGGTCCTGGTGGGGTTGGACGTACCTCACTCAAAATAAGTCAAATTTTTACCTGTAAGCAAAGAGATGTAGACATTACACGCGGACGGTGTGTGTGTGTGTGTGTGTGTGTGTGTGTGTGTGTGTGTGTGTGTGTTCTGTTCTGTTATCACCCAGTTATGTGTTTACATGCAAGTTAAGGGACAGGGACGGCAAGTAAAGACATTTGTGTGTGTTCTGTCCTCATCGCTGCGTGTCTTTAAACGTGAGTCATGGAGGAACATAAAAAGCAGTTTGGAACACGAAGGAAGACAGATACATCTTTGGAATTGAAGTCACTAAAACACAAACCTGGTCTATGTGGGGGGGGGGGGGGGCGGGGACGGCACTGAAACAAGGAAGTGGCCGATGCTGTCTTCATAGTTTTCCGAAAGCGTCTGTGACGTCAATGTGACTTAAATTGACACATCCCACACACTTTATTCTCAAAGAATTTATTAAAGATGGCGTTGGGAAACCAGACTCCGGGCCAATCGTAGATTGCTGGAGACACATACAGAAAACAGAACCAGCAAATTGGTGACACCTTGTCAGTTTGAGGAGGGAGACTCGTAGGATCTGACTTGCTTTGTGACGTAACAACTTTACAATAAGCGTTACAATTATGTACACAAATGTCTGCGACAGTCGTTGAATTTAAACCGTATTAGACCAATGTAGTTTTCAATGTTTCATTTGTTGTTAGTTTGTACACTTTCTTTCAAGACAAAAAATAGCGCTGTAATCAGATTACATTCTGGAGTCGCTTAAATTATAGGAGATATTTTAATAGGGGAGAAAAGAAAAGTTGATGCTGCCGTAATGGCGGAGATATTGGACTAATCACGTTGCATTTAGGGTTCTGTAAAGTTCCACATACTCGAGAAAAGCCATCAATTGTAGCTAACTACTGTAATCCTGGATATAGATAAATGCCGTCGGTTGTAGTTACTTCTGTAATGTTGGATACAGAGAAATGACATCAGTTGTGGGTCACTACTGTAATGTTGGAAAAAGAGAAATGACATCACTTGTGGGTCACTACTGTAATGTTGGATATAGAGAAATGACATAAGTTGTGGGTCACTACTGTAATGTTGGATATAGAGAAATGACATCAGTTGTGGGTCACTACTGTAATGTTGGAAACAGAGAAATGACATCACTTGTGGGTCACTACTGTAATGTTGGATATAGAGAAATGACATCAGTTGTGGGTCACTACTGTAATGTTGGATATAGAGAAATGACATCAGTTGTGGGTCACTACTGTAATATTGGATATATAGAGAAATGACATCAGTTGTGGGTCACTACTGTAATGTTGGATATAGAGAAATGACAGTTGTGGGTCACTACTGTAATGTTGGATACAGAGAAATTACATCAGTTGTGGGTCACTACTGTAATGTTGGATATAGAGAAATGACATCAGTTGTGGGTCACTACTGTAATGTTGGATATAGAGAAATGACAGTTGTGGGTCACTGCTGTAATGTTGGATATAGAGAAATGACAGTTGTGGGTCACTACTGTAATGTTGGATATAGAGAAATGACAGTTGTGGGTCACTACTGTAATGTTGGATATAGAGAAATGACAGTTGTGGGTCACTACTGTAATATTGGATATAGAGAAATGACAGTTGTGGGTCACTACTGTAAAGTTGGATACAGAGAAATTACATCAGTTGTGGGTCACTACTGTAATGTTGGATACAGAGAAATGACATCAGTTGTGGTTCACTACTGTAATGTTGGATATAGAGAAATGACATCAGTTGTGGGTCACTACTGTAATGTTGGATATAGAGAAATGACAGTTGTGGGTCACTGCTGTAATGTTGGATATAGAGAAATGACAGTTGTGGGTCACTACTGTAATGTTGGATATAGAGAAATGACAGTTGTGGGTCACTACTGTAATGTTGGAAACAGAGAAATGACAGTTGTGGGTCACTACTGTAATGTTGGATATAGAGAAATGACAGTTGTGGGTCACTACTGTAATGTTGGATATAGAGAAATGACAGTTGTGGGTCACTACTGTAATGTTGGAAATAGAGAAATGACATCAGTTGTGGGTCACTACTGTAATGTTGGATATAGGGAAATTCCGTCGGTTGTAGGCACCGCTGTAGTGTTCCAGGTAGAAAAATGCCACCAGTTGTGGGTCACTGCTGTAGTGTTGGATATAGAAAAATGCCATCATTCATGGGTTACTACTGTAATGGAGAATATAGAGAAATAACTTCGCTTGTGGCCACTGTTAAAGTGTTTCAGATAGAAAAATGCCACCAGTTGTGGGTCACTGCTGTAATGTTGGATGTAGAGAAATGACATCAGTCATGGGTTACTACTACGATGGAGAATATAGAGAAATGACATCGCTTGTGGTCACTGTTGAAGTGTTTCAGATAGAAAAATGCCACCAGTTGTGGGTCACTGCTGTAGTGTTGGATGTAGAGAAATGACATCAGTCATGGGTTACTACTACGATGGAGAATATAGAGAAATGACATCGCTTGTGGTCACTGTTGAAGTGTTTCAGATAGAAAAATGCCACCAGTTGTGAGTCACTGCTGTAGTGTTGGATGTAGAGAAATGACATCAGTTATGGGTTACTACTATGATGGAGACAACAGAAATGCAGTTAGATATATCCGTCAGCCGCCATAAAGAATAAACATTATGAAGAAATCATACAGGCGGAGGATGTGAAACATGTTCTGAAAAGGATAAGAGACACTGCACCTAGGCCTGACTGTGTTCAGATATTCCCACATGAGGGACATGACTAATGCAGACCTGTTGAAGATGACTGCCTATTTCAACCAGAGCGTTCGGACAGCTTCAGTTCCACAAGAGTGGTTGCACAGTTAGCTGGTCCACTTACTAAACCTGGCAAGGATCATTCAACACTCAGCGGCCTTAGGATGATCACCTTACAAAACAATCTTGGCAAATTGCTGGAGAAAATAGTGGCGGGTAAGTTACAATAATTGTTGGAACAGAGAAAGCTTCTTCCAGGAGGTTTAGGAAGTTACCGGCCAGGGAAAGACACGTGGTCAAATGCAGCCACTTTTGACTGTGACGCCTTCAAAGTTTCAGAACAGACAGGAAACTGTGGCGCTTGATTTAGAAAATGCTCACAACAGAATCAGATACAGTATTTTGACGAAAGCGCTTATGGAGAAGGAAGTCTTTCCTTGGTTGGTGCGCTGGATAGCAACTGCTTTATATTCTAGTCATGTAGTTCTTCGCCTGGGTTCATGGACCTCCGAACTATGTATATATAGTCCCGGGACTAACACAGGGATCTGAAATTTCACCTGTGCTGTTCAGTCTACGAGCAGGATTGCGGAACTGGAAACACCTGGAGCTGATAAAGTATTGACATTCGCAGATGATATTCTTGCATACAGGCAGGGAAGAAATCGGAATATAATTGCTTAAGAGTTACAGGAGACAGTAGATAAGACGATCTACTGGTGTACAGAGATGAGTACTGTAATCAACCCAGAAAAGGCAACCGTCCTGTTGTGTTCTTTGGACAACAGGATTGTTAGAGCTGATGTTCCAAGGTTATGTCAAAGGCCCAGAATGGTCCTAATGCACTAAAGATTATGGCAGCAATGAACATTGAACAGAGAATGTTGTTCACACTATGCGAGCAATTAATCATTTCAGTGATTGATTATGTATTTTGTTTGCTCGCTGTCTTGAAGAGTCAGCAAATGAAACTGGAACGGATACAGAATGAAGCTATGGGGGTGATCCTCTAATGTACAAGAGACACCCCGATTGTGTGCATGCGATACATCCGTGCATTGTCGACTATTGCAGATAGGCTAAAGGTACTGTAGGCTAAGTCATATTTCTGAGTATTTGCAGATAAAGAGCACCCTCTGTATGAAGCTTTGGATGCAGTTAAGCGTCAGAGGCTAAAAAAATGAAAATAATGGATGGCTGAAGCAGATGTCACAATAAGACAAGTATGCACGCTGAAGAACATTGGGCGAGGAGACGAGTGGGTCAGAATACCAGAGCAAAAGTCTGACCTATGTAGGGTCATGATTACATTAGGCCGGGAATGCAGAGAGTGGCAATTCGTGACAATTCTCGACTTGAAGATCTGATTATCTTCATAGATGGTTCTATATTAAGAGGGAAGAGAAGTGCCTGTGGTTTCGTAGCGAAAGCCAGTGGAACTCTTTCGTGAAGTACAGAATGCATATAATAACATCCAGCATGAAAATAGATGTGCAGGCGGTCACTGCAGCTCTCAGTTGGCTAGAGAACAAGATACATACACACACACAAACTAGAGCGCATACAGAACGCGGCTATGCGGGTCATTCTGGGTTGCACCAGAGACACCCCAGTGGTATGTATGCGATACATCCTTGGTTTGTCGACGGTTCCAGGTAGGTACAACGTGCTGCAAGCGAAGTCATATCTCAGGGTAGCTGCAGACACAGACCACCCTCTGCATGAAGCTCTGGGTGCAGGTAAGGGTCAGCCGCTGATAAGAGGGAAGTTATGGATGGCTCAGGCAGAAGATACAATCAGACAGCGAGGAGAAGAGTGGGCCAAAGTACCACCTGAACAGTTAGACTTGTGTAGAGTCATAATCACGCTGAGCCGGGAATGCAGAGACTGGCCAGCAGGTGCCACAGAGGTGGAAATTCAGCAATTAATTCAAGATAATGCTCGCTCAGAGGATTTGATCATTTACACAGACGGTTAAGTGTCAAGAGGCAAAAGAAGTGCTTGTGGCTTCTTAGCAAAAGGTATGGTCGGCGTTTGGTGCAGTAGAGCCTAGCATATGATACCACAACATCCAGCTTAAGAATGGAGGTGGAGGCGGTCTTTCTGCTGGCTAGAGAACACGACACACACACACACATTGTAATTGTAACTGATTCAGAAAGCATGCCGAGGAAGATCAGAACAGGTATGCTTCGTGAAGAGTGGCATGCTTTGCTGCGGAGGACACGAGTGAGGAGTATTGTCTGGATTTTTTCACCGGGTCACACCTGTGTGTTGGGAAATGAACAGTCGGACAGACTGGCTGGCTCTGCACAACTTGGTGGAATACTGCTACATGATAGAGCAGACGTGGTTAGTGCCTTGCGGGAGAGCGTGTACAATTCGGAGGAGCAGATGGATCACCACAGTCTGGTGAGATTGATGCAGCGGGGAGTGACGAGAGGTTCTGGCAGATGCTCGGGGCTCAGAGGAAAGGCAAGACGGACGTTTAATCAGAATGCTGCTGGCACCATTAGTATCGGAACTCTTCGCTGGCTGCTGAAGATGGGAACTGAGCGCTTATGGGAATGCCCCGAGTGCTGTGATGTCGGATCTTAAATCAAATCAAATCAAGATACATACACAAATTGTAATTGTAACTGACTCCGAAAGTTAGCTTAAAAAAGTGCAGACATAGTGGCAAGGTTCACTTGCAAGTTGTTGGTCACTGCTGTAGTCTTAGAGACAAAGAAATGACATCAGTTGTTGGTCACTGCTGTAGTCTTAGAGACAGATAAATGACATCAGTTGTTGGTCACTGCTGTAGTCTTAGAGACAGAGAAATGACATCAGTTGTTGGTCACTGCTGTAGTCTTAGAGACAGATAAATGACATCAGTTGTTGTTCACTGCTGTAGTCTTAGAGACAGAGAAATGACACCAGTTGTAGTGACTACTATAGTGTTAGATGAAGAAAAGTGTCGTAAGCCGTGGGTCACTGAAACACTGTACACATCATGTATGTGCCATTACTGTAGTGTTAGGGACACTAGTGTTAAAAAACTGTAGAAACATGATCAAACTTAGGGCTCTACCACAGTGTCAGAAATGTGATTGAGTTGACCTCAGTAATAGCTGTTTCTGATAACGTTTGCACTTTATCAAAACAGATCAATTATACCAGTGTCTGTTCACGCAACACCAGCGAACACACACAGCCATTGAAAGTCGAAACAATAGGCAAGGGAACAATTCCAGTGCTCTCCCGACTGTACTCACTGAATCCCGCAGTACTTTCAGTTCATCTGGAATGAGCAGTTCTCGTCCACTTGGTTACACTACATCAGATTCATTCATGTCGTATGGATAGCGGAACACAAACAGCAACTTATTTTGCTACATTGTTTTTGTTGGTACCAGCCGCCGGCAAAAGTTTAATTTGAAACTCTTGTCTCTGCAGTGTTGTCCTGTCATCAACAGTCAGTACTGATTTCAGATAGATGGACTGGTTCTGTTAGTATTTTCGGTAATTGTAGGTTTACCTTGGGAAATGGAAAGAAAACAGGATATATGACTAACGCTGGAAATCCTTAATAAGAGAAAAAACAAACATTTAGAAACTGGATTAAACATTAGCAAAATCAGAGTTACTAAAAAGCTCGTAAAAAACACAATTTGCATATGGTAATAGAGAAGACAAGCAAAACAGTAAGAACAGACAACAGGCAGTATTTAGATGACTTATCAGGAGAGGCAGAAGCAGGATCAGCGAAAGAAATGTCAAAGCAGCAAAAGTCAGTCAAGGACCTTTTTCCACGCCTGCATGTGTATTATGCATGAAGGGCATTCAAACCTATATTTTATACACCGACCGGAACTCGGTGGGAGATGTAGTCAACATCAGTCTGGACACCTTTACTTCCCTTGACTGAATCTGGTACTCATTCAAGGCTGGGTCGACCTGGTAGCCAAGGTCATTAAATATATATATATATTTTTTTAAACCAGTCCGGCTCCGTCAGGACCTGAGCCACGACCTTCTGATCCACAGGCGAGTATCAAGCCGCTACACCACAGCGGGGCTCCCCACCAACAGTAGAATACATGATACAAGCTGTTAAAGATATATTGGGTTAGACGGCTGAAGACCCTAATGACATCATCATCATCATCATCATCATCATGTGTCTTTGCGATAAGCATAGCCCGTCATGTTTCGCCATCTGAAACGATCGCCGAATCAGTGCTCTTGTTTCGCCGCATCCATCAGGCCCAGCCATACATATGTATTTGTCTTTTGTCTTTCCATTGCTACTTTTCCATCTTGCCAGTTGTCACCAGGTTCTCAGTCCACTCCTTCACATATCTTGTCGGAAAACACTGACTATGTCTAGTTTCTGTAATCAGTAAACGGATTTCATGTGTTTCTAGGAAGGCTGCCTCGTTTGTTTTTCTATTATATATATATATATATATATATATATATATATATATATATATATATATATATATATATATATATATATATATATATATAATAAACGAGATGAGAACTGAAGACTACAAGTTAAAGGTTGAAAGGATTCAGAACGAAACATTTCTTGTCTAAGACTTCTTCTCCAAAACATCCTCAGTGTCGCGAATAGATGTGTAGGTTGTTTGCTTTCGTATCCGTGTCTCCGTGCATATATAACAGCATCGGTTGTCTATGATACTTGAAAGACTTTTATTTTTCACTGCAATTGACATGTAGCTTTTGGTTCTTTGAGCAATTTGGATTTCGTAAAAACAGTGGTACTCGAGAGGCCATAATTTGTCTAGAGATGCTGACTGAAAAATATATAGAAGTTCAGAAAAATATTTACGCATGTTTTATAGATTACAAAAAAAGCTTTCGACATAGTGCAACATGAACAACTAATTGCAGCTCTTCAAAACATAGGACTAGATGGAAAGGATATCCGACTTATTAGAAACTTATACTGGGAGCAAGAAGCAACAGTAAGATGTGACAACATCTGCTCACCCCAGATAGAGATCAAGAGAGGAGTAAGACAAGGATGTGTGCTGTCGCCTAGCCTTTTCAACTTATGTACAGATACCATTTTTAAAGAAATTGTAAAATTACCAGGACTGAACATCAATGGTAGAATAATAAACAATCTGAGATGTGCTGACGACACAGTGTTGCTAGCAGAGAGTCAGCAGGAGTTGCAAGATCTGGTGGAGCAAGTAAACAGAAGGAGTGCAGAATTTGGATTAGATATTAATTTGAAAAAAGACAAACACCATGATATTTAGCAAAGAAAATAATCAGCTAACAATGAATTTCACAGTGAACGGAGTGAAATTGGAACAAGTTAAAAATTTCTTATATCTTGGACAAGTAATAACATATGACGGCAGAAGTGAAACAGAAGTCAAGAAAAGAATAGGGGTGGCCAAAAACATTTTCAACAACATGCAAAAGTTACTGACATCAAGAGAAGTAGGCAATACATTTAAAATGAGAATTGTCAAATGTTATGTATTCTCAACCTTACTGTATGGCACAGAGACATGGACAATGAACAAACAACTAGAAAATCGTATCAATTCTTTTAAGATGTGTGTGTACAGAAGATTAGGTCGTATTTCATGGAAACAAAAGCTATCAAATACAGAGGTACTGAGGAAATTGAGAATGAAAAGAGAGTTGCTAGGTGAAATAAAAAAGAGACAAGTGAAATATTTTGGTCACATTAAAAGACATAACAGTATTGTAAATATCATCCTAGAGGGAAAGGTTCAAGGTAGGCGAGCAAGAGACAGACAGCGTTACAAGTGGGAGGATAACATTAAGGGATGGACGAACAGCAGTATGAGTGAGTGTACATCAAGGGCAAGAGACAGGGCTTGTTGGAGATCCATTGCAGCCAACCATCATTGTGGAGACGGCACCTGATTGATTGATATTGGTTCTTGCGGCAGACGTGATGACGTCAGATGTCCTACGATAGTCATCACGATTCAGCTGGCTACGAAATTTGGCACTTGCGCGGATTTTTTCTTCTTTACATCCTCTTTTACCGCTTCGGGTGTCGAGGCAGATATAAGGTCCTGCTTCGTGCTGTTCTGGCTGCTTCGACCATAGACACATCATGGTGCTGTAGAGTTTCTTTGATGTTTTCTTTCCATGATATTCTTGGTCTACCTCTTGCTGTACGTGGAATTCACACCGTGATATTTCTGTCTCCTTGTCGATGACCACAGTTTCTGTGTTTACGCTTCAAGCCTGGTTGCTCAGTGTGTACTCAAAACGGCATAATCGGCTAGTTGTCTACTGCACTTTCTGCATTGATTATTTTGTTGATGTTATATTCCTTTCCGTAAATCCCCGTCATGCCTTTTACATATCTCATAATATTTTCACTGATATAGGGAAAACAGATGTGGCAACATTGTATGCGACTGTGGTACGACTGTTGATTAATTATTACTGGTTTCTAGAGCAGCATGCTCGTATATCCAGTGATATACCATCTGAAATGGTTGAAGCAAATCCAAATATGTCAGATGAATTACTGTACACATTATTTAGAAGACTCTGCGAGACTGAAGACTTAAAATCAAATTGGAAAAAAAAAAAGAATATCCCAATATGTTGTCGAAAGAAAGGAACCAGTGGGTGTGCAAGTTACTGTCAGTCTCTACGAAATATTAAGTAGGTTCATTTTTTACATAAGGAGAGATGTCATGAAGAAAGTAGGTTCATTTTGGACATTTGGAGAGATGTCATGAAGAAAGTAGGTTCATTTTGGACATTTGGAGAGATGTCATAAAGAAAGAAGGTTCATTTTGGACATTTGGAGAGATGTCATGAAGAAAGTAGGTTCATTTTGGACACATGGAGAGATGTCATGAAGAAAGTAGGTTCATTTTGGACATTTGGAGAGATGTCATGAAGAAAGTAGGTTCATTTTGGACACATGGAGAGATATCATGAAGAAAGTAGGTTCATTTTGGACATATGGAGAGATGTCATGAAGAAAATAGGTTCATTTTGGACATACGGAGAGATGTCATGAAGAAAGTAGGTTCATTTTGGACATTTGGAGAGATGTCATGAAGAAATGCTAGTCAACAAACAATAATAATGACATCCATCAGTCCCTGGGGACTATGGAGATGGCTTTTGGAACAGCATCTGCTGTGGCTGTAAAGTCTGATGCGGGGTTGGCAGTCTCTGCCACATATGATACACAAAAGTAGATTCTCCTTCGCTATGAGGCCGATCTCTCTGGCGTCTCCTCTCTATAGCTCGCTGTGTTTGGTTTCTTTTAAGATGCGACATTCCGTCTATCACTTTCTGTCGCCATTGTAGTCGATCTGCAGCTGATTTCTCCAAATTCTCTGTGCCTATGTTGGTATCTGTCAGGTCACGTTTGTATATGTCTTCATAACGTAGCTTTGATCTTCGTGTAGGTCTGTTTTCTGTTTCCAGCTCACCATACAGGAGGTCCTTTGGAATACGACCGTCCTCCATGCGGGAGACATGTTCCAGCCAACGCAGACAAAACATTGATGATATTTTTGCTTTTGTGAGTACACATTCGTTGAAGACAAGGTCTGGCCATGATATACCAGGGACACGCCTCATACAGCGAATGTGAAAGGTATTCAGTCTCTTTTCTTGAGGAGCATATGGAGTCCAGGATTGGCTACCGTACAGCCGCGTGCTCAAGACACATGACCCATAAACTTTCATCTTGGCATTAGCAGTCAGTTCTTCGTTTGACCCGACTCTCTAAGTGAGATTTGAAAACATTGCGGAGGCCTATCCTATACGTCTATTTAGCTCTGCATCTAGGGAATGATCGCATGACATTCGTGAGCCTAGGGACTCAAGCTCATGAACAGCAAACAGCTGATGGTCATACACGCTAATGTGGGTTTTGAACATTCATTCCCATCACTTGCGTTTTGTCGAGACTGATTTTATGCCCAAATCCTTTGCATGCGTTTTCAAAACGTTTCACGAAAGTCTGCAGATCATTCTGTGTATGTGCCACACTGGCTGCATCATTCGCAAAAAAAGAAAATCCATGACGCATCTTGTATGCACCTTTTTAATTCCACGTAGCCTAGAGAAATTAGATAGATTGTCATCTGATATCGTATGAGACATATCCCTTCGGTGGCTGTCCCAAATGCCTCAACAATGCAGTTTTTAAACAAAATGCCAAGCAGCTTGGGAGCCAGAACGCATCCTTACTTTACTTCATTACAAATCTGAAAAGGCGGAGATGATGATAAACAGATAATGATTTAATTAACGCGCAGATTTCCTACTAAACAGAAAGGGGGGGGGGGGACGAGAGAAAGTGAGAGAGAGTAGACACACATATAGAGAGCCACACTGACGCGCACACATACATACATATATACAGAGGATAAATCGTTAGATCCTTCAAGTCTACAGTGCATATAATTTGTTTTGGATACCAGATTCTGAAAGAACAATTTAGTTTCAACTCTTTAGTTATACCATAACTAACGACAGGTGGCAGATGTATAGTGTAAAATAAATATATAAAAAAAAAACCGTTTTTTTTTTAAATGAAGAATATTTTACGACATAATTCCCATTACTTGGAGACAGTTAAACAAAATCCTTGCATGTTACTTGGAGACAGTTAAACAAAATCCGTGCATGTTACTTGGAGACAGTTAAACAAAATCCGTGCATGTTACTTGGAGACAGTTAAACAAAATCCGTGCATGTTACTTGGAGACAGTTAAACAAAATCCTTGCATGTTACTTGGAGACAGTTAAACAAAATCCGTGCATATTACTTGGAGACAGTTAAACAAAATCCGTGCATGTTACTTGGAGACAGTTAAACAAAAACCTTGCATGTTACTTGGAGACAGTTAAACAAAATCCGTGCATATTACTTGGAGACAGTTAAACAAAAACCTTGCATGTTACTTGGAGACAGTAAACAAAATCCTTGCATGTTACTTGTAGACAGTTAAACAAAATCCTTGCATGTTACTTGTAGACAGTTAAACAAATCCTTGCATGTTACTTGTAGACAGTTAAACAAATCCTTGCATGTTACTTGTAGACAGTTAAACAAATCCTTACATGTTACTTGTAGACAGTTTTAGCAAATCCTTGCATGTTACTTGTAGACAGTTAAACAAATCCTTGCATGTTACTTGTAGACAGTTTTAACAAATCCTTGCATGTTACTTGTAGACAGTTAAACAAATCCTTGCATGTTACTTGTAGACAGTTTAAACAAATCCTTGCATGTTATTTGGGTACAGTATTAATATAAAGTTGTGAATTCTGGACAGTAACAGGGCATTTCAAAAAAATCCTTTGAGCCCCAGAGATAAGAAGAATGAAATTCCTTGGCCAGCCAACATATTTAATTTAAATGCATTAAGTTATAAACGCACACCGCTTATTACAATCACCAGAAAAGGGAGTTAGGGGAGACAGTTGCAGTTGTTTAGTCACTCCCTCCCTCCCAAATGTTAGAGAGGTTAAAGGTGTGACATGTCACGCCACAACAGGATGACGTTGAATTAAATAACCTGGCGCTAGCACCGTGTACCCGGAACGTCTCACTGTGTGGAAATCTGGCCATGACTTAATACTTGAACAAGTACTTACACGCCAGTCGGCTGTGCACTTAATGATGCTGCTACTCAGCCAGAAATGCTTCTGTGCCTATGAAATGTAGCTCTTTGTCCTGACTCAGGCAATCTCACGTGGCTTGTATCTTCCATTCCTTTTTTGTTGACGTAAGCGTCATGGAGCCGCTGACATACATCTTTCATACGTTAGCGAGCACACAGTGGTAATCTTTCATGGAAGCCAAAGTATCAAGTGTACGCTTCAGGCCCAGATATGCCAGCCATCCAGCCACGGCTGCACTTAACCAACAATCCGAAACAACGGCGCTTTTTTTTAGTACAGCTGTACACATACCTTCCCGCCAGCTGGCAGTCTTCAGGACCTGTACATTATCTGCAACAAGTAAAACCTTTGCCACAATTAGTCACATTAGTCGTAAAGAAGCCATACTCGACAACGAAAGGAACAGGCGCCGTTCTGTCTGAGGCTAGAGTGTATCTACCTGTGGGGAATGTGCCTTTGCCTCGTAAACTCTGTGTTGAACGGGGCATGTTCTAAGAGAGACAAAGTATTTACAACTGCGTGGAAACATTTCTCACCTGTGATTCTGTTTGTTTAATTTGTTTCTTTCATCTACTGCTATGTACATTTGTATATTATTTCAACTGAACACACTGACCGCATTGCTATACTTTGTATCTATCAGCATCATTTATTTTTGTAATTCATTTTACTCCCTGGCTGACATACACGGTTGTAGTTGTGAGATAGTCTACATGTTATTATTATGTTTCACTTTTCGTTATCTTGTTCATGACTATATCTTTCTTACTTTACTTAGTCATTTGTCATTATTATATCTTTATAATTCTGTCATCTCCTTGTGAGATGCACGTTTTCTCTAATCTGAAGCCCCACCCTGGCTCTTGCCAGGGGCCGCAATATAACCCGACCATAAATATGGTCTAATGGCTGAACGCGGTTTCTGGAACCTCTCCGTGGTGATCCTTATTCACATGGTGGCAATCTGTGTCATCGGGGGTTTATCGCTTGTGTGATGCCCTGGTGGGGTAAAAATCTACTACTACTACTGGTGTGTTAGAACTGAAGAATTCAGTAACGTAAATAGAAGATTTGCTAGACTTCAGAAACACACCTCTATAATTGAGCTTACAGCTGATGAACAAACAAGAAACAGAAACTAAATAATGAGATCATTCCAGAAATAGCAAGACAAAGCCGATAGTCACACAATAAACAAGAGGGGGGAAAAACAGTCTCACTATTTATAGAGATAACTTCAAGAAGTAAAAATAAGTTTGCTGCACGCCCTTCTGTATATATAATATAAACAGAGTTGGCAGTAGGGCTACACCTTACACAGTGGATAGTCAATGAAACGGGCAGTACAACTAAGTTATATATATATATATATATATATATATATATATATATATACACACACACACACACACACACACACACACACACACACACACACACACACACACAGAGACAGAGAGAGAGAGAGAGAGAGAGAGAGAGAGAGAGAGAGAGAGAGAGAGAGAGAGAGAGAGATCCACATTACTGAAATAGTTGCTGGACTAAAAGAGCTACAGATAGTATTTAGTATCTTTCCAAGAAACTGACACTTTTAACAGACTGACAGTGTAAATAGTTATGGTTAAATCTTGACTAGTAGCAGGAATGTATTTTTTTGTGATCGGCAGTTTTAGTCCAGCCTCCTCAAATAGGTTTGGCATACTATTGCTAGTTTATAGGCACTTGTCTGTGAAAGAAATGAACTCATCACCCTACCACATTACATTCTGGGCTAGAATATTTAGAGGTCTATCACTACACACTAGCAGTTTCTGCCCTATGGATGATCATACATGTCTTGCAACAGACAAGTTTGAGTTCACTGTAGGTCTTGGTTTCAGCTTTTAACAATCCACAATGGGTGTCCTTCACAACTAACAAGGAAGGCTGCCTTAGCCAATCAATGTGAGGGTGTTTAGTATGCCCACCAACAGGAACAAATACTGCAGCTGTGCTGTAAAACGGCAATTCTCAATTATGTGCGCCCCCCCCCCCCAACACACACACATGGGGAGGGGGAGCGAGAGAGAGCTCTTGGATGAAGGAAGAAAAAGATGCATGCACCTGAAAGCATTTTTGGAAGACCCAATGATGACTCATCTGCACTGGCAAATGTATTATGTAGAAATTGTTTGGGCTGTTAATAAACTCGCTGTAAAAGGGGGGGGGGCGGAATGAATATACGCATGGACATGGATTACCTGGTTGCAAAGAATAACATGGGAGGATTACAGGTTACTGTAAAGAGCTCTGTGGGTTATGTAGTCAGCCTTTACTTCTAGGGGCATTTTCTGGTACTGTTGTTTAGACTGAGAAGACCAAGAACCAAAGGTCTATTTGAGAATGTGTGACGTAATGTAGATTTGAACCCAGGTCAATTGATTCGGCAGTAAAGCAATAAATATCTAGCTGTGGAACTTAAAATATGTGGTTCTAATGTCAAACCAGCACTGCTGTATGGAGCTGAAACATTCAGAACAACTATGACATTTGCTAATAAACTACAAATATTCATTCACTGGTTCCTATACAGCCTTAAAAGTCTATGGTTAAGCACCAGCAAGGAGATAAAAATTAGAATTTTGAGAGCATGCATCTTCCCTGTCAATTAAATTAAATTAAATTAAAAAACAACACCCTGAGACAAACAGAGGAATTTAAGTATTTGGGAGAAATTTTTACATCAGACGGAAATCTGGACAGAGAAATTAGCTCCAGATGTGCCAAAGCTAATCAAGTAATGGGTCAACTATCTCCCCTGTTGACACACAAGCAAATACCTCGGAGTACTAACGTAAATCTTATCAGAACTATTTTTTGGCCAACACTATGCCATCAATGCCAAACGTGGACACTTACATCCTCCAATGAACGTAAAATTGTGACAACAGAGATGAAATGCCTTAGAAGAGCTGCTGGAGTTTCAAGGAAACACAGATTACGAAATCATGAAATTAGACGAATGCTAGGAATAAAGCCAGTCTTACAGGTCATCAAAGAACAACAAATGAAGTGGTTTGGACACCTAACAAGAATGCCCTGGTACTATCCACCACAGCGAGCCACACTAAAACGTTACAATGGGTATAGAGCGAGTGGAAGACCTCGGAAAATATGGAGTTATGGCATTAAGAACAGCCTTACAGAAGTGAACATAAGTCTTTATAGTGCTCTTGACAGAGCTCATCAATGAACATTACATCTCCCCCCGACACTTCGATGAGGTACAAGGTGGAAGAGAAGAAGAAGAAGAAGAAGAAGAAGAAGCATCTTCCCTGTGGCTACATACGGATGTGAGTCGTGGACTATCTCTCAGTCCTTAAGAAAGAGAATAGGAGCTTTTGAGCTGAAATGCTATAGAAAGATTCTCAGAATATCTTGGACAAAGAAGAGGAGAAATATTGACATCTTAAAAGATCTGAACATCAAGGAAGATTGGCTAATAAACAGCATCCTTTCCCGAAAGCTGAAATATTTTGGTCATATCAAGCAACACGATGGATTGGAAAAAAATATAGCAGAAGACATGGTGCCAGGAAGGAGTGGCAGGGGCCGACCGACACGAATATTGGCACAGGATTTAAGTGAATCCTTCAGTGTGAAAGTTCATGAGGCGGGAGAACTGGCGAGAGACCGAGTTTCTTTCAGGCAGACTGTGATGAGAGCGACGTTCTGCGAAGGACCTGCTACATAATGATGATGATGGTTCCTATACACAATAGGTAGAATTAAATGGTTTTGGGAGAGAACTAAGCAAATTCCAGTGAATCAAGAGTGAAGAAAAGACACTGGCATTGGATAGGGCACACACTAAGAAAACCTGAGAACAAAATTAAAGAGCATTGACTTTACTTAACTTAGTTTTATCCTATATGGCGTGGTCTTTCTCCACATACTGGCTAGTTGCCTGCACAGAATGTCACAAAGGACAAACACCCTAGCTGCAGCAACAATCCCCGGGAGTCTCAAAAAATTAAATTTGTGAAACGAATGATGCAGTTGTGATGTTGTGATGGCCTTCAGAGCATGAGACACTTGGCCTGACCACTTCACCATGGAGACATTTTTATACTTGAGAAAAATATAACTAGAATATCTAAACACTGGAACCCACAGACGCATAGATATAAAGGTAGACCAAAATACACATGGAGAAATGAGCCAGAGAGTGGGATTAAAACAATTGAGGGGGAAGTGGTGGGGGGGGGGGGGGGGTGAGGGGGTGGGTGAAACATGGGGTGATTTGCATGTTGTAGCAAAGGATAGAGTGATTATGTTTTGTGCTGCACTGTTAACCCTCTATCCCTTTTACCATAGCTAGTTAGTTATTTAGTCAACAGACCATCCTAATTACACATTTACCCATTCAGTCCAAAGGTCTTGAATCCCCTTCTTCTGTATATCCCTCAGCATGTAGCCCACAAATCTGTTAGCTTGTTTTTATTTCTTTTTACACTTGATGCCCTGGTAAAAAAACTGAAACTGATCTTTGTCAGCAGTGACCAGCTCACTTTAAGTAACATATCAGAGTAGTCTTCTGCAACATTCCTCCTTTATTTGTGTTTCAGTAACATAGTAATGGTTTCCTTGCACTTTGTTGTAATGTTTGTTACTGTTCTTTCTGTGCATCTGAATAAGCTTTTAGAAAGTTCTGTCTGCATTTCATTTTTCACTCAAAGCCAAACAACTGCTTCAGGTTCATGCAATATCTGACTGTTTGTATTGTCATCAGGGCAGAATAAGCACTGTAGAGAATGTAATTTTGGGCTTTTTGGAGGAAGAAAATATCTAATCAAGTGTTCTGCAGCAAGCAGGAAACCAATGACAAATCAATGCCAGCCTATCGATGTTCCTTTATAATCAGTTTTTAAAACTTCAATATATAACATCTTCATGTTTCTAATAGTAACAGGGATATGTTATTTTGTTTTAATCAGCAAACAGTTATGAGGAGATTTCTGGCTGTATTTTCTGATGTTGACATTTTTAGCTGTTGATCTTATCTTCAGATGTATGTAACCTGTAGACTGGTACTATAAATTTATTCTCCTTTCGCATGAAAATATATAAAACCAAACAAACAAAAGTAGACCAACTCGCTTTACAATAAAACAAACACAAAAGTTACCTTCTCTTATGTTTTTCTCCATTTTTATCTCTGTAATTTTCATTATTGCAACCGCACTGTTGTTAGTGCAAGCTGGCAACGTTGTGAAATCTGAGCTAAAAAAAACCGACAGTCAGTTGATTTGCCTTGTTTTACTGGCAGTTAGGATATATAAATCATGGCAAATAAGTGTGCAACCTAACCTCTTGGCATTCCCTCATTGGTTTTAACAATTTGATTTTGAACAGTGTTTACCAAATGCTGAAACAATCACATCTGGTTTGATATATAAAGTATGCTTTTCCCAGATTTTCTGATATGACACTGTACTACTTGTTATCAGTCCTTTCACAGGTTCAGAATAATATTGCAAGCAGCATCAAATCATAAACTGCCCTAAATACAACTTGCAGGAAAAACAGACAATTAGCTGATCATCATCATCATGTAGCTGGTCCTTTGCAGAACGTCGCTCTCATCACAGTCTGCCTGTAAGAAACTCTGTCTCTTGCCAGTTCTCCCACCTCATGAACTTTCACACTCAAGAAGTCACTTATATCCTGTGCCCATCTTCGTGTCGGTCGAACTCTGCCCCTCCTTCCTGGTACCATGCCTTCTGCCATAATTTTTTCCAATCCGTCGTGGCGCTTGATATGACCAAAATATTTCAGCTTTTGAGAAAGGATGCTGTTTATTAGCCAATCTTCGTTGATGTTCAGATCTTTTAAGATGTCAATATTTCAATTTAAGATGTCAATTAGCTGATCACTTGTGTTATTATTAAGTATTTTGTTGATGTTTTGAATCAGTTTGTTTTTAAAGAATATGATAGCTTGAAGAAGTAGAGGTTGCTAGAACACATTTAAAAAATGATTTATATTCATAAGTACTTTCATGATTTGAAATTGAGCCAATTATCCCTCATAGTATAACAGCACGCACACAGGTGTGTTTGCTGCCTGATGCCTTAAAATACCCACCCACTGATGTGAAATCGATTGTTAGTTAACCCCTTTTTCATTGTTTGACTGTCAGCTTTCACACTTCTGTGTATAATTTAATGTTTGCATGACAAACGCCAGTGTTACAAATACAGACATGCCACTCCCACATAAAACATTGCCATTATAATGTGGAATATCTGTCTGCCTGTTTCTCAGCCAACTCAATGTTTATGGAGGAGAAAGTTGAGAAGGACTGCAGCTTATCTGACCACAGTAGCCTGGGACTGTATCCAAACTTTCATAACCAGTCATCTTCTGGTAGAATAGACAGCATTCAATACCCAGGTAAGATAACTAGCCACAGGTGAGAAATGAGCTGCTTGTTTCTTATGCAATCACACATACACAAATATGCACCCAGCACATGAGAGTAGTAGGCAAGCATGATACGACGCGTATTTACATCCGGGTCCTTAGAAACTGCCTTCTATATCCTTAGTAAAAGATGGCGGCCATCTGACTGCACAAGTGATTGGTTTTTTCCGGGAGGGTTAAACCCTCCCTCTTTATCCTTAGTAAATATCGATTTGTAACCCTCCTTCTTTATCCTTAGTAAATATCGATCGGGAGGGTGATGACGGCACGGGTGACTGGTTTTAGGGGAGGGGGAAGGTATTTTAAATAGATATGTTGTCTCCCCGGGGGGTGCTGGGCGGGGGAAGACATATGGTGTATAAATCGATACTTTGTCTCTATAGCAATGGGTGACTCATAGTCGGTGTGTCGGGGTGTCGGTATTTTTAGGTGGAGTGATTTAACTAAGGCAAATCGATATTTTTTTTTTAGTGCAGGGCCTAAGGCAGTATTCCGCAGCTTCCGACATCTACTTCAAGCAGTTATTTCAAGCAGACTCAGTGGTCGCATTTCATAATCCAGGTGTGCGGTGTTCAAACTCTTTGATGTGCATGAGGGATCATTACATGTATTGTTGGTTATTGATTTATGCTAATGTATTTCAGGGGCAGGCCAGCAGACAAATTGATATCTCTTTAGTATTATTGCTCGGGTGGGCAAACCAGTCACCCGTGCCGTCATCACCCTCCCAATCGATATTTACTAAGGATAAAGAGGGAGGGTTTAACCCTCCCGGAAAAAACCAATCACTTGTGCAGTCAGATGGCCGCCATCTTTTACTAAGGATAAAGAAGGCAATTTCTAAGGACCCGGATGTAAATACGCCTCAAATCATGCTAGCCCACTACTCATGAGCCCACAAACACGCAGGCATGATAAGGAAGGGGGACTGCTAATATTGTTACTCCACAGTGAGGTTAATAATATGAGGGCATGATAAGTCAGTGAGACCATCTGGTGGAAGGAATGGTATCAATGTATGCTGGCTGACCAGGCTGACCTATTCTATTACTGCCTAACCATCAGGCCATACACACCAAACAAGATTTAATAAATACACTAAAGGGTGACAAAAAAGGGCGGGGGGGGGGGGGGCTGTTGTTAATTTTAAATGTCTTCAGATTCAGAAAAGACTTTGAACAAGACTTCAGTGCAACAAAAAGAAAGAAGAAGAATTAATATACATCTTTTTGACACCTTTAGGAATTTGTGTTTATACAGATGATGTTAAATCCAGTGTGAACAGAAATTAATTGTGGATGTAAAAAAAAGAGATGAAAGGGGAAAGGCAGGAGGAGTAGTCAACCAGATGACAGCAGGTACTGTCAGTATGGAGACTCTTAGCTGGCTATGGAGAAGGCAGACAGAGCTAGTATGGGCTTGTTCTGAAAGCTGTTTGTGTAAGACCTTTACCCAGATGACCCAGATAGAGTTCTTCAGTTTACTTAGGGACCCAGATAGTGTTCTTCAGTTTACTTAGGGACCCAGATAGTGTTCTTCAGTTTACTTAGGGACCCAAATAGTGTTCTTCATTTCACTTAGGGACCCAGATAGTGTTCTTCAGTTTACTTAGGGACCCAGATAGTGTTCTTCAGTTTACTTAGGCATGGGTTTTTGAGTGTATTTAGCTTTAGTTCCAGATTTGTAATGGTTCTACACCTTTTACTGGCACATATCATCATACTCACTTTAATTTAACTTTCACTCTAAATGCCTACTTAAATATGTATTCCCAAACACAAGTTCAGTTTGTTTCTTGAACTTCTGAGTTGTATTACTCACACAACAATAATGGGTACTCTAAAACACAGGTGTAATAGCTACTCTTGTAGTCATATTATATCAACTGATGAGTGTTTTCTTGTTAGGCATGATGAAATATTTCTGATGTAAATATTGTCTTTGATTTTTGTTTTAGTGATTTATTCATTCATTTTGACCTGCTTGTTTCTGAATTGTTTCTTTCTGCCGTAATTGCTTTTTTTTCCAAATAATGACAATTTAGGTTTGAGACCTTAAGTCACCTCTATCTTAAGCTGAAAGAGTTATAGTCAAATCAAGAACAGAATGTAACAATGGGACAGAATTAAATTTACATCTGGAATAACATTGTAAGTAAAGTCACCTCTACAATAGAAACATTAACAGTGATACCTGGGACAGATTTAGATTTACATCTCGAATAGAAACACTGAAAGCAACAGACACAGGTAAAGTAACATCTTAGAAACATTGGCGGTAGTCACATCGACAATAGAGACACATTGACAATTTCACCTAGGACACCATTTATATACAAAAACAGAAATATTGAAATAAACATATGGGACAGAAGGAAATATACGTCTAGAATAGACACATTCAAAATTAACACATGGGATATACAGATAGTTAAATGCATCCCTGTTTGAGAGTATATTGGAAAAAAAAATATGGATCAAAGTTGGCCATATTAAAAATGGTGACTAGCTCAGTACAGGAAGCGTACACTATCGAATAATGTAAGTCGTCTAGCCTGCATCTCTGATGAGACTGTCAACATATGTTTGTATGACATCTGTCATGTCGTTCGTTTTCTAAATGTATGTTTATTGATACAAGAGCTTCTGGTTTGAATATTCTTGAAACAAATTCTCGCAACAATGTAACAAGATGAATTTCTGTCAGGGCGACACCTGACTTTACCTACTACAGATCCACCAACAATATTACAAGCAGGAAAATCAGCCAGGAAATCTGTACCTCCAGGTAAATTTTCATTTCATTTTTTGGATCTTATAGAGAATATTTTTCCCCATTGAAACATAAAAGCAGTAAAAAACCGAATTTTGGCAGACTGCACAGGAACTACTGGCTGATGTACTCATACCACAGTGTACAGCATCCAGAACAACATAAAAAACAGAAGATTGTCCGCATGTAGATTTGCATATAAATCAGTATTGGATAAAATAGAATCAGAATGAGAGAGTAACACAAATACTGAACAACTGCCCTCAGTCAAACCCAGTTCATACAGAAATTAGGCCATCACCATCTCTTGTCTCACTATTTATTCACAGAGTGGCATAATCAGCATACCATCATCATCATCAGGTGCCTTGCCGACTGGCGTGGGCGATCATGCCTCTCCATAATCTGCGATCTCCTGCAGCATGTATCAGTTCGTGTGCCGACACACCTCCATGCCATGCAACAAGACTGTCAAGCATCTTCTCTCGTTGTCTTCCTCTGTCCCTCCTTCCACAGATCTTTCCAGTGGTCACAACATGTTCTATTTTCCCTCTTCTCATAACATGGCTGAAAAATGATGACTGCCTCCTTCTGACGTCTGTGATAAGTTGTCTTCGGGCTCCTGCCTCTTTCAAAACCTCTTGGTTGCTCTTTTTGGCTGTCCAAGGTATTCTAAGCATTCTTCTGTAAAACCACATCTTTGAGGCCTCTAGAAATTGTTTGGCCTGCCTACCGATTGTCCAGGGTTCACAGCCATATGTTAAAACTGGATGTATGTAGCAAGCAAGAATTCTTTTTCTAACTCAATGACAATGATATATTGCACAAAATCAGCATACACACTTCTGTAAGTTGTGAACTCAATGAACCATTCATGTTGTTCCCAGACTAGCAACAAACAAACATATGTGGTTGGCTTAGTGCATGCAGGTGGACCAAAAAAACCAAATACAGATGTACCTGAAATGCCTCCTTGAACTATGGTATTGACCATGATAATAAAGTAAACATTACTATTGGCCGCTCTGCTCAGTACAATCAAATATCTACTGGAGCTACAACAACCAAGAGAGGCTACATGGATTTATGTCATGTGAAAACGAAAAGCAGGGAGAGAGAGAAAGAGAGAGAGAGAGAAGGCACCATCTGATCAAATGTGATCTTTTCCTGCACTCCAGAATGAGATTGCTCCAATAATCCACGTGGTCTAATAAGCCATCTGTGAACCAGGTCTAGAACCAACACATGACAATATGATTCTCTCTAGTAGCTAAAAACCAACAACATGTCTAGGAATCAAATTATCATAAAGAAACATGCAACCAGTATATTGTATACAAATCCTGACTGGTTAGCGCACTGGTTAGTTGCTTGCCTACCAACCCAAAGGCTTAAGTTTAAATTCCCATTGATAGACCTTTTTTTAAAGTATATTTGTGGATTCCATGTAAACCAAACTTAAAATAGGTACCAGCTGATATGGGAAATAAAGATGGCTGACAAAATATTGTCCACGCCACCATTTAAGTGCCAAAACATTTATAATTTATAAAAATGTGGGTCTAACACCTTACGTTTGTTTTAAACACATTTTTTACAAACTATCTATGAGTTTTTTTCATCACCAGGCTACAATTGTAAAGTTATTTGTTATAATGGCTTATATTGTGTTAACATGCAATAGAACATCATCATAAATGCACTTCGGCTGTAACTATAAGCTTGTGATGTTATTTATGAAGTATAACACTGACTGTTGTGTGACTTTTAATCATTTCATCTTTAACAAATGTCCTATACACAGAATACCAATACAGTATCCATTGTAACTGCTGATACTTTGTTATAATTTGGGAAAGGGTATACCCAGAGTGTTCTAAAATGACTGGCATTACCTGTAGGCCCTTGGAACAGTCTGAAAATGTCTGATTTTTTATGACAACAGTAATTTCAAAGACATTGTTCATTCTGAAATTAGTTAATTAGTCTTTCCTCTTAGGCCTAGAGCGGCACATGGGGCAGAGGTCATAACTCTCCATGAGAGTCTGTTCGTTGCCACCTACTTTAGGTCTTGGATGTTCTTTAGGCAAATATTAGAAAGAGGAAGTTGACATTTTTTGGTGTCACATAAAGGAACCGAAAACCTGGAATATATTCTTACAACTGGGGAAGAGGGGAAATCAGCAAGAAAAGATTGTTGACAGTCTTTCATCCTGGCATGGAAAACTATCTGCAAATAAACTGATATATTATACAGGAGATTTGGAAGAGCATAATTTCCCACTCCAGTTGACACATCACTGGATGACAGTGTGTGTGCGTGCTTGTGTGTGTGCTACGTCCGTGGGGGGAGGGAGTTGACAGAGAACAGAATGTTGTATCATGCTGCTATAGCTTCTGATGCTTTATTTAGTGTAGTAATTTTATGATGATTATACAATGTGGCTATATATGTATGTGTTGTTTGGTTTGCCAGGAACATTTTGGATGAATCATTTGGAACAAAAAACACCTGGCTCTGTCAAATTGAATCTGTCAGTACCTAGTGATGCAATGGTTGGGATCTATGGCAGGAGGGGTATGCCTCCTACTCATGTGCAGTTTGACTTCTTCAAAGTTATTGATGGCACTAGAGTTGGCATTCAGTCAAGAAGAGCTGTGGTGAGTTTTGTTTAGTTTTTTTTAAAATGGAGATTTATTCTAGTAATTCTATATGAATTTGGCACTTATCTCTTTTGTTAGAAATAGACTTGAAAATGTAGTAGCAGTTGTCAGACTTGATTTAAGGGTAAACAACTAGATGGCTTGGTCACATGGAGTGAGGAGACAGTAATATAGGCTTGGTTCTGGTGATCATGTGAGATAGTCAACCTTAAGTACCTACACTTATTGCTACAGCACATGATGATGATGAAAGGTCATAAGTAATTTGCATGTTTAAGTTGTATTACTTAACATTTATTAGTACATTATTTTATACAGTAGAATCAAAGCAGTATTATTATGAATAGTATTCTCCATATTTTCAGAGAGGCAATGACTATTTTGCCCGGGACACTGCCCTTGTTCAGTTCCTGGACAGAGGTGATTGGTTTATTGGCATATATAATGATCGAGAGACCTATCAGTCAGTTCTGCTAACAGCAGCCCCTCATGGTAAGTATTGCCATTTTCCTGATCACTGCTGAGGCTTTACTCTTCAGATATTTAAAGCATGTGTTTGTTTATTTCTGTCTTCATTTTCATAACTGCATTTGCTTCATTTCTAAGAAGACCATTTTGAGTTATCTACACATTATTTACTACAATTCAGTACAAATAATGATCTGACATGGTTTTTCATTGCTACATTATGTCTTTTACAAGGTTTGGCATCCAGTTTACTTCACTTATCTTATTTGTTTTTGAATGTTCTGTTTTAATTTGATGAATTGTAGCAACCTGTATGTTTTCTAAAACACCAATATGTAACTGGAGGTCTGTATGATTTGTTTGTATGTGGATTTTACAGACATGCTTATGTTGGAACCAATTTTCACACTGTTTCAACAGTCTGGATCTGGGTTGTTGTTAATGGAACTCAGAATCAAATGTACCTGCATCAGTTCTGGGGCCACCTTTTAAAAGAACAAAGAATAGAGCCACTGCCTCTCTTTATCTCCAACTTTCTGTAAACAGTTCAATGACACAACATGAGTGATCTAGTATATGTGCTATTGTGATACCATCTTAGCTTGCTAACTATAAGTGTACTGTATGTGATGACTGTCTCTGAACATTTCATATGTATTATTGATGTTCTTTGTAAGATAATGGCAGAAACATGGTGGTTTTAACTACACTATTGAAAAGGTATTGCCTGTGCACTGAAGCCTGAAGAAACTGATAAACGGAATCCCACCATCACCACCTCTCCAGCCAAGCAAGACAATTCAATTAACACAACAAGGCATGAGATTGAAAGGCTGGAACACAAGCTCGCTGGATCAATAATAACAATAACCCAATCAAATTGACTCCTGTTAGTATTTGAGAAGTAAAAACAACTCCAGTTTCAAAAATGATGTTGTACCATCATCATTAAGTTGCTTGCTGACTAGTTGAGCAACTTTGAAAAACTACCACTATACATCAACTCATGCTGATATCAAGCCATGGTAGTAAAGTGGCTAGGGACTGTATTCCAACCCTTAGGTCTTGGGTTCAAATCCATACCAGATACATTTGAGAGAAAAATGATCTTGGCTACCTAGTCAACCCAGCTTGAAATGGGTGCTAGAAAAAAGCCTGTGAAGTAAAGGCAGCCAGCATGATGTTGACCACATTACCACTGAGTTCCAGTCGTTCTATACAAATATGAGTCTAGCATAATATGCCCAATGTGGGACCAGTGTGAAAAGGGTCCTAAACCGAGTGTAAGTACATGTGGTGAGATCAGTCCATGCCAATAATGAAAGCCTGTCCCAGTATCTACTGCCTAACCACCCTGGTCTGTGTTATACAGGTGTAGCAAAGTTGCAGTAATAGAATGTGTCATGACATGGGCACTTTTGTGTTGTCATTGTCATGAAGTCATGTCTGCAGTGGTGACTCATCATCATGTAGCAGGTCCTTTGCAGAACATCGCTCCTATCATGGTCTGCCTGGAATGGGGGGAAAAAACCAGTCACTCGCTAGCTCTGCCGCCTCCTGTACTTTGATATTCAAGGAGTCATTTGTATCATGTGTCCATCTTCCTGTTGGTCAGCCCATGCCCCTCCTTCCTTGTACCATGCCTTCTGCTATTATTTTTTTTTCCAAATCGGCCATGGCGGTTGATATGACCAAAATATTTCAGCTTCTCAAACAAGAGGCTGTTTATTATTAGCCAATATTCCTTGAAGTCCATATCTTTTAAATATCAGTATTTATTCTCTTCTTTGTCTATGATATTCTGAGAATTTTTCTGTAGCATTTCAGCTCAAAAGTCCCTATTTTTTTATTTAATGACTGGGAGGTAATCCACAGCTCACATCCATATGTTACTACATGGAAGATGCATGCTCTCAAAATTTTCATTTTCATTTCCTTGCTAACCTTGACTATAGACTTTTAATGTTGTTTAAGGTAATGGTAACTAAGAGAACAATAAAACATACATAAATGCAGCGTTGGAATACCGGCCCTGTCATCTTGTTCTTCTTAAACATTGTGGTTTGGAGATGAAGACTAAACACTGAGACAATGCCTAATTGTGTTCACTATATATATCGCAGAAATAATATATGAATGTTAAAGAAAATATATTGGCAGCAAACAAATTAATAACCATTTGCGAGCCTAAAGAGGAGAGTATGACCAAGTTGTATACTATCACCTGAATTGTTTTATTTATTATACAATGAATATATAATGAGAATTGTGATGGACATGTCAAGAAATTGTGACTGGTGGTCATGACATGAACAAACTAAATTGTGCTGATGACACTATCTAAATATCCACAGATCAGAGAGAAACTACAGGGACTGATAGAAACGAACGAACAAACAAACTTTATTTTCAAAAGGTTAGGAATTGGGCAAGCAGGCCCATCTAACATTCTGCCCTTCCACTCCGCTCCTTTCATACAATTTTTCATTTGTACCTCATTTCATTGTTATTAATAATAATAACAATAATATTAATAATAATAATAAAAAGAGGAATGCAAAATTTAAAATGTTAGAAATATAGAAAAAAAAATTTACAATTTCTAAGTCTGGAATGTGCTCTAATTTATACTGACATTACTTGAACGTTTTAAAGAGTATAATAATTAGCCTATTCCAAAAATAATGTAAGTCTTACAGGTTGCATAATATAAACATCAGCAAAACGAAATAAATATTAGTTACAAACATTGGAATGCATTGGACTGGCATCTTCAGTTTTAAACAATAATAACCTTCAGTTTTTTAAACCCCCCCCCCCCCCCCCCCACCCCCCACCCCCCCCCCCCCCCAAAAAAAAAAGAAAATTTATATATGTAGTCTGTAGTGAGATAATATGTAGACATTTTTAGAATGGGCCTTTGCTTGAAAATGCCTCAGCTTAAATAATGAATATGGGATGACAGAAGTAATGGTGATATAAAAAAAGAAGAGTGCAAACATATATAATAAAAGTCAAAGGCATTATTTTAAGAGTAAATGAGTAAATTTTACCCCATCAGGACATCACACAGAGTGATAATCACCCGGTGACACAAAGTGCCACCATGCAGATGAGGATCACCCGTGGAGAGGTCCCGGAAACCCCATTTGACCAATGGGTTATATTAGGGTCCCCGGAAATAGCCAGGGTGGAGCCTCAAAATAATGAAAAATTGCATCCCACGAGGGGATGATTTATACTATTTTAGAAGAGTACAGCAATTTAAATATCTAGGCATCCAATAAAAGATGTGTCACAGAGATAAGAAAAAAAAAAAATAAGATGGGCTTAAAGTGCATTTTATGCAATAAATTTGTGTCACTTAGGGTTAAAATAGAATTCTCGCCTGCTCCATGTAACCAGTTTATATGGTTGTGAATCCTAAACAGTAAACAAGCTGAACAATTTCTTGATGCTTTGGAAATGTGGTTTTATGGAACAATGCTTAGAGAGCAACCAAGATGTTTTGAAAAAGGTGAGGGCTCGAATACAAGTTATCCCTAACATCAAAAAGATAGTCATCTTTTTGGGGTCAAATTATAAGAAGAAGGAAACTTGAACATGTTGTGACCACTGGAAAGATTTATGGAAAGAGAAACAAAGAAATACAGTGTTGAGAAGATTCTTGATAGCCCTTTGTTGTGACATGGAGAGATAAATGCTGATGAAGATGGCAGATAATGGAGAGGCATGATTGCCCACGTCAGTTGGCAAAGCACTTGATGATGATGAAAAATGGAGATTCTCATAGAATTAATTATTTCCTGTCTTTTTTTTTTACATGGTTAACCACTGTTTCAATTTTCAATTTATCTATATACTATTTAAACTACTGAAAGTAAAAAGTGCCTAGAAAAACCACAACAGCCCAAAAATGCTAGAGTTAGTTCTGCAATGTCCTATAAAGGATATGCAACTAACTTTAACTATTTACTATTATCTGCCTTGGGATGGATTATTTAGTCAACTGATCTTAGCCTATATTTCAACCTGGCCTTAAATGGGTACTAGGAAATGAAGTGGGAAGTAAAGTTGTTTTTTAAAATACAAAGTCTGTGATGTCTGAACAGATTTTGTTTTGTTGCTTGTTCCTCTAACTGTCCAGATTTTGCAGTTACATGCCACAACACTTTCTGTATATTATCACGATTGATTTGTGGTGGTTGGGGGGGGGGGGGGGGGGTGGTAAATCCTAAATGGCAGCTATAAGTTACATGTTATCCATGGTTATATACTTGAATTTCTACACGTGAGTCAAATTAAAAATAATATACCAAACATACATAAATAGATGTGCTCCTAAAGATATGTCTGCCTTCTTTAGCTGATCATTAGATTTCTGATGCTAAAGTATTACTAATATAATATCTGTTAAATGCCTATGATGTCGATACTTCAACGTCTCGTACAAATAAAGAACATTCTTTTGAGTTTCAGTGACCATTTTTAGATTTAAAAGCAACCCCCACTCCCCCATTCCACACACGCGCGCGCGCACACACACACAGAAAGAGAAAGGGTGGGGGGGGGGGAGATTAAAGCACGTGAAAGCGTTATAAGAAATTGTCTAACAAATGATTGTGTGTAAGTGTTCAGTGTGTGGAGATGATTGTAGGAAAATTAACGCGCGAGAGGTTATCATACAACGAGTTGTCTGTTGTCAGAAAGTGAATAGCTTAAAAATAAGGAAGCTTGTGTGGCGGACATGAAAGATATAAATGACTTCAAGACTGTGCATGCATATATATATATATATATATATATATATATATATATATATATATATATATATATATATATATATATATGCATGCAGTCTTGAAGTCATTTATATGTTTCATGTCCACCACATAAGCTTCCTTGTTTTTAAGCTATTATATATATATTAAACAAACAAAAATATATTGATCGGCATTCATAGAAAGAAGTAGAAAGAAAGACTTTAATTATTTTTAGTGGTAGAGTTCATGTTTGTCCAAATTCCCAACGTTGCTAGTTAGTGACGATAAATTATCTGTGTAAAGGCTGAAGCACAAATGAGTTATGGCCGATAGATTTGAGTTTGTGTCTTCCTCGACATCAGTATCATCATTGTCCCGTAGTGTCTTCTATTCCATTCTACCTTGTGCAGTCAGCCCAGTATCATGGATGGAATTCAGTCCAGCACCTTTGACCTTTCTCGTCAAATTTCATATTAGAATTTTATTTTGGGTGTCCTCGCTTTCTCGGCCCCCTTTTTTTCCATTTTAGTATTTTAAAGTCTGTTTGATGATTCTATGATCGTTTTTTTCTCAGGGTGTATCCAGCAAAATGCCGCCTTCTTGCTATAACACATTTGTTTTTATTTCTTTTCCCCTCTTGAATTTATCCCATTTTATGCTAAATAGTTTCTTCAAAGATTTGTTTTCAAATTTATTTAATTTTGTTAGATGTCTTCAGCACATGTTTACATTTAAATAACGTTACACATGAAAATACGTTTCAAAAACTTTACAACTGAAAATACGTTTCAAACTATAAGATTTAGAGTTTCATATTTTGGTCAGGCTTTTAAAAGTTGATTGATGTGTTATAATTTCTTTCTTTGTATTTCCCTGACTATAGAAATTACTACCTTAACTCAGTAAGTGAACTAATCTGTTACTTTTATTGTTTTTGTCTCTGTTGATTTGAACTAGTATATTTAACCTGAAATAAAAAGGTCGGAAGTCTTTGCAAATTTAGCTTTATTTAATTGTTTCAGTGGAAATGCTTCTTATAGCCATTTCCGTGTGGCATTGGTCAGCATGTCTGTCCTGGTCATTTTATTTCGTGCACTGCCAGTTATTTCTGTATGGATATCTTTACATTTTCTTCCTTTTCTTCTTTTTCTCCTCCTCCTCCTCCTCCTCCTCCTTCTTCTTCTTCTTCTTCTTCTTCTTCTTCTTCTTCTTCTTCTTCTTCTTCTTCTTCTTCTTCTTCTTCTTCTTCTTCTTCTTCTTCTTCTTCTTCTTCTTCTTCTTCTTCTTCTTCTTCTTCTTCTTCTTCTTCTTCTTCTTCTTCTTCTTCTTCTTCTTCTTCTTCTTCTTCTTCTTCTTCTTCTCCTCCTCCTCCTCCTCCTCCTCCCTCTTCCTCGTCTTCTGCGTTCGCTTTAAAAGGACGGTTAGGCTACAGTATATGTGCTTCTCGATCCAACACATTAGATTTCAGCGAACACCTAATTATTCACCTTTTGAGACATGCTTGTTAGGGGTAATGAGTCTGTTCTTTTCCACCTCACAGTAAGGCATCGGAACCCATGTTGGTAGATGTCTGTCTATATCTTGCCACCTCACAATGAGGAACACGAACCCATGTTGGTAGATGTCTGTCTATATCTTGCCACCTCACAATGAGGCCCCCTAACCCATGTGTGTTGATGTCTGTCTATATCTTGCCACCTCACAATGAGGCCCCCGAACCCATGTTGGTAGATGTCTGTCTATATCTTGCCACCTCACAATGAGGCCCCCGAACCCATGTTGGTAGATGTCTGTCTATATCTTGCCACCTCACAATGAGGCCCCCGAACCCATGTTGGTAGATGTCTGTCTATATCTTGCCACCTCACAATGAGGCCCCCGAACCCATGTTGGTAGATGTCTGTCTATATCTTGCCACCTCACAATGAGGCCTCCGAACCCATGTGTGTTGATGTCTGTCTATATCTTGCCACCTCACAATGAGGCCTCCGAACCCATGTGTGTTGATGTCTGTCTATATCTTGCCACCTCACAATGAGGCCTCCGAACCCATGTGTGTTGATGTCTGTCTATATCTTGCCACCTCACAATGAGGCCTCCGAACCCATGTGTGTTGATGTCTGTCTATATCTTGCCACCTCACAATGAGGCCTCCGAACCCATGTGTGTTGATGTCTGTCTATATCTTGCCACCTCACAATGAGGCCTCCGAACCCATGTGTGTTGATGTCTGTCTATATCTTGCCACCTCACAATGAGGCCCCCGAACCCATGTGTGTTGATGTCTGTCTATATCTTGCCACCTCACAATGAGGCCTCCGAACCCATGTTGATAGATGTCTGTCTATATCTTGCCACCTCACAATGAGGCCCCCGAACCCATGTGTGTTGATGTCTGTCTATATCTTGCCACCTCACAATGAGGCCCCCTAACCCATGTGTGTTGATGTCTGTCTATATCTTGCCACCTCACAATGAGGCCCCCGAACCCATGTTGGTAGATGTCTGTCTATATCTTGCCACCTCACAATGAGGCCCCCGAACCCATGTGTGTAGATGTCTGTCTATATCTTGCCACCTCACAATGAGGCCCCCGAACCCATGTGTGTAGATGTCTGTCTATATCTTGCCACCTCACAATGAGGCCTCCGAACCCATGTGTGTTGATGTCTGTCTATATCTTGCCACCTCACAATGAGGCCTCCGAACCCATGTGTGTTGATGTCTGTCTATATCTTGCCACCTCACAATGAGGCCCCCGAACCCATGTGTGTTGATGTCTGTCTATATCTTGCCACCTCACAATGAGGCCCCCGAACCCATGTGTGTTGATGTCTGTCTATATCTTGCCACCTCACAATGAAGCCCCCGAACCCATGTGTGTTGATGTCTGTCTATATCTTGCCACCTCACAATGAGGCCTCCGAACCCATGTGTGTTGATGTCTGTCTATATCTTGCCACCTCACAATGAGGCCCCCGAACCCATGTGTGTTGATGTCTGTCTATATCTTGCCACCTCACAATGAGGCCCCCGAACCCATGTGTGTTGATGTCTGTCTATATCTTGCCACCTCACAATGAGGCCCCCGAACCCATGTGTGTTGATGTCTGTCTATATCTTGCCACCTCACAATGAGGAACCCGAACCCATGTGTGTTGATGTCTATCTATATCTTGCCACCTCACAATGAGGCCCCCGAACCCATGTGTGTTGATGTCTGTCTATATCTTGCCACCTCACAATGAGGCCCCCTAACCCATGTGTGTTGATGTCTGTCTATATCTTGCCACCTCACAATGAGGCCTCCGAACCCATGTTGATAGATGTCTGTCTATATCTTGCCACCTCACAATGAGGCCCCCGAACCCATGTGTGTTGATGTCTGTCTATATCTTGCCACCTCACAATGAGGCCCCCGAACCCATGTTGGTAGATGTCTGTCTATATCTTGCCGCCTCACAATTAGGTCCCCGAACCCATGTGTGTTGATGTCTGTCTATATCTTGCCACCTCACAATGAGGCCCCCGAACCCATGTGTGTAGATGTCTGTCTATATCTTGCCACCTCACAGTGAGGCCCCCGAACCCATGTGTGTTGATGTCTGTCTATATCTTGCCACCTCACAATGAGGCCCCCGAACCCATGCGTGTTGATGTCTGTCTATATCTTGCCACCTCACAATGAGGCCCCCGAACCCATATGTGTTGATGTCTGTCTATATCTTGCCACCTCACAATGAGGCCTCCGAACCCATGTGTGTTGATGTCTGTCTATATCTTGCCACCTCACAATGAGGCTCCCGAACCCATGTTGGTAGATGTCTGTCTATACCGTGATGCCAAACTACAATCTTCTTTCTTGACACAACACCCCCCCCCCCCTCTTTTTTTTCGCCCTACCTATTGTCACGACCTACTTGAGCTTATCCTTTGTCATGACGCGCCCAGTGTATGCTGATTGGCCTTTTAAGTTGGTGGGGGAGTACTTGGATAACAAATTCCAGCTAGCATCCTGCAGCATGTGGTACCATTTCCCTATCTTCTTGAAGTTTCGTATGTATTTCTGTGCTTGCTGCAATTTTTTTTTTTTTTTTTTACAACTAGCTAGTCAACATAAGACCAGAAATTCGTTATGCTGATGATACAGTATTACTATCAACATCACAAAATTGTTTAGAAAACTTATTAACCTCACTCCAAAGAAATAGTGAAAATCATAACTTATTTCTTAACATAGCAAAAACAAAGATAATGCATACAAACAAAACTGCCATGGAGAAGGAAATATATGTTAATGAGGAAAGATTGGAAGTGGTGGAAAATTTCGAATATCTTGGGTCACTGGTTACCAACAATGGTGACACAATGAAAGAAATTAAACGGCGACTATCAATTGCTCTTCAAAGACTAAAACAACTGAACAAATTATGGAATTGTACAGATAGAATTACAAAGGTCAGATTTTTAAGAGCATGCATCTTTCCCATTGCAACATACGCCTGTGAGACCTGGACACTTACTAAACAAGCGGAACAGCGCATAAATGCATTTGAATATAAATGTTACAGACAGGTTCTAAGAATATCTTGGGTAAAGAAAAGAACAAATGCATCCATACTTCAAGAGCTGAATATTGAAGAGGGTTGGCTAGTAAAGACAATAAAACAAAGAAAATTGAAATATTTTGGTCACTTGAAACGTCATGGAAGTCTAGAGAGAACAATAATGGAGGGGTATATGCCTGGGAAGAGAGGAAGAGGAAAGCCAAGGAGAAGATGGGTGCAGGATGTGGCAGATGATCTCCAGATGGGTGTATCAGACGCAGGACATCTTGCTCAGGATAGGAAGGTTTTCCGGAGGGTTGTTATGGCAGCGAGGTTCCGCAAGGGACATGCTGCTGAATGAATGAATGAAGTCAACATAAGAAGTGTTGTAACTGTGTTTCAAAGTCACGTGATTAGTTTGTGTTCAGAACTGAGGACGTTATAGCGTGGCTGCTGACACCATACCGCACGTGCTACTTCTCCTTTGGAACCTCACATGAAAGTGAAGATGAGGCTTCCTTGAAGTCGTCCTGACTATCTAATGGGCCGACCATCTTGATTACTCACTTCACTAGTCTGATTACTCACTTCACTAGCCTGACTACTCACTTCACTAGTCTGATTACTCACTTCTCTAGTCTGATTACTCACTTCACTAGTCTGATTACTCACTTCTCTAGTCTGATTACTCACTTCTCTAGTCTGATTACTCACTTCACTAGTCTGATTACTCACTTCTCTAGTCTGATTACTCACTTCTCTAGTCTGATTACTCACTTCACTAGTCTGATTACTCACTTCTCTAGTCTGATTACTCACTTCTCTAGTCTGATTACTCACTTCACTAGTCTGATTACTCACTTCACTAGTCTGATTACTCACTTCTCTAGTCTGATTACTCACTTCTCTAGTCTGATTACTCACTTCTCTAGTCTGATTACTCACTTCTCTAGTCTGATTACTCACTTCACTAGTCTGACTACTCACTTCTCTAGTCTGATTACTCACTTCACTAGTCTGATTACTCACTTCACTAGTCTGATTACTCACTTCTCTAGTCTGACTACTCACTTTACTAGTCTGATTACTCACTTCACTAGCCTGACTACTCACTTCACTAGTCTGATTACTCACTTCACTAGTCTGATTACTCACTTCACTAGCCTGATTACTCACTTCTCTAGTCTGATTACTCACTTCTCTAGTCTGATTACTCACTTCTCTAGTCTGATTACTCACTTCTCTAGTCTGATTACTCACTTCACTAGCCTGATTACTCACTTCTCTAGTCTGATTACTCACTTCTCTAGTCTGATTACTCACTTCTCTAGTCTGATTACTCACTTCACTAGCCTGATTACTCACTTCTCTAGTCTGATTACTCACTTCACTAGCCTGATTACTCACTTCTCTAGTCTGATTACTCACTTCTCTAGTCTGATTACTCACTTCTCTAGTCTGATTACTCACTTCACTAGCCTGATTACTCACTTCTCTAGTCTGATTACTCACTTCACTAGCCTGATTACTCACTTCTCTAGTCTGATTACTCACTTCTCTAGTCTGATTACTCACTTCTCTAGTCTGATTACTCACTTCACTAGTCTGATTACTCACTTCTCTAGTCTGATTACTCACTTCACTAGTCTGATTACTCACTTCTCTAGCCTGATTACTCACTTCTCTAGTCTGATTACTCACTTCTCTAGTCTGATTACTCAGTTCTCTAGTCTGATTACTCACTTCTCTAGTCTGATTACTCACTTCTCTAGTCTGATTACTCACTTCACTAGCCTGACTACTCACTTCTCTAGTCTGATTACTCACTTCTCTAGTCTGATTACTCACTTCACTAGTCTGATTACTCACTTCTCTAGTCTGATTACTCACTTCACTAGTCTGATTACTCACTTCTCTAGTCTGATTACTCACTTCACTAGCCTGATTACTCACTTCTCTAGTCTGATTACTCACTTCTCTAGTCTGATTACTCACTTCACTAGTCTGATTACTCACTTCTCTAGTCTGATTACTCACTTCACTAGTCTGATTACTCACTTCTCTAGTCTGACTACTCACTTCTCTAATCTGATTACTCACTTCTCTAGTCTGATTACTCACTTCTCTAGTCTGATTACTCACTTCTCTTGTCTGATTACTCACTTCTCTAGTCTGATTACTCACTTCACTAGTCTGATTACTCACTTCTCTAGTCTGATTACTCACTTCTCTAGTCTGATTACTCACTTCACTAGTCTGATTACTCACTTCTCTAGTCTGATTACTCACTTCTCTAGTCTGATTACTCACTTCTCTAGTCTGATTACTCAGTTCTCTAGTCTGATTACTCACTTCTCTAGTCTGATTACTCACTTCTCTAGTCTGATTACTCACTTCACTAGTCTGATTACTCACTCAGCCTCTCACTAGTCTGATTACTCACTTCTCTAGTCTGATTACTCACTGATTACTCACTTCACTAGTCTGATTACTCACTTCTCTAGTCTGATTACTCACTTCACTAGTCTGATTACTCACTTCTCTAGTCTGATTACTCACTTCACTAGTCTGATTACTCACTTCTCTAGTCTGACTCACTTACTCACTTTCTAGTCTAGTCTGATTACTCACTTCACTAGTCTGATTACTCACTTCTCTAGTCTGATTACTCACTTCACTAGTCTGATTACTCACTTCTCTAGTCTGATTACTCACTTCTCTAGTCTGATTTACTCACTTCTCTAGTCTGATCTACTCACTTTCTCTAGTCTGATTACTCACTTCTCTAGTCTGATTACTCACTTCTCTAGTCTGATTACTCACTTCTCTAGTCTGATTACTCACTTCACTAGTCTGATTACTCACTTCTCTAGTCTGATTACTCACTTCTCTAGTCTGATTACTCACTTCTCTAGTCTGATTACTCACTTCTCTAGTCTGATTACTCACTTCTCTAGTCTGATTACTCACTTCTCTAGTCTGATTACTCACTTCTCTAGTCTGATTACTCACTTCTCTACTCACTTCTGATTACTCACTTCTCTAGTCTGATTACTCACTTCTCTAGTCTGATTACTCACTTCTCTAGTCTGATTACTCACTTCTCTAGTCTGATTACTCACTTCTCTAGTCTGATTACTCACTTCTCTAGTCTGATTACTCACTTCTAGTCTAGTCTGAGTCTTACTCACTTCTCTAGTCTGATTACTCACTTCTCTAGTCTGATTACTCACTTCTCTAGTCTGATTGATTACTCACTTCTCTAGTCTGATTACTCACTTCTCTAGTCTGATTACTCACTTCACTAGTCTGATTACTCACTTCTCTAGTCTGATTACTCACTTAGTCTACTCACTTCTGATTACTCACTTCTCTAGTCTGATTACTCACTTCTCTTGATTACTCACTAGTTGATAGTCTGAGTCTGATTACTCACTTCTCTAGTCTGATTACTCACTTCTCTACTCACTTCACTAGTCTGATTACTCACTTCTCTAGTCTGATTACTCACTTCTCTAGTCTGATTACTCACTTCTCTAGTCTGATTACTCACTTCTCTAGTCTGATTACTCACTTCTCTAGTCTGATTACTCACTTCACTAGTCTGATTACTCACTTCTCTAGTCTGATTACTCACTTCTCTAGTCTGATTACTCACTTCTCTAGTCTGATTACTCACTTCTCTAGTCTGATTACTCACTTCTCTACTGATTTCTTCTAGTCTGATTACTCACTTCTCTAGTCTGATTACTCACTTCTCTAGTCTGATTATTACTCACTTCTCTAGTCTGATTACTCACTTCTCTAGTCTGATTACTCACTTCACTAGTCTGATACTACTTCTCTAGTCTGATTCACTAGTCTGATTACTCACTTCTCTAGTCTGATTACTCACTTCTCTAGTCTGATTACTCACTTACTCTGATTACTCACTTCTCTAGTCTGACTTCTCTAGTCTGATTACTCACTTCACTAGTCTGATTACTCACTTCTCTAGTCTGATTACTACTCACACTTCTCACTAGTCTGATTACTCACTTCTCTAGTCTGATTACTCACTTCTCTAGTCTGATTACTCACTCTCTAGTCTGATTACTCACTTCTCTAGTCTGATTACTCACTTCTCTAGTCTGATTACTCACTTCTCTAGTCTGATTACTCACTTCTCTAGTCTGATTACTCACTTCTCTAGTCTGATTACTCACTTCTCTAGTCTGATTACTCACTTCTCTAGTCTGATTACTCACTTCTCTAGTCTGATTACTCACTTCTACTAGTCTAGTCTGATTACTCACTTCTCTAGTCTGATTACTCACTTCTCTAGTCTGATTACTCACTTCTCTAGTCTGATTACTCACTTCACTCTCTCTGATTACTCACTTCTCTAGTCTGATTACTCACTTCTCTAGTCTGATTACTCACTTTCTGATTAGTCTGATTACTCACTTCTCTAGTCTGATTACTCACTTCTCTAGTCTGATTACTCACTTCTCTAGTCTGATTACTCACTTCTCTAGTCTGATTACTCACTTCACTAGTCTGATTACTCACTTCTCTAGTCTGATTACTCACTTCTCTAGTCTGATTACTCACTTCTCTAGTCTGATTACTCACTTTCACTAGTCTGACTCACTTTCTGATTACTCACTTCTCTAGTCTGATTACTCACTTCTCTAGTCTGATTACTCACTTCTCTAGTCTGATTTACTCACTTCTCTAGTCTGATTACTCACTTCTCTAGTCTGATTACTCACTTCTCTAGTCTGATTACTCACTTCTCTAGTCTGATTACTCACTTCTCTAGTCTGATTACTCACTTCTCTAGTCTGATTACTCACTTCTCTAGTCTGATTACTCACTTCACTAGTCTGATTACTCACTTCTCTAGTCTGATTACTCACTTCTCTAGTCTGATTACTCACTTCACTAGTCTGATTACTCACTTCTCTAGTCTGACTACTCACTTCTCTAGTCTGATTACTCACTTCTCTAGTCTGATTACTCACTTCTCTAGTCTGATTACTCACTTCACTAGTCTGATTACTCACTTCTCTAGTCTGATTACTCACTTCTCTAGTCTGATTACTCACTAGTTCTCACTTCTCTAGTCTGATTACTCACTTCTCTAGTCTGATTACTCACTTCTCTAGTCTGATTACTCACTTCTCTAGTCTGATTACTCACTTCTCTAGTCTGATTACTCACTTCTCTAGTCTGATTACTCACTTCTCTAGTCTGATTACTCACTTCTCTAGTCTGATTACTCACTTCACTAGTCTGATTACTCACTTCACTAGTCTGATTACTCACTTCTCTAGTCTGATTACTCACTTCTCTAGTCTGATTACTCACTTCTCTAGTCTGATTACTCACTTCTCTAGTCTGATTACTCACTTCACTAGTCTGATTACTCACTTACTCACTAGTCTGATTACTCACTTCTCTAGTCTGATTACTCACTTCAGCTGATTTCACTCACTAGTCTGATTACTCACTTCTCTAGTCTGACTTACTCACTTTACTAGTCTGATTACTCACTTCTCTAGTCTGATTACTCACTTCTCTAGTCTGATTACTCACTTCTCTAGTCTGATTACTCACTTCTCTAGTCTGATTACTCACTTCTCTAGTCTGATTACTCACTTCTCTAGTCTGATTACTCACTTCACTAGTCTGATTACTCATTTCACTAGCCTGACTAATCACTTCACTAGTCTCACTTCTCTAGTCTGATTACTCACTTCTCTAGTCTGATTACTCACTTCTCTAGTCTGATTACTCACTTCTCTAGTCTGATTACTCCACTCTGATTACTCACTTCTCTAGTCTGATTACTCACTTCTCTAGTCTGATTACTCACTTCTCTAGTCTGATTACTCACTTCTCTAGTCTGATTACTCACTTCACTAGTCTGATTACTCACTAGTCTGATTACTCACTTTTCTCTAGTCTGATTACTCACTTCACTAGTTCTACTCACTTCTCTAGTCTGATTACTCACTTCTCTAGTCTGATTACTCACTTCTCTAGTCTGATTACTCACTTCTCTAGTCTGATTACTCACTCTCTAGTCTGATTACTCACTTCTCTAGTCTGATTACTCACTTCTCTAGTCTGATTACTCACTTCTCTAGTCTGATTACTCACTTCTCTAGTCTGATTACTTACTGATTACTCACTTCTCTAGTCTGATTACTCACTTCTCTAGTCTGATTACTCACTTCACTAGTCTGATTACTCACTTCTCTAGTCTGATTACTCACTTCTCTAGTAGTCTTGATTACTCACTTCACTAGTCTGATTACTCACTTCTCTAGTCTGATTACTCACTTCTCTAGTCTGATTACTCACTTCTAGTCTGATTACTCACTTCTCTAGTCTGATCTCTAGTCTGATTACTCACTTCACTAGTCTGATTACTCACTTCTCTAGTCTGATTACTCACTTCACTAGTCTGACTACTCACTTCACTAGTCTGATTACTCACTTCTCTAGTCTGATTACTCACTTCTCTAGTCTGATTACTCACTTCTCTAGTCTGATTATTCACTTCTCTAGTCTGATTATTCACTTCTCTAGTCTGATTACTCACTTCTCTAGTCTGATTACTCACTTCTCTAGTCTGATTAAAATAGCAACGTATATTTCTGCCCGCCTGTGTTGTGATTAGAATAAAGTTTCTATATGTTATGTTCACTATAAACGATTACATTTCAGAAATGGATACTAACTGCCCAGACAACTGCCACGGCAATGGAGAATGTAGAGATCGACAGTGTCGATGTTTTCCAGGCTACACAGGATGGGATTGCTCACAAAGTACGTCACGTGTGTGTGTGTGTGGGCATGTGTCTGGTTGGTAGCATGCAAGCTGTAGGATAAAGCATAGGATATACCCTGAAAATCCTGGTTCATTTGGGCTTTCTCTAAATGGATTTAAGCCGTTGTGGTCTAGTGGCTAGACGCCTGCCGGTCAATAGGAAGGTCGTGGGTTAACATTCCAACGGAGCCGGACTTTTTCAAACATGACATTGGCTCACAGGTCGACACGACTCTAAATGCGTACTTGGTAAAATCCTGGGAGGCAAAGGTGGCCAGTGTGACAACATCACCAACAAAGTGTAGATTTGTCTATAAAATATGTGTCTAAATACTATAAGCCCAATGCGCTTAAAGGCCTAGAAAGGAGTCCTTGACTTCATGGATGACATATTATTACCACCAGATATGTGATTTTCTTTGTAAATTAAGTGTGATAAACACGTTTTCTCCTAGCATTTCGAAAAATAAAAACATGTCTGATAATGGAGAGACTGACTGACATCCAACCTCACCAGGACCTCACGACGTGCGATAAACACACTGCGACACAAAGTGCCACCATTCGGATGAGTATCACCCGGGCGCAAGTCCTTGAAATTGTTCAACTCGTATGTTATATTTAGGGTCCCCGACGACAGCCAGGTGGGGGTTTAAAATAAGGGGGGGGGGTGGTGGCGTCATGTACTGAGACGGGGATAAATCATTGGAGAGGGCGAAGTAAAGAAAAGGGGTGGTTGAAGGGAGCGAGGCGAAGTGGGGGGAGAGAGAGAGTGTGTGTGTGTACTGGAATTTTGCCAAACTGAAGATTTGTTTGATCCAATAAAGGTTCATGTTCCTGAACGTATTATTTATCAGTCTGGGCAGGCAGAATATTTGGTTGAGTCTTGTCATGTAATGTCACTCCATCATCCTGGCCGACAGCAAGAGGAGACGTCGCAGTCTTTGTGCCCTGTTTCAATAAATGTGACCATTTCCCTGCTCAGAAAACATTATTTAGAGTGTTTGCTGTGAGGTGTCATAATTATTGTAATGTCGTCGCTCAAGCTAAATGTTCACAGCTGACTACACCTCTAGATGCACCATGAGAACCTATGATTAGTTGGAGGCAAGTTATTTTTTTTTTTAAACCAAAGTATAAAACAAGGCACAGATCATTGTGAAGGAAAGATACCGTCCGTTACAAACGATATAAATCACCTGGGAACAAAACCGCATGTGCCCATTGTGCCCTAACATAAAGTAGCCAATGGAAGCCGGCTTCTCGTGTCGTGTCGTGCAGAATGCGTCAGCGTTAAGTTAGTTAACTCGTGTGTTCTCCACGGCGTCTCAATTCCAACTCGTGATTCCAGAAAAAGCCGGTGTCGTTAATTCATCCCACCCCGCGGCAGGATATCATGGACGTGGCTGTAGCGTGGAACCCTTCATGGGCGCCGTGACAGACCAACTTTCAGCTAGTTCATGTCATAAATTACACTTCTAGTAATCTGACGATGCGGCATTAATACATAGAACATAGTGCACATAAATACTGACCTGTATTATGTCTACCGGAAGCTGTGTGGTAAAAACAATAACAACTATTTTTGTTTACCGCAAACACACATAGATCGGCTTACCTAAGCACTTGAATTATTTACAAAGGTGGATATTTATAATTAAGAGATTGTGTAACATAACAGAAAAGCACCCAAACAAGGGAATAACACTAATACCAATCAATGACCAATTTGTAGGCTGACTGAAGTCAGTAATTAAGTCACACTTTTGCATTTCTGAATACCACACCAACCCATTTACAGATTACTAGCTGTACCCGGCCACGCGTTGCTGTGGCCCAGAATGGTAAAATTTAGAGGAAAGAAAATAGCTCTCAGCTAACAGTGTCTGTCATCCCCACCCCCCCCCCCCCCCCCCGCTCCCCCAATCAAATCTCCTTCTCCGAAAGAGTGAAAAATCATCACCTGGCGAAGTCATATCTCCCTCTCCGAATGACTGAAAAATCATCCATGGCGAAATTATAAAAATAGATATAGTTAAGAAATGAGAACTTTAAAATAATATTTTAAGCTCTATCAGCTAATTGTGTGTGGCATACTCCCATCATATGTCCCTCTCCGAAGGATTTAAAAATCATCACCTGGCGAAATTATTAAAATAGAAATAGCTAAGAAATAGGAACGTTAAAAAAATATTTTAAGCTCTCTCAGATAACTGTGTCTGACATAACCCGCACCCCATATCACATCATCCTCTCCGAAGAATGGGAAAGTCACCGTGTGACGAAATATGGTAACTAAATTGAGCTTGGCATCAGTATCCACCCAGACTTAAATAGGTAGCATTAACTTGTACAAAGAAATAAATGTAGCCAGTGTAACAGCTACCACATCACCCATCCAGTACCAGTACTACTGCAACCACTACCACCACCACCATCACAACAACAACAATGTCAACAACAACAACAAAACCTACACGACAGTCTGAATAGGTTGGCGTAGAAAAGAGGAGTTAACGCCGCATGCTGTCGCCACGGACTATTTAGTTTAATGTTGCTCCCGACATAGAAATTAAAAAAACGTCATCACGTAACCAATGATGGAACCCACAGTGAAAAGTACACTATACTCACGAATAGCGGAGAAAAATACCTCGCACCCGTCATCTCTCGCTCTCCGAAGGAGCGATTTTAAACTGACATTGGCATTCGTGTCTACCCAAACTAAACTGGACTGTAAGCCGTATTAGGTAACAGTTTGTGTCATCGCCGAATAGTTTTTGACCGAGAAGCGTCGCGAGGAGGCAAATTGTGACTTAACTGAAATCGGATGTCTGGGCGAAAGGCGCAGATATCGCAGCCTAGCTGTAACCCACAATACAACGTGAAAACCACAATTTTAAGGGAAAAAGAACAATTATCACCCAGCGGGGAATCGAATACCGGTCACCCCCGTGAAGGATTGAATACTTAAAACTATACTACCGAAGACTGAAGAGTTTAGGTCAGATATCGCAGCCTAGCTGTCAACCACAACACAACGTGTCAACGGCCCTCCTGAGGGCGAACGAAGAATACCCGTGACATAACCATTGAGCATCACGTCGCCGCTGTCGCAGGCTAGCTGTAAACCAAAAAACCGAAAAAGGCGTAGATATCGCAGCCTAGCCATAAAGCACAACACAACGTCACAGCCGCCCAGTTAGGGGTTAAAAAAAAATATTATATCACCTAGCGGGAAGTCGAACGCGGGTCACCCGCACGATAAGCAAGATAGTTACCAACTACATTACCAAATACTCGAACAGATAGTGGAAATGATATTATATAATAATGCATTCAATAAGATCTCGGCAGCCAAAAATAGCCAGTCAACTAAAAAGAAATCCGGGCCGGCAACGAAACAAATAATGATTTGATCGTTGCTGGAGCTACGTCGTTCGTGGTTTGTGCGATTTTCTGACAAAAAATCATGCTTGGAGTCAAAGGCAACGTTGTGTGCAAATTTGAAAGCAATCGGTTCAGTAGTTTCCGAGTTTAGGAAAAATAACATCGGAAAATTAACATTTTTATTAATAAAAGAATATTGTGAGTAGGTGAGTGTCGTGTGTGACAGAGTGTGTGGGTATGCTAACGTTGTAAGTATTTATTGTATCCTTGCACAACTGGATTTAGATAAATAATATAAATGCCAATTTATTCACAAAATCTCTTGGTTAATTCTCTCTCTCTTCTCCCCCCCCCCCCCCCCCCCCCTTTGTGTGTGTTAAATCGTTGAATGATTTTTACATGAAAATGCAGTCTGCACAAGATGTTTTAGATATCACATTTTCACGAAACTGCCTTAACTGGCTCCTCTAGCACTAGTAGTAGTAGCGTAGACTGTTACCCCTGACCTTTCCTATGTGACCTGCTACAAACATAAATTGAAGCCGCGGAAGGCTCAAATCTGCTGGCACGCTTGCCCACCGACTCTATTGTTTGCAGAATCCCCATCTTGCCGACGATTAAAACAAAACGAAATCTGCTTTCGTTCGCTTGAAAGAGATTATCTATATTCGCAATGTTGTCTCTAGTATGGACTTCACTAAAGTTTTGCTTGCTCAGGTATTTCTGTTGACCAGATGTTTTGCTCTGACGTGCTGTATTTGGAACAGTCTAAGAGGACGCTATCTGTTGTCTCAGGTGCCAATTCGCACTTTAAAAAAAATTCATACGCTAATCAAACCTAAGATGGATGCCATGTCATTTCTGGAAAGAAATTATGTGCTGATTGGCCTACACAAATGCCCACAGCGTGGACCGTTATGGAAAGCATTTGGTAGGGATGTTTGACGTGTGTATTTAACCAGTGGTTCGGGTTCAGTTCCCAGAGTCGCAGTATTTATGCTTCGTAAAATGGATTTCGGTTCATTTCCAGAATTTTCTGGGAAGCAAAGGCGACAGAGGAGGAAGCTGGCCGCTGCACCTCATGTATAGCAGTTAAGATTGTGTGGCTGTCACAGCGCGACGCCAGAATCTGCTATTAGACTTTCTATACCGTACCACAGAAAGGTTGTTACCTTGCCCTTTTGGTTATAATGAAACCTAGATTTTCCTCTCTCGGAAATTTGCCATCCAAGATCACTGTAGTCTGAACCATAAAATCCTCCCCTAGAATTCTAAAAATAGACTGCACAAGCTGCGCTAATTGGTGTTAACACGTGCACCACAGAAGCCAGACATTCTCCAGCTGTCCATGGAAGGTGAACGTTCAGACACCAGGTTGGTTTGTGTACTAGTGATGTTTGTAGGTTCAGGTAGGTAAGCGACCAGTTAGCGGGATGCCGTTTTTTCAGTGCCAAGTTATTTGGAGAAGTGAACTTGCTGGTAACGGGCGCGCTGATTGCTGTCACTTCAGCTGCACACTGGGAAGGAAGACAGAAATGCGGTATTGATCGGAACTCGGAAAGTCTCTCACTGGTTCTGCGTCCAAGTAAAATGATATCCAGCGAGCCAATCGTAATTTAGAGTTGGCTGGTCCGAACCCCCGAGCGTCGTCGTGTAAAGTTGTTGATCTTCTGTCATATGTGTTGTGCTATCTTTCTCTATTCAGTATATGGCAATTAGCAAACGACTTCACTGGCTGCCTCCTCGTCATTGGTGCTACTGAAACAAAGTGATGCTCCCACCCACGTTTCCCCACTGTAAGTAAAGTGAAGGACCCTGTCTTTGCCTCCAGGAGTATTGGGCATATAGGAGTAGAACTATTCTTCTAGACATATCGGCACTATGCACCCCCCCCCCCCACACACACACACGGAGCTGAGCACAGTCACATCACCATGTGCCATATCGCTAATCTCTGACCATCTCACAGAATCCAGTCCCTCCCCTGTTTTATATTTTATCAGCCAGGGTTTTTGACCTTTCTCCATCAAGTTTGTCAGTTATCAGGTTTCAGCACCTATGTCTCGTAATGGTTTGCTCATATCATCATCATCAGGTGCCTTGCCGACTGGCGTGTGATCATGTCTCTCCACAATCCGCGATCTCCTTCAGCATGTATCAGTTCTTGTGCTGACACACCTCCTTTCCACGCAGCAAGAATCTTCTCTCGTTGTGTTTCTCTATCCCTTCTTCCCAGATCTTTCCAGTGGTCACAACATGTCCCATTTTCCCTCTTCTCATAACATGGCCGAAAAATGAGGACGGTCTTCTTCTGATGTTTGTGATAAATTGTCTTCGGGCTCCCGCCTGTTTCAAAACTTCTTGGTTGCTCTTTTATTGGCTGTCCAAGATATTTTAAATTTTAGGCATTCTTCTGTAAAACCACATTTCTGAGGCCTCAAGAAATTGTCTGGCCTGCACACCGATTGTCCAGGACTCGCAGCTTATATATATATATATATATATATATATATATATATATATATATATATATATATATATATATATATTTTACTTGGACGCAGAACCAGTGAGAGACTTTCCGAGTTCTGATCAATACCGCATTTCTGTCTTCCTTCCTATATATCTCCACCTAATTTTTAAAATAACTTTTCAGTGGTTGTTTTCTGCCTCCTTCATACTTAGGTGTTTTGATATATGTTCTAGTGATGATATTTTTAAAATGCTACTCTTTCATGTCATCAAATATTATTTTGATTTGTCTGTCTCTTTAACAAGGTGTTAGACATTGGATGTGTTCTATCATCCGATTTATTCCATTTTTACAGTGAAGTAATAATTAGATCTATACTAAATATGCTAGCAATAGCGGTTGGTGGGCATATTGTTAACCACCTGCAACAATAATTTTTAAATGCTGAAAATGAAACGCAACTGCAAGAAAATGTGCATATAATTGTAACGAAAAGTAAAAACAACGGTCTTTGTTTGAACAGCTAAAAATTAGCTTCTGTCCTACGGTATCTTCTATAATAATGCTGTGTCACAGTGGAGCGTCTGTCGCAAGGTATCTTCTAAAATAATGCTGTGTCACAGTGGAGCGTTTGTCCCTAGGTATCTTCTATAAAAATGCCGTGTCACAGTGGAGCGTCTGTCCCAAGGTATCTTCTATATTAATGCTGTGTCACAGTGGAGCATCTGTCCCGAGAAATCTTCTATAATAATGCTGTGTCACAGTGGAGCGTCTGTCCCAAGGTATCTTCTATATTAATGCTGTGTCACAGTGGAGCGTCTGTCCCGAGAAATCTTCTATAATAATGCTGTGTCACAGTGGAGCGTCTGTCCCAAGGTATCTTCTATAATAATGCTGTGTCACAGTGGAGCGTCTGTCCCTAGGTATCTTCTATATTAATGCTGTGTCACAGTGGAGCGTCTGTCCCTAGGTATCTTCTAAAAAAATGCTATGTCACAATAGAGCGTCTGTCACTAGGTATCTTCTATAATAATGCTGTGTCACAATGGAGCGTCTGTCCCAAGGTATCTTCTATAATAATGCTGTGTCACAGTGGAGCGTCTGTCCCTAGGTATCTTCTAAAAAAATGCTGTGTCACAATGGAGCGTCTGTCACTAGGTATCTTCTATAATAATGCTGGTCACAGTGGAGCGTCTGTCCCAAGGTATCTTCTATAATAATGCTGTGTCACAGTGGAGCGTCTGTCCCTAGGTATCTTCTAAAAAAATGCTGTGTCACAATGGAGCGTCTGTCACTAGGTATCTTCTATAATAATGCTGTGTCACAATGGAGCGTCTGTCCCAAGGTATCTTCTATAATAATGCCGTGTCATAGTGGAGCGTCTGTCCCTAGGTATCTTCTAAAAAAATGCTGTGTCACAATGGAGCGTCTGTCACTAGGTATCTTCTATAATAATGCTGGTCACAGTGGAGCGTTTGTCCCAAGGTATCTTCTATAATAATGCTGTGTCACAGTGGAGCGTCTGTCACTAGGTATCTTCTATAATAATGCTGGTCACAGTAGAACGTTTGTCCCAAGGTATCTTCTATAATAATGCTGTGTCACAGTGGAGCGTTTGTCCCTAGGTATCTTCTATAAAAATGCTATGTCACAGTGGAGCGTTTGTCCCTAGGTATCTTCTATAAAAATGCTGTGTCACAGTAGAGCATTTGTCCCTAGGTATCCTCTATAATAATACTTTATCACATTGGAGCGTCTGTCCCTAGGCATCTTCTGTAATAAATAATACTTTATCATAGTAGAGCGTCTGTCCCTAGGTATCTCCTATAATAATACTTTATCACAGTGGAGCGTCTGTCCCTAGGTATCTCCTATAATAATACTTTATCACAGTGGAGCGTCTGTCCCTAGGTATCTTCTGTAATAAATAATACTTTATCACAGTCGAGCGTCTGTCTCTAGGTAACTTCTATAATAATTGCTTTGTCACAATTGAGCGTCTATCCCTAGGTATCTTCTATAATAATACTTTATCACAGTGGAGCGTCTGTCCCTAGGTATCTTCTATAATATTTGCTTTATCAAAATGGGTCGTCTGTCCCTAGGTATCTTCTATAAAAATGCTGTGTCACAGTAGAGCGTCTGTCCCTGGGTATCTTCTATAATAATTGCTTTGTCACAATTGAGCGTCTGTCCCTAGGTATCTTCAATAATAATACTTAATCACTATGTGGAGCGTCTGTCCCGAGAAATCTTCTATAATAATTGCTTTGTCACAGTGAACCGTCTGTCCCTAGGTATCTTCTATAATAATACTGTATCACTGTGGAGCGTCTGTCCCGAGAAATCTTCTATAATAATTGCTTTGTCACAGTGAACCGTCTGTCCCTAGGTATCTTCTAAAATAATTGCTTTGTCACTGTGGAGCGTCTGTCCCTAGGTATCTTCTATAATAATTGCTTTGTCACAATGAAGCGTCTGTCCCTAGGTATCTTCTATAATAATACTTTACGACAATGGAGCGTCTGTCCCTAAATATCTTCTATATTATTACTTTATTACAATGGAGTGTCTGTCCCTAAGTATCTTCTATAAAAATGTTTCGTGTCTTTTGTTCAGCCGAACTTGCTAAGTCTCTGGGGGTGTACTGGAAGATTTCCTTTGTCCGTTCACAAACCGAGAACTGTTTAGTCGGCCAAATTCCAACAGCGAAATTCACAATGCTGTCATATTCAACACATGCGATGCTTTATCAAAACCTGGCCACAAGAACAGAACTTTTGGGGGGTTTTCATTGGCTTTTCCCGTGGAGATGAGACAGGACATCTCTTGGGGTTCCCAGAAATTGGATTGGCTGTGTTTAAGAAATGTTCTCAAATGCACAGACCAGCTGCCGCTGCATGGCAGTCGACCAGTAATTTTCTCAGTTTGACAGATTAGGCTCTTTATAAATAGAGTAAGTGCCAAATTTGATTTGAAAGAATTGTTGCGATATTTATCACAGAAGATGCTGTTCTTGTGGGTAGAAGAATCAATAACATCCATAGTTCTAGACACTGGTACCTTCATGTTTGCACGCTTTAGCATCATCATCATCAGGTGCCTTGCCGACTGGCGTGGGCGATCATACCTCTCCATAATCTGCGATCTCCTGCAGCATGTATCAGTTCGTGTGCCGACACACCTCCATGCCAGGCAACAAGACTGTCAAGCATCTTCTCTCGTTGTCTTCCTCTATTCCTCCTTCCACAGAACTTTCCAGTGGTCACAGCATGTTCTATTTTCCCTCTTCTCATAACATGGCCGAAAAATGATGACTGTCTCCTTCTTATGTCTGTGATTAGTTGTCTTCGGGCTCCCGCCTCTTTCAAAACCTCTTGGTTGCTCTTTTTGGCTGTCCAAGGTATTCTAAGCATTCTTCTGTAAAAACCACATCTCTGAGGCCTCAAGAAATGGTTTGGCCTGCCTACCGATTGTCCAGGATTCGAAGCTATATGTTAAAACTGGATGTATGTAGCAAGCAAGAATTCTTTTTCTAACTCTCAATGACAAAGATGTATTGCACAAGATGTTTTTCATTTGATAAAATGCAGTTTGTGCCTGTCCTATTCTTTTTTTTTTTTAAATCTCAGTTATGCATCTTCCATCTGATGTTATCCATGTGCCCAGATACTTAAATTTCTGTACTTGTCCTAAAATAACACCATCGACTTTTATTACACATTTAAGAATAATTCGTTTCTTTGATACCACCATTACTTGTCTTCCCATTATTCAAACTGAGGCCCATTCTTCCCTAGCACTAGCAACTGTGGGTAGCATTAACGGGAAGGCAGGAATAAAATTACCTTGTTCATTGGGAATGCCCTTAGACAATAGAAGCCACCTGCTAGTACAGACTGTTTTTGTAAAGTCTGCTTTTTCTCAAACATTTTCAACACGGACCTAAAAGCGGAAAAACAACAACGATATTCTATCTCGCGGGAACACACTTCATTTCCTGTTCTTCGTCTAATATCCTTGGGGATTTCCATCCGCCCCATGCCAGAAGTTCAGATATATCGCTTCCAGTCTACATTCGCTCCTCGCGTGTATCTAAATAAATGTTTGCCTCTCTGCCTGGCGACGCACATTCGGATCGGCTGACTTTCCTAGCTCTGTTTTCTAATTTTCTCCGTTGTACTGAATTAAACCTATCACAAGTAGTACTGATATAGTCGATACACACGAAGAGGTAGCAGGGGACATTCTTCGGAGGATGCTATCCTATGTGTTGGACTCTCACATTTAGAATTTCTCTCGAAAAAAAAGGGCTTCCAGTGCGAGGTTGGACGGCATAACAAAACTGGAAAGTATATGTTTCTTGGCATGGCCGATACCAGACACTGATGCCAGGTCAGTAAGTATAACGGCTTAAAAAAAAATCTGGCCTGTGGGTGCTCAGACAAACTCAGTCTTGTAATAAAGACACGTTTACAGTAGCGTCTAATTTTCTGCTCCATTTCCGTGTTTGGAAAAGAAAATGTATTATGTGCATGGCTAAATACACACAGACAAACAGTTGCTCAGACATTAACTATAGATGTTGGAGAGACCTGCAGTAGCCATGTGTGTGTCCGCCAGTACGTGACTATCTGCACGATATATGTATGAATATTTATGTCGTTGCCGCGAGATTCAGTCTGTTTCTGGGCTAGAATCTATCCATCTTTGCACTTTCCCAAGTATTGTTTTCTACAGGTGCTTGCGAACACTGACGTATACGTGAATTTATGTGTGTGAATGGAACATATGCTTGTTCGTGTACTTGAGCGTGTTAATGTATTTAAACATGGACCCTTACTACAACTCAACTAACGAGCTGAAGATCGTATCAACAAAGATGAGAGAAGTCTTGGGAGAGCTGCTGGTGTGACAAGAAGAGATAAAATCAGGAATGAAGAAATTAGAAGACTAGGACTGAAACCAGTCATGCAGTTCATTAAAGAACAATACATGAGAATGTTTGGCCACTTGACGAGAATGCCCTGGTACCACCTGCCACAGAGAGCCACACTGAAGAAATATAATGAACACAGAGCAAGAATAAGATCACGTAAGATATCATCAAGAGCAACCTTACAGAAATGTACACCAACTTCTACAGTGCATTGGAAAAAAGCCCACAAACATCTGCCCCAACACCTTACTAAGGTAAATGTTGGAAGAGAAGAAGAAGTGTATGTGAGTGCAATTCCGTGTAGAGTGCACGTTTGAGTATTTGAGTGTGTATGTAAATTTGGGTGTAGGTTTGCATACTTGTATACATTTTCATGTTTTTTAGTGGGCGTTTTCGAGTATTGAGTGCATGTTAGTGTATTGGAGTACACATTGCATTTGTGTACTTAAGTGTCTATTTCTTCTTTTGCCCTTTATTAACGGAGCCAGTGCACTTATATACCAAATGGCACTGTTATTAGGACATCCGAGCGTTAAGTATGAGCGCAAGTATGAGCGCAAGAAAGAGAATGTGTGACTCGAGGCAGCTGCGGAAACTTTGGTTGTTGCATTATTAGTATTGGGTGGGCAGGTCATGGGTTCATTTCCTGGCTGCATCATCCAGTTTACAAGCGCAGTTTTTTTTTTAAATAGAGATTTCTGAGGAACGTTGGCAGAGTTTGTGCTTTGTGCAATGCTCTTGGCAGGTGGCTAGCTGATCTGCAGAGAGAGAGAGAGAGAGAGAGAGAGAGAGAGAGAGAGAGAGAGAGAGAGAGAGAGAGAGAGAGAGAGAGAGAGAGAGAGAGAGAGAGAGAGAGAGAGAGAGAGAGAGAGAGAGAGAGAGAGAGAGAGAGAGAGACTGATCGTCTCAACTTAAATCTTGAACTTTTGGTATCTGACACCTTCACAATATCAAACACTACCTACCTAGATCATCACATGAATCTTCCACATGTGAAATTATTGAGTACCAGAGATTGGATGGCTTGCTTAAAATTAGTAGCGGAATAAAACAATTCAGCCACCTGCTGTCATAGTGGGAAACAAAAACTGTCATCTGCAGCTACAGCACCCTCTATGGAGTGAACTAATATGCCAAGTTTATTTTAAATGGGGTAACAGTTGGGCACACAGATTCATCTTTCTTTCTGTGTTAGACACCAAGTAATTGCTCAGTTTTACATGAAGATGTTTGATAAAATCATACAAATAGCCAGGGGCTTTCTCTCTCACACATGCATGTACACACACACACATGCGCACACACACACATATTTTTTGGCAAAAAGAAGGTGGGGAGGTTGGGGATTTTGCTGTCAACACATTCTCTGGGGTAGGGACAGCTCAAAGGGCCTAAGGCTTATTTAAGTGTACACAAATAACATAATATTAATATTCCTTTCTTCTTCTTCTTCTTCTTCTTCAGCAGCATTCTGAGCCCATTCATTGCTGCAGATATCACCCGCCTCCATTCATCTCTCTTGTTGACCTTCTCTTTCCAATTGGTGACACTAAGTGTTTGCAGGTCTGTCACGACATTATCTCTCCATCGTCTTCTTGGTCTGCCTCATGATCTATGACCATTCATCTCCCTTGTGTAAACCGTTTTTACTTCTCTGTCATCTGACATTCTCTCATTATGTCCCAGCCTTTTCAGTCATGATGTCAGTGATCAGTGGTTATTTGAATAGATAATGAATTTTGTTGTTGCTTCTCACTCTTCATTCCATGCTGTTTGCATCTTTGATGGGTCCAAAAATTCACCATAAGACCGAATTAGATGTTCAGTTCTTCATCCAGTTTCCCATCTTCAGTGAATATTGCTCCAAGACATTTAAACACAGATGCCTTAATGCCTTTGCACTCTACCACTAAATTCAAGTTCTGCTTCTTCTGTCTTCCCATTGACATTATTTTTACTTCTGTCTTTTCATTGATGATTGTCATATTATTTGTTCTTCATTCTTTATTCATTGATGTAAGATGTTACTGCAATGTCATGACTGTATAAACTTTCAAGGCTTGGTCATTAGCAAAGAGTAGTTTGCTGATGTTACTAATACTTTCTTTCCGAGGCTTAGAATCTTTTGCCTATACTGTCAGTGTAGGTGGCAAATAAGAGTAGTGATAAGACATTTATTTATCCCTGTCTTTCTCCAGAAGTAAAGTTACTGGGAATGGCTCAGATGTTTCCTGACTGATTTTAACTGCTCTTTTGTAATCACTTTCTTAACATTTCCACACTCCGTGATGATGTTGTTTGCTGACTCCAAATCAAATCATTAGTTTCCATAATAATTATCTATAGACTCTATCTAATGCCACAGATACTTTCTTATCATATTCAGTGTTCTTTTCTGTTTGAGAGTGAGTACATAAGATGCGTAACAGAAAGAAACAAAAAGTTAGAATGGGGGTAAGCAGAAAAAGAATAGTGTGAAGAAACAGATTGGAGTCAGTCTATCACGTTTAAAGAGACATTGAAACTGCAATCCTTTATTGTAGAGTTGGCTTCTGAAGATAGATACTCATCTATACTCTATCAGTTTCCACACACAAATATATCCACAATGAGGTGCAGTTGAGAACCCTGAACACAGTCAAACATAAGAGGTGTCTGCTGCCAGGTATTGCCATAGAGTGCAGAGCTGAAGTAGATCTTAATGAGACTATCCTTCTTGACAAGCTTAATCTTGGCCACAGGGCTGCAGAAAATAAGATATTATTTGTCCATGACTCACAGACAAGGCAGTTAATTAATAAATCCTTAGTGACAGTGAGAAGATGTCATGCTAATTATATTATATTAAGAAGGCAATGACACCAGAAAACTTGGCTTTGAGCATCAATAATTATAATAAAAACATGACAGGAAATGCTAATTCATAATAACCATCTTTGGTTGCATATGTTATATTTACACAGTCTTCTTGGTGTAAACTAATTAGAGAAATAAACATCAACAGTGAGGAATTTCTGGACATCTTGAAGGAAGATATATACATGAAAGCTTAGTGACGACTGGAAAACTTGGTAGGAAATGGCAAGGAGGAGATAAAAGATAGAACACACAACACACACTGGACTGTAGGTTACTTTGTAACCATCAGGTGTCCCAGTATAACTGTCTTATACAGCTGAAGGGCTTCTGGGATTTGCTCCTGCTAGATTCCAATCTGAATAGTGGCTCTTTAGTCACCAGGAGTCCATCTTTCTTTCCTAGGAAATAAAAAAAAATGAAGACAAAAGGATAAATACCTGGATGGCTTTACAACATGCCTTGGATCAGAAACCTGATTGAATACTCTGGTGAGTGTGTTAGATGGTGAACAACAGCTGCCTATACTTATCAGCAGGGAACATGATTGTGATGATATTCTTGGTGTTTGGTTATGGCATATTGTGTTGTTAACAAATTCATGTCTTGTTCATAAAGAATACTGTTGCATGTTACTATTGCAATATTTACATATGACACCAAATTGACACAAGTAACTTCTCTGACAACTTTCAGGTGTCTGCCCACTGTTGTGCAGTGGCAATGGAGTGTACCTCAGAGGTCAGTGCCAGTGTAACCAGGGGTGGAAGGGTGTGGAATGTGACCTCCGAGAGTCTGAGTGTGCTGTGCCCAGTTGTAACGGCAATGGACATTGTATAAATGGACAGTGTGTATGCTTTCAAGGTTTCCAGGGACCAGACTGTGGCATTGGTATGTATTTGTGTTGTAGCCAAAAAAATTTTTTTTTAATGTTTTAAAATGTTTATGTTCTCTTGAAGCTTTTCAGTTTGTTTACAGCACCAGGTATCCTTGAGGCAAACACCACACACAATATTATTTATACCTTAATGCATTTCATCTCTGAAGATGTCCCAGAGCTATTGCCTTCAGATTTTTAGAAGTCTGTGTGAAAAAGTAATTTATGAAGAAATTAAAATGTCGCAAACTTTGAATATCCACACTCTATAATAAATAACAGTGGAGACTGACAGAAATTAAAAAGAGGATGACCATAGAAATGCAAAAATTAAACAGCATTAAAAGCAAATGCCTAACCACCATCAAGGAAATGACTCCTTGAATATGAAAGTACAAGAAACCGGAGAGCTGGCTAGAGACCAAGTTTTTTTCAGGCAGACCATGATGAGAGCGACATTCTGCAAAAGACCTGCTACATGATGATGTGACAGCTGTGAAGCCTTTAACGTGGGTCATACAAGAGTGTTAAAATCACAGGACAAGACTATCAGACACCAAAATTAGGTGCCATGTGAATGTGAATAGGCTAACTATTTCAATATTAAAATTAAGTCGGTGCCCTAGTATTTATGAAAGTTAGCAGACAGAAGTAGAGCAGGGCTTCTTCAGTAGGAACACAAAAAGCAAACATTGTAGCTCAGTGGATGTGAGACTTTGTGGAAACCTGGTGCTAGCAAGATCCTGTAATCTTGTATTCTAGCCTATTGTTTGTTGTACTTTAATTGTTTCTATCAGCAAAATATGTCATTTATGTTTACATATTGCACACCTTATATATTATTACACAATTTTTCAATTATTTATTGCTGCTTTCACTTGTCAAGTTAATTTCCTAATTACTAAAAATCAACAGTTTTTTCATTACAACATAGCATTTACTTAATGGTAGTGAAAATAAGAATCAATGGTGGCAAGCTTATTTGCTAACAATTTCACTTACATCGATATAATTTTAAAATAAATGTAACCATTGGCAGAATATGTTCTCATACAAAGAATCCAAGACGTCTGTCCTACAACAGGCATGTGCAATAATTTGTGAAATTATGCTGTGTTCAGTTTATAATAAAAACAAATTACTAAAGTTATAAACAGAATAGATTCACATAGGTTGAGGCTTTTTTGTTGTTGTTGTTTTGTTTGAGGAGCATACCAGAGTTACACAAAAATGGAAAAATACAAAGTAAAACCATGTTTGGAAACAAACAGTAAAGACCATCAGACTTGCAAACTATTCTGGCAGCAGAGATGTACCAACAAAATGGTCGTATCTTCAAAGTAAGGGTGGCAGCTTTGTAGGAAAAGTGATATTTCAAAATTTCTGTAACTTCAAAAAGTCCCAAAAAAAAGTGTCACACCCTAAAATGTGCCTGTTATTGGCTAGAACCAAACAATGAAGCTGTTAGATAAATGGTGCTATTCCATTGTTTCATAGTCAAATAAATGTTTGATATATGAAGTCATCTAAACTGACCACATATGCCATAGATGATATAGTACATCTGTCTCGTTAACATTACATGTCATTGCATACTGCTATAACGCTTAAGTGTGTCACAATAGAATCGTTAATTATTTATAAAGCGGAATTAATCTGTAGACATTCTGTGAACCACTGCAAGAATGTCAATTAGAATTGGAGCGCTTTAAAGGAGGCAGATAACGTACTTTGTTTGATGTGCCACTGACTGCAAACCTATAGAGTCACACACAGTTACTAGGTTGCACATGCCTGATTGTCAATGGCTACTACAAAATGATGCCTGGATGTGTCATATTACTGTTATCAGAAAATTGCCTTGACAGTGTCAGATGTGTCATTTTGCTTATGATGTCACACATATGTTTGCATGTTTGCTTATCTCCTTTGTGTTAGGAACACACCTTTGTCTGAGCACATATAGACACACACTTGGTTTTCTGCAGTTGTATTTTAAATAATTTCTCGTGATAGTTCTATATGTTTTCTTTCTACCCTTTTAAAGATCTCATCACTATCGTAGTTTGAAATCATGTATTGAAAATATGTGTGGCACTCTTGATTTCCTGTGTCCAAGTAGAGCAAATGAATATTTACAAGTGCAGCTATGTACTTCAATGTAAAAATGTAATGCTTCATATGGTTGTGTTGCTCAGTATTGTGTAAGCGAACACCTTGTCGGACTGTGCAATAGTTTATACAGGAATCATAGAGTCATAGTCAGAATAAATCATAGAGTATATGAGCCATTCATAGTCACATCTGGAGTAATACAGGGATACTTTTTGTCACTAATCTTGTTTATTATTTACTATGATATATTAACAAAGATGCCAAGCCAATGAAAGAAAATATTAGTAACATCAACTAACTGCTCTTAGCTGATGACCAAGCCTTGATAGCAGATACAGCCATGACATTGCAACAGTATCTCACATCCATGAATTAAGAATGTAAAACGAATAAAATGACAATTATCACTGAAATGACAGAAATTCTTCTTCTTTTGTTTGCTTGAAATAAATTATCTAGAATCTGCAGTGTTGTCTCTAGTATGAACTTCACTGTCTTTTGTAATTCACTCAGCGACCCGTAAAGTTTGACTTGCACCGATGTTTCTGTTGGCCAAAAGTTTGACTTGATATGTTGTATTTGGGACAGTCTTGGAAGACATGATCTGTTGTCTCAGGTCCCAGTCCACGTGTGCACATGGCTGATTTGTTGATTTTAAATTTTGTGTACACGTGGCTGCCAAGTCGATTGTGTCCTGTTCTAAGGCATAGAATAATAACTTGCTCTATTCTGTCCATAAAATGGTAATCATTTTGTGCCGGTTTTGGTGGCGGCTTTCTGATTGATTTGATTATTCTCTTTTGCTGATAATAGACTGGTACAGAAGTAATTTCAGTAGAGAGAAATAAGCAAAACATAATTGTGGCAGTAGACGGCAAAGGTATTAAACAAGTGTCTGAGTTTAAATATCTGGAACAACTTTCATGAAAGATTGCAAATTGGATGAAGAAATTAATATCCTTGGGTGTGCTGGATGATGAAAGGACATTTCAAGTTAAATATTTGAGAGATAGGGATCTGTAAGTGTCAGATAATTGCAGTTCCAGCATCAGGGCAAATGGGTCACTCCACAGTTGCCCCATTCATGTGCTAGCAAAAACCACACAGAATGCCCTTCACTGTCCCTTGTTTAAAAACTGACACATTTGGACTGCAGTCTCGGCAAAGATAGCATACACTTACACTAAATGCGTAAGGCAGCCATTACAAGGACAATTACAAATAGTCCAGTACTAGAACTGCAGTTTATCATCAATGTAAGCAACGGTTATTGATGTGTGAGTAAAGAGGCATAAAGTGAAGTGGGACCTTACTGTGTGAATGTGCATGTGAGCTTGTGTGTATATGTCTATATTAATTTTGGTATATCCATTTCATTCTGTTTCCTTATGAAATCATATGAAGATTGGCACTTAGTGAATTGTCTGATAATTATCATTATCTATTCTGAAACAGTTTGTTTAGTGATAAGTTATTGGTGAGGACTATCGTCACAGCACTCCGGATAGATCCATAGGTGCTTCCGATCTCCTCAGCTGCTCCACAAGAGTAAAATGACTGATCACCTGCGTTGATTAACCAGGCACCTCAGGCCCTTGGTGAAATGTTCATATCTGGCTACTCCAGATCGCACCCACATGTCAGTCAACCTGGACCAGAATACGGAGTCCTGCTTGTTGTCATGATCTTCTCTGTGATATGCAGCTCATATGGCATTAATAATTCCTGTCCATTATGTCCAGTAGTGGGCCAGTCATGGTAACTGCCTTGTCTGCCAGATAATCTGCATGCTCATTGCTTTGAACACCTGCATAGCTCGGCGCAAAGATAAAGGTTAAGCATGTTGTTTGTGATGCATTTAATGAGAAAATTCATTCACATCTGATGAAGCCGGCCTGGGCTTTCTTGAGCATATTCATTGAATCTCTCAGTGTGCACACGTGTGTAAATTCTTGAGGACCCAACCATGTCAGTGCCTTGTTGCAGCCATGGTCTCCATTGTGAGACTGCTGATTGTAACAGCAAAGGCACCACCTATCTCTTCAATGGGTTTCTCCTTAGCACTCACAATGAATGCCCATTTACTTCACTTGCCCTGGGTGATGGATCCATCTATGTAAATCACAGCATCATTGATATTTGTGTCCTCATCAATTAACGGTTTGTCTAAAATGTTTGCTATGCCAAGGATTTGTTCTCTGCAGCTTTTGTCGAGGCTGATGCTGATGTTTGAAGTAGTTGGCAAATGCACGCATTCTTTTGTATTAATATCTGGAAAGCGGCAAATCTGCTGGATGGCATCCTCTGCTCCACCCATCCTAGACCTGCCTCTTTCAAGTGGGTTTTGTTTTGGCTAGAATACTTCACCGTGGAGCGTGTTTCGCTTGTCTGATTTCACCTTAAAGAGAGTGGTGGCCCTGGAAAGTTTGATTCTGTTGTTCATCATGGCAAAGTCCCATAGGAAACACATGGGTTGGCAGGTGTAACAAGAGTAACACGCATTGCCTGGTTTTCACTTTGTTCTCTTCGGTTTATCTGTGTGGTGCTAAGTGTTATGAGGGGCATGGCATACTCAGTGGTGGAGACGACTAATCCCATAATTGAAAATCAAGTGTGAAGTTATCAGCTAATAAAACAAGGAGTTAAAAGGATGTGTTTTATCACAGATTTCTCTCTCTGTAGTGAAATAATAATGAGAAAGATACAAGATAGACTAGAAATAGAAACTGGCAGTTACCAGCCTATGCTATGTGCTGGATTCAGTATTCATAGTTAAATACACACAAGATCTAAAGTGGCATTTCCATATTGTTATATGGAGAGTGCAAGAACAGAACTCTCCTTAAATATCAAGAAGACAGAAAGAATGGTTATAGCAAAGAAGAAACAAACACAAAAGTGTGAAATTACAATAAAAGTGCTTAAGCAGGTTAACAAGTTCAGATATTTGGGAATAGTAATAATATCTAAGTGAACATATGCAACAGATTAAAATAAGGATATGCCAGCAAAGGTGGCATTTCAAAAGGCGAAAAATATATTTTATGCGACAGGTCGCTTTCATTAAACGTAAGCAAAAGATTAATGAAATGTTTGTTATATTGAACCAGTGCTGATGTACGGCTGTGAATCCTGGAATGTGATTGAGAAAATTAAGAAGAATTTGGAGGCCATGGAAGTGTGGTCTCCGAAAAGCATGCTGTGGATAACACAGATATCCAAATGGCTAACAGTGACTATCTGGAATAGACTAATGAATTAGAAAACAATATACAACCATAAGAAAGAGGTGATCAGTGTTTTTCAAGCATCTGATGAGAAGAGGCGCTGGAGAACATTGTGATGACTGGAAAAGGTCAGCGGTAGAACAGGCAGAGGCAGTCCAAGAAAGACGATGCTTGACAGCCTGAAGCGATGGCTTGGGTGGAATATGATCAATGGAATTAATTTAAAATACCACGGACCGAGATCTGTGGAGAGACACCACTGGGCAGGGCAGAAGATGATGATGATGTACATTTAATTTTTTTCTAGTAAATTTTCTAGGAAGCATTCTTTTGTATTTGAAATGATTGTTTACTTGTTTGTGCCTTTGCTGATTGTAGTTTACATTTAATATTTGGATACCATAAAATATTTGCAGGGTGTCTTATTTTGCAGAACTCTCAGCTTCCAGTGGTTGTTTTTTACACTGCTAATTTAATTTAATCTACTTGTTTCGATCTTTCCTGACACTATTTTTCCACTTGATTGATTTAACAGAATCAACTATTGGCAACATGTTATTCTCTAAGTAATGGTCACGCTCCTAGCTAGATTTTATAAGGCTTATTCGAATCATCGTGTCACTGCTGGACTACTGCCTTGATAAGCAAGCAAACTAGCCACTTGTGCTCTGTTTTTCTATAGGTTGGCTAAATCACCAGCTTTATTTTCTGTTGAAAATGGTCATACCACTTACAGTGGATTTAGTCTCTTGTTCATAGAGTAAACAGCTTGTTTCCCTATTTGAATAGCACACACACACACACACATTTTTCTGAACACATGAACACAAATGTTTTTAAACTGTTATAGTTTCAAATTTAAATTGTCCAATCACAATCTGCATGTTGCTACAGTCATTATGTAACTACACAAATGTTTATAAATCTCTGTGCGTTGTAAACAATGTCAGTTTTTGTGTGGAGTCACATTCTCTGTGTCTCTCTGACCATCATTGTTGAGTCCAGAATTGTCTTCTTTGTTTTTGACTAAATTTTATGTTTAATCCATTATGTATGATAGTGTAGCAATGTTCTCCGTATTTTGTTTGTTTCTGTCCTGGTTTGCCTACCATCAATCTGTTTGCTATTGTCTGCTCTAGTGGACTGTATGATGCCCAATTGTTCAGGCAATGGTGCGTGTGTTCTTGGCACTTGCCGCTGCTTTAGAGGGTTTAAGGGGCGAGACTGTAACTCAGAAGATAAGATCAATGTGACCCAACTCTGCTCCAAAAACTGCTCAGGACATGGACTCTATGATGTGGAGACAGGACGATGTGAATGCAGGCGCCATTTTTCTGGGTTCAGCTGTGAGACAGGTAAACAGTCAGAACAAAAACAGTTTAAAAAACTAGATGCATTCAGTAAACATAACTTTTAAATACAGAATTTTGATCAGTGTTTGTCAACAGTATTTTTGCTTCTAAAGTTAGTGTTATTTTTTTAATTTATTTTTTAAGTATATTTCCAACTGTAAGTGTAAATCTGGTAAATTAATAACATTGTAAACACCTTTTAACCTGTATAACACTGAAAATAAACACAAACTGTAACATAGTTTGTCTCCTCCATTTGCATTTTGGTAGCTTACTCAAGACTTTGTTAATATGCCCATGTTTTTTCCTACTAGAGTGTGTGAACTGCTTATCACTGATTTTATAAGTTCAGTTGTAGAAGATTTAGGCTGTTTGATGTAATAGAAAAACAAAATAATACTTGAGAGTAGGAGATGTATTCCAGCCATACATAGCATGAGTTCATATCCCTTCTCCTTATGCCTGGAGTAATTTGATATTAAATTAATTGACAATATGTGTTTTTATGTGGAGGATTGTAGTACTAGGCAAAGCTCATAGAGTAATTAATAATCGCTGTACCAGACTGTATTATGGCAGTTGTGAAAGATAACAAATAGGGGTGAAAAGAGAAGGAGGAGTAGACAAAAATACTTTTGCTCAGGCTTTATGTGAGTTAGGTTCTAACCACAGCTCTCCAAGATGTCTTTAGCTGTCCCAGTCTCTAACTATATCTCTCCAAGACATGTCTTTGGCTGCCCCAGTCTCTAACCATAGCTCTCCAGAGACATGTCATTAGCTGCACCAGTCTCTAACCATAGCTCTCCAAAGACATGTCTTTAGCTGCCCCAGTCTCTAACCATATCTCTCCAAGACATGTTAGCTGCCCCAATCTCTAACCATAGCTCTCCAAGACATGTCTTTAGCTGCCGCAGTCTCTAACCATAGCTCTCCAAGACATGTCTTTAGCTGCCCCAGTCTCTAACCAAAGCTCTCCAAGACATGTCTTTAGCTGTCCCAGTCTCTAACCATAGCTCTCCAAGACATGTCTTTAGCTGTCCCAGTCTCTAACCATAGCTCTCCAAGACATGTTAGCTGCCCCAGTCTTTAACCATAGCTCTCCAAGACATGTCTTTAGCTGCCCCAATCTCTAACCATAGCTCTCCAAGACATGTTAGCTGCCCCAGTCTTTAACCATAGCTCTCCAAGACATGTCTTTAGCTGCCCCAATCTCTAACCATAGCTCTCCAAGACATGTCTTTAGCTGCCCCAGTCTCTAACCATAGCTCTCCAAGACATGTTAGCTGCACCAGTCTCTAACCATAGCTCTCCAAGACATGTTAGCTGTCCCAGTCTCTAACCATAGCTCTCCAAAGACATGTCTTTAGCTGCACCAGTCTCTAACCATAGCTCTCCAAAGACATGTCTTTAGCTGCCACAGTCTCTAACCATAGCTCTCCAAGACATGACTTTAGCTGCACCAGTCTCTAACCATAGCTCTCCAGAGACATGTCATTAGCTGCCCCAGTCTCTAACCATAGCTCTCCAAGGCATGTCGTTAGCTGCCCCAGTCTCTAACCATAGCTCTCCAAGACGTGTCTTTAGCTGCTCTAGTCTCTAACCATAGCTCTCCAAGACATGTCTTTAGCTGTCCCATTCTCTAACCATAGATCTCCAAGACATGTCGTTAGCTGCCCCAGTCTCCTCTGTAATATCAGCAGTCAATGTTGACAAGCTCTAGTCATCCTTTTGGAGTTATACTTGTTGTCTTCTAGGTCACTTTGATCTTCAGTAGAAATTCTTGCTCTAGTGTTTATTGGTTTGGGTTAAAGAGTATTTAAAATGCAGCTCTTCCAGTGGTTGACTAATACAGTGGTAAAACCAGTCAGCCTAACCTCTCTCTCATTGCCCATGACACTTACATGTTGATGTAATGTAAATACTCTGTGAGTCCCAGTAATGCCTGCTTCGTGTCTGACCAAAACTTTCAAGATTATAATTCAAGAATCACATAGGTTGTTCATTCAGCAAATCATGATCATTTAGTCTCTAACACATATTCCTGGCTTCTGCCACTGCAGCTTGTAATGTGTGCCCATGCACAGTTTCAGTACCAGACAACTGGACCCATCTGTGTAGATAACAGTATTCCCTAGTCACAGTCATCAGTGAGTTTCTTTGTCTCTGCATCCACTGTCACTGGATTCAATATACAGCTTCTTTTATTGAAGGACATTCAATATGTTTGGAAATGTCTGGGATTTTCATTACCCCCCAGAGTCAACATCTGTAAACTAACTTGCTACTTGGGCAGTCTGAACACTACACAACGCTGATTGATCCTTTTTTAATGCATTATTTTTGCTCTCTTGATTGCTTCATGCAACTGATGCTTCATTTGAGATAAGCATAAGCCTTGTTTATACATAATGGCTCTTTGATTCATTCCTGAAAATTAAAATTAAATCTCAATGTGAATTCCTAACACACCTAAGATTAACGTTTCTCAATTTTTGACTTTATTCCTGGCTTTGATGTGAAAATGGCCAAGATATTTTCAGTGGCCGAAAGAAACAAAAAGTGATGCAGAAAAGCAAACAGATGTTGCTTGATATGATGCTCAGCTCAAGTGTCTCCCATGAATTTTGAGCTAATTTTGGCAGCCTCCATCACTACAGTCAGTACATAAACAGTATTTCTATCTGCTTCAACAATGTGGTTTTTCAGAAAAAAAACCATGTCACTGCTGCCTTTATAGAATTGCCCAGCGCTACCAGGCTGTGATTTGGTTAAGTTTCAACTGCATTGTGTTGGCACTCTTAATTGTCATTACCATTTTCTTACATTTGCATTGTCACTTGTGCATTTGGAATAAATAGTTTATAGAGAAAACTGCCACATTTGGCAGCCCCTATCTAATCTAGAACAGGGTGTCAGAATATCCATCTGGTCAAGAGAGGGTGCACATGAAGTTAACATGTGCATGAGCTAATTAAAGAACATCCAGTTGTAGGCAATCCTTAAAGTCTGTTGCCACTTCTAATTTCCACACCTGCATGGTAACCATCAAATACATTGTAGGTAACTTCTTTTTCTTCTTTTGTTCACTTGAAATAGATTATCTGTATCTGCAGTTTTATCTCTAATATGAGCCTAACTGTCTTTTGTAATTCACTCAGCGAATCGTACAGTTCGGATTGTAGGAAACAATTGTACAATTATACCTTGTGTCATTCAGATTGTAGGTAACGATTGTAGAATTATTGTGTCATTCTTAGCTCTGTAGCCTTTGTGAGGGAGTTGGAAGGGGGTAAGGAAACACAAGTACATGCAATTCTGTGTGCAGTAGCTCAGACTTACTGTATAGTGTAGTCCTCAAAGAAATAGACAATTTGACAAGATTAGGCATTTATGTGCAGCTGAGTAGGCTCATTGCTTTGTGGGAATGCATTAATACCTTCTAGTGTACATCAGTGTTTTTCAAACTTGTTTAGCCTACCGACCCCTCTACACACACAGACAAACATTCAGCACCACCCACACCCCAGAAATATCACGATCATCATCATGTGCCATGTCAATGAGCATATGTGGTGATGGTTTGTTATTATATCACAGTCTCACAGCTCATGTCAACATGATTGTTCCACCCCATGCACTTGGCCCAGCCATCAAGGTACTAGCCTCACCCCTGCTGTCTGTCCATCAGTTTTGCCATTTATCACTAATTCTGTCTCTTAATTTTACCTTCTGTAACAGAGCAAACAGAAAGAAGGAGTGGTATATCTCCTGTTTATCTATGTCTCTTCTTTCTTCCTACATCTTACAACATATCATGCCCGTGGAGCGACCGAGGAGGTTCTCAGCTCAGTCTCACATACTCCCTTCTAGGGCAGCTTAATCAGACAAGATTGGGTTGTCTCATTGAGTGCGTTGTGAATGGCGAGTGGAACCTTTGTCTTTGTGCCGGGCACTGCAGATGTTCAAGGCAATGAGCATGCAGATTATTTAACAGACAATGCAATGGCCATTATGATTGCTCTGGCACCGGAGTGTGATGTCATCGGTAACATCTGAGTTACAAATTGCGAAGATAATAATGGTGACAGGTATGACTTTCTAACCCAGTCCAGACTAGTCAGCACAAAACATGCCTCATCAGTCAATTTATACTTATACTAGCTGTACCCGGCCACGTGTTGCTGTGCCATAGTTTGGCTAAATGGAAAATAGAGAACATAGAAATCTGTCTTCGCTTCACGTCAGCGATGTACAGTGCAACAGCTAAACCACAGCTAATAATACTTTGAATGGGTAAGGCAGTTACTGTAACTCAAATCTATCTCAGTAAACAGTTTATTCTAACCACCCATCCCCAAGTTCACCTACTACTTTTTCCCTCATCGAAGTAGTTGGAAAAATTACCCTAGAGAAAAGCAATGAAAACAGGAAAAATACACCATAATTATGAAATGAACACATTTGCTAATTGCTGTAAACTACCCTGCACGCGTTGCTACAATAGAAATTGAATTGGAAGGAAAATCGCTTTAAGAAAATGTAATTAATTTTAGATCATTGTGCCGATTTCATTTCTGTAGGAAAAAACAGGTAATTTAAAATGACATTGTAATTTTGTTTACTGAAGTGCTTTCGGGTAAACAACGTTCTGTGTTCTTCCGTCTGGCGCGTACACAAATAAATCAGGTTTTCCGACGTGTGAACAGGCCGCATATAGCTGTCCATGTGAAAAGCATGGATGTTCCAAATGTAGTCCACACACATTGTCCCTGTGATTTGTTTATGGTCATTGCAAAGGCGAGTCGCACCGGAAACTGCAAGCGTCTGAATTCAAATGGCATGTCTGTTGGAATCATTGGGACGTGTGGCAATAGTATATTCTCGCCCTTAAATTTCCCATTTAAAATTGTACCTTCGATGATATTGGGCATCAGCTTTTTCACTGAAAGCCTGGTACCATCGCAAAGACGTGGCGTATTGATGTTTCTGAGAAGAATGATAGGCACGCCAATTTTCAAGGTCAAAGCGTGGGTTGGCATGCCTGGCAAATCAAGTGAATTCAAGAACTCAGTTGGATAATTGACAACTTCATCCTTTTTCATTACAGTATCGATAGACTTATACGTTGTCACTCCGCCTGGTAATTTGTTGTTCAGATTCATTGCATACATATCCTTGTTTTTAGCTGCTAAGATAGCACGTTCACTGAGCCACTGATGATTGTGTAATTCTGTGTGATATTAGGGAAAACTTCATCCCATATAATGAGTTGACATACTTTGAGTACTTTACCCATTGCAGAATCATTGTTGATATTGTATGTTGATGTCTCAGTGATATGCATATTTAAAGGCAACTTCAGTGCTGACTGCCCTGTTCGGCCACCATCCAAAAGAGTTGCGGCAAATCCAGAAGATGCGATTGCCAGTGCAATATTATTTTGTGACCGTATGGATGCCAAAATAAGCGAAATGAGAAAGGTCTTGCCTGTGCCTCCGGGTGCATCTATGAAATACAATCCCCCGTGTTGTCTTGTAACGGCATGCATAATTGTGTCATAGGAACCAATTTTAGAAGATTTGTTTGAACAAATGTACCTAATTCGGTGACATCAAAGTGTGTCTCTCGTTGCAACTCACGATCGAAAAGGTTGTTTGCAGATAGTTCTGGTGGAGCCAGTCCCAGCTGAACCAGTGCTTTATTAGTTATTGCCAAACGTATGAGCTCAATGCAAACCAATGCCTCATTATATACATTTGGTGTGAATTGAAGGTCCTGATCTTGCTTCGTTTCACGCCAGCGATGTAGGATGTCTTCACTCATGGAGTCTTTGCATTTTTCCCAAAGCTCTTTTGTATTGGATTAGAAGCAAGTTGTTAATATTATTGCAAATAATGTGCGTATTTGCTGTGGTCGAGCAGTCTTCGAAGCATCAGCGAGTGAAGTGTCCCAATGTGCATCATTTTCAAGAAGATTTAATTCTTGACAAGCTTCACGGTAAGTAGCACATACTTTACCATAAACTGTTCTCAAGTCCTGGAAGGATGTCGGTCCATGTTTTTTGATTAAAAGTAATCGCAGGTAAAAGCATTTTGCATTTTTGGGATGAACAGTGTACAGACGGCTTAAAACATCAGTAGAATATAAATTAGGATGTCCTTTAACTGCTTGACCTTGCTTGCAACGTTGAAACTTTTTAGCTGATGCATTCCACGTGTAGTATGTTGGTGGTAACAATGCTCGTGCTTGTGCATTTTCTGTAGTGAAGTACACGCGCTGTCCATATTCAAGGTGCACTGCCAAATGAACAACTGCTGGATGTGGTTCATGAATTGGAAATGACAAAATGTGCCATACTGCTTCATTGCTACTAATGTAGCGCCCCAGCTGATATTGCTTGATTTCATCGATAGATGCAGCTGCATGTCCCACTCCAAAGACTGCCATTTCGCTTCCTTTGTTTGACATATTTGCAAATGTACTTATATTTGCCAAGAAATGTGTCGACTGGCCTGTGTCACCTGCTACCAATGATAATGGTTCGGGTGGTGAATGTAATACTGGCAATTTAACTTTTCCACCAGCGCAGCACATACCCGGCGTTTCATTCTTAAATGTGAAGGCACTGCAATGTACGCACTATTTATCCATGTTGCGGGCGGATGTTGATGATGGAGCGCCACTACTGCGCATGCACTGTAAAAATCGATCGCACATGCGCATTAACTAACATGGCTATGATTAAATGTCACTAAAAATGGAAATATTAGTTTCGAAGATTTTTCCAAAAATTGTCGTATACTATCTCTAACAATGACAGGTTGAATTTCAAACCATGATGGGTGAACATCCGGTATCAAAACAAACATATCCTGAAAATTTCAGCTCAATCGGTTCAGTAGTTTCCGAGTCTATAGGCTATAAACAAACACACAAACATTGATTTTTATATATATATATATATAGATAGTTATTAAGGAGGAGGTTGAAGCACTAATGGATTTGTTCAGAGTGCTGTGATGATAGTCCTCAGTCCTCACTAATCAAAACATAGCCAAGAATATTGTGAAAAACTAAAAGTTTAAATTTTGCATACATAAATTAGCAGTAGCAACATTCACATCACACTTTGAAAATTAATATAATTTCATCAATCAACGGTTATGGCACGTCATTCTAACATGGGTCATAAACATGATTGTGCGCTTGGACTCTACAAAGGTGCCCTATAGTCATCTTGCAGGGTCACTCTTTTGTGCCAAATTTCTTCCTTCTGACTGGGACAGTCTGTTCAATCTTTAAGGCATGGTTTAAACATAATTTTGCTTTGGTGCACCATAAGAGCATATGGCAGAGTCAACATACAATAGAACTTTACTCTGAGTTTACTATGTCTCTTTCAAATTGACATGCTGTTTAACTGTTTGTAGTGTTTCTTATCATCTCTCTGATTCAACTGCAAAGATTGTTCAAGTGTGTCTTGGGTGATATCAATCTTTTAGATGAGTTGATCTGCATGAATACTATGCAGTGTCTACGAGCTCATCTGCCTTGTCATTTCCATTGATTCAGCTGAGCTGGTATCCCCTCCAGGACTAGTTCTCTTCTTATCATCAGTGTTATGACATTAAAAACTGAAGCCACTAAATGCCCCCCCCCCCTTCCCCCCTTTCCCGGAAGACTGTAGCACTGACTTTAAGAAACACTGGTTTACATCATTTCAGTATGTGTTGGCAAGCATGATCTCCACTTTACCACACTTGATGGATCATATCCGATTTTAAAATGCTCACGTGCATTAAGAATGTCCCTAGTATTTGTGAAGACATTGATGGGCTTATAAAATCATAGAGAATTTTTGTTTTAAGTCTGCGTGGATTGGATGATAGACTGTTATTGTAGAAAGAATACTGAATGGGAAATAAAATATAGTTTTTATATCATAAAGTTATACAGGAACTGAGCAGGTCTGCTGTCATTTAAAAGCCATGAAGACAAGTTTTACAGATGTTTGTTATCATTGTAGGGAATCATTGCAGTAATAATATAGGATGCAAACTGAATTTTCTTAAATAGAAAACAGGTAAATGGAAATAAATAAATAGCTTGAATGAATAGAGAGGAATTAAGAACACTGTTAGATATCAGTACTATTGCATCGGGATCTGTGATGGTACGGCACCTACTGGCCAGAATGAGTGAATCTCCTATTAAATGGAAACCACACCTAAAGACCTGTAAAATGTTCCTTACAAGTCTATCATAGGAATTTTGCAATTGTAATTTTTAGTTTGAAATTTAAATTCTCAATTTGTGTCTGAAATATTGAATAAACTACAAAGATGGGCACTGTTTTGTCCATTTAAGCACTTTTTTCTCAGTTGCTATGTTGAATCTCTTGATATCCTCCAGTCTGTAATTCTGCTAATTAATTCTGTTGTCACTATTTCTTCATGTCATTGTACTTACATGTTTGCATTGTTGTGTGACTTTTTAAACAACATTTTAATTAATCTTCATGTTTTAATTGTGGCTTATTATTTAAGTGAATTCTAGCTTTCTGCTTAATTCTAACCTCTACCTTTATTTTCATAATAGAGAAAAAAGACACATTTGTTTTGTGTGTAACTGTTTCTTTCGTGTGAATTATGTTTTTACCCTATGTTCTAACATACTCTTTTCAAGTCTGACTGTAATAACTTTGTAATTAAAAATATAAACCCAGATAAATTAATAACTGTTGAAACAAAATTTCCAGAATTTACGCATAAATTAAATTGTTCCTGCATGAATGCTTCAAGGTTTGATATGCTTCTATTCTAGCAGTGTTCTTGTGTGTTAATTAAACATTGGTGCTTGCTTGGTTTCTTATGTTGCAACTGTTTTAATGTGAATGTTATTTATTGGTACAGATGTGTGTCTAGTTGCACATTTAATTTAATTATGTTTCTTTTTCAGATGTATATTTTAGGATTTTTATTTTATGTTTTGCGTCATATTTTGTGCATTATGATTACGGTATGTTGTATCCTTACATTACCACTTAAGTAAGTAGTGTGATTGTTACTTTATTTAGCATGACTAATCTTTTAATTTAGGTTTTTTTGAAGAATGTATCTATTGATTGGTGGTTTTTAAAACAAATAAATCCTAAAGGGTGTTCCTTTTTTTAATTCTATGAAATGTACTAAGTGTAACTGCATTTCTCAAGCCAAAACTATGAAAGTATGTAAAGGTTAACATTAATGTGTAACATACAGACTGCTGTGTCAACTGGTTTGTGTCATTATAAGTATATAGTATCTGCTGAACAGGCAGGTTTCATTATCATCTTTTTTTTCATATATAAAATTAGTGCAAAAATATTCAATTTCTAAATATTTAAGAGTTTTCTAGAATATTTTCACTTAACTGGAAGGTTTGATATTTAGCTTATGAGTTGCTAATATCCACTTTTGCAGTATGTTTTTTTTTTTTTTTAAATTAGAAAATCTGGAAAAGCATTAGAAAGAAACATTTGGCAGTTTGCCTTGATTTTACAGAGAAGAATGTAAAATGATTTGGAACTGATTTTTAAGTTTCCCAGTTATGTGCAATATAAATATTCCTAGTTCTAAGTATTTATAAACTATTGTGTACATTTATACATTATACAGTAATGTTGAGTATCAATATACAATTCTCGGATCACTGAATTTTATAATTGTTCATACACCTGCATGCAAAATAACATGTATGCACATAATGCCATATTTTGCTTACCCAGTGGTTTATGTATCAGTTCACTGTCAATAGTAAAATACTGGCAAATATTTAACAAGACCTTTATTTATTCCTGAGCCTCATTATGCCCACTGATTAAAAAAAAATTATATTATCTACTATTTGTCTGTACACACGAAATCCTAACATTACACAGTACTAATGTGATTTGCTAGTACTGTGTAGTAGAAGACTCACACCATGGAAATATTCATTTAAAAAAGCTCATGAATTCAGATGACACCGATTGGGAGGATTAGCCTGTCAGTTATGAAACATGATGAAGCAGAAGCAAGTGGGAGTCTAAAGCTTTTAGTCATCACTGAAAATGTCTGTTAAACACTCCATATAAGGAGTACGCCTGTCTGTATAGAGAGTCATGACAGTGCAGTGGCTAGCTTGCTTGTCCCTGGCTCACATCCGCATGAAGGCGGGCCATGTAAAGAAATTAATGTGGGCTCCCAAGTCAACTTGATTGATTGGCACCTTTCCATCTTTCCAGACAGTAGTGGCATATTGTGCTACCAAAAAGAATGCACTGGGAAAAATGTGTCTCCAGCCATGTTATTGCTTTGGTCACTGCCCTGACCTCCATAGTCAGACCACTTGTGGTCAAGGCAACAACACCAGAATCTTGCTTCAGATGTATTTGTTTCTTGATGTAAACATTCTCTTTGATTTCATCCAAACTAGGGAATGGTCAGTATCACAGTCAGCACTGTGGTAGCTGCGAGTTAGTGACACATAGTTCAAGTCCTGTCCCCTTGTGAGAATAAGGTTCAACTGGTACCAGTGGCCACATCTTAGACGTTTCCTTGGCACCTTAGGGCAGTCTTTAGTTTTGAAAAAGCAGTTTGTGATGCACAGGTCACTTTTAGTGCATAATTCTAGAAGTCTTTGCCCATTTTCATTCATATGACCAACATTATATTTTCCAAGGCAAATTGGCAATATCTTTCAGTCCAACCCCACTTGAGCATTAAAATCAACAAGTCAGATTTAGGAATTGCTTTCACTGTATTATCCAGTTCCTCAGAAAAAGAATTCTTTGCGTCCTGTGTTGACGTTAGAATGTTTGCATATGCAGTAACAAAGGTGATGAAACTGCTTTAGGTAGACAGTCATATGGATAATATTCTGTTATTTCCTCCAGCTGGACTCTGAATTGATACCAAATCCTGCTTTATACTTCTGGATTTCTTTCCGGCCTCTGCCTTTCCAGAAGAATGTATAATTTTCTTCTCTTATGGACCCATCATCTGGCAGATGTATTTCCTATAGGCCAACAATATCAATGATAGCCATTTTTCTTACATCACTTATGTTTTCCATGAGGCAAGCTGAAGCTTGAAGTTATGGTTCTTTTTATTGCCTGGTGCATTGGTTTTTACAGCCTGCAGTTAGGATTTTGTCCTAGCTCAAACATTGTACCCTGTGTGTGTGAAAAGGCTGGAATCATTATTTATTGAAACTTGAGATGAATTAAAAATTGGCTTCACAGCACATACGATTTTCCCATGTGCGCTCTATTCTCATCTTCAGCAGCCAGTAAAGAGTTCCAGTTCTGGTGGTACAGTTTAGGGTTTGATTATATGTCCATCTTGCCCGTTCTCTGAGTGTTTAGTGTTGGTGCACACCTTAAGTGTCTATTCACACTTCCACATTTTCCTCTAGCTCTCAGAGGGCCTTGACCATGTCTAGCTTGTTGTTTATTATTCCTCCCACTAGTGTGGCACCAGCTAATCTGTCTGTTCATTTCCTAACACACCTGCATATGTTGGGAAAATTATATTGAGAAAGCTTAAGATATAATGTTTCGCTATATGTGTGTATGTATGCGTGTGATTGTGTGTGCGCACATGTGTGTGTGTGAGTGAATGAGTGAGTGAGTGAGTGAGTGAGTGAGTGAGTGAATGAGTGAGTGAGTGAGTGAGTGAATGAGTGAGTGAGTGAATGAGTGAGTGAATGAGTGAATGAGTGAGTGAGTGAGTGAATGAGTGAGTGAGTGAGTGAGTGAGTGAGTGAGTGAGTGAGTGAGTGAGTGAGTGAGTGAGTGAGTGAGTGAATGAGTGAGTGAGTGAATGAGTGAGTGAGTGAGTGAGTGATATTCACTGATATTTGTATTTTCAGATCTCACTTGAGTTGTTTTCCAAAATTGGTCTGCTGAGAATGTTGCATGCACATGACAAATATCATTAACTACACAGCCCGTGTCCTGTAGTCTCAATCTGTCTCTGATCAGTTCCGTGTCCTGTAGTCTCAATCTGTCTCTGATCAGTCCCGCGTCCTGTAGTCTCAATCTGTCTCTGATCAGTTCCGTGTCCTGTAGTCTCAATCTGTCTCTAATCAGTCCCGTGTCCTGTAGTCTCAATCTGTCTCTGATCAGTTCCGTGTCCTGTAGTCTCAATCTGTCTCTGATCAGTTCCGTGTCCTGTAGTCTCAATCTGTCTCTGATCAGTCCTGTGTCCTGTAGTCTCAATCTGTCTCTGATCAGTCCCGTGTCCTGTAGTCTCAATCTGTCTCTGATCAGTTCCGTGTCCTGTAGTCTCAATCTGTCTCTGATCAGTCCCGTGTCCTGTAGTCTCAATCTGTCTCTGATCAGTCCCGTGTCCTGTAGTCTCAATCTGTCTCTGATCAGTCCCGTGTCCTGTAGTCTCAATCTGTCTCTGATCAGTCCCGTGTCCTGTAGTCTCAATCTGTCTCTGATCAGTCCCGTGTCCTGTAGTCTCAATCTGTCTCTGATCAGTCCCGTGTCCTGCAGTCTCAATCTGTCTCTGATCAGTCCCATGTCCTGTAGTCTCAATCTGTCTCTGATCAGTCCCGTGTCCTGTAGTCTCAATCTGTCTCTGATCAGTCCCGTGTCCTGCAGTCTCAATCTGTCTCTGATCAGTCCCGTGTCCTGTAGTCTCAATCTGTCTCTGATCAGTCCCGTGTCCTGTAGTCTCAATCTGTCTCTGATCAGTCCCGTGTCCTGCAGTCTCAATCTGTCTCTGATCAGTCCCGTGTCCTGTAGTCAATCTGTCAATCTGTCTCTGATCAGTCCCGTGTCCTGTAGTCTCAATCTGTCTCTGATCAGTCCCGTGTCCTGTAGTCTCAATCTGTCTCTGATCAGTCCCGTGTCCTGTAGTCTCAATCTGTCTCTGATCAGTCCCGTGTCCTGTAGTCTCAATCTGTCTCTGATCAGTCCCGTGTCCTGTAGTCTCAATCTGTCTCTGATCAGTCCCGTGTCCTGTAGTCTCAATCTGTCTCTGATCAGTTCCGTGTCCTGTAGTCTCAATCTGTCTCTGATCAGTTATCTTCTTAATGCATGCAGTTTTCAAAACCAGTTTAGTGTCACTTCATGACATTTTTGTTATATGTTTAAGTATGCAATAAATTAAATAACAACAAGGGGTATAACCTGTCAGTTCAGCGTTCAGCGAAGAGTCGTAATGCAGTGGATACCGTCTCATTGTGGAGTGCCTGAAAATGAGAAAGCTGATCAACTGGCAGGTGAAGGTGCGACAAAAGAGCAGCCGCATGTACCAGTCACATACCACCAAAAGAAAAGAATCATTAAATCGATCAGGAAACCATCAGCCCCAGCACAAGACGACTATTTTATTATGGACAGACCAGAACAAGTCATTATCATCCGCCTCAGAACAGGGCACAACCGATTACGTAACCACATGTACACAAAATTCAAGATAGGTGTATCAGCCATGTGCACCTGTGGAAATGTGCCCCAGACAGCAGAGCATGTACTCCAGGACTGCACCGATTTTGACACATTAAGGCAAACCTTTTGGCCAGAAAGAACAACAGTGGAATGTAAACTCTATGGACCACTGAATGAACTAACAACGACAGTGAAATTTATACAAGAGACAAAACTGCTGATATAGACAACTTATTTCAGGCGAACGAAAGAAGAAGAAGATGTCAGTTTTACATAAATACAGTTACACACAAAGTGTGTTTGTAACTGTGATCATATAGCTTTCTGTTATCACATCCTTACCACAGTCAGTCTCATTTTGTTTGTCACATTTTTCTTCCATTTTCCCCCCATCCTCCTCCTTTCCATCCTCCTCCCCTTATGTCATAGTGGAACAGAGGACTTCACCCAACACATGCCACATCCCTTGTAGACTTTTTCTTCACTAGTTGGACTCTGAAGCTAAAATTGTCTGAAGCTCAAGTTGTCTGAGGGAACATGTAGCTAGTTTAATGTCAACCCCCTCTGGTTGCTTCTTACTGTAGAATGCCATATTTCATAGGCTGTATCATATTATCTCAGATTGCTCACACTAATTGTAGTTTCACCAGAAATGTTTATTTTTACTGCTGTGCATGAAAAGCAGATGGTGGTACAAGTTTTGGGTACTGTCAAAAGTTTCAAAAACCTTATAATACTATGCATTCATTGTGAATCATGATTGTCCCCACCTTGCATGTTTGATCAATGTATGTTTTAAAAGCTTAATTAATAAACTAGTGGATGATAATTTCTAACATTATATTAGTAAATAAATAATTTCTAACTATATTTTCCTTGTCAAAGATGGCTGCCCAGGTGAATGCAATGATCATGGAAACTGTCGAAGGTTCAAGGAAGGCTGGCGGTGTGACTGCAGAGATGGTTGGAAGGGTGAAGCTTGTGATTTGGCAATGGAAACATCATGTTCAGATAACTTAGATAATGACCACGGTATGTTTAAATTAGCTAAATTTAGAACATCTGATGTCTTGGTAATTCCTGATGTTATTAACTGCACATTGTTTCAACATCAAATATCATGACCTTGTTTAAATGTTGTATGCAAATGTTGAATTGAGGTTATTTATTTGTGGTTTCCTACTCATCTGTTCATCTTATTCAAGTCAGATTGGCATCTGTTAGACTATGTCACTACAGCTGTGTCTTTATTCACTATATGTATTTGTATTGTATGTCATTACAACTCTCTGTTTCTCTCCTGTGTCTGTAATTCTGTCTGTCTGTCCATCCATCCATCTGTCTGTGTGTGTCATATATCACTACAACTCTGTTCTTGTATTGTGTGTCACTGTAACTCTGTGTAATTATGCCATTAAATCTATATGTGTGTTGTCTGTCACTATATTTGTGAGTATATTGCATGTCAATTCATAAGTGTGTATATTGTATGTCTCTATAATAGTGTGTGCATGTCATTCCATCTCTGTGTTTCTTTTATGTCATTCTATCCCTGTGTGTTGCATGTCATTCTGTCTCTGTATGTTGCATGCCATTACAACTGTGTGTGTTGTACATCATCACGGTGTGTTGTGTGTCATTCCATCTCTGTATGCTGTATGTCATTCCATCTCTATATGTTGTATGCTATTCTATCTCTGTATGTTGCATGCCATTACATCTCTATATGATGTAAGTAAATCCATCTATTTGTGTTGTATCTCATTCCATCTCTGTGTATTGTATCTCATTCCATCTCTGTGTGTTGTGTGTCATCCATCTCTTTGTGTTGTGTGTCATTCCATCTCTGTATGTAGTATGTTATTCCATCTAAATGTGTTATGTGATACTACCACTATGTGTACTGAACACATGTGTGAGCGGTGTCCGTGGCTTAGGCGTTGCGAGTCCGACTCATAATCCAACGTACCGCGATTGAAACCCACTGCTGGCTGCGTGGATTTTTATCGTAGTATGGGGCGTCGCGGGTCGACCCAGCCTAAAATGGGTACCAGGATGGCTGTCCTGGGGAAGTAAAGAGGGCCTGCGTAATGCTGACCACATTACCCATCCAGTGCCGATTGGTCTGTAAAAATATGGGACGCTCTTTCCATATACCCGATGATGCACCTTAGGCGTAATAATGGATCTTGACTTTACTTACACATGTGTAATCTTCTCTGATCTTCTACATGGCAGACAGTTTAGTGGACTGCCTAGACCCAGACTGTTGTACAACATCCACCTGTGTCAAGAGTCAGTACTGCCAGGCCTCACCAGACCCTAAGGAGATCCTTCTGAGAAAAAATGCACCTGCTCCAACAGCTTCATTCCTTGATAAGATGAGGTTTCTCATTGAAGAAAACAGTGTGCAGATGGATGCCCCAAGAAATTCCTTCAATGAGAGGTCAGTGTGTCAACATTTTATCAGCTGAGATTTGTGTGCTCTATACTAGGAACAAGAACTAAGAACAGCCTTACAGAAATGAACATCAGTCTTAATAGTGCTCTTGACAGAGCTCATCAACGAATGTTAAATCTCCCCCCGACACTTCCATGACGTACAAGGTGGAAGAGAAGAAGCAGAAGAAGATACTGGGAACAAGAAGTATAGAAAGTAGTCTTTACTGTGGTTACAACTGTGGAACTTTCAAGCATCCAGGGTGAGTTCCCAGCTCTAAAGTAACAACAAAGGACACTGCGGTGGTGATATTTTTCCAAGTCAAGTCTCCTGAATATGTCTTTGCCACATTGTTGAGTGTGTCCTGTCTATTAGTTTGTTGTTTATGCAACCGATCAGGATCATGGAACAATGGTAGTAACCCATAAAGGCATCCATTCTACTTCTAACTCAAGCGTGAGTCTGAAGAATCTCAGTGCAGTGTATGAACTCTGTAGCACTGGCAAGGATCCTGAAATACTTTGGTTAGATTTTTAACTACAAATTTTGCCCAAGCAGCACCATTAAGCTACTCTTTTCAGTTTACAACTGCCAAGGGATTTTTCATGCATGCAACAATACACATGGGCGTCCAATCTTACTACTCAGAGACCAGGAGAAATTACTAGAAGTCCACATGAAAGAATCCAAACCTTCACCGGGGTCTGAACCCTGGACCTCCAGCACTCTAGTCAGATGCAATCTTGAGACCATTCAGCCCCCCCCCCCACCCCCCCCCCACCCCCCCCTGTCCATTACCACATTGGGGTGCTGCTGTGATGTTCTTTCCACAAGTTGTAAGACCCTGGTGATAGTTTTCAAATGCTTCACATCATTTAGAGTATTGACAATGGTGTCATTGTATCTCTTGTAGATACTCAAGCATCTGTCCGTAGACATCATCTCTCTTGTTATGATTTTCCACACATTTATTTTATTAAGGGTCAAGTAGCAAAATTGTCAGCCCCTATAAAATGTTCTTGTGAGATTTGCTTTGGTAGGCATAGGTATTTTTCTGTCTGTCAGAAGGGGTTTTAGTTCTACACAAAGACATTTTGGATTCTGGAAGAAATAACCACTTCTGATGTATTGACCATTCATAAGGAGCTTTGGTACTTCTTCTTTTCTTCTTCTTTTCTCTACTCCCGGAATGCCTCGTGGCGTCAGGGGAGGAAGAGATCTCTAGAATGGGCCCTTCTGTTCGCTTCATGTATATTACTTTTCAGTGTATCTGATATTTCTGCGGTCCATCTTCTGCGTGGTTGAGCTCTGGGTCTGTTACCGCTGTATCTGTATAACATTGCTCTCTGTGGTGCCCTGTCTGCTGCTAATCTTGTTACATGACCAAACCATTTGATTGGTTGTCTATCTATAAATTTTAGTTAATGCTTTGGTTCTAACTGCCATTAAGAGCCATACTGAAGAAATATAATAAACACAGAGCAAGCAGAAGACCCTGCAAAAGTTTCAATGACTGCATCAAGAGCTACCTTGGAGAAATGAAGACCAACATAAAAACAGCACATTGTAAAGAGCATACTGAAGAAGGCTACTGTAAGTAGTAATAATAGGAAATAGTAAGGGAAAGCATTTATATGTATTGATGTGTGTGTGTTGTAAAAAAGACAAAATACTGTCAAAGAATTTTGTACTTTTTGTTTGTCAGTTAGTTAAAAAAAACTGTATGAGCATCTATGGTAAAAAAAATTTTTACAGTAACTAAACTGTGTTGTAAATAAATGAGTGGCATCTTCCAATAATTCTTTGTAACAGTCAAGTATCAGTGATTAGAGGAAGAGTGCAGACACGCGATGAGACTGCTCTAATTGGTGTTCGAGTGGGAGTGGTCACACAGCCTCTCTATGGATTTACTCTCACTAGAGAGGAAGGACTGTAAGTACTTTTTTCATTTAAGAACATCCTTTCCTTTGTATATGAATAGTCTTTTGCATAAATATTAAAATGATTGGTATTACATCATATTGGCACTGTAATATGAATGTAGTTATTAAAAAGCTGTTCTCGGTTAAGGAGCTGCAATACGCTATGTCTAGCTGCTTGCCTGTTGGGCCGGTGGTCATATGCTCAGTTCCTCATTAAGGCAAGGATATTCTTTCTGACATGGACTTCCAGGTCTGTAACAGGGAGACATCATCACGTGTTTGTTAGGAGGTAGGATATTGCGCAAAGTTATGATGTATCTGAATCAACAAGTTTTGGCAACCTTGATGTTCCTTTTCTAGAATCATCATTTGTTAATCTATAAATAGTATATGATGTTATTGCTGACAGCCCTATCAAAGTAAACGCAGTAGTACTGGCTTTCTGGAAGTCTTTATGAGGACAGCTGTTAATTTTTTTAGTATATTTATGTGCAGAACAAGATGTTTGCAACCTAGACGCAATTAGAAAATCTCACATTAGAATGCACATAGTAAACATGTTTAGCCGTACTAGAACATTCTAAAAGCAGTTAGTAAGTACAAAACAACTTTCCTGCATTCCAGCACCTCAGTATAAATAATGGGTAAGAAACCACTTGGGTAATCCTCCAGTCTATGAGACAGAAGAGGGAATAGTAACATTGATCCTCAAAGAAATCCTTTAGCTATTGAGACTCAGAGGACGAGTGACTAGTCACATGGACCCTTGCAGTTGTGGAGATGCCAGCTCAATACTAGAAGAAGAGGAGCCAGTCACGTTGAGCCTTGAAGACAGACATTTGAGAGGAGATATGAAATGAGACAACAAACTACAGAAACAACACACAAGATACATGGATCCATGGTTAACAGAGACACACTACTGATATGTTAAAGTCAACGATTAAGCCATTAGTACCAAACAGCACTAGAACAGGTGGCAGTTACAGACACTAGAACCACTTACGACTATATAGCCATAGAGCGAACACAGCGCCAGTCAGAATATCATTGATGTTATTTGTGACATTACTGAAGTATTACAATAAAGACAGTATAGAAAAGAACACTTGTTTCCAGACATTTTATATTTCAAGCATCAAAGACATGAAAAGCATGCAGCTAGCAAGACATCATCATCATCACTACTATCAATACGACCATCTTTCTCCTCGTCTGTGTTCTCCAATAGACTCCTCTTGTAGCAAACTAAAGACAACCTGAGTGTGACATGAAGAAGACAGCTGTGCTACAGGTCAACCCAGCTAAAATGAGTATCCGGAAATGTTCTTGGAAGTAGAGGTGCCAGTGTCATTTAACCCATCAAGTTCGGATTGGTCAGAAACTGTTTCAAAAACAATATGCCTCATGTTATAAAAAGGAATCCTTTACTTGTTTGCCCAAATTATAATAATTTATATTTTCTATCAAATGTTGCAATGTATGCTTAATATAAATATACCAATAGCTTAATTTTAAGTTAACTGGTAATAATGTGAAAAATTAGATCATTTAACAATTCTAGAATCAATGATTCAGAGTTTCGAAATTTAGTCTTCCAATTCTTCAAGCTGATTTTTTTAATTGTTACCCTCATGGCTCCTGGCCTTGAGACATGAGAAACGGAAGCAGCCGATGAATGTCCAGAGCCCTCTTGGTTTCATACTACCAGTCATTTCCAGAGACCAGCTCCACCAATCTATGGTGTCATGTTAGTTGTTGTCAGATTATCTAGTAATTTCACTGAAGGTCTTTCTCTTCCTAAACTTCTGGTTAGTTGGTTCCACATTTTACTTGCTAATAAGTAATTTTAATTTTAATTAAATTTGTTTTTCAGTTAGGGACTTGCCACTTTGGGTGTTATAAATTTTTTTTTTTCAAACAATGCTAAATCATGAGTTATACACTATCTTCCAGATTTGATATCCTTGTCAATGGTGGTGGTTCTGTCACTCTTGAATTTGTAAGAGATCCTTTTGTGACACAAACTGCCAGTGTACTTGTTCCTTGGAACCAGATCATCACCATGGATACAGTGATTATGTCCACTGAAAGCCGTGCTCAGCTGAGTGCAGGGACAACATGTTCCAACCTGGATAACAATCATGATCACTATCTACTGCGACCTGTAGTACTAAGTACCTGGCAACATACACAGCTGGGAGCTTGTCCAAAGAGGAGCACCATCATTCCAGAGTCCCAGGTGACATTTTACAGTATAAACAGCATTGTTAATATAAATCTATACAATTGTCATTAATAGGTTAATACAAAAACCAACTCTTGATTTTGTCGAATTGTTATCTAGGTCACACTAGTGTTTATGGGAATGAAAAGGCAGAAGATTTGGCTGGTTCTAAGATATTTACTAAGGTTTTTCTATCAATGGGCTGAGTAGATATAATTTACACATTTCTCTGTAAAATTGCTGCTTCCGGTTGGGGGGGGGGGGGGGGGGGGGGGGGTTAATCAGTTGTACTTGGAGTGCAAGCAGAGTAAACCAGTTAGCAGAACTTCCCTAGGGTATAGTCTAAGAGACGTTTCTTGCTTCTTCCGTGGCATGATGACTCTACTAGAGTGACTGTTTATTTCCACCTTCATACACATCTCTTACATGGGAGGAAAAGCAGCCAGACCAGAACAGATGTTGGCAACTGTCATGTTACTGATACTTCTGGATATACGGAATCACAGATGTAAAAGGAGGAGAAAGGAGGGGAAGGAAACCATAAATTTGGAGCTGAGAGAAGAAAGTGGGAAAAATTGTCATTGATAAACACACATGTTATCACCGTAAAAATACCACTGACTATTTGGCTGTGATACAAAAGATCAGAAACTAAAATTACAGATCAAAACTGCAGTTGATTGACTTCATAACAGTTATTACATCAGTCACCCATTATATTTTATTTATATATCCAGAAACCATAAGTTGTTAACTTTTTGGCTCGGTACTATGGATATTGTAACCCTTCGACCTCGATTCCATGGTAGATACCGTAAATCTGGGAGAAATGTGGCTTTTCTGCCTACTCCCGGGCGTAAACACTGACCCCAAGGAGTTTGTCACCCAGTCGCAGCGAAGTCAGGTTTAACCAACTACGCTAGCGAGCTAGGCCACCCATTAGATACAGTCATGATTAGACCCTGATTTCTCATTCTTTGGCTTTTTTTGTTAACTTGCAAACTCAAGTGAGCTACCATGAATTATCATTAAGTCTGTTGCGTAGGTGTTGCATGTCCTTCCTTTATAATTCTGTGGCACCAGGTTTGATCCCAGCTGTGGGAAATTTGGCAGCTGATCACCTTGCATTGGTTTTGACAGTGGTATTGGGAGCTGACCGTTCAGGAGCACTGGCAAACTACTGAACTTAAAAATTGCCTAGGGAAATCACAAACAGCCCAAACATGCTGGGGTTAGTTCTACAATGCCCTAGGGTGACAGGCAATAATCATTGTCATTAAGGAAAGTACTAGACTTCTACATACATATACTGAAACAAACTTTCTATTATTACCCCTTTGCTATCCAGATATCATCATCAGCACTTGTCTTTCTCATATTGTAATGCTTTGGTTCTGCAATGTTGGCATTTGGCATCAGTTTATTTCACTTACAGGCAGGGCAAATGTAGTCACATTGACAATCAGTAATTAGAATTCAGCATCACTTGAAGATGAAAGAACACACAAGAATGTTTGTCTAAGGATTGTGAAACGAATTCTTGTAAATTACTGAAGCAAGCAAGCAGTGTTCCTTTATCATGTCTGTAATGCTGATGTGTTTGTGTGCCTGTGTGTTTACATGCATGCCTGCGATATATATATATATATATTGTCAACTAGAACATATTCCACCTCTTCATATTTTCACTCATGGACACTTCCATAAAATGCCTACAGTCGCTAGTTCATACTTCCAGTAGTAAATATGCCGACTTGTAAACTTGTCCAACACTAAACACTTACACCAGTGTATGCTTCCACCAGTATGTGCTTCTGTCAGTGAATACTTCCACTAGCAAAAACTGCTACCAACTGGATATTCTTCCACTAGTACATTCTTCCACCAGTACATTCTTCCACTAGTACATTCTTCCACCAGTACATCCTTCCACCAGTACACATTTTGACCAGTTAAATACTTAATGCTACGTCTAATTACTGTTCTCAGGTTTTACAAGAAAGCTTGAACGTTCCAGGAACAGATGTCCATTTAGTGTATCACAGTTCAGAATCTTCTGGCTACATGTCCCTCATAATGATTCAGATGACTCCAAGCAGAATTCCACACACACTTTCCTTAGTGCACTTGAGAGTTTCTGTTCAGGGAGTTGAAATCAAGAAATTGTTTGAAGCAGACCCTAACCTGAAGTATACATTTGCTTGGGACAGACTTAATGCATACAAACAGAAAGTATATGGCATTGTCACTGCAAGAGGTAAGACTGGAGTATTTTGTTCATTATTCTGTATTTATAGCAGCAGTAAGCTTCTAAAAGGAAACCATTATAGCACATTTAATAGCAGACACTAGCTACAGCAACACATTGATTACTCCAGCATAGCAACCAAAGAAACCAGCAGGAAATCGGTGATGAGAAATATATTGTGACCATTACAAGTGAAATAATAGAAAATAAGATGGTCATATTAAATCAGCAATGAAAACAAGCTAATACTTGGCTAGGAAAATATCTTGTGAAAGAATGAGTCACTAACAACCCCTGCAACTCAGAAAGTTGCATCATGGAAAGCAGTCCCACTAGACAAATCTTACGGCATCCATAATGGCTACTCGAAGTTCTACCCTCTCTAAGGTAGGTGGGAAATCCTCTTATGGAAGAATAGCAGCAGAATTTGATAAAACATGCACCAAAGTAGTTTTTTTTTAACCTATGTCATTAATGTTGCATAATAAACCTGCATTAAATGACACAAACACTTATCCTACCATGTTTATCAGTGTCAGACTTACCAAACATTATTGGTGCCAGACTTACCAACATTATCGGTGCCAGACTTAATAACTTTATCGGTGTCAGACTTACCAACATTATCGGTGTCAGACTTACCAACATTATCCGTGCCAGATTTACTGACATTATCGGTGTCAGACTTACCAACATTATCGGTGTCAGACTTGGTCTCTAACAACAAGCATGACAAAAAAATCAGAAAAATTGTAATTTAATGTCTCTGATAAAATCTGACAGTAATGAGCAGACACAAAACTAGGAATAATAATATCAGAATCCAGGAAAAAGCAGCAAAATAACAGTTTTTTTCTGACAAAGAGACACAATAGAAACAGAGAAAATGGTAACCCTATGGACACAGGAATTGATAAGATTTCTAAGATATCTCTGCTTGACCTGAAAGGCAAAACAAGGATGCAGGAGGGGAAAGTAAAGGAAAAGAATTATAATATCATTTTTTTTTTTTTTTTTGCTTCTTATTTTAACAGTTATGTCTGTCTAATTAGTTGTGATTTCTGCAGTGTATGTTGGTTATCAGTACCTGGGCTGTGATCATGTGTACTGGGAGACTCGCAGTGCTACTTTGAATGGCTATGACATGACAGCCTCTCACATTGGAGGTTGGAACTTGGATATTCATCACACATACAACCATCAGGAAGGTCAGAACTGTTGAACATATTTGTTTTCAATTGTATGATTTGTCACCTGAGTTTTAGCAGGTCCCATAAGGACAGGATAGAATGATAATGTTGTGACCTGCTTGTAAGGTACAACTGAGGTGGGTCAATGTGAGACTGGCTATCTCATCCTGCAGAAAACTGGCTGCAAAATCTGACCAGTCATAAGTCAATTTACAAGTTGACAGGCATGAGCTGGGTTACCGAATATACTCCATTATGAGATGAAAGGATGGATAAATGACCATTATTCCTCACTTGTGCACTCAAAGCCATGTACATGTCTGTTAGTACATACACGTGCCGCACTGTTGTAAGTCATCGTGCTAAGTGGCTTTGATTTTGAGCATGGGCGAATTGTTCCCACTATGCTGGGCTGATCTTTCTTGAGCATTTGCCTATGTAGCTTATAAAACTTTCCCAATGTCTTATCACCCCCTGTCTCATCAATAAAATGCTCCCATTTGGCTTTTTTGGCTTCTGCCACACAGCGCTTGAAAAATTATATCCTTCCTATCTTATCTCTTTCCGCACACTCCAATTCCTCCTATGAGCTGAGGACTGTCTGTCGCACTTTCTTTTAAATGCTTTACTGCAGCTCTCTTTAACTTCTATGCCTTTTCCACCTCTGATGTCCACCACAGAGGCTGCACAAAGGTAGATCTGCTGGTCCACTTACATGCCGTCTGTTGAAGGCGTCCAAGAAAGGTGTTTGTCTGCTCATACTTGAAAGACTTATGAGCTCTTGAAGCCTTGACTTTCTTGGATTTGGAGATCAATACCGAACATGACAGATTACATTCTTTAAAGGACCTGCTACATGATAATGATGATTGTATAATTTTCGCATGACCTTCTTGATATGTTGCTCTTCTTCGGCACAGCTCTTTATTTAAAAACTTACCTATCATCCATTTGATCAAACAAACTGAAAATCATTGTTTTTTTCTTGGGCAGGTATTTTGCATAAAGGAGATGGCACCAACATTTACTTGAAGGAAAAGCCAAAGAAGATAATAAACATCCTTGGTTCTGGCCAGAGACGAAAACTAGATTGTGAAGCTTGCAATGGAAAAGCCTTAGATAATGGATTGTTGAGTCCTGTAGCTTTAGCATCTGGCTTAGATGGCAGTCTTTATGTGGGAGACTACAATTTCATTCGTAAATTATCTCCCCACAGAGAAGAAATTGCCAGCATCCTGCAGATGAGGTTTGTACTTTTTTTTTTTTTTTTTAAATTTTCATTTGATAGCTGATTTTACATAATCAATTTTTGTTTAGTAATTACATGAACCTAGTAAAGGTAATCCCACAGGATATCCTGCTGTTAAACTGTCGAGGTTCAGACTTAACCGATCAGTCATCTTTGCTCCAAGAGTTCATTGATCATTACTAATTTTGAAAAAGTGGTCTCAGTAGATGTTCTCGATGTGATGCAAGTCTCGGAAATGCCGCTGATAATACCTTTGGGCTGCCTCATCAAAAGTTCAAACTGTATTTCGATTCTGCAGCTTATGCTGCACTCTTACAGTGCCACCTGATGCAGCCGCATCTCTTTATCTGCACGGCACAGTCCTGAGTGGTCTTCATCACTTGTGGTGGATGAACAACACTGTCATTGGGTTGTGATGTGTCAGAACTTAACATATGTAGGCCACACCACATGATCCTGTCTTCACCACCTTTTCTTACCCACACAATCACAGAAAATAATGGAAATGATCTGGAATCCATTTGCACTAGACTAGGATCAACCTTAGAGCAGTATTGTCAGAAGGTATGCTATAACCTCCATGGATTGCACCTGGACCTCTCTCTATAAAAGGTTTTAAAAAAAATTAAAGTCGGGAGATGTGAATCAGCGTCATTGCACATGGTTTATAAACCATAAGAGCTCTGCCACCAGTACAGACAGCTGATAAGAAACTGTCCGCCTGTGTTACCGTCCGCACGCAATGCCTTAGCTACAGGGACAATCCTCCATTTACCCCAGAGTGTCAACTCTGGCACCCATTTCCTAGAGACTGGTCGAACCCCGGGAACTGCCCGGTTTCGAACACCGGCCCTGGGCTGCAGCGAGTCGCAGCTGGATTTTAAAGCGAGCCTCCTATCAACTGCGCTAATTCAGCTCCCAGACCTCTCTCTATGCAGGCGTGCGTAATATGCATAATAACTCAAATTATTGAGTGAAGTAGTTACATTACCACACTAGACATTCTGAATTTTGTGTGTGCGCGCCCCCCCCCCCCCCCCCCTTGTCATTTTCTTACTAGGTTGTTTTGCTGGGGGATGACAAAGTGAATTGTTTTTGGATATTTATTATTACAAACTGAAGAGTGGCTGGCCAGGTGGTTACAGCATTGGGCTTTCATGCAGGAGATCCGGGTTCAGCCCCCGATAAGATGATGGAGTTTTTCTGTTGGGTCAGAATTAAATATCCTAACCTGCACAGTCCGTGGTGACAGCACTATCTGGGCAGCCCTAAATCCTCAGGCTCAAGGCCCCCCTGTCCACGCAGCCCCAACAAGTAGTAAAAGACAGCAGTGACAGTTTTATTATTTCAGATCTGGAAAAGTAAAATTTTTTAAAAAGTAAAAAGAACTTTAAAAAAATACAAACATCACCATGTTCTAAAAACATTTTTAAAAAATTGAATTTGGTTGTTTGCAGCACTATTACCACGCCATACAAGTTTTACATGACGGTCAGTCCTGTTGATGGACGGCTGTATATATCAGACTTCATGAGCCACAAAATTATCCGTGTGCGGACAATGGGACCAGTGCCTGATCTGCTAGATAACTATGAAGTTGTAGCTGGAAATGGAGAAGAGTGTACACCGGGAGAGGCAGATCTTTGTGGAGATGGTGGTCCTGCAGTTAATGCACGGCTGAGATACCCAAAAGGTATGTTGCTCTAGTTTGGTTGCTGCTGTGTGATTTGGAATAGTTCGCTTGATGCTAAGTTTTTGTAATTTGTGGCTATATCTTTCAGAATAAATGGTTTGCCAGTCCACATTTTCTATTATGTTTTTCAGTAAATCATGATTATTTCTGCTATGATTGTCTCTGGTTTCATGTTTTATTTGTTTTATCTGTTTTCCCCATCTTTTCTCATGTCCTGCTTGTGTTCTTCCTATGAAGTTGATGCAAGGGCTATTTCAGCAGTGAATAATCTGTCTAATGGTAAATAGGTTACATTATCATGCCATCTAAAATTAAGAAAGATGTACCACTCCAATTATATTATGGAAGAATTTTGGCCATGTTGATTTTAGAGTCATTAAGTGCTTAATAAAACCAATGGTGACATAAGGAGGCCAATTATGGGCAATCAGCAGAGCTAGTAAGCAAATCAGTTTCAGTGATTTATATCTTTTCATAATTTTTTATGCTTGAGCTTTCTCATATTTAGTTGTATATGCATTTCTTGTTCTGTGCATTCACTGGCTGTAACTTCAGCGGAAAGCTCTGGTTTTTCATCCACCTCTGGACTTTAGACTTATTCCAGAACCTCAGTGTTGCATGCACATCTGTTTTACATATTTGACTTATTTGTATGCATCTTGTTGGTTCATTCCCTCTCAGGCAGATGCTCTGTGACTTTAAAGGAATTTCCCAGTTAGTCGACTCTTAGAACATGCTTGTTGAGGAGTCATGGGGTCTATTCTTGTTTTCCCACCTGTAGGGGCCCACACGAGGGCATATGTATGCATTTAAACACATGGACTTTAAATGCTAAATTGTATGTGTGTGTTAACATTGGAAAAAATGTGTGTTCTCTTTTCAGGTATTGCTATCAACAAGGATGGAATTATCTATGTTGCTGATGGTCCTAATATAAGGAAGATAACCCCAGATGGTCTCATCACAACACTCATTGGCACCCAGGCCCAGCCCCGAGAGTGGACTCCCATGCCATGCGATGATATTTTGTCAGCCGAGAGGGTAATGAAGTCACTGCCATCCGTAGAATTGTACAAAGATGTAGCTGCTTCTTGAAATGAGTGTCTCAAAAATCACTGGCATGATTGTAGCTGTACTGTTTTGTTACTTTAAAATGAAGCCCTAAAAATCTTAAAGCAAATGGTTAGGTGAATTAGATCAGAACAAGTTCATTTGGATATTCTAGATGATTTATATTGTCTAATAATTATCTCATTTTTTAGTGTCAGAAAATTCACCAATGAACCAGTTTACATACCATTATTGGTAAACAATGAAAAACTTGATCAAACAGCATTGTGATTAGCATAATTTCAGCAATGTTATCTCCTAAAGAAGTCAAATTGTGGTCTATGAAGATGACATAAGTTTTACTAGCATAGAAGGCAATTTTGTAATTATTTTCTCCTCACTTACTGTTTATATACTTGTTACATTTTAAAATGTTCTGTTTGTTTTGTTCAGCTGACATACATATCAGATCTGTAAACCTGTTTCTGACACTTGTTTCGCTGTCTCTTTTTTTAGGTATCCCTGAAGTGGCCAACATCTTTGAGCATCAATCCACTAGATGACTCCCTTCATATTCTTGATCACTCCATTGTTTTAAAGCTCACAAGTGATTTCAAACTGGTCACTGTAGCAGGACGCCCAGTATATTGTCCACCACGCCACTCCTCTTTCCTTCCAAGTGGAGTTCTCACTGATGATGAGCAGGCATCAAGTGTGGCCGACCATGTGACTCTTGTGTCTCCAAAATGCATCACTTTTGGACCTCATGGAGATCTGTACATTGTAGAAAGTGATACTCACCACATCAATAGAGTCCGGGTGGTCAGTACCGATGGCCGCATTCATCACTTTGCTGGAGCAAAAAGCAAATGTGACTGCAGACAGGTTTGATTTTTTTTTCTTCTGTTTACATTTCATTGATTTATTGTACCTAAGACTGAAAAACAAAAAAATATGTTTAATGGCTTTTTGTAATTATTTTATGTGTAGTTCATGTGATTTATTGAAGATGAAATAAAAGAAGATAGTGAGTGAAGATTCTTGATAGCTTTTAGTTATGGCCTAGGTAGGTGCCAGCTCAGGATTTAACACATGCTGCCAGAGATGATAAGATGTAGAGGAGCATGATCGTCAATGCCATTTGTGCTGTAATTATAATAATGAACTGATGTATATGGGAGCTAGAGTTACATACATAATCCATTTCACAAACATTGATTTTAAAAAAACACACCTGATGTTATAGAAGAGTTCTTAGAAATATGGTGAATCAAGAAGACATTGTACCAGATATAGTCTCAGAAAATGACAACCTCTTATCTCAAAAAGTGATGTATAAAAACATCACAGAAGTTTAAAAAGACATTTTTAAATGGCTAGCTAGCCAACACAACACAACAGAATGAGCAACATAAAAGCATGGGCTAGTACATTTATAGACCCCTGAACATGAGAAACATTTAGCAGGAGAACTGATAAAGTATAGTAGGAGAACTGATAAAGGATCAAGACTTTCTTGAAGGCTGTGATGAGAGCAATATTCAGCTCAAGATTTGCTTCTTAATGATAATGATAATACACACAACTAAGAAGTAATATTTGCAGTTATTTTCTCTCTGTTAACCTCCCTCTCTCCTCTTCCTCATTGTCTATATCTCTTTCTTCCTCTGCGTTGACAGTAATGTTATACAGTCTGTTCAATTGTTGATTTCAGGAAAAGTGTGCCTGCTTCAATCCCCAAGAAACCCTCGCAGCCCAGGCCTTGTTCAGTGATCCCACATCTGTCACTGTCACTCCTGATGGAGTCCTTCATTTGGCAGACATGGGAAACCTGCGTGTATTTTCAGTTGTTTCTGAGCTGCCTGTTTTGAATGATCGTCACTATGAAGTAGTGGCCCCAGAGACTCAAGAACTATATGTTTTCAATATGTATGGGCAACACCGTCACACAATCAACATTCATACTGGGCAGTATGTTTATAACTTTACTTATAATGTGTTCTCCTCCTACGGGCGTTTAATCACAGTTGAAGATGCATCTCAGAATAAAATCCAGATTAAAAGGGATTATCAGGCACAGGCCAAGGAAGTGCTTTCTCCAACAAATGAACAGTGTGTTTTAGTCATGGACAATCGACACAGGCTGCACAAGTTTCTAGCCTCTGACAACTCATCTGCAACCTTCACCTACACAGTGAACACAGGACTACTTGAGTCCAAACAAGACAGTGGTGGTCAGACGTTCCTGTATCACTATGACGACACTGGCCGGTTGTTGACCATTCGCCAGCCTACAGGCCAGATCACTACTCTGACAACTGACATCAACACAACAGGTTCTATCGTTCGTGTGGCTACTGGTACGCGCCATGTGAGCGCCATGGCTACCTACGGGAGCGTGCAATCAGTTATGCATGGCAAGTTGCTTGCTAAGCCACCTATTTTTACACTTTTATTATTCTTGTACACACACAAATATGACATGAGTTAGTCTAGCTAATATCTAGCAGATTACAATTATTATGAGTTTGTTCTGCAGTAATATTTCTAATAATAAGAGCAGCTCTTAAAACCAGAATCAGCATTAAGATTTTTCTTGATATAACTGATAAGAACTTTTTTACATACCCAGTTCTATAGTTTTAAACAATTTTAGCAGAGTTCATGAATTGAAAAAAATAACAAACTTACAAATTTGTGTGTGTACAAATTTTTAAGCTCTCTGTTTTTCTACCCTACTTTTGTCCTCAAAATTATACATATAACCACACTTTTTCTATCCTGTTTTTATTATGATTATACTATAATTCTCATGTTAATTTCAGTTTTTAAAACAGACCACAAACTTTATTTTAGTACATAATTCACAAACATTAAGGGTAGATACATTAAGAAGATAATTCATTATTTATTTTGGTCACATGTACCTACTTTAACCAATGAACAAACTAACAGGTGAAACTTGTGTTCTAAGTTAATCTGCGCGCGCCCACACACACACACACACACACACAAATCCACACACATACATCTTTATATAATATTTGGTCAAAAGTCGGACACAAAATTTTAGTAGTTTAAATGTCTTTTCTTGCTAAATGTATTAGACCATATATATATTTTTTTTTTTTTATTACCATGACCATCCTCATCATATTTATTTCACTAGCATTAAAAAAACAACAACAACGAAACCCACATAATGTTGTATTTATCGCAATTATTCTTTCTCATTAAAGTAGATGCTAATTCATTCCTAGGTTAAGGCTGGCAAAAGTAAGCAGGAAGCAAATGATAAATATTTAGTTTAAATTGATAACTCAGTAATGTAATCTTTACTTGATAAATTGTTTAGTCTTACAGAGATGACTTATAGTCAGTATTAATTATTCAGTGGTAAAGTACAGTAAGTGAGACATGCTGTAACAAACATAAATTGCTCTATATTCATATGTTTAATGTTGTCAGTTGTAATTGACCATACTAAATAAGATACTTCCAGCTAAGTATAGAATACAGTGTAACTGTTGTGCACTTAGACATACTAATATATTCATCCATGCATACTCACCTTTTGTATGTCAGATATTTTGGTGTAGTGTTGGCTTTGATATCTTTTCCCTGGCTTTACAGGTTGCACACTGCATTTTAAGGGTATGATAGATTTATATTTTATCTTTATTTTACATTGACTACAGCAAATATATGCATTTTCTTTTTCCTTAAATACACTACTATATTTTCATACATTTAACAATGTAGGAACTACACATAAACAGACCTTACGTTAAATAAGTTTTTTTCATGTGAAGTCATTGAAAGTATATATGGACAAATTTCTCAGAACTATACAGAGTAATCTAAAATACGTTTTTAAAGTAAATGTCAGATTAATTGAACAGGTATGCAATTATGAAAGACCTTTGGTATGTTCTTACAGTTATCCCAGTGTTAGTCTTGACAGTATTAACAGTTTACACCTTCTGTAGTTTGTTGTACTGAGGTGAGAAAGATATTTTGTAAGGGTATTATATAGAGTCAAAATTGGCACTTTAATGGGGAAAAAGGTAGACTGGAAAATGAGGAAGCCCAAGAAAAATTCTAAGATAAATATTAATTAGAGACTGAAGATTCTAGACTAGATTTCATCCCACACTGAAAGTTAAAAGATTGTAGGGAATGGATGTATGATGATAATGATTATAGAGCTTACCCTAATGCTAAAAATGGGGGGGGGGGGGGGGGGGGGTGGGGGGGGGGGGGGGGTGGGGGGGGGGGGGGGGGGGGGGGGGGGGGGGATCACAGGCATTAAGGAAATAAGTGAGAATTTATTTGGTTGATGCCATGATTTGGTTTCATAGATGATTGGTGATGGTATGATAGACAGATTCTTATTCTTCTTCTCTTCCACCTTGTACCTCATCGAAGTGTTGGGGGGGGGGGGGGGGGGGGGGGGGGTTAGACAGATTAAATCATGTAATTAAGATATCTGGTTGAATTAAAAGACTATTTATATTCCTTGAGCACATCATGAGAATTAGAGAACCGGAGGAGTTGGAGAGAGAAAGAGAGAGTGGGAGACCAAGCAAAAAGGTAGTCTGTAAACATGATAGATGAGGAAAAACATCTGAGCCTAGACTAATTGGCAGTACCTGTGAGTCAAGACTGTGGACAGACATGCTGACCAATGCCATATGAGATGGACTCTAAGCAATGAAATACACCTTTTTGTCATGTAATTTATTTTACAGACTGATTTGCCCTTTAAATTAGCGTTGTCTACTATATGCAGTTTGCAAGCATTATAGGCTAGAATTGTGCTGACTTATTTTAATAAAGGTTATAGGCTACTTGTCGATCAGAGCCACATGTTGGCAGAGCTAGTCCCCTAACAAAATGAAGCAGTAAAGTCTAAAACACAGGATGTATGGAGTGAAGAATTTGAAGACAACTAACAGCATGAAATCATATTTCTTAGGTTATGTAGTCTGTGGTGTGACCTCTTCAGTTAACTTGCTTTTCAGTAAAATTCTAATTCTACTCTATTTATGACATGGGAATTTATCATTTTCAAAAGAGATTTTCATAATAACTGTACTTGACTAAAGGATTCACATGTTTTTGCAGATTAAAGAAAGAATAAATGTCTTAATTGCATTATGATGGTCTAATCGTGTTTCAAAAGGGGATAATATAGAGGACATTCAGTAGCATAAGGTTTTATTCATATGAAAAAATTGGTATTTCTGAAATTGAATTTCCTCCTCACATAAAAAGTACTACTACTCTTTTGCATACATTTACATTTGCAGCTTTTAACAACCACCATTTTGTTTGGTGCACTTTCTTGCACATATGTGTGTTCTGTGTGAAGTTTTTAATTTTTGCTTGCATTTAATTTAAAGTGTATATTTTCCTCACAAGCAATAGTTTCTTCATCATGGCACAGTCTAAGTTTCACACAGACAGCTTGAATTCACTAGTCTTCTATCAGTTTGTTAATCACTTGCAAGCAATGCATTCATGTCAAGCTGCCAAAATACATAAACAAGAACTATTATTATCGTGTTCATATTTATAAATGTGAGCCAAAGCAATTCACCTATATTATATTCTTATAATTATTACTAGATTTTTAAAAGCAAAAACACTGCTTGCATGCAGGAGTTGTTTAATCTGCTTGCAGTTTCCTGGCAACATTCTACGTCAGCAAATGTCAAGGTCAGCTGAAGCTGGCCTTGTTCATCATTGACCAGAAAAATGTAGTCATGCAATATTTCTCCAATAACCATTTATATATTTATACTACATTTTAAGCATACAGTTACAATATTAAAACACATATGCATTTGTCACACAGTCCATACCCTTGAACATTGGCAATCATCTCTATCTGTAAACTTCTGTATCTTGTATCTGATACAGGTATTCTTGCAAGTTATGACACCAGATTAAGATCTCTTTTGATCTCCCTCTGTCTCTCTTCTCCAACTTTCCTGTTGTCACGACATACTTCTATTTGTCCAAATTTATGACGTACCTGAAGACTAATTTGTCAGCTTTTGATGAAGTTAATCAGTTCTCCTTCAACTAATTTCTTGTGGGGCATCTTTATTATGCTTTCTGTCTATCCATAGTATTTTCATCATTCTTCAACACAACCATATTTCCACAGCTTCTAAATAATTTTCACTAATTAACTGATATTCCATGATTCACTTCTGCATATCAGAACTACACTAAATAGATCTTAAAATGGCACAAGATAGATTGCATATAATACTCTTTATGCTGCTTTTACTCACCAATTTTAAATTAAACTTCTTTAATATATCTTCCTTCTGCTGTTATTAGGGTATCTAACTACTTAAATATACAGATTTTGTAGACAAAAGAAAATTGTTTAACAGCATATATTAGTCCAGTAATTAACATTTAATTTTATAATTTTTAGGCTAGGACTTAGATGGCAAATAATTTCACAAATAATCAGAACAGTTACTTGAACTGTGAAGAATCATACACGTGGATCAGCCATGGAAGGATATGATGTAATGAGTACCAAATTAGGAAAATATTTCTTGTCTGCCTGTGTTTGGTTGTCATCAGTAAGTGAAATTAAAGAACAAACATTTCCCTTTGTTGCTACATCAAAATCACAGTTAAATCAGTTAAATTTGGCTGTCACGTTATTTAAACCTGTTATTCTTCCATAACTTTGATTTTATCTTAACATCCTGCATTGCTGTTTTTGCACTCTGTGCACCTGTTTCCAAACTAATCACGGTTTCCTACACACTGCTAGCACCCTCAGCTATTAAACAAGCCATATTGCCGCTCCTAAGGTAACATTTTTAGTTAGAAATATTTTAATTTTATTCAATATCACTTACATTAGCATTAGTAGTATGATTCTATCAGTTTATGAAATGCTGTTTGTCACTGGCTTAATAATCAGTTACCTTAACAAAAACTACTCTTTAACAGAATAATTTAATATGTTACAGTTATTAGTTCCAACAACATAAATTACTTTTTTTCTTTGCTAACAAGCCCATCTTTAAGAAATAGTTTTGTTATTTTGATGTTGTGTACTTGTGTATGTATGTTTGTCTTTTATTAAGTTGGTTGTCTAGATAGTTATGGTGGCATTCCGCTTTCAGTGATGTCATGTAGCATGTAGCAGTCAAAAATTAAAAAGATAAAGCAGCTTATTGTAAATGAATGTTTCCATACTGCTGAGAGGTTATGTAAATTGTATTGATATTGTAACTTAAATCTTTGATCAGTGTTTCATGAACAACTACGTTCATTTCTATTATACTGCTTTCTGTAATTTCTAAAATTCTTTTACTATTTTTTGTCATTTTATTGATTAGTTTCTTCTGTACTTTGAAAAGCTGTAAATTTTCATGTAGTTATATTATTTTCTCTCTTGTTTAGTACTTCTATCATATATTATCTGCCTCAGTTCTATTAATACAAATGTTGATATAATAAAAGACCATAAAATATAAAAATCATATATTTTATAGTGTTTTTTTATTATGACATTTGTATTTCAAATTAATATGCCAGATATGTTAATAACTTAACTTACTTGATCAGTGAATAAAATCTATGTTTATTATACTGTAAAGAGAATATGACGTAGAGATCAGTCATGTTTCATTGTACTGATGTATACTTTTGGTTTACTTCTAAATAGGTTCAACACAAACAAAAGTAACCTACTTACCAGACGGTGCAGTTGTTGTTCTGTTTCCTAGCAACCTTACAGTTGCAACAGAAACTGGAAGCCATCCTGTAATGGAAAGTGAAAACCGTATGCACTACAAACGGAAAATTATTGTGCCTGGTTCATCCGTTCATCGCTTAGAATGGAGATTCTACTTGCGACGTGGTGGTCGTGTACGAGCATCCAGAGTAATTGAGAAACTTGGTCAACGTATGCGGGTAGGGGACCTGGGTCGACAGCATGTTGTGCATGATTCTCTAGGAGGAGAGGGCAGAGATAAAGCCCTGATGGTATGTTTGATGCTGCCCTCCAATATCCATTTGGTCTAACGCACTTATTTCAGCTTAACAGCCATATTTTAGCATTTCCAAATGAAATGTATTAATTTTACTAGCATATCACATAGGGTCTAAAAACATCATTAAAAACAAGAAAATCACTCATGCAAACATTTACTTACAGACATACTAATTTACAGGTAAACACTTGTGATGTTGGTGTTAAGGAATTATTGTGGCTGTTCAGTTTGTTACTGCTGCTTACTGTCAGCATGATATGTATGCAATGATTTAGAATTCTGCCATGTGGATTGAAGTATCCACCAGTAAATCTGCAATGTCTAATGCTGGTACCAGATTTCTTGATGATAGTATAAACTCAGCATTAATCTACTAGTTTTATCCAGAAGCACCACAACATGGAGAGAGAGAAAAAAGGGGGGGGGGGGGGAGAAAGAGAGAGAATGTGTGTAAGAACAAGATACAGCTGAAATAAGAGCTCTCTATTGTAATTAATTGTTTCATTATATCTGATAAACATTGTGGAGCTTATTTCGACAGCATGAATGTTCTAGCTTGTTCTGGCTTAAGACATGCAGCAGCCTTTAACAACTTGTCTGTTTATTTATATATCATCCTCATGATCTTATTGTGCCATTATACACCACATTCGGTTTGCAGTCTAGTCCTCCATCTTGGTTCTGTTCTATGTGATTCTGTTGATATCATGGATAGAATCCAGTCTAGAGCCTTTGGCCTCTCTCAGCAGGGTTTGTCTTAGGGTTTCTCTTAGGTGTCCTCATTTTCTAAATCTATTTGTTTTCCATTTCAGTGCCTGTTTAGCAAGTGGTGACACTACTGATTGCAAACTAGCAATGTAGATATGATATGTTGATAATGTTAATCCAATGGTTAAAGCAGCCAAAACACATTTTTTCTTCACATATTTTTGCAGCCAAATAGGTAAAGCAGCTGTGTTGACAATTAGACATATGTATTGTCATGGTGACTTCAAACATGGTTACTGAAGAAAGAACTTTAAAAAAAATTATTGTAAGCAGGTTCCAACCTTAAGCAGACATAATTATTTTGTACATACAAGCGGATATATGCTTCCAGAATTGCCATTTTGTACATACAAGCAGATATATGCTTCCAGAATTGCCATTTTGTACATACAAGCAGATATATGCTTCCAGAATTGCCATTTTGTACATACAAGCAGATATATGCTTCCAGAATTGCCATTTTGTACATACAAGCAGATGTATGCGTCCAGAAACTGCCATTTTGTAAATACAATTGGATGTATGCATCCAGAACTGCCATAGATAAATGTCCAGCTCGGAAAGCTGCTAAAACATGTTGCACTAAATATTCCAAAAAAAGAATAAAAAAATGATTTCAATAACTAATGAACTACCTGGCAAGAGAGGCCACAGACATATGAATATGGAAAATCTTAAAAATGAACAAACGGGTTCAGAACAACAAAAAAGTATCACTTCTTTTGCTCAGCAGTAATGGTTCCCCTGTAGAGTTTGCAAAAATTGGAAAACAGTTGCATTTGAATAATTTACTTTGGTGGCTATACAAATGTTCTCTTATAGTAATTTCAGAGCAAATATAATCAGCCTTTTTACTGCTGTCAAAGTTGCATTGGGACATGGGTGTCTAACACTGTTAAACAAGTACATAAAGGCATGAGTGGTGTACACCTATACAGATAAACTGACTTCTCAGGGTCATAAGATTAAAGGCTTTTTAGTCCCATTTTGTATACAGATATGCTTATGTACACAAACTCAGGAACAGCTGTTTGCATGACTCCAAGAAATAGGATTAAATGGAAATTATATCATACTTACGAGTAACCAATACTGGGAACAAGTGGCAACAGTTAGATATGACAGCATTTACTCATCAGAAATAGAGATTTTGAAGAAGAAGAAGGTTGGAGTAGCCCGGACTGAAGATCAATGGGAACATGATGAAAGAATCTAAGATGCGTTGATGACACGCAGAATGAGAGCAGGAGCTACCGGACATAACACATGTCAGATTGGTGTGTAATAATTATTGACATCTAGAGAGAAAAACAACACTACAAATGAGAACTGCTAATGTATCCTCAACCCTGCTGTATGGTGCCGAGGCCTGCACAGTGTCAAAGCAATTAGGAAATTGTTTTGATTCTCCAGAGATGCGGGTAAATAGAATAATAGGTCATATTTCATGGAAACAAAAACAGTCAAATACAGAGGGTCTAAAAAGACTAGAAATGATAAGGAAGTGGCTGTTGGATATAAACAAGAGATAAGTGAAATATTTCAGCCATATTAAAAGACTTAACACTCTTAACTCTTTGAGTCCCAGGGGGTTTAGCATCAGAGGCCAAAGGAGTGGCAATGCAATTTTTTTAATTCACAAGTGTGAGACATTAAAACAGACCATACTAGTTCATTTGCTGCGCAACATACACATATCATACATCAAAGTGACCAGGAAAAGTTGAGGAATAATTCTAGAATTTAGCTACAACAAGTAATTGTGTTAGTAATTAAATATTAGTACATAAACAGACAGTATGTTTACAAACATTATTAAAATGAAATATAAAAAATTACAAAATAAGGAGAATAGCACTAGAACTAACTGACACTGAAGAAAATTGTATTTTCACTAATGTTTATTCTATTTGTGCCAGCTGACTTTGCAATCATTGTACCTTCGCGTTAGGTACACATTAGACATATCCCTCTTCAAAGTGTGACTTTATAAATGACTGAAATACATATAATTCACAACGTTATCTATCTGACTTAGGATAAATCAAATAAACACGTACTTTATTTTAAATTGAGGCTTCTAAAGCCATAAATAATGTTGGCATACCTGTAGAATACTGCTTGGTGGCCATATTCTTTTCAAACAAATGCTTAGTAACCCGATAAATCTCGCAAATATACTTTATTTTCGGCTCTCAGACCACGTTTTTAAATTAGCACGCATGATATCAGATACAAAGAATTTGAAAGGAAGTGGAAATTGAGCGGTCCACGTTTTATTACTGGTCAGCGGTAAATTAAAAACCTTCACTTGTCATGTGTCAATTGGGCGTGGCAGTTGTGACAAATTAGTGTATGGTGGGTTCCCTGGTACTCAAAGAGTTAATAAAACCATACTGAAGGAAAAAGTTCAAGGCAGATGAGCAAGAGGCAGACAGAAATACAGGAGGGAGGATAACATCAAGAAATCAATGAACAGCAGTCTGAGAGAGTACATCTTTATTGAAAGACAGAGCATGTTGGAAATCCATTGCAGCCAACTTTAATTGCGGAGATGGTTCCTGACTGATTGATTAAAACGTTGTCATAACCATTTATGCACTTAAAAACCTAAAGCTGCTGACAAGATTGTAGTAAAAATAAAACCAATTATTGTAGTAAAAATAAAACCAATTATTGTAGTAAAAATAAAACCAATTATTGTAGTAAAAATAAAACCAATTATTGTAGTAAAAATAAAACCAATTAATGTAGTAAAAATAAAACCAATTATTGTAGTAAAAATAAAGCCAATTATTGTAGTACAATTTACTCAGACTGCAAACTAATGCCAGATGCTCCTCCAGTTGTGTTAAAGATGTAGCTGTAAATGATTTTACTTTAAATCACTAAGCATTTTCACTACATTCTTCATTGATTCACTAGACTTTTCCATGAATACCTTGAATGTTCAAGCAACCTCTTGAATTGGTGTCTGGTTGATCTACTATTGTCTAGAGTTTTTCCAATTTAATTGTTCCATATTAATAATTAACAATTATAGTACTTTGAAATGAAGCCAGTTCTCTAGTGTGATCTTTAATTATACATTAATTCCTATTGTGATCATTTGGTGCATTTAGACTAAATCTCTGCAAGTTCATCAACAGCTCTTTTTCTGTATTTAGTCCATTTCTAGCCAGGTTTTCACTCTACAGTAACATAGCCATGCTTAGATTGCATAAACTATCAGCAGCAAATGGCCACATATGGTAATGCTTTCATAGACCTGACCATCATATTCTGTCAGCCGTTTACGTTGATCTTGTCAGTGCCCTTAGCAGATCATCTGAGGATTTTAGGGATAACGCTGTTGTTAAGAATGTGAGAACTGGCACAGCCAGGCTTGAGAGGTACACCAGCCATGAGAAATCTTGTCAGCCAGCATAAAACTGACAAAATTAACCCTGGAATGATGATGTTGATGTTGAGGGACAAATCTCATCACATATTTACATGTCTGGAATAACAAGGAGATGACCAGACTTATAGATGCTGATGTTGAGGGACAAATCTCATCACCTATGGACATGTCTGGAATAACAAGGAGATAAACCAACTTATAGATGTTGATGTTAAGGGACAAATCTCATCACCTATGGAGATGTCTGGAATAACAAGGAGATAAACCAACCTATAGATACTGATGTTGATGTTGAGGGACAAATCTCATCACCTATGGAGATGTCTGGAATAACAAGGAGATAAGCCAACTTATAGATGCTGATGTTAAGGGACAAATCTCATCACCTTTGGAAATGTCTGGAATAACACGGAAATAAGCCAACTTATAGATGCTGATGTTGATGTTAAGGGACAAATCTCATCACCGATGGAGATGTCTGGAATAACAAGGAGATGACCAGACTTATAGATGCTGATGTTAAGGGACAAATCTCATCACCTATGGAGATGTCTGGAATAACAAGGAGATAAGCCAACTTATAGATGCTGATGTTAAGGGACAAATCTCATCACCTATGGAGATGTCTGGAATAACACGGAGATAAGCCAACCTATAGATGCTGATGTTAAGGGACAAATCTCATCACCTATGGAGATGTCTGGAATAACAAGGAGATACACCAACCTATAGATGCTGATGTTGATGTTGAGGGACAAATCTCATCACCTATGGAGATGTCTGGAATAACACGGAGATAAACCAACTTATAGATGCTGATGTTAAGGGACAAATCTCATCACCCATGGAGATGTCTGGAATAACAAGGAGATAAGCAAACTTATAGATGCTGATGTTTATGTTGAGAGAAAAATCTCATCACATATTTACATGTCTGGAATAACAAGGAGATAAACCAACTTATAGATGCTGATGTTTATTTTGAGAGAAAAATCTCATCACATATTTACATGTCTGGAATAACAAGGAGATAAACCAACTTATATATGCTGATGTTTATGTTGAGAGAAAAATCTCATCACATATTTACATGTCTGGAATAACAAGGAGATAAACCAACTTATAGATGCTGATGTTTATTTTGAGAGAAAAATCTCATCACATATTTACATGTCTGGAATAACAAGGAGATAAACCAACTTATATATGCTGATGTTTATGTTGAGAGAAAAATCTCATCACATATTTACATATCTGGAATAACAAGGAGATAAACCAACTTATAGATGCTGAGATGAACAGCAGACAGCTCTAAGCTGCTGGTTGTAAATTGCTGCAGCCCAGTACTATATTTAATGGAACAGGCACAGTAAAAACAGTAACAAAAACAGCAATATTATGTATATTAAGAACTGCACTGACAGATAAGCTGTAAAGGTTAGCATGAAAAACCCAGACCTGAAATTAAGTAAGCAAAGAAACCATTGCATGTGGAAATAAATCATACAGAATTTAGAGTGGGAGAAAGAACTAAGACCAGCATCCTGTCTGAAAGGTTTGACAAGAGTTATGAAAATGTTGTTTTCCTTAAGTGCTGCTAGTTGCCATCATAATATCTGAATTCTTTTTGCAACAATACTTTTCTTATGTAGTGTTCCTGTGGCCTCAAGTTTAAATTATAAATAGATGATACTATTTAAGCTTGAACAATTACCCTAGGTATAATCCCACACAGTATCTAGAAGGTCTCTCTCAATTGTATACACCCCTTATGTAGACTATGTTTTGCAGCCTGTGTATGAATGGTTAGTATTAAAATCATTCTAACAGTTTGTCCTTATTTCACTTATGAAGGAGCCTGCATCATGCATACATCTTTAGTTTGTAGTAACTAACAGGTACAGTGAAGCCCAACTTGACCATCTCTGGTTGTGCTGATTGTTTTGTCAAAACAGACCAGTTCCTTTTTTGTGTGTACACATTTAATTGATATCTGATTCACAGCCACTCCTCCATTCACCCTGTGTACAAAGCATCAAATGATATCACTGTCATGTATAGATGTTTCTTCCTTGCCACCTGACAGACTGAGCATGCAATTCTGTAACAGTTATGTAGTTGAAATATTAGCGTTTATTTATACTTCAATATTTATCACACATTTTGGACCACACTTTTAAAACCAGAAGTGTTTCTTAGCATTAACAAAGTCACATTTGTCATGTGTCATGAGAAATAATGGAAACAATATTAGTAAATTATTTAGAGCAGACGGAAGGATAACTAAGAGAAACATGTTAATAATCATAATTTATTTATCCTACCAAGCCAGAATATAGTTAAATAAAGCACTTCATAGAATGTTGGATAAAGAATCGACATCACAGTACTCAGAAGATTCCCATAAGTGCTTCATTCCCATCTTCAGCAGTAATTGCAGAGTTCCATTTCCGATAGTGCCAGTAACAGAATGGTTGTATATCTGTCTCACCTTTCCCTTGAGTGTCGAGCATCAGCTTCATCCCTTGGTCACTCCTCGCTGCACCATTCTCCTCAGACCGTGAAGATCTATTTCTGCCTCCACAGTGTTCACTGGCTCCCAAAGGACCCTTACAACATCTAGCTTGTCATGCATCAGTTCACCACCAAGTGCTGCAGAACAGGCCAGTCTATCTGCATGTTCATTTCCCAACACTGCGGCTACTCTGATATATGACTTTGCTTGCAGCACTTTGAACCTATCTGTAATAGTCAGCAGTGCAATTATATATCGCATACTTACAACCAAGGTATCTCTTGTACATCCCAGAATTACCCTCATGGCTTCATTCTGTATGTCTTCAAGTTTCATCAGCTGACTCTTTGATACCATAAATATTTCAAGTCCATAATTTATCATAGAGATGATCAAATGCTGTGAACAGCCTTCTTTGTTCCATGTCCATTGCTACCATAATCTTCAGTACATTAACATTTATCTTCTTTGGCATTTCACCGCAACTGCCTTCACATGTTCTCTGAAGACATGCTTTTGGCAAAAATGATGCTAGGTACCTCGATTTGCTTCCTCTTTTAATATTTCTATCATTATTTGTGAAGCTTGGGTCATCAGCTCTTACATTTCTATTGTCCAGAGAGTATCATAAACGGCACCCATTTCTGCACACAGGTCAGTCACTTTGTCCACAGTTGCCTCTTGTGCTGTCTGTTGCCTACCACCCCCTGCCTATATGCAATAACATCATCTGCAAATTTCAGTATTCTTTCTACCCCTGGTGATTCAATGTCTGCAGTCTTGCTTGTATACACATTGAAGAGCCCTTGTGAAACTGCTGAACCCTGGGGTAGTCCCAGAGAGAGATTGCATGGTTCTTAGGTCCATATACCCCGGCAGAGGACAACCAAATGTAAATGCAGGATAGCTGCTATCCAGTTCACCAGCCAGGGACAAACCCTCCCCCCCCCCCTCTCCCCCTAATTAAAATGCACTTAATAGAAAGCAAGAGCAATGAAATGATCAGTATTGTTTTCACAAATCTATTTTGCTAAAGTAAAGTAGATGGTGATCACTAAGTAAGAATACACTAAAGTATAAAGAGAGTATAGTCTGTATAATGATTAAAAATCATGTCAGGGCAAGCAAATGAATCAATAAAAAAGAAGATTGAAATACTTTAAGTCGTATTTTAACCAAAACAACAACAACAAAAAGGCAGTGTAAACTGTACCAGCCGATCTTACACAAAGCATGAAGGTTGATTATCTGTGAGAAATTTTCTGTGGCATGTTTAGCAAGTTGGCAAACAATCACACAGAGAAGCAGATGTTTCAATAACAGGCTTCAGATCAAAGAAGGGGAACAATAATATAATATTTGTAGATGCAAACTATTCATACATATAAGGAAAAAAAAATTTTTAGAAGTGTTCCTTATGTTAAGCGGTGCATGGATGAATGTTGTTGTCTGGAACATAACAGATAGGTCATCTTTTGTAGGTGATTATAGTGAAACATGACAGATCATCTTTGGTAAAGTATCAGAACAAGTTTTAAGTGTCTAGGACTATTGAGTTTGAATAAGAACATTACATTCAGATTACTGTAGTTTGTTTTACCAAAATATGCTTACATTGTAATAGAAAGCTCTGTTGTGTTCTAAATGTACCAGATGGATGGAAAGCCTTTAGCAGAAGCAGTGCATTGACCAAATATTCATATATCTGCTGATTTAGTTAAAATACTGAGTATATTATAAATTCCTATATAATAATGTACCTGTTTTTAAATACGTTTCTCAGATTCTAATTTTTGTATAAATTTAATGCCTCTGTCTTCATTGCAAGTTTTCATACAGCTGTGTATTAACAATGCGACCAGATAATACTAATATATTTGTTAGCTTTTGTTTTAACAAAAAGGCCTGATGTTTGCTTGTTTGTTTCTTCTCCTTTCTGGAAGATTAATGGTGAGAATCTGCTGACTGTTGAGTACGACAGACGCAGCCACACAGAGACTGTCTTGGACAAAAGTCTACATGATATCATCACTGTGGTGTACAGTTCTGCTGGCTTGCCAATACAGTTTATCCCTGCTTCATCTCATCACTCTATGAATGTCACCTACAACAGTTATGGTGACATACTGGAGTGGCAGTATGGAGATCTTATAGAGCAGCGGGAATACAAGGATCCGGGTCTGATCAAACAGAGAACACTCAAACCTGGAGGAAAACAATTTAGATACTTCTACCGCAATCATTCTAGAAAAGTAAGTCAGATATTTTATTTTGCTTGTCGTTCTTGCTTGTATAGTATTACACTATAACAAAGACTGGTCATCTTCAGTAGCTCGGAAAAACTATTCTATACCTGGTGTAAAAATAAAGCATAGTCCCAATACAGAATCTGCTTGTTTGGCTTTCGGGGTAAAAAGATATAAGCATTGTGATATCTTCTGTGTTAGCTGTTTCATTGTGATATCTTCTGTGTTAGTTGTTTCATTGTGATATCTTCTGTGTTAGTTGTTTCATTGTGATATCTTCTGTGTTAGTTGTTTCATTGTGATATCTTCTGTGTTAGTTGTTACATTGTGATATCTTCTGTGTTAGCTGTTTCATTGTGATATCTTCTGTGTTAATTATTTCATTGTGATATCTTCTGTGTTAGTTGTTTCATTGTGATGTCTTCTGTGTTAGTTGTTTCATTGCGATATCTTCTGTGTTAGTTATTTCATTGTGATGTCTTCTGTGTTAGTTGTTTTATTGTGATATCTTCTGTGTTAGTTATTTCATTGTGATATCTTCTGTGTTAGTTGTTTCATTGTGGTATCTTCTGTGTTATTTATTTCATTATGGTATCTTCTGTGTTAGTTGTTTCATTGTGGTATCTTCTGTGTTAGTTCTTTCATTGTGATATCTTCTGTGTTAGTGGTTTTATTGTGATATCCTCAGTGTTAGTGGTATCCTTGTGATATCTTCTATGTTAGTTGTTTCATTGTGATATCTTTGGTGTTAGTTGTTTCATTGTGATATCCTCGGTGTTAGTGGTATCATTGTGATATCTTCTGTGTTAGTGGTATCATTGTGATATCTTCTATGTTAGTTATTTCATTGTGAAATCTTCTGTGTTAGTTATTTCATTATGATATCTTCTGTGTTAGTTGTTTCATTGTGATGTCTTCTATGTTAGTTGTTTCATTGTGATATCTTTGGTGTTAATTGTTTCATTGTGATATCCTCGGTGTTAGTGGTATCATTGTGATATCTTCTGTGTTAGTGGTATCATTGTGGTATCTTCTGTGTTAGTTGTTGTTTCATTGTGATATCTTCTGTGTTAGTTGTTTCATTGTGATGTCTTCTGTGTTAGTTGTTTCATTGTGATATCTTCGGTGTTAGTTGTTTCATCATGATATCTGCTGTGTTAGCTGTTTTATTGTGATATCTTCTGTGTTAGTTGTTTCATTGTGATATTTTCTGTGTTAGTTGTTTCATTGTGATGTCTTCGGTGTTGTTTCATTGTGATATCTTCGGTGTTGTTTCATCGTGATATCTTCTGTGTTAGTTATTTCATTGTGATATGTTCTGTGTTATTTGTTTCATTGTAATGTCTTCTGTGTTAGTTGTTTCATTGTGATATCCTCAGTGTTAGTGGTATCATTGTGATATCTTCTATGTTAGTTGTTTCATTGTGATATCTTTGATGTTAATTGTTTCATTGTGATATCTTCTGTGTTAGTTATTTCATTGTGATATTTTCTGTGTTAGTTGTTTCATTGTGATAGCTTCTGTGTTAGTTATTTCATTGTGATATCTTCAGTGCTAGCGGTATCATTGTGATATCTTTTGTGTTAGTGGTATCATTGTGATATTTTCTGTGTTAGTGGTATCATTGTGATATTTTCTGTGTTAGTGGTATCATCGTGATATCTTCGGTGTTAGTTATTTCATTGTGATATTTTCTGTGTTAGTTATTTCATTGTGATAGCTTCTGTGTTAGTTATTTCATTGTGATATCTTCAGTGCTAGTGGTATCATTGTGATATCTGTTGTGTTAGTGGTATCATTGTGATATCTTTTGTGTTAGTGGTATCATTGTGATATTTTCTGTGTTAGTGGTATCATTGTGATATCTTTTGTGTTAGTGGTATCATTGTGATATTTTCTGTGTTAGTGATATCATTGTGATATCTTCGGTGTTAGCTGTTTCATTGTGCTCTCTTGTTGTTCAGCCTACAGATATTTTCCTGCCCAGTGGTAAGCAGTACCTGTTTAAACATGATAAACAAGGCAATCTTCAGAGTGTCATGACACCATTCCTTGGGCACCATCACTTCAACACACTGCTTACCTTAGGAATGAGAAGGTTTTTGTACAGGGCGCCAGGTTTCTCCCTGCCTTACATTGAGGATTTTGATGCCATGGGAAAACTGCTACAGGTAGGTGTCAGTTCCTAAATACACTGTTTTGTCATTTTTGAGTATTGTGTATTTTAATTGATGTTGGAGAATTGGTTAAATATCCTTAGCTTAAGTAGACAGAAGATGGCAGAGATGGGGATATATAAAAATATATATGTCTAGCAGCATACCATATGTTCAATGTTCCAGTCGCATAGAAATCGTTTATTTGCTTCTTGACTATAACCCACAGTGCAACAGAATATTAGTGATATAAATACTGCTACTACTTAGGTTTTCACACATCGCTTAATTGTTGTCTTTCCTGTTCAGCTAAGAGATTTCAGTTACCAGATTTATTTCATTGGTTTAACAAGTTTGGTGTAGTCAACAATGAAGTGACCTATTTTTAAAGAATTAACAGAAGGGAAACAAATATGCAATGTATTGAGTGGCACTCGTAGAGAAAGTAGAGAAAAAAAATGTTTCACATAATTAGATAAACTGTTCTACCTTGTTACCTCAGACCCAGTCTGGTAAACACACTGGAAAAATATGAGATTCCCACACTAAGGACAGTGCTAGAGGATGTAGTGAGAATATGACATTCCCACACTAAGGACAGTGCTAGAGGATGTAGTGAGAATATGACATTCCCACACTAAGGACAGTGCTAGAGGATGTAGTGAGAATATGAGATTCCCAGACTAAGGACAGTGCTAGAGGATGTAGTGAGAATATGAGATTCCCACACTAAGGACAGTGCTAGAGGATGTAGTGAGAATATGACATTCCCACACTAAGGACAGTGCTAGAGGATGTAGTGAGAATATGAGATTCCCACACTAAGGACAATGCTAGAGGATGTAGTGAGAATATGAGATTCCCACACTAAGGACAGTGCTAGAGGATGTAGTGAGACACGCTGAACACAAACTAGTGCTACTGGTTGGTGATTAAGAATCCATGTTAGTAGGCAGGTGATCTTGATGACTGATGAAGAAAATCCCCACATTTGAACATTTATACTTGCTGTAGAACCAGCATACACAACATTAAATAATGAAATGTAAACATGTTTTGTTATATTATAGAATTTTAAATGTGCATACATTGGTTTATTTACTGTGTTTGTAACTATGCCGTTGCAGTCTGAAATTCTTTTATTAGTCAGTATTTGAGTAGTATCCATTTTTTGTAAAGATATTTCTCTGTTCTCTTGTAAATGTTTGCTAATTATTCTATTGATTATTTTCGTCCAGGTGATTTATCCGAGTGAACAGAGGCGTGTGGTGCATCGTTACAATGACATGGGCCAAAGGTCACTTACCATGTTTGACCAGACATTGATTGAATTGACATACCATAAGGAGGTACTGCATTTGTCTCAGGCATCATTGGTGGCTCGAGGTTATGCCAATAAACTGACATTTGGCTACCTCAGCTCTTTGGTGCATGATTCATCAGTCACATTCCCACAGGATGCCAGCCTTGTGGGTGCCAGTTTCAAGTTCAGCTATGACAACAACTTCCGTCAGGTGGAAACTATGTTGAATCTGTCCAACAACATCAGCAGCCTTTCCAACAGATCATACAGCAATGACAATGGGAAGATGTCACACATTGCAGGAATCAATGTTGAGTGGTTGACAGAAGCCAAGCAACTGTTTCGTGATGGCCACATAATCATGACTAGAGAGTTTGATGGATATGGTCGATTAATGGATGTCACGGTTAAATTTAGTGGAGAAGTCAAATTTGACTTGCATATAGATTATGACAAAATTGGTCGAGTTCATGAGTGGAAAAGAAAGGTAGACAAGTTAAAAGAAGTTGCTGTGGAGTATATCTATGATGTAGACAGTCATGTGACTGATGTTCTTCTGCAGGGAAAGACGGCTTGGGAGTTTGGCTATGATGCTGACGGCAACATTCACAAGATTACCTCACAAGGCACAACCAGGCACATGGAGTTCGATGTCGGAGATAAAATAACAATGATGGGAGGGGTTAGTTACAAGTTTGACAGTGACGGTCTCATGGCCCAGCGTGGTTTGGATCATGTCACTTTTAATTCAGCCGGACAGCTGATATCAGTTTCTCGTCATGGCTTATTCAAGTTCTCATATTTCTATGATGCCTTAGGTCGCTTGTCAGTTCAGAGAGACAGATATGGTCGTATACTTCAGTTCTTTTATGGTGACATGAGAACAAAGAACACCATAACTTATGTGTATAATCACACAACTGGAGAGTTAACACAGTATCTGCGTGATACTGAAGGCACTTTGGTAGGCCTGCAGAGAAGTGGCCGTCTCTATTATATAGTTGTGGATCCTACTCAGAGCCCAATAGTTGTATTTGATAAAGATGGCAACATTGTCAAGCATGTGACGTATAATCCGCTAGGAGTCAAAGAGTCAGATTCTGACCCAGACTTTGACCTTGCTTTTGGATTTCAAGGTGGTTTATACAACCCTGTTACACAGCTTGTTCACTTTGCAGATCGAGTTTACGATGCCAACCTGGGACGTTTTCTGACCCCAGATTATGCTAATGTATTCAAAAAACTTAAAACAGTTGCTGAAGACCCTGAGATCCTAAACTTATATGGGCATCGATTTTTGGTCAATTCTCACCTGCAGAATCAGCAGTATCCTCGCATGAGTAAGTTTTACCTGTGCCATACCAAACCAAACGTGTGTTCTTCTGTATCCTGATTATGTCTTGTATTCTTGAATAGATTATTGTGTTTACATATTTAAATCTTGCAGATTATTGAAGTGTATACATATTTTACTTACTAAACAAGCGGAACAGCGCATAAATGCATTTGAATATAAATGTTACAGACAGGTTCTAAGAATATCTTGGGTAAAGAAAAGAACAAATGCATCCATACTTCAAGAGCTGAATATTGAAGAGGGTTGGCTAGTAAAGACAATAAAACAAAGAAAATTGAAATATTTTGGTCACTTGAAACGTCATGTAAGTCTAGAGAGAACAATAATGGAGGGGTATATGCCTGGGAAGAGAGGAAGAGGAAGGCCAAGGAGAAGATGGGTGCAGGATGTGGCAGATGATCTCCAGATGGGTGTATCAGACGCAGGACATCTTGCTCAGGATAGGAAGGTTTTCCGGAGGGTTGTTATGGCAGCGAGGTTCCGCGAGGGACATGCTACTGAATGAATGAATACAATTTTAATCTTCATTTTTTTAAATTAAGAAAGAAAACATTTAAATCCTTATTGTATTTTCTAATGCCCATGTGTGTTCCGGGGCCCATTGTATCTTATAATGCCTATGTGTGTTTTAGGGCCTATTGTATCTTATAATGTCCATGTGTGTTCCGGGGCCCATTGTATCTTATAATGCCCATGTGTGTTTTGGGGCCTATTGTATCTTATAATGCCCTTGTGTGTTCGTGGGCCCATTGTATCTTATAATGCCCATGTGTGTTCGTGGGCCCATTGTATCTTATAATGCCCTTGTGTGTTCCGGGGCCCATTGTATCTTATAATGCCCTTGTGTGTTCGTGGGCCCATTATATCTTATAATGCCCTTGTGTGTTCCGGGGCCCATTGTATCTTATAATGCCCATGTGTGTTCGTGGGCCCATTATATCTTATAATGCCCTTGTGTGTTCCGGGGCCCATTGTATCTTATAATGCCCTTGTGTGTTCCGGGGCCCATTGTATCTTATAATGCCCTTGTGTGTTCGTGGGCCCATTGTATCTTATAATGCCCTTGTGTGTTTGTGGGCCCATTGTATCTTATAATGCCCATGTGTGTTCGTGGGCCCATTGTATCTTATAATGCCCATGTGTGTTTCGGGGCCCATTGTATCTTATAATGCCCCTGTGTGAACCGGGCCCCGGGCCCATTGTATCTTATAATGCCCATGTGTGTTCATGGGCCCATTGTATCTTATAATGCCCATGTGTGTTCGTGGGCCCATTGTATCTTATAATGCCCATGTGTGTTCGTGGGCCCATTGTATCTTATAATGCCCATGTGTGTTCGTGGGCCCATTGTATCTTATAATGCCTATGTGTGTTCTGGGGCCCATTGTATCTTATAATGCCCATGTGTGTTCCGGGGCCCATTGTATCTTATAATGCCCATGTGTGTTCTGGGGCCCATTGTATCTTATAATGCCCATGTGTGTTCTGGGGCCCATTGTATCTTATAATGCCCATGTGTGTTCTGGGGCCCATTGTATCTTATTATGCCCTTGTGTGTTCCGGGGCCCCGTTAAAGGAAGAAAAAGTAAAAGAGGCACTGCCTCCGTAGCTAGCATGTAATAGAAGGTGACTAATTAGAGGTTTTCCTTGGAAGCTTGAGTTAGTCTGCCTGAAAGGCAAAGAGCTAGCAGTCCACATACCAGTAAGCCAGATCTGTAAAACGTGTGCAGGCTAAACTGAAGTTTTGGAACAAGACCAAAGTCCAGAAGTGGACACACAGCCAGAACTTTCTGCCAGAGTTTGTAGCCAATGAACATGAAGAAGAAGTCTCTTATATTTATTAGACAGTTTTTTGTTGTTGTTTAAAGCAAGTTTTTATCCTGAATGAGTTTTACATTTGTTTTTCACAGTTCATTTTAATGTCTTTATCTTGATTCTTCTTCTGCTTCTTCTTTTGTCCTCCCTCTGTTACCAGGTTGTGGCCTAGTGTTGTGGTTTTTCTTGATTATATCTTGTTATTTTTTAACAGTTCTTTGGTAATTTTGTTCATCCTTATTTATTGTTTTTTTTTTATATGTTTGCTTTGTGTTTTATATTACTGAACATTTGTGTATGTTTCTTTATCTTGATTCTGTCTTATATCCTTGATTTTTTCAATACAAGTCAGTTTTCACATGTTAAAATATATTTCAATATATAATTTGAATATACATGATTTTTGTCAGGTCTGTCAGACTGGTTGAATGTCCTAGGCTATGATGTGCGCTCGATGGCACCTGATGTTACCTACACAGGAGATCTCAATGCAGACCCTCAAGACCCTGATCTGCAGCTCCTGCCGGCAGCATCAGCCTTTGAATGCACATTCCGCAGAGACATGCATAATCTTCTGGCCATATCCACAGTGCCACAGTCAAAGGTAATAAACAACTAAGAACCTAAAATAACATTATAATTCATATTCAAAACAATTTAAATAATAATTTCAGAGAGAGAGGTAAACAGGCATTGATACATGAAAACACTTGGACAAAATATAAATAATCTAACTTATGTCGATTAAAGGTCAAAATATAGGTAGTCTTCATCAGAGACAGTGGTTGAGGTGTGCAGTGCTGGACTTTCACACATTCTATATCACAACATGAGCTAGGGTGCCCAGTTCCCTCCCTTGCTGCTTATCCTACTCAGACAATTCTGAAATTTATCTTGTAACCCTTTTCATGAAGCTGGGCAACAAGAAAGCTGTTTAACTTTTTCTTTTATAACCTCAATACTGATTTTATCTCTTCTGGTCACTCCTGCAGCCCTTCTCAGACATCTCATTTCTAAGATCCCTAATTTTTATTTTTTGTTGTTGCTGTGAGCAACCATGTCTGGTACTGGTAGCATAAGGTGAGAATAAATATACTTTGTCTGAGATGTTTCTTTGCGCTGATCTGGATTGTTTTGTGTGAGAAAAGGGAAGCTAGCTGTCTCAGTACTTGGTCTGCTTTACTGTATCCAACGTTCATTTCTTCATCCAGTGTACTATCATCGATGAATGCTGTCCCCAGATATTCAAACTCAAATGCTTGTTTAATGCCTTGCACTGTACTGCTATATTTATATTCTGTTTCTTTCTTACTACATTACTTCTGTCTTTTCAGTGTTGATTCTCATTTTATTTGTTTTGCATTCTTTATTCATAGATTTTAAATGTTGTTGCATTTGCATAGCTGTGTCTGCTATCAAGGCCTGGTCATCAGCGAAGAGTAATTCCTTGATCTTACTTATATTTTTGTTCCTAGGCTTTGCATCCTTGCATATATAGTCAGTGTAGGTGATAAACAGCAATGGTGATAAAACACATCCATGTCTTGTGCCAGATATAACTGTGAATGGTTTAGATATTCCCTGATTAATTTTAACTACACTTCTACCCTGCCTTTAGTTACTTTCTTAGACGTCTGAAATTCTAATCCTCTTCATCTCACTTACATCTCATAAGGGCCCTACTATTGTTGTAAGAATTTTAAGAAGGAATTTTGGGGAATGGAGTTTAGCTAAGGTTGTCAAGTTGTGCATAAAGGGTTTTTTGGTTACTCAAATAAGGCCACACTTAGCAACAATTTCCTCTATGATAACAACCAGAAGTCACAGGGAGCCATGCCACAAGTGTATGGAGCTGACAGCCACAGAAATCGTGTCTTTGGCTAAAAAAATCTTCATCAAATGATGAGAATTGGTGGATGTGTGGTCACGGTGGTAGCCTTTTATTATTAGTGATTTGACATATATGTTGTATCACTGTGTGTCACTGACAGATGTAGACATCTATAGTAAAATATATGGATGATATTTTACAATTTCTGTTAATTTGATAATTTTAGTTTGTGTAAATAATGTAATCTGAGACTGTTTCACTAAAACAGACTAATAAATATTTGATTTCTCTGGCAGTACTTTAACCACTTAATGCTATAGAGAATATGTACATGTATATTGTTTTAAATTATTCCCACTATAGGTGACCCCTCTTCAAAGTCTGCCTGAAGAAAAGCCTGCTCCTCTAGACTCAGTCTTTGGTCATGGTGTGACTATTTCAGACTTTGATGGTAAGACAGTTGTTAACATCGTGGATGTGGCACAGTCATGGGCCAAGAATCTAGCCACTGTACTCCTCAACTCATCACAGATTCTACCTGTTCATTTTACTATCCTGGGGAAAGATGTGCACTATTTTGTAAAGCCAAGTGCACAGCAAGCTGTGGATGATCTGCGAGAGCTGGGCATACACAGTGACCTGGTCACTTATGAGTCTGGAATCAATGTGTCTGTTCATCGCAGTCAACATGGTCATGGATTTGGCCTCTCTCATCGAGAAGTGGATGTTAGAATTCATGGAAACCATACGGTGCTGAATATTCGCTACGGTACTACTTTGGATCGTGAGATTAGAAGAGTCCTTCGCCATGCAAAAGATAGAGCTGTTGCTCATGCATGGGCTAGGGAAAAGCACTTGCTGCAGCATAGTCTGCCATCATTATATCATTGGTCTGATGCAGAAATGCATCAGATCCTGGCAGTTGGAAGAGTGACAGGCTATGTGGCAGACTACATTCACCAGCCTGACCAGTACCCTGAGCTTTCCGATGATTGTAACAATATCAGGTTTGTGGCAGAAGTGCCCTAGTTGCATTGTTGTCAGTTTCTACTGTTGAAACATTCTCCAGTGACCAATGAATCTCAGCTGTGCAAATACTCCAAGAGAGATTAAGAGACAGAAGATTCGATAGCAGTATTATGTAATGATATTACATTCTAGGAATTGATAAACAGGACTGCACTGAAAAACTATGCATTAGGAAATGTCTCTGTGAGATTACATGTCTGAATTTGTCATTATTAGCCATGCTAAAATTCCAGACTAGTGACTGTCTCCATTTGTGAGTAAAAATAAAACACATAAAACATTTTTTCAACAAAAAATTACAGTTTTCAGTTTCAAAGAGTGGAGACTGGAAAAACAGTTTGTGATATTATTGAAGAGTTTTGTGCCAAACAGTTAAATTAGGATAATGTGGTTAAGAATTATTGTGGTGACTTTGCGAGTTAATTTGTGATAATGTCAAGTACCACAAGAGTACAGAACATTCATTTAAACAGTCTTGTTGCTAATTTCAAATGTAAATGCTGCAGAGGTTGCTTTCAAAAGGTGTTTTCTCCATTGTGAGTTTACACACACACACAAAATTCTGACTTTATTAATGAAAACATTCATCGATTGTTTCTTGTAAATGATCACAGTTTCTGAATCCTCAGACAATCGGACTTGTATGTCAATGAACACACTAGCCTTGCTACATAAAGTTGGGACTAACCATGACATTTGAAGCTGCATTGGCATTTTTGCATTTTTTCTGTGGGAACACTGATCACATATCCAAAACATATCTGATTTGATTAGATAACTGCTGTACAACAGTGCTGGCTGCACTCAGAGTGTGTGTATTATTTCCAGCATGAGTTTTCACCTTTGTCAGTATCAGTGAGAGTATGTCTACATTATTATTTTAAATGACATTTGCTGGCACATGTGAGCTGTTGTGTAAAAAAATAATTTACAACTGTGAATGCTGTGCTCTGTGAGACCTAATTTTATATTATTTGTAAAATTGTAGAATAAAGCAAATTGTTTGGAAATTTACCAGAAAAAAATTTGCATTTATTTTGTTCTGTCTGGCATAATTTCATCTTCAAGTATCAGTTGTAAGCACTCTTTTCATCATTGTTGTTCTTATGTGCAGGCACATATGTTGTAAGGGCATTTTCTTATGCATGCTTCTATTATATGTACTCTGTTGTGTATAGAAAGTATTTCCATGTTTGGGCCAACAGTTATCTGGTTCTTGTAATGATTCTTTTGAATTAGTTTCATTGCAGTCAACTTATGTTTTCTCTTTGTTATTGAACATTTATACAGTTTTTCTTCAGTTTATGTCTATATATATATATATATATATATATATATATATATATATATATATATATATATATATATATATATATATATATATATATGTGTGTGTGTGTGTGTGTGTGTGTGTGTGTGTGTGTGTGTGTGTGTGTGTGTGTGTGTGTGTGTGTGCACACGTGTGTGTGTGTGGTGTATCATTATCATACTACTGGCATTTTGAAATGATCACTGTTTGTTTATCTTTCTATCTTTCTTAAAGAACAAAGGATTCAGTTAGTTGCTTGTCATCTTTTTCTGTTGCAATAATAAGTTTGTTGGATCCTTTCTTCATTTACCTTTTAGATTTGGAAAATATCTGTCCAGTTTTCCCTTTTTTTAAATGAAGTCTTTTGTTTTTGTGATCTCATATTCAGTGAGTGTATTTAGAGTCACTGTGCAGTTTCTATGCTATCTTTATGTCATTCATTTCTTCATTCTGTACATGTAGCTGCTTAATGGGCTCTGTGTTTACCTTTTTGGTTGTTTTCTCCCTAACCTGTTGTTTTTCCCAAGCTTCATTTTGACCTCCCTACTTAGTTTTCATTATAACTGTATCTAAATCCATTGTTGATGATCTTGCACTGCATCTCCAGATTATTTCACCTCACTCACATTTATAATTTAACAGTTCACATGTCTGTTGTTTCAAACTAATTAAAACATTTCCTTTTAGTTCACCTTTTAGTACAAATGATTTTTTCCTAGTGTATTGTGATTATTTTGTGGAGAACATTGAATCTTTTGGTAGACATTCACTTGTTTGACTGGTTCAGTCCCAGGTTCTTGTGACTTCAACACTGTCTGTGTTTATGTTTTTGTACCTTTGAGCAACAATATTTTAGTTCCACAGAATTGAAAAATACAGCTTGAAGACAAAAGGAGTTATAGTAATACTTGTCATAGGATGGGTTAACATAACAGAAGAATGAAACTGAAAGAGAACATAAATGTGCTTGATATAAAGAGTAACCTATGGATGCAATGTGTGTTCCCTGATACTGAAAGAGTTCATGTTATCTGAATCACATATTTGCTTACTAACTGTATACTTATGCTTTTCCAGGCACTGACTTCCTGCATGGCTTTATAATTTGTGTCCCCTGTGTCCCTCTTTTTCTTGTCAGTGTATACTTCTTTAGGTATAGTTTTAAAAAAAATTGTATGCACCCAGAATGTTTAATTGAAATAACTATAGTAATTGTACACAGTTCTGTCAAACATATTTCCCAGTGTTTTGAGTTTTATAAAAGAAATGTTTAAAAGATGTTTGATTACAAATCTGAGATATTGGTTTTCTGATTTTTTTTTCTTCTGAAATGGTAAACAGACTCTGAATTGTTGATTTATACTTTAGTATAAATGTATATGGTCCTCCTCTCAGACAGTAAATGCCAGAGAATAAAAGAGTTAACCCTGTTCATTAAGGCACATGATGATTAAAATCTTTATCTTCATTTTAAAAAGTGAAGAATAATGTCCAGAGATAAAACAACATGTCACCTAAAAATTGGGACTGTTTTAAGGCATTCGACTGAGACTGACCATAGCGGGGCAGATATTAGACAGTTCAAGAGCCGGCACCAGTAAAAAGATTCAACATTTCAATCTTTTGCATCTTTCCTTTGAGATCATATCGATGCGAGTATGGACTATTTCACAGCCACTAAAGAAGAAATTGGGCTTTTTAGCTCAAATGCTATTATATTAGCATTGTTAGAATTTTAAAAAAAAAAAAAAAATTAAGAAAACCACATACTGCTAGATCTATAATACTAGTAAGAAAACTAACTCATAAACAGCATCAATATCTCGGAAGCTGAAATAACTCGGACCATATTTGTGAATAATATTATACTTTAAGGTATATCCCCCCCCCCCTTCCCAAATGTAAAAATAGCAATTAAAGTGACTAGAATATCAGCCCAGTAAAATTAAATGGCTAGTGAGAATTCTACCAAACTTTGCATATGGGATAAAGAAGCACACTTACTTTAAAGAATATTTTATGTTATTTTTGTATGGCCTAACCTTTATAGCCACGCATTTTCTAGAGCAACTCGTGCATCACTTATTACCATAAGACAAGCACATGTGGATTGAACATGGCGATTAATTATAAAATGGGCTCTTATTTTGGTTAACAATGTACATTTTAAATAGCTGACAGTCTACATTAGTTAGTAGTTGCTTTAGCGGATTTCATGGCAGCTCAAAACAGCTGTCTTCACTGGGTTTTTTTTAATAAGAACATTAGTTATTGTATTGATGGCTAGTGAGCTTGATAGGAAGGGAAATGTGGTATTTAAGGAAATGGATATGCAGATGGCTTGGAATTGACAGGAATCCCTGACCTGATTGTGATAATCCTATCAGAAGGTGAACCATGACTGTCTACATTTATTAGATTTCAATTTTTATGTTGTCTAGTGTGTCCTATCTTTCTTCTTCTTTCTATGAGGGCTGATCAATACATTGTCTGTTTGTTTATTATATATATAATGTTGCTACAGCCTCAAGGGTTTCCCCTCTGCTTATTTATGTGAATTAAATGGGTACCAGGTACAGTCCTGGGAAATAAAGGTAGCTGGCGTGATGCTGACCACATCTCCCATCAAGTGCCGACTGGTCTGTAAAAGATAGGTCTAGCTCTATATACTGAATATGCCTGAAGATGTGGAAAAGGATTTTCTCCCATCTTATCCCCCTCCCCCTTTTTTTTCTTTAAAAAAAATATATTTATCATAAATTATAATTTGTGAATGTTTAAAAGGGAGTATACAAATCTTCAGCTGATTTAACATGAGTGTGCTTAGCAGTGACACCAGAGAAGGTACCTCTAAGAATACTGAACCTATCAGAAGCAGATGGCAGAAAACACAACTATTCAACTATATATTACTATATCCTGATAGAAAGCAATTGTTCTGTCTTTATAATGGAGGTTTGCTGCAATGTATCCATTGCTAGCTTGGGGACTGTTACCTGATCATTAATCAGCTGTTAAAAACAGAAGTGCAGCTCTTTGGCTTAGAGTTAACAAATGTAGTTAATAATTTCCGGATCCTTGATTGCTAGGCTTCCTTAGGCCCCCCCCCCCTCCCCCTAGTATGGGTGGTTTAAAAATTATAAAATAAAAATGTTTAAGGGTACAAGAATCGTACTGTGGAAGAGATTGGGGCATCACAACACAACATTCCCAAAGACACAGTGATACACAGTAGCCATCCTTCATTGTGAAGATGGCACAGAAATCCACAGTGGAAGCATGCACAGCAGGAGTCTACTATTCTTCAATAGGTGGGTCCCTCATCAACAATTGTTTTGACCCATTATCCTCCTAAACAGTCTCGGAGTGTGGGCTGACCTGGTTCATGACTCCAGACCTCAGACTTCTCCTGCTGAGCTTAACGGACATTCAGACAAGACGACATGGTGGCTTTGCAACAGGTATTGGGAGGTTTGGTGTTATATATTGTCACTGCGGTTTCAAATTAGCCCACTATCTTCACTGTTAGGGTGTCAAGTGAATGGTTGGTTCATCAGACAGACGTTAGACTTTGGCAATTGGCAGAGAGACACTGGCAGATCTTAATTGGACACTCTGGCTTTCAGTGATGTAAAATTCTTTACTAGGGGCTCAGGCCAGTCTACTGAAGCCCATCCCTCACAACATTCCTTTGTGTCAACAACCAGCTTGAAGCTCTTTCAGCCACTTAACCCAGTTGTTTTAGTGCTTGTTTGCGCCTCATCACTTCTCAAGACTGGCCACCAATTCACATTACTTTTCAAGCTTGTACAGGTGATTAACTTCCATCCACGACTCATGCGGCACCCTAAGCTTTATCAGGATGAGGTTTTGCGTAATATCAACAATGAAGATGTGTTGAACGCCCATAAGCATTGAGCATGGCTGAAAATGTAGCTGTTGCCAATTTTAGCTGAATAGAATGCTTTCAATCAACTGCAGTCACTTATTCATTTCTGTCTACACCACCTAGAACATATCCATTTCTGTACAGTGCAATGTTATGGATGCATTACTTTTACAAACTTGCTGAAGCTGTGCATTTTTTTATTTGCATTGTTAAAAATTTGTGCTTCCTGTTCATGATTTTCCTTCGTTTTGATTTCAGAGGCCACAAATTTCTTGATTTCTTCCTCACTCATATTTTTGTCATTAAAATATCAAACTTGCTATTGTCCTGAAACATTTGCTGGTCTGAAATTCGCATTTGCAAACTTAAAAGTATTTAAATCTTTATGTAGTCAAATAAATTAAATATACACATATATATATATATTCATCTCAACATGCAGCATCAAAACACTGAACAAAAAAATGTGTTTATTTATGCCAGCCACACAATTGTTTTGAGTAAATATATTCATTTATTCTGGTCTGTCAAGTTGTTTAAAATGTGTTTTTGACTTCTATAGATACAGGTAAATAATTAACATGTGATTAAAAATGGAATTAGTTTATCTTGTGTCATCTCTGAAGTGTGTCAGTTTCTCTGTATAGGTAATTTTTTGCAATACATGACAAAACAATTTTTTTAATTGTAGATAATTTCCTACTGTTTTATTGCTTCACAAAATCCATATTTTCTGCAGTAGAAAGTGAATTCCATTTTTAAATAGATTTGTTTACATTAGCAGAACTATTATATTAATAAAAACAATGCTTTTGCATAAATTATTTGTCAGAAATCCAATAGTTCAAGCATGGGAACTGTTTTCCAATAGACGGTTATTTATTTGTGGTAATTCTGTGGATCAAATTTGGAGGCTGTTGGTTGCCAATTCATTGTTGCATCATCTGTTCAACAAACTGAGTGTATATATGTTTGAGTGAATATATGTCTTCTTCAGTGTCACGATGGCACTCTTACTGAAAATCATAATTTTGAATTTTTCAACAAAACATGTTGACCTGTGGAATGTCAGATCAAGTAATCTATTATTAATTTTGTTGTTGTTATTGAATCATTTATTTAGTCTTTCTATGTTATTTTCACTTTGTGTTCATTCTCTCATTTTAATTAAAATTACTGTTATTTCTTAAGTAGAAGAGCCACTAAATTTAATTTCCTAATGCTAATACATTATTGATGGTCATCTCAAAGTTAGTCACTTTCCTGTTGGAATAGCTGGAGTTTAGTGGCCTTCTTGTTGATGTTTATAATACTTTTATAGTGTGCATTTATTAATTTCTTTGTTAATATATTTATAGTTGTATTTGTTCATGACTGAACTTTTAATGTCTCATTTGCTAATGCCTTAACTGGGGATGTGAAATATATTTCTTCATGCAATGACTGTGCATTATGTAATCAGCCTGACTTCCTGAGCATCTAGTGTACCCACTGCAGGCTTCCCAAATAGTGTACAAAGAATATCATACATCCATTAACAGTGATCGGTGTGAGATTGCGGCAACCTTCTAGCTTCCATGTTATGTGTCAGATAACACTTGAATGGTGTTCATGTTTCTCACTCCATGCTGGTTGTTGTGTTTACTGTTTCAGTAAACTCTGCTGCTGGTTGCTAAAACAAATGACTAATGCACATCTTTATCTAGGATTTTTGTTACTTATCAGCTGACCACATTACTTCTTCCATTGGATGTATTTCTCATAAAACTTTTGTTTTATTTTTGTTTGCCAAATGTAATCTGTACCTGGCTACAGGATCTGCAGTGGTGCAGTGAAAACATGCTTGCCTGGCAATCATTGATTCTGATCTAGGTTGACCCACCTAGAATAGGTGCCAGGAAGTGTACTGGGAAGTAAAGGGGTTGGGATGATTGTTACCAAAGTTCCAGTCAAGTGCTGTTTAATCTACAGCTCACAACCTGATATATTTGCAGCTGTGACCTTTTATTAATTAAAAAAAATAAACATAATGATTAGAAGGTAAAGGTGACTTAAGTGTGTTATAAACATACCTCTATAAGTTTGGTAATGGCCTGTGGTACAAGAAGTAACTCAGTATAAAGTATTGCAGACCCGAAAATTGCATGAAACTTATTCACAGGTTATACAATTATCTTCATTTCATTCTCAATTGTTGTATGAAAGCGCTCTAGAATTAACTAACTGGTATTTAGTTCTGATTTCATCTAGATCAGTGTTTGCCAGTCAAATTTTTTTGTCCTAGTGTGTGCTATGCCCCACTTAAATCTTTGTAAAATTCTTATGCACCCCAGATAAAAGATCACACATTTATAATATTCATATACTGCCCCCCCCCCCCACCCCCTTTTTTTTAATCAGTCTAATTCCCCACATAACACTAAAATTTCCCCCCCCCCACCACCCCCTTTTTTTTTAATCAGTCTAATTCCCCACATAACACTAAAATTGCCCCTCCCCCCCACCACCACCCCCTTTTATCAGTCAAATTCCCCACATAACAAAATTGCTCTCCCCCCCCCCCCCCCCATAATCAAATTACCCCCCTGTGGGGCATGGGCCCCATGTTGGGAAACATTGATCTACATGCTGAACACCAGATGACAGCTATTTGCTTTCCTTTGCACTTATTTTTTTTTGGTTCTTTTAGTCATTAGATTCTTCTCTTATTTGTGCATGTTATTTTATGATTTTTCCTTTGTTTAGTATTTTTTTCATTTTTCCTTCTTTAACTGTGCTCTCACTGTAGGTTTGTCTTTAACTGTGCTGCCACTGTAGGTTTGTCTTTAACTGTGCTCTTACTGTAAGTTCAAAGCTGCTGCATGTAATAAGCTTACATTCCTAGTCAGTGCTAATGTGTTGTGTAAAGCTGAGTCAAGAACTGACATTACAGTGCTCCGGACATTCCTATGCACAATCTATCCCCATATTCGGCAGCCAGTGAAGAGTTCGGATTCTGGTACCAGTTGCAGTTTGATAAAATGTCTGTCTTGCCCCTTTTCTTTGAGAATGTAAGGTCAGCCAGATCCCTTATTCACTCACTGTGGCATAATGATCTATTTGATAAAAATGCTGACTGAAAAATATGCAGAAGTCAGAAAAGTATTAATGCATGTTTTCTAGACTACAATAAGGCTTTTGACAAACAGGGTGCAACATGAAAAGTTTACTGCATGCCTTCAAGATAGATGGAAAGAATATCAGAATTACATAGTAACCTATACTGGGAACAAAGAGTAACCTATACTGAGAACAAATAGTAACATTTAGACACATCATCATCATGTAACCACAGATAAAGATTACAAAGAGAGAAAAAGAGGAGTTATGTCGAGGATAGATGTTTTTTTTAAAAGCCTTTTCAACTTATATACAGAACACATTTTCATCAGTTTTGAGTTGTATCTGGACTGACTATTAATGGAAGAAGAGTAAGCAATTTGAAATATGCTGATGTGTTACTAGCAGATAGCAAGGTAGGTGGGTGGGTAGTTGTACCCCACGAGGACATCCTTCAAGCTATAAATACCCGGTGACACAAAGTTCCACCATGCTGATGAGAATCACCCATTGAGAGGTCCCAGAAACCCTTTTCAGCCGTTAGGCCATATTCATGGCCCGGCTATATTCATGGCTCCCAGCAGAAGAAAAATAAAAAAAAATTGCATCCCTCATAAGATAGCAAGCAGGAGTTACAGAACCTAGTGGATCAAGTCAGCAGGCAGAATATGGTTTAGACATTGAACATCTGAAAAACAAAAACTATGATAATTAACAATGGAGCGACCAACAGTGAACATCACAGTAAATAGAGAGAGATTAAAAACAAGAAACAGGTTTCTCCTAATTTGAACATGAAGTAACATGATGGCGCAAATAAAACAGAAATTAGAAAAGAGGATAGGAATGGCTAAAACTGTGTTCAATAAGATAGGAAAATTATTGAGGAAAATTATTGACAGCTAGAGAGATAAACAACATATTAAGAACGAGATTGTGGAGACAGCACCTGATTGATTGATCTGTTTGCATTTTACGTTGTTAAATTCCTTCCAAAGAGCTTTGACAACACCTAGATTATCATATGTCAGGTCACAACCAATTAGTGCAACACCAGCGAGTCTAGCTAACTGTTTATTTCCCAACACATGTGCATAAAGGAAAGAATCCAAGCACGCTAATTACCAGAATCTCCTGAACGGATGTATGCCAACTGAATGGACATGCCTGTCTCCAGCTTTCTCAGCCTGCTTTATGAATCTGTTACAATCAAAATATGTGTGTTCAGCTGTGTTTCAAGTCAGAAAACAAAAATTGCTACGACTGTCTCTAAACTAGATGTGGTATCATATCCTATTTTTTTTTTTTGATGTGCTAAGCAATGTCCATTCACTTTTGCAATAAAGCATCATCAACATCTTGTGCCTCTGGTTAACACCGAGCTATCTGTATAAATCACCTCACTTGGGCAGAAATTATCATTATAGTTATAATTATTTGAATTTCTGATTCTGCTTTGCTTTCTGGCCACTTCCTGCACTCTCAGGCCAATGTGACTAGAACCCTACATGTCCGATCTTTGCTTTGACACCTTCAACCAGTCCTTTCTTCTCACAATTTATGCAAGCCTACACACTCTGGTTGAGTCTTCTGCTTGCACAATTCATGTCTTATTCTTAACAGCTGAATATTACATCTTATATTAGCTAATCCAGGGTTCATGAAGAAGGTGCTTTTTGTCTGTGGCTACTGTAAAGAAAAACCTCACCTGTTGTGATGCTGTTTGGACCTGGACCTATGGTTAAGAGCATTTGAAACTTTCACTTGCAGTATTTGTGATCCTTCTTTAGGTCTATTGAACTGATTCTCATGTGCATTTAGTTAGACTCAGATCTGTTTTGAAATACCACAGCAAAGACCATTTGTAGGGGGCCGCGCTAGCGCAGTCCATAAGAGGCTCACTTTCAAATCCAACTGCGACTCACTGCAGCCCACGGTCGGTGTTCGAAACCGGGCAGTTCCCGGGGTTCACCCAGCCTCTAGGAAATGGGTACCAGAGTTGACACTCTGGGGTAAATGGAGGAACGTCGCTTTAGCTACAGAGTTACATGCGGATGGTGACACAGGCGGACAATTCTTATGAACTGTCCGTACTGGTGGCAGAGCACTAAGGTTTATAACCGTGTGCAATGACGCTGGTTCACATCTCCCGACTTTACCTTTACCTTCATTTGTAGGTTTTGAATGCATTGTGGTAGTGAATTTATTCTGTAATTGTTTTTAAACTGATGATAATTCTTTTTCTAAATCTATTATTAAGGTGTTTACCAAGGCACACTACTGTAACCAGCAATAGTGCTACTAAAATAATTCCAAAGTCTTGCTTAATCACTCTTTGGTTTCTCTCACTTTCATCCTGGATCAATTTACGGTTTTGACATTGAGTCATTCCAGTCTCTTTCCGTCTGGTCTCCCTCAGATCTCATATACTAGGGTTTCTTTCAGTCAGTTTTCTGTTGTGATATTTTCTGTCTATGTCCAGAGTGTGATGTTTTTCCCCTTTAGCATTGTAAATCTCTGGTACAGATCTCTGTCTGTCTGCCTGCTGAAGATTGGGACTCCCCCTGGTGTCAGTTAATTTCCCTGATGGACAAAGCTGCTCCATGAAACAATTTAACTCATGTAGCTTGTTATATAAGGAACATGCAACAAAAATGTCCTCTATACTTCGGCCAGTTTTTCTACAGTTTAATTATGTTAAAAATTCACCTAGAATGGTATAATCTCTAAAGTTCATATATACTCATTTTCAACTGGTATTGAAATCTATGGATGTTCCCAGAGTGCAGATAAAACTGTTCTTAGTGACAGTAATTAGTGCAACAAATTCCTAATTTTAATTTGATAACCAAGTAGTGTATTATGCTTCCATTAGAACAGTAAATGGTTTTGTCAGATTACAGATTTTGTTTAACTGTTTTAAAATCTATTTAGAAAACCTAAATAAAATGTACTTCTATCAGCAGAGGGTTTAACTCTTTGAGTCCCAAGGTGCGCATGATACGTTCATAGTTACTGCCTAGAAGCCCAATGAACGCAAATGCGCCGATTTTACGTCTCTCATGACTACCACTTGGGCCTGTGATTTTAAACCCTCTGAGACTCAAAGAATTGAATGAAATTATAATTGCTACATCTAGATATCTACCAGTTTTCAGATTTTTGCCTATATTGTCAGAGGGGATTGGAAGTCTTTAGTTCTTTTGGGAGAAGAATATTTTCATTCATAGCAGAAAGTTTAGGAATTATGTGACAATATGCTTCTATTGCAGGCTTTAAACATGCATCACAGGAACCATTCTACTTTATATACAACAAAATTAGCTTCAGTTGGTAGTTGGAAATGTTTTATAGACGTTCAATATTTCCTGAAACCTTAGTCCATAACAATTGTATTTAGGGAATGGAGAATGATGTGAATATTTCCCAGTCTTGAAAACATGAGCTTACTGAACATAAGAGTCTTTCTGAGGCAGAATGCATCAAAGACCATTTCTTGACCAAGTTGTTCATCACAAGCCAGTTGTTAGAATGATTTATATCACAATAAATATATCCAGTGTGTGATTCTCAGATCAAAAATAATCTGTCATACCAATATTTATTTCACTGTAATTATCATTTGTGCTTTTCAATCTCATTTGTGTAGAGCACAATTATTAACAGGGATATTCTCGTCACCAGTAGTACCATTACCATCAATATGTGACCACAACATTACTGTTACATCTGCTATTTATTCATAATCATTAATATTCTTCCAGCATTTGGACAACCCACCCACACAAGCATATACAAGTGGATTTGTGCAATGTATAATGTACACGACGTTTACAACAGCAGTATTTCTAGAAGTCATTCAAAATAAAAAGTGTGCACAAATGTTCTTTATTTATCCAATTCTTAGCACCAAGAATTTTGCAGTTTAAGTTTGAATGGGTGGAGTCTTGTCATAGACTTTTAAATGTAATTCTTAGCTAGGTCTGAAATATTGTTTATATGTTTGAAGATATTAGTTTTTGTTATCATTCTCTACTGTCAGTTTGATTTGATTGTTTCATTATGGGTTACCATGGCTTCTCTGTATCTTCAAGTTATTTTTATCACAAAACAGTTTTCTTCAAATGAATTTTGTTACCTGGTTTATGAAAATTTTAATTCTGTATACAAGTTTATGAATGTTTGGATTCCATTTTAACAATTAGCAGGTTGATAAAAATGAATAAAACTCATGTAAATATAAGTGCTAGTTCTGAAATGAATATTTGAATGTGTTTCTAGTGTTGCTTGGCACACACATCTGTAATCTCTACAATTATGTGTTTCCGCTTCTGATCTTATTATAAAAAGGGCTGTTTTTTACCACCATTACTGCTTGTTTCAAAAGTTGTCACACATTTCCTCTTCACTTTTACCTTGATGTATTTTTGTATAAGCACATTTTTCTTAAATACTTATTGATGTTTGCTATATCTTACCAGTAATTTATCTCTTAGGTACAATTCGTAGCTGTTACATTTGATTTGCTTTAATTTACTCGACTGGTTACACATGAAATACATGCTTTACAATTTGAATCTTAGTGAACATGTGATCTTCAGTTTCAGCTTTGCCAGATTTCACTGTTCCATTACTGAATATGAATTTCAAAACTAACTGAGCAGTGTCAGTATCTTGGGAACAGTCATAGATGAAGAAATCTAGTAATGAAAGTGTAATGTATGTGGGTGTACATGTAACATGTGCATATTCCTACCCACACACAAAATATCTACAGTATAGTCAGCCAAAAGTGTATATACTCCAGTACAAGTGATGAATACAAGTAACTTTGACATCTACACTGCACAAAGTGCTCAGTTTGGTTCTGTTTGCATCCAGACTTATTATTATGATGAACTTCTGCATGGGCACTTGTCAACTCTTAGTACCAGCCTGTGACTAATTTTATTTTTTTTTCTATTAAAAAACACTTGTAGTTTAAATTTGTCAAAATACCTTAAATATTAACACCACAGGGTAGAAGAAGCTACACTAAGTTTTCAAATATAATGAGTTAAGGTGCGAACTGTTTCCATTAAGAAAGAGGGACAATTGAGTGTCTTTAAACTAGCCAAGGAACGTATGGTGCAGCTTTGCATGGTACATTACGAGTTTAAGTGTGCGTAATTGTTTTTGGATGGTTATACATTGGAGAGAGAGAGAGAGAGAGAATTATGTGTGCAGGAATATATGTGTTTGTGCATGTGTACATTAAGAGATCATAATTACAAATAATATGCACCATAACTATTCCCTTTTGTATTACTATGTCTGTTTGGAATTAGGTGAGAAACAATTGTCTGCCCTGTATGAAAAGTGCGAATGGCACAAAGCATATGTCATAATATGTGCTTATCGTCTAAAGTGTGGTCACTAGACTTTCTTGTAATTTATGCACACAAAACTGTCACTACAATGCTTTCTTTGTTTTCAATTGTACAAAGTAGTTGACTGGCCCACGATGGCTTTGAATGTCTTTACATCCAGTTGTTCACATTCTGTAGCTAGTAGACAATTATTATTCATCAGTTGCTTCATTTACTCAAGTGGTCTTTGAAACTTATGATCTACGCAATAACTTGTGACTGTTTGCTTGTTGTCTGTACAGGTCATCAATACTAGGCTTGACAGAGGAGTATCAGTTATGAGTGTGTGTTTGGTTTTTTTTTTGGTTTTTTTTTTTCTGCTTTCATGTTATTATTATGTTGTTTGTCTTGTTTGCTTATGTTAACATTGTCACGGAGAAAGAACAGACATGCAATACTTTGAAAGAGATGCAAGCTAATACTATCACGAATGTCATAATTGTTTCATTTCTCCTTTATTTTAAGCTAATTTTGAAATTTTTATGATGTCATGAAATTAAATATTAATTTAACCTTTGTGCATTCTGAATTTGTTCTGTAGGACTGTTACAGTGGTATAATTGTGTGTGTGTCAACTGGGTGTTAAGTCTGTAAAGCTATGTGTACATTAGTCTGTATGTATGTGTGAACTTTGTGAGAGTATATGTAAATGTATGTGTGTGTGTGTGCTTGTAGTATGCAATATGGGTGGGGGAGGAGGTTTGCACACCTGGCAAAATGAAGGTTAGGATTACACTTCAGTATCTCTCTCTCTCTCTCCTTCTCTCTCACACACTCAGACACATGCACACAGAGTTGACAGAGTGTATGAAAATGTTATGATGTGGGCATTTCTTCGGTGAAGGAGAGAGAAGTAGTTGGTGCATTTGGGAGGAAGAGGGGAGGGTAGGGGTGATGACAGAAACTGAGAGAGCTTAAAGTTTGTTTTATTCTGCTTGGACCTGCTTATCAGTTGATAAATTTCAAATCCTTCGAAGAAGGAGAGAGTAGTCGATGGTTGGGGAGTGATGACAGTCATTGTTAACTGACACAGCTTGAAACAAGATTTTAATTTAGCTTAAAACATGATTTTGAAGGAATCATTTTTTAAATTATTTATACTTTAATAACGCTTCCTCTGCTATTCTTATGTTGTTTTTTTTTAGCATGTGGTATAGAATAAAATCTATTTTTAAGTCCTAGTAACACAATTTAAACCACCACTACTATAAAGACACTTAATGCTGCGTGTTCTAAAGTTGGCAAATCAGACTGTCTGTACATCTGTGCAGACAACAATTGTGATATTAGACACCTGTGTTTTCTATTTTTTTTTTTTTTTCATTTTGCTAGAATGGGAAACAGCAAAGCGTGGCAGGCACCGCTAGTCTTTTCATATCATAATAACATACAACAGACAGTGAAGCTCTTACTAGAGACAACATTGCAGATATAGAAAATCTATTTCAAGCCAACGAAAGAAGAAGAATAACAAAATTCATATTTTTTAAGTGAAATGTTTCGATATTTATACTTGTATTTATTCATTTCCAACTTGGAAACTAATTGCATTCATTTGTTCTTTATTGATGGCTGTGATCTGATGAACTGTGAAGCCTAGCAGCACAGCATAGCTGTTGGCACAATGGAACAAAAACTAATTCGCAGCTTTACATGTACAAAATGAAAGTTACTGATGCACATAAAACAATGAAGAAAATACTTCTGTAGCTAAAGGAAAAAAATAAGTTGGTTCATATCTTCCACACGAATGCCAAGATAGTCAGTATCATGAAGTTGACGATTGAGCTGGTTTTCCCACCACTAACACTACCTGCGTTGAAAATGTCCACGTACCGGGACCTGACCCCTGTAGCTCGTCGACAGTCCCCTGGTACAGCAGCAAAGAAAAAGTCCTGCATGATCTGGCCAGTCCTGGCATCACAGCGAGAATAGATGTCAGTCTCACACTGGTATCTGGCCACCGACACACTGGGGAATGGCAGGACAAAGTGGGCAATTGTTATTGTACATGCTCGTTTACTAAATCAGTTTGTGTGTTCCAGTCAACAGCACCAGGACTTGACCATTGTGGCGTATAGGGCACATGGTGCTGGATCCAGACATTATAGACCAATATGTGGCACTCTATGTATGATGTAAAGGCAACATGCTTTCCATGACATTTCCTTATACCTATTTAAGGGTCAAAAGCTGGCAGAGAGCCGTGGTCATTAAAACAAATCTGCCTCTTGGGGATTCGACCCAAGGCATGTCTAAAGTGTCACATTTTCTCCTTGTTGCCTGGTGCGTTAAAACTGCCACTAGTAAGGATTCTACAATTGTGTTTTCAGAGTTTCACTTCACAGTAAATGTTTCAGACCCCAGACCTTCCGTTTTACCACATGTGAGATAACATACAGTGGATACAAGAGATAACACAGTGGATACAACATCTAAGACTTCAGCTAAAGAATCATACTGATCACATTACAGTGAGTTAAGTAAGTCAAATTCTAAACAATCAATAGTTGTTTCCAGTTTCTAAATGTGCATATAACCTCACTTGTTAACACAAATATAACAAAACAATCTTACTAGAAGTCTCACATATAACTAAACCATCTCAACTGACGTATTAAATATAACTAACTCACATAACCTGTTGTCTCCTTACATATTAAACATAACGTAACTTGCATAACCTGTTGTCTCAGATATAACTAAACCACTCAACCTCTTGTCTCAAATATAACTAAACCCACTCACATGTTGTCTCAAATGTGACTAAACCACCTAACCTCTTGTCTCAAATATAATTAAACCCACTCACATGTTGTCTCAAATATAACTAAACGACCACATTTGTTGTCTCAGGTAAAACCATGCTTTCTTTTAGCTAATTTTTTTAATTTACCATACCCCCCCCCCCCCCCACCTTCACAACCCCACTGTTTTCATAATCCAGTCTATAGCCAGTAAAAATAAGAGAGGCAACAATTTGGAGGCACATTTGTTTTTATTTCAAATGTATCTGTTAGCTTTCCCTCATGATCAGGCGACTGTCACACAGATACATACTTGCAATGACAGGGCGACTGTCACGCAGATACATACTTGCATGGTCAGGGCGACTGTCACACAGATACATACTTGCATGATCAGGCGACTGTCACACAGATACATACTTGCAATGACAGGGCGACTGTCACGCAGATACATACTTGTAGGGTCAGGGCGACTGTCACACAGATACATACTTGCATGATCAGGCGACTGTCACACAGATACATACTTGCAATGACAGGGCGACTGTCACGCAGATACATACTTGTAGGGTCAGGGTGACTGTCACACAGATACATACTTGCAGGTACAGGGCGACTGTCACACAGATACATACTTGCATGATCAGGCGACTGTCACACAGATACATACTTGCAATGACAGGGCGACTGTCACGCAGATACATACTTGCATGGTCAGGGCGACTGTCACACAGTTACATACTTGCATGATCAGGCGACTGTCACACAGATACATACTTGCAATGACAAGGCGACTGTCACACAGATACATACTTGTAGGGTCAGGGCGACTGTCAAACAGATACATACTTGCAGGTTGAAGGCGACTGTCACACAGATACACACTTGCAGGTTCAGGGCGATTGTCACACAGATTCATACTTGCAGGTTCAGGGCGACTGTCACACAGATACACACCTTTAGGTTCAGGGCGACTGTCACACAGATTCACACTTGCAGGTTCAGGGTGACTGTCAAACAGATACATACTTGCAGGGTCAGGGCGACTGTCACACAGATACATACTTGCAGGCTAAAGTTTGCAGGGTCTCCCGTGGGGCACGGTTCTGCGTCTGTAGGTTGACCACTTGGTTGACCCCCTGGTTGAAGGTGTTGTAACACGCTTGAATTGCTGGAGTGCTCAATAGACAACGGATGTTCCGGCGCAAGTCTGAAATCGTTTAAAATTGCCAGTCTTAGAGGAAAAAACCAGTTGGTGAACAACATGCACGACAAGACAAATCGGCAAAATGTGTAAATTTCAGCAAAACAAAAAAGATGTGCATGTAGACAACACTTGGATATCATACCTATTGGATAACCAAGCACAGGCAACCTTTGTTCGAACAGAAAACAGTCTGTTTAATGTACCGACCCCCCCCCCCCCCACCTCATATCATACCTATTGGATAACCAAGCACAGGCAACCTTTGTTCCAACAGAAAACAGTCTGTTTAATGTACCACCCCCCCCCCCCCTCATATCATACCTATTGGATAACCAAGCACAGGCAACCTTTGTTCCAACAGAAAACAGTCGGTTTAATGTACCACACCCCCCCCCCCCCCCCCTCATATCATACCTATTGGATAACCAAGCACAGGCAACCTTTGTTCCAACAGAAAACAGTCTGTTTAATGTACCACCCCCCCCCCCCAACCCCCCCCCCCTCATATCATACCTATTGGATAACCAAGCACAGGCAACCTTTGTTCCAACAGAAAACAGTCTGTTTAATGTACCATCCCTTCTTCCCCCCCCCCCCCTTTTTTTCCTTTATTGCCACTCTCTCGTCCTTGTAAGTACAGAAAAGCAGTTTTAAGTTTACAATCTTCAATGATTTAAAGCCCAGAGGATCACGTTTATTGCATCTGGTTTTATCCAGTATGTAAATTTATTTAATAACCCCAAGGTTTCGTTTTTTTTTTTTTTTAAATATAATGATAAACAAAAGAGAGCTTGCTCACAATAAAACCTTTTTAAAAACTTCTAGCTCGCCGTGCACCACAGTACACTTGTTACTGCAGTGAGGGGTGGGCATCTGGATGAGCGGGGGTGGGGGTGGTGGGGGGCAGATTCAGTACTTGGAGTGATAACCATAGCTTCCGCTGTTGATCCTGTCTAGTGTATTTTGCTGTCTCTGCTTCTTTCTTCTGCATCAGTGTTTGTTTGTCCTACTACTTTATCTCCTATAGGTCAGTTCCTTACTGCAGAACGCCTGCCGTCAGCTGTGAGCGTCATACAGAGGATAAAGTCCGTATCTCCAGTGATGATCTCCGGGGATTTCCGTAAAAAAGGCACCCGTGCACCGAAGGGTGCAGTCCGTGAAAACATCCCATGATTCAATGTTGGGGTATTGCACACTACCAATCCTTGTGTATAAATGTCAACTGTGGACACTGAACTATAAACACAGGAGTGGAGAAACTGGAAGCCAGAGAGATGTGGTCTCTACATAAAAGTGCTTTAAAGACCCCATAGACGGTTAGGAAGATCTCAGTCCGCAATAGGCTAGTTCACAAACACAAGTAATTATCTGCACAAGAACTAAACAATATTTAATTATCTTCACATTAAGAGACGAGATGATCTTGCCACGGCTGTGACAAGGAAGGTCGTGGTTTTTAGAAACAGAGGTCGACGGATGAAAACGTTTTTTTTTTGGGGGGGGGGGGGGGGGGGGAGAGACGATCAGTGATCAAGTACTCAGAGGAGGAACATGTTCACAAGTACCATGGTACGTGACAATCACGAAAAATCTACTCGTGCTCATCTGTTAGCTAAAAAATTGCTGGGGTTGTTTCTGCAATCTACTGTAAAGAATACGCAGCTAACTTTAAACTTTACTCAGTTGTTGCCGTGCCAGCTGACACTGTTCCTCCACGTCAAACGATTTACTCTAGTGGAAAAGGGTTTCTCATCCCTTGTAAGTCCATCGTGTCCGAATTGTCTGCCAGTGTTTCTCTGCCACCTGCTAACAAAAGTCTAACATGTGTCCGGTATACCAATCGTAAGCTTGTCGCTTGGTCGTCCAGGTATGCAGACTGCTCTAATTATGCTACCGTGGCGGCTTCTTATCTCAGTGTGCCCTCTGCAAATCACCAAGTCGTCTTGTCCCTATTCGAAAAGAAAACATCATCCGGTAATTTCGTGCAGCAGGGAACCAGCCCTGAGCTTCATGAACTCAGGTGTGGGCCCACTCTCTGAAAACGTCTAGGAGGTCGTGGGCCGAAACGTTTGTCGACGAGGGATAACTTCTACTGATGACTGGTAGATTCCTGCTGTACTTGCTCCCCTGTGGAGTTTATTCCTATAGAGTGTTGCTGACATTATCATGTCAAAAGCAACACACCCTAGCCAAACACTGCCAAGAATGCCCCCGCTGTCTAACAGATGGTCTCTGATCCTATCATAGCCGCAAAAAACGACAGTGTATGAAATCAACTTTAAAAACACTTGGAATACTCTATTTTGGGCATCCGAATTTTTTTTTTTTTTTTTGCTTAGCTTGCAATCATCGCTTTATAAGTATACATGTATTCCTCACCACAACATATGAGATGAAGTGCCCAATTCCCATCCTTATAGCATTTGATTTTCAAGGCAATTCCCAGAAAATCGTGAAAATTATCTAATGGTTACTTTTATTTGGTTAAGTCGACCCCAGAGCTGGGAAAAGCGGTCGGGGGAGGGGGGGCGGGGGGGGGGCAATGGGGGTTTTCATCTCAGCATGAAGTTGAACCAAGACCATATTCTTGGCACAGGCGAATCCAGTAACCACCATCTCATGGCTCCTCATTATCCCCCCCCCCCCACACACACACACACACATACACATACACACACACATACCCGCATACACACACACAAAATTACTTCTCCTGAATTATTGGGAGATGTGGTAGACGCTTGCCTGTCGTCCAAACGATCTTGGGTTCATCTGGAAATCATCCACCACATCCTGCACCCACCTTCTCTTTGGTCTTTCTCTTCCTCTCTTCCCAGGCATATGTCCCTCTATTAGTGTTCTCTTCAAATTTTCGTGACGTTTCAAGTGACCAAAATATTTAAATTTTCTGTGTTTTATCGTCTTTAATGGCCAGCCTTCTTCAATATCCAGTTCTTGAAGGATGGATGCATTTTGCATTATATCCAGTTTCGTCCTTTTTAGGACGAAATTTTTTGTAATTTGAAGCCCTACTCTGGCTTTTGCCAGGGGCCGCAATATAGGCAGGCCATACATATGGCCAAATGTCTGAACGCGGTTTCTGGGACCTCTTCACGGCGATCCTCACCCGCACGGTGGCACTTTGTGTCATCGGGTGTTTATCGCTTGTGTGATGTCCTGGTGGGGTAGAAAGTCAGTCAGTCAGTATGGATGCATTTAAAAAAAATGTACTTATGATATTCTTATAACCCGTCTTTAACATTTGTATTCGAAGGTATTTATGCGCTGTTCAGCTTGTTTAGTAAGTGTCCAGGTCTCACAGGCGTATGTTGCAATGGGGAAAATGCAGGCTCTTAGAAATTCAATTTCTGTAGTTATGTCTGTCCAACTCTATAATTTATTCAGTTGTTTTAAAGTGATTATGACAAGGACTAATAAACTCGCTGTTAAAATTGCTTGATGCGCCCCCGCCCCCCCCCCCATCTCCAATTGAAACCCTTTTGCGCCACTCCCCCTTTCGTAAAAAAAAAAAAAGAAAATAGAGTGAAAATCAGATGTTTAGGTTTACCGGCAGATGGAGTCGAATGCGGCCATCGTAGTTCCCTCAGGAGAGTTGTTTGGCTGAGTGTTGACGTTGGCACTTCTGACCTGCTCTGTAAGACATTGCTGAGCTACGGATTGAGCTAATACATATTTCAGGGGCGGAGCTTCAAATACAAAATGTTATCCTGAAAAGGACGATAGAAACATTATGAAAGTGGTCGACCTTTTCATTTTTTTCTCAAAAGGACTTGGACTTGGACTACTAATACATTAACTAGTGAAGGATGCAGTTCTACTAACGTGTTGATTTCTTCCTGAATTACGGTAATGCGGTGCACAATTTCAGAGCAATCTAATTTATGTATTTGTTGTAAAGTTATTTCACATTTAAATTATGTAGCAAGCAATTACATTAAATAAGACGTTAAAGATTATTATTTGTTTTTTAATTAAAATTGTTTCCCTTGTGTCGTCTGCTTTTCTTATAATATTTGCTGTGATTCGTGGTAACCGTGAACTCCTTTTGATATGTAGATTTTATCAAGATTACTAGCTGGATACACCTTAAATCTTACTACCCTTATTGTCATTCAGCCACTCAAGCCGCATTCTTGTCTGCCTCATTTCTTCCTGTGCTCTTTCTTCCAATTGGTCTACTTTCAGCATCATTTGTTATGTCTTCGATATTTGTGTATCGACATCAGTTTGGACACATCTGTTGCGCCTGAGCTTTGTCATCTTCTTCTTTTCAGCTTTTTATGTTGACAGAGCAACAACAACAACAAAAATTGATTCTAGAAGACACAAACATCAAAGGAAACTAACCACGAAACAGCATCAGGCCAGTAAATGTCACCTACGGACCAAAATAAATTGCATTAACATTTTTACTTTGGCCGAGGTGTTTGGAAAAGTGATGAGTTATTCTGTGTTATGGAAACAGGATCATCTCTTTAAGACTTCCACAATGCGATGCACCTGGCAAAAATAGACACGGGGACATGATTTATTTTTGCGCTTCATTATATCTTGATGGGGATTCTGCAGTATGCGCCTGATAAAGGAGATACTGCGAAATATGACCAGCAAATAATTCGTCGGTATATTGTGGGTGTCCTTATCTAAATACGAACAGAAGGAAATTATCAGATACCAGACAGGATTACGAGTGCTTGTGACAGAGCAGATACCAGAAGATATGCCGATATAGTTAAGACAGTAAATGTATATTTAGAAAAAGTCCATATGTATGTGTGTGCGTTCTTCGTGTATTAACTATGACGACATAAAAGGAAATTAATTGCAAACAAGTACATATCAGAACAATTTTAACATTCACAGAGTTGAGGTTTTAAAAAAAAAACTTGTAAAACTATTGTTTAATATTATGTACATTTACCAAGAATCATGACAAGAGCAAAGATTATAAAGTCCAGCTGAGGCACTCAGGATGTGCAGAAAGTCCAGCTCAGGCCCTAAAGATGTGCAGAAAGTCCAGCTGAGGCCCTAAAGATGTGCAGAAAGTCCAGCTGAGGCCCTAAAGATGTGCAGAAAGTCAAGCTGAGGCCCTAAAGATGTGCAGAAAGTCCAGCCGAGGCCCTAAAGATGTGCAGAAAGTCCAGCTGAGGCCCTAAAGATTGCAGAAAGTCCAGCTGAGGCCCTAAAGATGTGCAGAAAGTCAAGCTGAGGCCCTAAAGATGTGCAGAAAGTCCAGCCGAGGCCCTAAAGATGTGCAGAAAGTCCAGCTGAGGCCCTAAAGATTGCAGAAAGTCCAGCTGAGGCCCTAAAGATGTGCAGAAAGTCCAGCTGAGGCCCTAAAGATGTGCAGAAAGTTCAGCTGAGGCCCTAAAGATGTGCAGAAAGTCCAGCTGAGGCCCTAAAGATGTGCAGAAAGTCAAGCTGAGACCCTAAAGATGTGCAGAAAGTCCAGCCGAGGCCCTAAAGATGTGCAGAAAGTCCAGCTGAGGCCCTAAAGATTGCAGAAAGTCCAGCTGAGGCCCTAAAGATGTGCAGAAAGTCCAGCTGAGGCCCTAAAGATGTGCAGAAAGTTCAGCTGAGGCCCTAAAGATGTGCAGAAAGTCCAGCTGAGGCCCTAAAGATGTGCAGAAAGTCAAGCTGAGGCCCTAAAGATGTGCAGAAAGTTCAGCCGAGGCCCTAAAGATGTGCAGAAAGTCCAGCTGAGGCCCTAAAGATGTGCAGAAAGTCCAGCTGAGGCCCTAACGATGTGCAGAAACAGAAGAATAAGTCGTATTTCATAAAAAGATTTTTAGAAGAATTTAGGATACAAGACATTAACTGATTCCAGAGGTAAATAAAGTGGCAAGTGAAATACTTTTATGTAACACTCTTGGTTCAATAATAGTAGGAGCTAACACTGAAGTCAGACAAGCAAGAGACAGATGTGGAAAAAAACATCGGGTGGTAAACGAAAGGCGGTATGTCAGATTGTACAACACAAACGCGAGAAACTGACTGATCAACTGTCACTGATGACAATGATTGATAGGCGAGAATCAGCAGTCTGCACATAAATGAGTCAAATAAGTAAAAGGGATGTGCATGCAAAACTCACGCCCTGGAACAAGACCACAGACCAGAAGTGAACGAACAACAAAGACATTCCGCCGGAGTTTACGACCGAGCCGGTCAAAGCAAAGAAGAAGATGAGGAAGTGGAGAATGAGGGGAAATAGGAAGAAAAAGCAAAGAAGGCTGATCACCAATCCAACTGATCACTAAAAAAATTACTAATACTAACCAGTTTTTTTAAAAAATGTTAAATTTTGCGCACAAATTAGTCTCAAATGTATGCACAGTATAAAGTGAGAAAATTGTTCTCTTCATCACCTACCTACAAGAAGGTATGCACAACTCATGCCGACAAGTGTGTTGTGTCTAAAGTACAATCCACCTTTTTTCCGTGCCTAATATTCCTTGGGTAACAGAAAATACAAAAATGGGTATTCACAAATTACTGGACAGTTGTAGAAATTAAATTATATGTTAATTAGCCTAAATAGTAGGGGCGTCGTGTTATTTTCTACACGTGCAACAGCAAGTTGTTCTTAGTTGCTTTTATATATGACAACAAGGGGCGGGCAGTCGTCAATGTACACCTGAAATGATCTTGACGTCAAAAACTACTTAAACAAATACGTCAGCATGACCGATCTTCACTTGTAAACAGAGTTACTTTACACATGGATGTGACAACAGATCCCTCCCGACAGCATATAGTTATTTGTTTCAACTGTCTAGAATAAATACGTGGGTTGTCAATATAAATATGGATTATTGTGAATAGATAATAAACATGGTCATTTTGTAATTCCTTGGTGTCAACTTCATTATGATGTGAACGTCCTGCAAGGAGAGAAGACGTCTAATGCATCAAATGTTATTTGCTTGAAAAACGAAGCAAACAGATGTACCTACTTGTAGCAGAGATCAACTTCATAGAATAGTAACATTATATGGTCTAACTGAATTAGGCAAGTATGGATATGTAACGTACTTTCATCATTCATCAAAATTCAATACGCTTTCTGTCGACACACTTCACAGATACAGGGTGAACATCCTTTTTGTGAACACACAGAACCTGAAACAGTGAAAACAATACCCTAGCGTGCCGCTTCAGGACTCAAAGGGATTAGAGGTAACCTACGACAGTCACATACATTAAAAGGATGCACCTGTTGCAAGTAAACTTGACTTCACATGTTTGAATATGCAATGGTGGGACACAAAGTCGTACTTAGAATATAACAGAAACGTATCTGTTAGCAGTATGTGTGTAAACGGGGATGTTGCATTTTAAACCGGCACCCCAACCAATTAATCCTTCAGCATATGTACAGTGTACCAGGTAAGTATCTAGCAGGTACAGACACCCCTGCCAGCACAGGTACATGTCAACGAACTCTCTGTTACTCTAAAGTACTATACACTAAACAGATACAATCTCTTGCCTCGTCACTGACAGCGTTCCTGTCAGAATACATACTTACATAGACAACACACTCAGAACTGGGTGAGAACTCATGCGACATTTTTTGGGCAGGCGTGAAGGCTGAGAAGAAAGATGAAAACAAACGAAAATTAACTACGATGGAAATCAGACAGATGGAGTCAGTGCAATCAGAAATGTGATGGTCAGAAGAAAAAAAAAAAAACTCCGCATAGAATCGATATTGAATTAATACAAATAAAGTTTTTTTGTGTGTGTTTTTTTTTTTAATGGTATGAAATTTAGAGAGAATGCCTTTAATTTCCATAAAATAACAGTTTTATATCAAAACAAAATACGATCTTTATCACAACCTCGTAATGCTCGAGTCGATTTTTGAAACTCTACAACAGTATCAGGTGTCTTCAGTGGAGAAGACCAAAAGAGCGAGATCCAGGTAAGTTTATCGACACCCAAAGCTCTACAATAAAGTACCTAGTCTATTTGTGTGTGTCTGTGAGTTGATTTGAGTTTAGTCAAGAATTGACATCACAGCACTCGGGTCATTCCCATGCATGCTCCGTCATCATCTTCAGCAGCCAGCATAGAGTTCCTATACTGATGGTACCGGTCATAGTCTGGTTAAAAGTCCGTCTTATCTTTCCTCTGAGTGTAGTGAGCCGGCAGACCCCCCCCCCCGGTTACACCAAAGTGACCCATTCTCTCCAGGCCATAATAACCTTCTTTCTCTACTGATTCCGTTGCTTTTCCCAAAGGGCTTTGACCACATCTTCCTTGTCATGTATCAATTCACCACCTAGTGGTGCAGATCCAGCCAATCTGTCTGCCTGTTCATTACCCACCACGCCGGCATTGCCTGGAGAAAAGATCCAAAGTATGCTCACCACCCGTGACCTTTCCAATAAAGCTAGACACTCTGCCTGTAGCATCCTTGTTTTCACCTTTCTCAGCATGCTTTCAGGTGTCTGTTACAATTACGACATGTGTATGCACCTTGTTCTCTAGCCACCAGTTGAACAGCATTTTCCTACTCTCTTCAGGCCACATTGTATTGTCAAGAAAGCATTCTTAGGTTAGATTTGATATAATTCATAGCACTAAAAACTCTGTTGAAGTCAGCAGTTGAATTGGAAAGTATCATAATAAACATGGCACATTCAAAGAGCTTACAGAGTAGACTGATTCCTGGGACATCTTTAAATTGTCTCACTTCACTCCAAAACGCGTTTCTGTTTTGTTTGTCCAGTCAACCAAGTTCATTTTGGTTAATCGTTATTCTGCTTCCACCACACTATTATCAGTAGCCCCTAAACGTTCCATAACTTTACAATATTTAGGTATGTCCTTTACTGGCTGAAGTTTGTTGCTCCAAGAAAAGAGTAAAATATTTTTCAATACATCTAGATTTTCATGAAGTCTCTGTTTTAGCTGCTTGAATAATGAGATAAGGAAATTTTGACACCGTTTTTTTTTTTTTTTTTTTAAGTTATTCTCTTCATTTTCTGTTAACAGTCTTTTTTGTTTTTAAATCATCAGTATTTTTATTCAATTTGCTATCCAATGTGTGGCTTAGGGGCCAAATAGCTATCTACAGTGCATGTGAGCAAATCAGCTTTAGAGGTTGGCAACACCAGTATTTTACCTAGTGAAATAGCAAAGTGAGATCGTCAAGTAATTTAACTTTATCAACGTGTTTAGATTCGAACAGTTTGTTAACTTTCTGCACTTCCATTAGAAAAGGTTGTAAAAAGAGAAGGAATGCCAAATGTTTTTTGTCACTGTACATTCCATATAGTATGTCAGCTATGTAGTACTTTTTACTTTGTCTTGTTATTTCGAAGTGTGTCTTGAACTCCAACCATTGATTTACAATTGCTAGAAGGGATGACTGACTTTCTACCCCACCAGGACATCACACAAGCGATAAACACCCGATTACAAAAAGTGCCACTATGTGGATGAGGATCGCCGTGGAGTGGTCCCAGAAACCGCGTTCAGACAATTGGCCATATTTATGGCCTGCCTATATTGCGGCCTCTGGCAAAAGCCAGGGTGGGGCTTCAAATAAAAAACATTCGTCCTAAAAGAGACGAAATTGCTAGGTAAGTATAACTGTACTAGAAAGGCTGGCTAAATTGAAAATTGTCTAGTTTTGCAATCTGACAGAATTTTCAGTGGCGCGAAACCATCATTTAAAGCTTTATACAAGGTCCGACAATTAGGTAATGAGATTTATTCAATAAAAATTGAAATGATCAACAGTTAAAGATATTACCTGTGTTTTATTCAAATTAAGCCTCTTGTGCTTTAATACAGCGATCTAACAAACACTGGAACGACCACTGTAGTTCTTCTTTCGTTATGTCCCTTAAAGTCGTTGTTACGGCCCTTGGGATGCCATTAATATTGTCCCAAAAATAAAGCGTCATTTCAATGGCAATTTTTGTTTAAAGAATATAAAAAAGTCTCAGGGAGACAATTTTGAGGAACAGGGTGGGTGGTTGAGAACACACATCTGTTTTGGGGCCAAAAATTCCTGTACAACTACCACCCTTTGATCTGGTGCATTTCCATGAAGAAGGAAAACAATTGCAAGCAATTTTTTTTTCTTGCTAAAATCTTGCACTAACATTTTAGGAATAGTCTCTGTATTATCACCAAATTCATCTACCATCATTCTCACGGTCGAACAATCATCTTCTTTGATCCGTTCTCGGAAATTTACAATGAGTTCATCATTACGAACAGAAATTGGGCGTCCAGTTCTAGTTGCATTAGTAATCATTTCTACACCAATTTAGAATCCTGAATACCAGCTGTAAATCTGTGCACGAGAGAAACAATTATCATCATAAACATGTCGCAACAATTCAACTCTCGCAATGGTGCTTTTTATGAGTTTTAAACAGAATTTAATGTTAGCTATTTTGCTCCATGGTGATTACGTAACAAAGCACCTCTGACTAGGTTAACAAAATGGCGGCTTGTTTGTGTCTGCTTATAGGGCGGCGATGAAAAGTTAACAGATCATAGACGAAGGTTGCCTCTTTGGATTCCATAATTTGATTCATAGATGGCAATTTTGTCTTGGCCATAATAAAATCAGTCTGATTGCTTAATAGTCGCACCCTGTATAAGTTTTTTCTTTTTTCTTTTTTTCTGACAAATTATTCTTTTAAAAAAAAAAAACAGTTATTTTCTTTAGCTACAAATTATTCCAAATTCCTTGGTAAACATTCAGATGAAGCATGTGATAATGCTAGCTGCAAGGAATGACACATACATTTTATAGGGATTAAAGATTGGATATCTTCCTTCAACTTGGCGTAAACGCCAGCAACAATAACCGAGGCTTTATCGGTACCAGTTGCAGCCACATTTTTCAAGTCTAACTGTTTGCTGATCAAATGTTTCTTCAGTTCCTGAACTATACTGCTATACTTTTAGCACGTTGAAAGTTTTTTCTTTTTTTCAAATTGGAAGGCATATGAAGGTGAGCAATTATTTAAAAAAAAAAAAAAATCGTATAAAAAAGAACTACAAAGTCAGTTTCACAACTATAACTCACAACACAGTGAGAATACAGTTAAAAAAAAAAAAAAGTATGATCTACGCGCGCTCCGGAGCTGCCAGATTGTTGAACGTTGACCCCAGTGAGTTAAAAGTTTAAGTAATCGCAGTTACTACAATATACGTGCCCAGACCAAAACAACAAAATTTGTAATAATTTTTTCATACAGTAATTATTAAACTGACACAGAAAGAAAAAAATATCTATAAAATATCCAATAAAACTCCAAATGAAAAACATCTAGAATTACATCTAACTCGAAATAAAAAACATTTAAAATTACATCTATTATCTAGATGTCAAAAACACCATCTAGGTGCGAAGAAAAAATCTAGATCTGGATGTAAAACATCCAAAATGGCAATACTGACTAGCGGCTCAGATGAAGCTCTTGTGTGTTGATGGTGGGACAAACCACAACCGGCTCCAGCTGACGGGCCGTGCTGGTGACGTCATCGGCTCGGGCTAACTACGCGTTAAAGCAGCGGTTCTCAACTTGGGTGCCGAGCACCCTGGGGTGCCGTGAGCGTATACCAAGGGTGCCGCTGCGAAAATCAAGAAAAGTTCGCTAAAAATTGTGAAATTATTAAAGGAAGCACGTTGTTACTAAGTAGCTGAAATTTAAGTCGTCTTCCCTCGCCACTGTCGAAAAGTTTATTTCTTGTTTGAGAACCGCTGCCATAACGTATCGTTAACCTGACCATGTGACGTCAGCAGCACAACCCGTCAGCTGGAGCCGGTCGTGAACAGACGGAGCAGAGGATCCGCGAGTTTAAGCAGGAAGACCTGATTTTTATATAGTAGAATAAAGAAAACTAGCGGTGTTGATTGGCTTGGTGGAGGGGGGAATAAAATGTGGATATATATATATATATATATATATATATATATATATATATATATATATATATATATATATATATATATATACAGGGGAAATGATCTCGTGGAAGACCAAGGGAAACCCTACGTAGAACTGTCATCAGGGAAGGCTCACTCATGGGCCACTCAAACATCCAAGACCTACAACAGAATGCAACGAACCGCCATGCAAGGAGAGTCATGACCTCTGCCCTATGTGCCGCACTCGACACAAGAGGAAAGACTAACTAACTAACTAATATATATATATATATATACATATCCTGGGGTAGGAGCCTGTCTTACTACTAGGCGCGTCCACCTGGTGGCGGATGGTGGAAAGGCCTCTAGATATAGAGGTTAGCCACGAATATATTGAATAAGTGGCCGTGGACCAAAACAGGTGATGGTCATTGAGAGGAGGCGAGTTAGTTGGTGGGACAGCTAACTCTATAAAATACCTCAAAACTCTACGATATGGCCATCGGCGGGTAAGAGGCGCCATAACCTCTCCCCCCTGCTGCCTTGCAGGGTAAGTCTTTTTAGACAAAGGCTATTGGAGTCAAACCATATACAAACCGGCGGAAGGCAAGGGGAAACCACCGCTGTACCATCCCAAGAAAATCATGCCTCAAAATAATACGTATTCAGATAACGACGTGAATGGGGATTCCGGTGGAATCACCTCGTCCGGTAGGGAGCATCATGTTCTACGGGTGATACCCGACCGTCATCCAGCTACTGTAGAAAAAGTAAATGGTAGAAACATCATGAACATTGGTACATGGAATGTCAGAACACTCGTGCAAAACGGAAAACTGGATAACATCAAGATGGAAATGAAGAGAATGAAAATCAACATACTAGGAATTAGTGAAATGCGATGGCCAGGAGCAGGGGAAAAGTATTCAGATCAGCACAGAATTATCTACTCGGGAGGGAAAGAATATAGCAAGGGAGTTGGTATTATTTTGGATCCAAAGAACTCAAAAACTGTTAAAGGATTTTGGACAATATCAGATAGAGTACTATTAGTAAAACTTCGCGGCAGACCGTTTGACATCAACTTAGTACAGATTTATGCCCCAACAGCATGATGAGTTAGACATGGCTGTTGATCAATGCAAAAATTGTGAAGTAACAATGGTACTTGGAGATTTCAACGCAAAAGTAGGAAGTGAAAAAGTGTACGGAATAACGGGTGGATATGGACTAGGAGAAAAGAATGTGAGAGGTGACAGATTAATAGCATGGGCTGAGTCGCGCAGCATGATAATAGGTAACACCTGGTTTAAACACCATCCTCGAAGATTGTGGACTTGGAAAAGTCCTGGTGATAATGTCCGCAATCAGATTGATTATATTTTGATTTCAAGAAGATTTCAGAGCAGCTTAGTTGGAGCTAAAACTAGACCAGGGGCAGACTGCTTTAGTGACCATGTTCCAGTTGTAGGAAAAATTAGAATAAAACTAAAGAACATTAGAAAAACACCACAGAACATCAAGTTAAATTTAGGAATTCTTAGAACGGATAAAGAAACTAAGGAACAGTACAACGTCACTGTACAAAACCGGTATAATGCAATGGAAATTATACAAACAATTGATGAACAGTGGGATATGTTGCGTGAGTCAATTCAGCAGACATCAAAAGAGACAATCCCACCAACCCATACAGTTGCAAAAAAGAAATGGATTTCAACCGAAATTCTGCAGTTGATGGATGAAAGAAGGAAGAAAAAGAATGATAAAGAAGAATACTCTAGAATACAAAAAGAAATAGTGAACAAATGCAAAGTGGCTAAAGAAGCCTGGCTGAATCAAATGTGTACAGAGATTGGGGAAAATCACGGGAAAGACTCACATTCCATGTACCAACAGATAAATATGTTATCAGGAAAGATGACACGTAACAGCACTGGATGTTTGATATCAAAGGATGGTGACTTATTAATGGGACATAGTAATATAATTAACAGATGGACAGAGTATATAGGGGAATTGTATGATGATAATAGACCAGACGTAGAACTGCAGAACAACAATGATGGTCCACCAATAATGACTGCAGAAGTTGAGGATGCAATACATCATATGAAGAAAGGAAAAGCACCCGGGCCAGACAACATCTCACTGGAAGAAATCGAAGCACTGGGAAATTTTGGAATTGAAATAATAACTAAACTTTTAAATGATATTTATAACAGTGGGTATATTCCAAATGACCTTTTAAAATCCATATTTATAGCTCTGCCGAAGAAACCAGGCACTTTAAAATGTGAAGACCATCGCACAATAAGTCTTATGAGTCACATGACTAAGATTTTACTGAGAATAATTATGAGAAGAATAAGAAACAAAATTAAACCAGAAATCAGCGATGAACAATGTGGATTTGTAGAAGGAAAAGGTACAAACAATGCCATATACATCCTAAGGACATTGTCAGAAAGAGCTATAGAAGTAAAGACTGATTTGTACTTATGCTTCATAGACTATACAAAAGCATTTGACTGTGTGAAGCATGAAGAAGTAATCAAACTGTTAGAAAAATTAAACATTGATGGGAAAGATCTAAGAATAATAAAGAATATGTATTGGCAGCAAACAGCAGCTATAAGAATTAACAACTGTTTAGGTACATTTCAAAGCATAAAGAGGGGCGTACGACAAGGATGTGTACTTTCACCTGATTTGTTTTCAATATACAGTGAATATATTATGAGATCTTTAATTGATATGCCCGGAATCGTGGTTGGTGGGCACAATATAAACAATTTACGTTATGCTGATGACACAGTCTTGATAGCAACAAGTCAGAAAGAATTACAGGAAATGATAGACATTGTGGTGTTAGAAAGTGGAAGAATGGGCCTCAGTTTGAATAATGGGAAGACAGAAGTAATGGTGGTATCAAAGAAACAAATTATTCCTAAATGTGTAATAAAAGTCAATGGTGTTATTTTAAGACAAGTACAGAAATTTAAGTATCTGGGCACATGGATAACATCAGATGGAAGATGCATAACTGAAATAAGAAACAGAATTGGACAGGCAAAAACTGCATTTTATAAAATGAAAAACATCTTGTGCAATATATCCTTGTCATTGAGAGTTAGAAAAAGAATTCTTGCTTGCTACATACATCCAGTTTTAACATATGGATGTGAATCCTGGACAATCGGTAGGCAGGCCAAACAATTTTTGGAGGCCTCAGAGATGTGGTTTTACAGAAGAATGCTTAGAATACCTTGGACAGCCAAAAAGAGCAACCAAGAGGTTTTAAAAGAGGCGGGAGACCGAAGACAACTTATCACTGACATCAGAAGGAGACAGTCATCATTTTTCGGCCATGTTATGAGAAGAGGGAAAATAGAACATGTTGTGACCACTGGAAAGATCTGTGGAAGGAGGGATAGAGGAAGACAACGAGAGAAGATGCTTGACAGTCTTGTTGCATGGCATGGAGGTGTGTCGGCACACGAACTGATACATGCTGCAGGAGATCGCGGATTATGGAGAGGCATGATCGCCCACGCCACTCGGCAAGGCACCTGATGATGATATATACATATAAGTAAAATAGGTAGAAGTGGATGTAAGGGTGACGGTTTGCAGTCATGGCAAGCCGACAGGCGTGGGCGATCAGAGATCTCTACTTATTAGCTATGGCGTATTTTTAGTAAATATACCGCCCTTGTTTTATGCTAAAGTGGGTGAAGTTGCTGAGGTGACTAGAGATACTAAGGTAACAATGGTGTGTTATGTTATCACAATCGACGTCATTGCACATTGAACCTTCCCATGCGTGCTCAGTCCTCCGATGCAGCAGCCACTCCAAAGTACTTCTACTAATTGTTATCATAAGAAGCTAGGTAATATTGTCTTCAATCACGGACTTGAAGACCGGAAAGACGTGCTTCACCATGCTCTACTCCCATGTCACGCAATCGTGTTAGTGTCAGGGAATCCTTATTATCCACTAGCCCAGTCCGTACAGCGTTGACGATATATGCTCTGTCCATGCTTCTTCCCACATGCCTTAGTGCAATGCTTGCCAGTTGGTCTGCTCGCTGATTTCCCTTTACGCCGGCGTGACCAGGTGTATAGATCCAGGTGATGGAGGTTAAGTACGATTTTCGAATGCTTTCTATCCATTTAGAGCGCATATCGCCTGTTGCTATCTTCTGAAGCATATTCATGGAGTCTTATACAATTACTGCCTGTGTGTCGGTTTGTTCGGATACCCATATCTTTTATCTTCTTGATTTGACTATGTAATGGATGTTGTGTGTCCGCCTTGACTATGAGGTAGGCACGAGCTCGGGAAATTTGTATTCTGTCTTCAAAAAAGGTTTCAACATCTTGTAGATCTTTCCCTTTTATCTGTATGTTGGTAGGTACTTGGTTATTGCGACTATTTACCAGAATCTTGTTTTTCTCAGCATTAATTTCCATGCCATATTTACCACAGACTATCTCAAATTGTATAGTAAGTTCTTGAAGCTCTGCTTCGGAACCAGCTATGAGATCTATGTCGTCTGCAAAACGTAAATTACACAGTCGTCTTCGACCAATAGGTATAGAGGTTTCATGATTTTGTAGTGTTTCTCTCATCTTGTGTTCCAGATACAAATTGAAAAAGACAGGGGATAGCAGAAACTTCGGTGGTTGCAGAAATTGAAGTGACTGAAGATACTTATATAGTAAAGTAAAGGATTCTTTCCACGCTTTCAGACGTTTTGGGCATATAGGGCTAGATCTATATTTTATAGAACAATGGGTAACTTGGTGGGTCAAGGTCATTTTTGAAAAAAGCCCGGTTCGGCCAGGACCAGAACCCACGTCTTTTAGGTCCACCGGCGGGTGTCTAGTCGCTTCACGACTCTAGAAGAAACTTACCAAGAAATTTATGTGTCCGAAGAATATGAGATGACTGAAAAAAACTGAGATTACTAGAAACTGGAGCTGACTGAAGAAATGTAGGTCATACGACAAACTGACTTATTGACTAAACTGATGTCAGTGTTGAATGGGTTGGGGGGGGGGGGGGGGGGAGGGGGGTTGAGATATTGGAGCAACTCGTGATTTTTCTTTGTCTCGACAGTTTTTAATATAAATGTGATCTTTCAGTTGTTGTTAGCTTTCAGTTTTTTTTTTTTTTTCACCTCTCACATTCCTAACACTGTTATTTTAACCTGTCTGCTAACTGTTACTCCCAATTATGCGTCACATCCCTTTCATTTGTTCCACAGTGTCATAGCCGGGTTGAAAGCTTGACCCGAGAGATAATAGAGACGATTAGGCCCCGTCCATTGTTCTAACTAGCATTCAACCCGGGGGAAAACTGTACCACTGACACAGTATCTACACTCGGAGGCTGGCAATACTTGCAGTCGCCCTCTACATGGCTCTCAGTTTTTAGATTCACTTAGCACGAGCTCAAGCCGAGAGAAAAGTGTTGCTTTTGATTTGTAAGTGAAGTGGCTTGTTCATTTGTGTGTGTTTCTATGGCGTTTGTGTGCTACCGTTGAAGTAAGGGAAGTCAGTTTTGTTCTGTGTCAGGCTGTGTCAACCAAATGGGCAAGTTATTGTAGACGTTTTAACAATTATGATACTGGTAATGCGCAAGTTATTGTACACGTTTTAACATTGATGTCACTGGTAATGGGCAAGTTATTGTAGACGTTTTAACATTGATGGTACTGGTAATGGGCAAGTTATTGTAGACGTTTTAACATTTATGTCACTGGTAATGGGCAAGTTATTGTAGACGTTTTAACATTGATGGTACTGGTAATGGGCAAGTTATTGTAGACGTTTTAACATTTATGTCACTGGTGATGGGCAAGTTATTGTAGACGTTTTAACATTGATGTCACTGGTAATGGGCAAGTTATTATAGACGTTTTAACATTGATGGTACTGGTAATGGGCAAGTTATTGTAGACGTTTTAACATTGATGGTACTGGTAATGGGCAAGTTATTGTAGACGTTTTAATATTGATGGTACTGGTGAGAGCTAGGCTATCTTTATCAACTGAATTTACAAATGCATGTTTCAGTTTGTGTTTGTATTTAAATGCAATGCCATTGAGATCTTGGGCTTGAAGGTGGATATGACTTGCTTTTTAGAGTTAGTCTGGTCTCCCATGTCAACCAAGCCTAAAACAGGTACCAGCAAATATTACTGGAAGTAAAGGCGGCTAGACTAATGTTGACAACGTCATCTATTGAGTGTCCATTAGTTTATGGACAAGTTCGCCTAGGACCATATACTGAATACCCCAGTAGCGTAACAAGATTCCTTAATTTTTTCTGTTTTAAATGTGGCCCAGTTAATATTTGAGTAATATTCTTGGTACATCTACACTGCGTGTTTGTAAACAATCGTGATTACATTAGTCGCTAGCAATATGAATCATCTTATTACAATCAATCACCCCCCCCCCCCCCACCCCAGAAGCTGTGTAATAAAGAAAGAAGAAAAATCCCTTTACACGCCTTTGGCGCATCGGGCATATGGGAAGAGCACCCCATATTTTACAGACCAATCGGCACTAGTAGGGAAATTTTGTCAGTATTAGGTCGGGGGCTATGTAATACAGAACTGTAAATAGTTATGTTATTACGTATACTCAGTCCTGATGTACGATGCCCTGCTGGACACTGAATAAGTTATTAGCAAATCGCATTAACTCTTTAATTGAGATGTGGATATACAGAAGAATATGTCGTATTTTATTAACACAAACAAATACGGAGGTTCTGGAGAGACTGAATAGAAAGAAAGTTCCTGAAAAAGAATAAAATAATGAAAATAAAATATTTCGGCCACATTAAATTAAATAACACTGTTTTTGAAACAACATTGGAGGGAAAACTCGCAGGCAACAAGTAAACAACGATACAACATCAAGAAATGGACGAACCGCAACCCCCATCCCCTCCCCCACATTTTTTGGGGCGTGGGGTGGGGGAAAAAAAGGGGGGGGGGTTACATTACACCCATGTGCCCACGAAGGTACAGACGATTAGACGGTTATTCTGGTCTACATTTCCACTGAATGACTTGTCGTGCTGATTTGTAGCTGGCCACATTGTAAGGTTCAACCTGCAACAATAGAGCTCTCGTTATAAAGGTCACTTCGACAAACACATATCACGTTTGTGAGACTCAGGCCAGTGTCAAACTGAAACGGATGAACACCTCAGTGTGACTAAAGCATATTTTCTATAAGTGTCAGGCGTCCGTTGATCGCCGTGTCTTTGTATGGGCTCAGGATTATGTCTGGCTGCGCATAGCGTGCATTCCTGCGTGTTTTTCAGCTGACAGTAAACTCGATATTTGTTGGCAGTTTTTTTTAATTCTACAACCACAATAACAAACAATTGTTTTCACCTTTTTGTCTATCATTATAATTTCTAGGTTTCTTGTTTGTAACAGCGATAGTGCCCCCTCTCCCCCCCCCCCTTTTCCAACCTCCCTTTTGTGTGTCATCACAATATGCTTTCGACTCTACGTGTACGTGACAGAGACATCGGCCCCCCCCCCCCTTCTCCCCTTTTTTCCCTCTCCATATCGTCTACACAATATACATTCTACTCTCTTTAACAGAGGCCATTGTCTGCCACAAACAGTTTACGCTACTTGTTTCAGACAAAGATATTAATGTTTGTGTTGTTATTGTCTACACAGTATGCTTTTTGATTGACACCTTCCCGTTTCTACAGACAATATTGTTATATTGTGCTTTGAGAAGGTGCTATGAGGCGATGGCGAGTGCAACTAGCAAGACCCGCCGACGTTAAGAAAAGTCTTCCACGATTATAGCAAAGGCGTTATTCTATGACAAATACAGAAATTGTAGTATCTAGACATAGAAAAATTCGATGGAAGATTATCACACAGAAAAAGAATAGAATAGAAAGGACAAAACTGCATTTTGTAAAAGTAAAGAATATTTTGTGCAATAAATCAATATCATTGAATGTTTGGAAACTAATATAGAGCCAGTTTTAACATGCGGCTGTGAATCCTGGACAATTAATAAACAAACCGAACAATATATTAAGGCCTCGGATATATGGTTTTAGAAATGAATCTTTAGAAGTCATTGGACAGCCAAAAAGAGCAACCCAGATGTTTTAAAAGACTACTTATCACAAACATCAGAAAGAGACAGTTCTTTTTTTGTTGGTCTCGTGATGAGAAGAGGGAATCTGGAAGATGTTGTGACCACTAGAAATATCAGTGGATAAAAAGAGACAGAGGAAGACAGTGCGAGAAGATTCTTGATAGCCTTTTGCATGGAAGGATGTCAACACGCGAACTGATACACGCAGATTGTGGAGAATCATTTTCGCCCATGCCATTCGGCAAGGCACATATTGTGTGTGTGTGTGCGCGCGCGCGCGTGCGCGCGCTCGTGCGAGCGCGTGCATACGCAGAGTATTTGGGAAAAAGTTTTTGTATAAACGAAAGCTGGAAAATGTCCATGTAAGACGGGTCTGGTGGGGGGGGGGGGGTGGGGCGGGTCTCTTAGCTCCTTTACACATTTGCCTCCCTCCCCCCTCCTTTCCCCCGTGGAATCAACACAATGATCTGACAGGCAGGATACTATTGTCCACTTCAATAAAAACTAGTGCTGTACCGAATATTCGCTTCGTATTCGCTTCGGGGCCGAATAGTGGACCTTTGACTATTCGGTATTCGGCCGAATAGTTGCGGTCGGGCCGAATACGAATAGTAGTTACCTTACACCGGCTTCTGCATGCACGACCTTAATACTGACAACATGGAACAATTGGTTTCGTTGAAAGCTACTGCAGCTTTCCTGCATTAACTAAGCTGTCAGTGACAAATATCCAAGTTTAGTTACTTAATATAATTTTAGGATTCTTTTATTCCTAGTTATTAGTTATCACAGACTGACTGAAGGATGCAAAACATAAAATGTTTACTGTTCTGTACGAATACTAACTAGACATGGAAAGAATACAAACTTCACCCTCATCCAAGTTAATAATATGAAAATCAAACGAACGGAAACATATAAGTACTTGGGTGCAAACTTCCAGCTGCTCCAACATGCTGAGAGAAGATATACAATCTAGAAATAAAGTATACTATGCCCTTCAACATCTGCTAAAGTCTCGCAGCACCAAGATCAAAATATATAAAACGTTGATAAGACCAGTCGTTTTATGTGGCTCTGAAACTTGATGCAGAAATAAAAGAGATGAGGCCTTATTACAGGTTTTCGAAAACAGTCTTGCGACAAATCTTTGGACCCATCAAAGATGCTAACAGCGGGCAATGGAGAGTGAGAAGCAACAACGTAACACATAATCTGTTTAAATCACCATTGATCACTGGCATCATGAGAGCTAAAATGGGATGTTTCCTTTAAAGTCTGAGTGCATCTACCTGAGATGTGAGAAACAAATAGTCTTTAAACAACAAAAAATCCAGATATGTAAAACGGCTGTGCATGCAAAACTCAAGCTCTGGAGAAAGTTTAAAGTCTAGAAGTGGACGAACAATCACAACTTTTCGGCAGTGGTGGACTGTAAGAACAACATTGGAATATCGCAATCACTAACTGCATAATCATAAAGCTAGTCTGAAAGACCTTGGAATGTTGCTAAACATGACAAACAGCTGCAGCAGAAAGAAGCAAGTGACAAGCTGGGACGCAATGTATCAGACACTGGCAAGACAAGCTACAACAAGGGTTGTTTGTGTGACTACCGCATCAACATTAACAATTGACATTGTAGGCATCGACAAGAATGTCACTCATCAACTGTGTATCACTTGATGATTTGTGAAATCCCCCAGTTCACTTTCACTTGTTGTCGCAAACGCAATTAGAAATCTGACAAGCGGCCAAGCGGGCATGCAAAGGTTGAGGATGGAATACTTAAGCTGTGAACTTTGTATCGTTTGATGTTGGACAGTTGCATGGGCTGGCACACTTGTTGTACAAAGCTGATTCTAATACAGTTAATAATTTCTCTCCATGGAGGCCTTCAGTTAGGAGTTCAGTCTCAAACCTTGTACACGATGGAAAGGTTGGTTCAGTTATTGTTTTGACTGCAAAAGTAGATATGCACAAATGTTTGCGTCGATGTGTATTGCATAATGTGTGTTGTGAGAGTATTGTTGGCAGTAATTGTTCTATTGTTTATGCGTCTTATCATCGGATACATATGTTATATACGTATGCATGTATGTATATAGTAAGTAGTTGTGTATCCTTTACAGGACGTTGCCTTACCAACCCCGGCATTTTTTTTTTGCTGTTGTAGTTTTTCTAGGCAAATTTTACGTTCAAACGTGTGCCTTTGACTCAATGGTCAGCTCTCAGTACCATATATATATATATATATATATATATATATATATATATATATATATATATATATATATATATACTAGCTGTGCCCTGACACGCGTTGCTGTGGCCTCGAATGGTGAAATGGAAAAGAAAGAAAGTAGTAATTGAACTCACCAACAAAGAAAAAGAAGAAAAAAAAAAACGCCATCACCTAACCAGTGATGGAACCCACAGTAATAGTCCGTTCTATACTCACTATAAAAACCCCCACCCGTCATCTCCCCTCTCCGAAGGGACGAATGTTAAATGACCTTGGCATCCGTGTCCACTCAAAGTAAACTGGACCGTAAACCTTCTTAGGTAACAGTTTCTGTCATTAACGAATAGTTATTGATCGAGTGAAGCGTCGGGTGGAGGCTAATTTAGACTGTACTGAAATCGTATGTCTGTGGGCGTAAGGTGCAGATGTCGCAACTTAGCTGTAAACCACATAACACAACGTGCCAATCGCCCCTTAAGGGGAAAAATTAAAATTAGCACCTAGCGGGGAATCAAACAACGGTCTAGCTGTTAACCCCAAAATCGAACAGAAAAAAAAGCGTAGATATTGCAGTCTAACTATAAACCACAACAAAACGTGGCAGCCACCCAGGTACCCCCCCCCCCCCCCCCCCCCCCCACCAAAAAAAAAATTTAATCCCCCAGCGGGGAATCGAACCCCTATTACCCGATTAAGAAGCGAATTGCTTACAAATAACTACGCTGCTAAACACACAAACAGTTAGCAGAAATAAAAGTACATAATAATAATCTGAAGTTGGGTGTTACACAGTCAAAGGTGGTCAATCGATTAAAAAGAAATCCGCGCGGGCAACGAAACAAATAATGATTTGACCGTTGTTGGAGCTACATCCCTCATGTTTTGTGCGATTTTCTGACAAAAAAAATCATGCTTCGAGTCAGAGGCAACGTTGTGTGAAAATTTGAAAGCAATCGGTTCAGTAGTTTTCGAGTTTTTAGGTTACAACATCGGAAAATTAACATTTTATTAATGTACTAGCTGTGCCCTGCCACGCGTTTGCCGTGGCCCCGAATGGTGAAATGGAAAAGAAAGAAAGTATCTCTCAGCTAACAGTGTCTGTCATAGCCCTCACCCCCGTCTCTCTCAAATCCACCTAGTCATATCTCCCTCTCCAAAGGATTAAAAAATCATCCCTGGCGAAATTAGTAAAATAGAAATAGTTTAGAAATGAGACCTTGAAAATGATGTTTAAAGCCTTCTCAGCTAACAGTGTCTGGCATACCCCCCCCCCCCCGAATAATATATCCCTCTCCGAAGGAATAAAAAATCATCACTTGGCGAAATTATTAAAACAGAAATAAATGGGTAGCATTAATCTGTACTGAGAAGTACATGTGGCCAATGTAACAGCTACCACATCACACATCGAGTACCAGTACTACTGCTACCACTACCACCACCACCGTCACAACAACAATAACACAAAACGGTCACTACTCTCTGTACAGGTCGTTGTAGCCAGAGAAGTTGGCGCCGAATGCTGTCGCCACGGACTGTTTAGTTTAAGTGTGTCCCCGACATAAAACTCCATCACCTAACCAGTGGTTGAACCCACAGTAATATTCCGTGAGTTAAAAAAAAAAAAAGTACACTCTACTCACAAATAGCGGAAATAAAAACCCGCACTCGTCATCTCCCTCTCAGAAGGGACGATGTTTAACTAACCTTGGAATCCGTGTCGACCCAAAACAAACTGGACCGTTGGTCTTTTTAGTTAACAGTTTCTGTCATCAACGAATAGTTTTTGATCGAGTGAAGCGTCCGGGGGGGGGGGGGGGGGGGGCTAATTTGGACTGTACTGAAATCGGATGTCTTTGGAAGTAAGGCGCAGATGTCGCAACTTAGCTGTAAACCACAACACAACGTGCCAATCGGCCCCTAAGGGAAAAAAGAAAAAGTAGAACCCAGCGGGGAATCAAACACCGGTCATCTGCGTGAAGGGTGCAAATTTAAACTCTACTACCGAAGACTGAATCCTTTATGTCAGATATCGCAGCCAAGTTGTAAACCACAACACAACGTGCTAACCGCCCTCTCAAGGGGGAACGAATATTAACCTGTGACATGAACATTGAGCATCACGTCGCCGCTATCGCAGGCTAGCTGTAAACCCCAAAATCAAACGGGGAAAAAAAAGCGTAGATATTGCAGCCTAGCTATAAACCACAACAAAACGTGGCAGCCACCCAGTTGGGGGTCAAAAAATATTTTTTTATTACCCAGCGAGGAATCAAACTGCTATCACCCGAGTAAAAGGGGAAATTCTCACAACTAACTACGCTACTAAATACTCAAGGAGAAATGGAAGTATATAATAAAAATGTGAAGTTCGGTGTCACGCAGTCAAAGGTAGCCAATCGATTGAAAACAAATCCGTGCGGGCAACGAAACAAATAATGATTTGACCGTTGCTGGGGCTACGTCGTTCGTGGTTTGTTCGATTTTATGACACAATATCACGCTTTGAGTCAGTGGCAACGTTGAGTGGAAATTTGAAAGCAATCGGTTCAGTAATTTCCGAGTTTTTAGCTTACAACATCGGAAAATTAACATTTATATATATATATATATATATATATATATATATATATATATATATATATATATATATATATATATATCAGATAAATTATCAGATTGGAGACGACTGTTTTGAACAGTACGACAGGAAAAAGAAAGCTATCTAATACAGGGTGAATGTTTAATTACTGTATTTTTTTTTAAAATGGTAGTTCCTATTTTTGTAATCACCGTCTGTGGAGTTTATGCAGCATTTACCTCTTTAGTGTGTCTTGTTTTGGGTAATGTTTTTCTATGTCGATTCTACTGGGTTAAATTGCTATAGGTATTAAGACGAGGCGTCTGTGGATAAGGCATTTCGAACACGCTTCGTAATGCCTGCCGGGGTGCCGAGTTCGAGCCCTGCTGCGGACGGTTTGTCTTGCGCTAGTCTCGACAGTAGTACCGAGAGCTGACCGTTCACAGGCAATGACAAACTACTGAACGTAAAATGTGCCTAGAAAAACCACAACAGCCAATAAAGGCTAAGGCTGGTTCTGTAACGTCTTGTAAAGGATGCGCGGCTAACTTTAAATTGAGTTTAACATTTACGTTCGAATAGCCACCGTCAATGAACACATGATCAACCAAAAATATTCTTTCTGCACTGGTTAACACCATTAGAGCTAAGAACAATTACTAAAACGTCCTTAAGTAGCAGTGATATTTTTGACTCATGGTTACATGGCGCTTCAAATTTACGTAATACACAAACTTAATTACTTCTTCTTCTTCTTCTTCTTCTTCTTCTTCTTCTTCTTCTTCTTCTTCTTCTTCTTCTTCTTCTTCTTCTTCTTCTTTTTTTTTTTTTTTTTTTTTCTCTTCCACCTGTTACCTCATCGAAGTGTCGGAGGGAGATGTAATGTTCGTTGGTGAGCTTTGTCAAGAACACTATTAAGACTGATGTTCATTTCTGCAAGGCTGTTCTTAATGCCATCACTCCATGTTTTCCGAAGTCTTCCACTCGCTCTATACCGTTGTAACGTTTTAGTGTGGCTCGCTGTGGCAGATAGCACCAGGGCATTCTTGTTAGGTGTCCAAACCACTTCATTTGTTGTTCTTTGATGACCTGTAAGACTGGCTTTATTCCTAGGATTCGTCTGATTTCGTGAAACTTAATTACTGGCTCAAATAAATGATTTCGAAAAGTATGTGGTCATTAAACATACACCATATAGGATCCCAGGTAATTGATGCTAACAAAACAAACAGTGCCCTTCCGACCCCTAGCAGCACTAAACCTGAACATATCAGATTCAATTTGATTGAAAACCCGCTGAAAATGTTAGTTCCTACTGCTCATTTGTTAAAGAAACTGACGGCATTGAAGCAACTCTGAGTTGACACAGATTGCACTACACCACTTGTGTTGTTGTGAATGAGTGTCAACAGATTTGTTGTACAGACGAAAATACTGGGGAAAAGGATAACGGATTTTTCGCTGCTTACATTCACTTGTGTGTCCCTGAACATTACCAGCGCTCACTTAGTACAGGTTTCAGATAGAAAACATGGACGTGCCATTTACAAACTGAATAATGAACGAATCAAGAATTAACATCACTGCACTCAGGACATTCCCATGCGTGCTCAGTCCCCTTCTTCAGTAACCAACAAAGAGTTGACATGCTAATAGTACCGGTTACAACCTGATTAAAAGTTCGCCTCTGTCTCCCCTTCAGTGTTGAATATTCAACACTTCACTCCACCCCCCTCCAACCACCCCAACTGAATTAGTCTTTCAGTGAATGGATTCTCTAGCAGTTCTTTTGCACTGTCCATTTGATCCTATTGAGCAGCGGCTCTTAACGTGTGGGTAGCGACCCTTTTGGGGTCAAAAAATTTTGGAAATTTTCTGGCATCCATTTTTATGAGACTGAGTCTTCTTATTTTTTATGCCGATTAACGTGTAGGCTGCATTCATCGAGTAGCATGGGTACTACCTCCTCCAGCACGATTGCCTCCGCTCGTAACTGGTAGAGTTTCCTGTAGGGAAACTACGTTCCTATATGGCACCACTGGTCGATTCAATGGGAATCCTTCCTTCTTCCCCCACCCCTTCCACCTCTAACAGATTCCTTTGCAACTTTATTTTTGGATTAGGAATTGGAAGCTCATGTGTGTGTGTCTGTTTGTATGTGTTTGCCTGAGTGTGTATGTGTGTGTGTGTGTGTGTGTGTGTGTTTGTATGTGATTCATTGGCTATATAAATAAAGGTCACTTTAAAGTACGGCTGTACCGAATATTCGCTTCGTATTCACTTCGGGGCCGAATAGTGGACTTATTGACTATTCAGTATTCGGCCGAATAGTTGCGGTCGGGCCGAATACAAATAGTAGTTACCTTACACCCGCTTCTGCATAAATGGCCTTAATACTGACAATAAGAATAAACTCACAGGGAGCAAGTACAGCGGGGATCTACAGTCATCAGTAGAAATTATCCTCTTTCGACACACGTTTCGGCCCACGATTCCTAAACGTATTCGGAGGTGGGCCCACCTGAGTTCATGAAGCTCAGGGCTGCTTCCCCGCTGCACAGAATTACCGGATGGTGTTATTATTTCGGCCAGAGACAAGACGACTTAGTGGTTTCGAAGGAGGTACTGTGAGATAAGAAGCCGCCACGGCAGCGTAATTAGAACAGTCCGCATGCCTGGACGACCGAGCGACAAGCTTATTTTGGTTTACCGGACACATGTTAGACTTTTATTAGCAGTTGGCAGAGGGACACTGGCAGACAATTCGTACACGATGGACTTTCAAAGGGATGAGAAACTCCTTTCCGCTAGACACCCGGACCAGCTCACCGAGGCCCGTCCCCTACGTTGTTGCGCTGCGTCCAAAGCCAGCTAGAGGCCCTTTCGGCTGCCTCTCCCAGTTTTTTGAGTGCTCGTTTCCGTTCATTACCGCGCAATCCTAATTCTTTCACCACATTGTAGAGCGAAGTGGAAACGAGGCCTCTCGCTCCCACTTCGACGGCAAAAACCCGTACTGTGTAGGCCTCGTTTCTCCTCAAACCTGCTGCTAAATCACTGTATTTCTCGAGCTTATACAAATGATTCTCCTCCATCCGCGACTCAAACGGGACCGTCAACTCAATCAGGATGAGCTGCCGTTTTTGCGCAGAATGGAGAACGATGTCCGGTCGCAGGCCGGTTTTACGGATCAACTCGGGATACCGTTCATGTCCTGGCAGATCAACCGCCAGTAACCAGTCCCTCGCAGAGTCTAGCACAGATGGAGCGAATGCGTTTTGGTTGACCTTACCTTTTGGAACCTGCCCAGCCTTGAGGAAACGAATGGGGACGATACTAGAACTGGCTCTGGCATTAGCCCTCATTCTAGCCTGGTCGACAACGGCTGCTAACTCTTTTAGCACCTTGTTGTGGCGCCAGGTATAGCGGCCTTGACCTAGGGCTTTCCTGCACGCGGACAGGACGTGCTCAAGAGTTTGCTTTGATTTGCACAACGGGCAAGTCGGATCGTTGGTCGCAGACCATTTAACCATGTTAACACCGGACGGTAATACATCGTACGCCGAACGAACGAACGATAAAGCTCAGTCGCAGCGGGGTCATCCGCCAGATCTCACCCCATGTGAGTATTCTAGGCAATGCGCTCTCCAGGCTGACCCAATGGCCCTGCTGCGACTGCTGGGCTGCTTTCTGAACCCGAACCTCGTTTTCGTTGTCCCTCACCGTTTGTATCACCATGTCTCGGCGTTCTTTGGCTGAGGCCTTTGACCACCAATTGACTTTCCCGTGCCCTAGGCCTCGACAATTTTAGTGCGTTCTGAGCAGCTTCTATCGCATCGAGGACCCTCCACTTCTGGCCAGTCTTTAGAGCGGGCTGGACAGCGATGACATTTGGGTCTGAGGACTCGCGCAAAAGCATGGCGAGCCTAACTTTGCCGACTTTAAACTCTTCGGTTATTGACTTGAACGGAAGTACCAGCTTAGCCTGTTTACAATACAGAGCCACGTCGGTCAGACAAGGCGGTGCACCAATCCACTTTCTTAAGGCTGTGTTGATTTTCTTTTCCATGGTTTCCACTGCAGTCATCGTCACCTCGTAGACTAGCAGTGGCCATAGGAGCTTCGGAATCAACATGAATTGGAGACACCATACCTTGAATTTTCCGATCAGCCTGCATCGCTCGATCGCGAGCAGGCCTGTAGCCAGTGATTCATGTATTCGCCGGACTTCCGCTCTGTCAGATAACTTCGAATCGTAAACGCGACCGAGACTCTTCACCGGTTCCTCCAGAACCGTAGGGATCTTGTTCCTTGCAACCGTAAAACTGGTCGCCGACACCCTGCCCTTATGGATTGACAGACTCCTCGACTTCTGCGGTTTGAACTGCATACCGCTCCATTGGACCACCGCGTCCAATCTATTCAGGATCGTGCGGGCAGACTCCTCGCTGCCCGTTATAATAGTCGTGTCATCCATAAATGCGCGTAGTGGCGGCAACCAGTGATCCCCTATTTGAAGGCCCAGTCCGTAGCCGGCCGCCCCGTCTAACAAGATCTGCATTGCCATGACAAACAGTATGGGTGAGATCGTACAGCCCATAGCTATCCCAATCTGCAACTCAGTCCACCTCGTGGTAAACGTCGAGGTAGAGAAGCGCAAAGCGAACTTGGAGAAATATTGCTCGACCATTTGACTGATCTGTGTCGGTACGTGAAACATGCGCAGGGCTCGCCACAGTAGCCTATGGGGGACTGCCCCGTAGGCGTTGGCTAAGTCCAACCATATAACGTGCAAATCGGTTCTCTCATGCTTGGCTCTCTGGATAGCCTCCCAGATCATGGTCGCGTGTTCAAGGCACCCAGGAACGCCTGGAAAACCACCCTTCTGAACACTCGTATCTATGTACTTGTTAGTCATCAGATACTGTGTGAGCCGGCGAGCCATGACTGAGAAGAATATCTTACCCTCAACATTCAACAGCGAGATGGGCCTGAATTGGGAAAGACTCTTCGAGTCCTGCTCTTTGGGAATGTAGACCCCATTTGCCTTTGACCACTCTGGACATATGTGATTGCGGATCCACGCTTGTCTCAACAAGACGTGAAGCATTTTAAGGATTTTCGGGCAACGCTTGTAAAGAACGTACGGGACACCGTTCGGACCTGGGGCAGACTTGCCGCTGGCCTTTTTCACAACGTCCTCAACCTCAGACCAAAGGGGAGGTACCATTTTAAATGGTACCTTCGGCACCGAAGGCTGTTTAAGACCGCTAAGGATCTCTGGATTGTCATCGAGAGGCTCTCTCTTCTTTTTATCCGAGTACATCTTGCTTAGATGTAGCTCAAGTTCTTTCTGACTGACAACCAGAGTCCCAGACTTCGGTTGCTCGAATAGACCTAGGGCAAACTGATACGGGTCCCTAAAGAATTTCTCTCGCTCCCTTTTGGTTCTTCGTCTGTTGTTACAGAAACGCTCGGCACGACAGAGGGCACTGTGTTTGTTCTTTAAATGCAACCAAACTTCGTACAGCCCCTCCCTTTCGCTGCCTGTAGCGGCTTTGAACCGTTTTCTGAGGGCATTCTTGTCTGCCCGACACTTCAGAATGTCCCTCTGCCTCCTGCTAGTATTCTGCTTGGCACCCGGCTGTGCCTTTACTACTGTCCCGAACTCGCGGGAGCAGTGTTCATATATTACATCACCAAATTTAGTAAGCTTGTCGCCTAGCGACTTCTTGTTTAGAGTTTGTTTAAGTACCTCACATAATGTAGCCTCCAACTTACACCACACCACCTTCTCGCTCGCAGGTGGAAACCTGATCTTGGAACGCACTTCTTCAGAAATCATCAGAGGTGCTCCTCCGCAGTCGACGTCATGGGCCTCTCCGGGCGAGTGGGGTTCACCCTGCCCGTCGTACCCTGACGACTCAGAAACTACCACAGGAGTGGTAGTTTTGCGACGGCGTTTACTGCGTGGAGCACCCTCGCATTTCATTCTTCCGGCATGCGTTCTCAGACCATGCAACCCCGTGAAGCTTTTCCCACATGTACAGAGCCAGCCCGGACGTTGGGCGAGTAACTCAGTCCGGGGGCTAGCAAAGTCGTCAACGAGGGTATCAATCAGATTGGGCCCTTCATTCTCCCCCCCCCCCCCTTTCGGAGGGCCCTGGGGGCATATTTCATTGTGGTCGTACGAAATCGGAGGTATTATACTGTGTTAGGGGTGATCAACCCGGTCCACAGTCGACATCTGTCTCCAGATGTCAGTTTATCCCCCCGGCGATACCGGGGGGCCAGTCATGACAACATGGAACGATTGGTTTTGTTGAAAGCAAATGCAGCTTTCCTGCATTAACTAAGCTGTCAGTGACAATTTCCAAGTTTAGTTTCTTGTTTTAATACTTAGGATTCTTTCATTCCTATTTATTAGTTACCACAGACTGACTGAAGGATGCAAAACATAAACTGTTTTTAAATGTTTACTATTCTGTACGAATACTAACTAGACATGGAAAGAATATAAACTCCGGCCACATCCAAGTCGATAATATGAAAATCAAATGAACGGAAACATAAGTACATGGGTGCCCACTTCAACTGCTCCAACGTGCTGAAAGCAGAAATACAATCTAGAATACAATCTAGAAATAAAGTATACTATGCCCTTCAACATCTGCTAAAGTCAAAGTGTTGTCTCACAACACCAAAATCAAAACGTTGATGAGACCAGTTGTGTTATATGGCTCTGAAACTTGATGCAGAAATAAAAGAGATGAGGCCTTATTACAGGTTTTCGAAAACAGTCTTACGACAAATCTTTCGACCCATCAAAGATGCTTACAGCGGGGAATGGAGAGTAAGAAGCAATAACGTAACATATAATCTGTTTAAATCACCATTGATCACTGGCATCATGAGAGCTAACAGACTAAAATGGTTGGGGTATATTGAAAGAATGTCAGATGACAGAGAAGTAAAATTGTATACACCTGAGAGAGGAATGGGCGTAGACCACGAGACAGATTTAAAAAAAAGTTCGAGAGATAATGTCCAGCCAGACCTGCAAACAACTGGTGTCACAAATTATGAAGAGAAGGCCAGCCAGAGAGATGAATGGAGACGAGTGATATCTGCAGCAGTAAACCTCAGGGGCACAAAATGCTAATGAAGAAGATGACTATTCTGTGCTACTTTATGTGAAGTAAAAGTTCAGCGTACATTTGACATTCTGAATGTGTGTGTGTGTGTTTTTTTTCCTTTCAGATATATTTTATACACAATACACTATTCGTATTCGTATTCGGCCGAATAGTTGGTCTCACTATTCGTATTCGGTTGAATAGTGAAAATCACTATTCGGTACAGCCCTACTTTAAAGTGAAGATCCGCATTTTTATGCGAGTCTGATCTCCTTTTGTCATGATGCCGCTCTCCGTGTCTCTGATCTGTGGTAAGTACTTGGAGTTACATGAGGGCCATTCAGGATGAGTCGACAACCTTATTTTCGGATCAGGAATGGGAAGCTCACGTGTGTGTGTGTCTGTTTGTATGTGTTTGTGTGTGTGTGTGTGTGTGTGTGTGTGTGTGTGTGTGTGTGTGTGTGTGTGTGTGTGTGTGTGTGTGTGTGTGTGATTCATTGGCTATATAAATAAAGGTCACTTTTTTTAAGACAGACAGGTCTGTGATTTAGATAATTCCTTATGTATGGGGTGTGTTCCCACCGTTACTAACAGTAAATAAAAGTAAGGATCCCTTTTCACGCCTTTAGGCGCATCGGGCATATGGGAAGAGCTCCCATACTTTTACAGACCAATCGGCACTAGGTAGGTAATGTGTTCAGCATTACGTCGGTCGTCTTTACTTTCCCATGAGATACATCCTGGTACCCATTTTAGGCTGGGTCGACCTGCGACGCCCCATACCATGATAAAAATCCACGCAGCCAAGCTGTGGGTTTCGATTGCGGTACGTTGGAATTACGAGTCGGGCTCGCAAAGCCTAAACCACGTACGTCGCGCCATTACTGATACTAAACCAATTTTGTTAACAACACCTAACATAAATAACATAATGACAAAAAACAAAATTTCACCGAAACGAAGGTAAAGTTGCCACATGAGAAATCAAACCAAAAATCGTTGAAAGTGTGATCATTTCTCCGCATACTTGTCCTTCACAAGTGGCTTACACATAAACAGGTAATTTTTTTTTTATTTTCTTTTACTCTTGCCTTTGCTGTCTTCAATGGAAGTTAGTTTCAGTGGATATGTGTATGCACTCCTGTCTGTGCAATTTTTTCGTGATGAGGCTTTAGTTTCTTTCACTATGCTCATTTCATACCATTGTCCGAGCCTTGAAAACTATGTGTCTGTTTCAGAGCCATACGTTTGTACGTTATATTTCCCTTAATATATGTTCAGCACTTTTCGACATGTTATATTTACATCTAATTGTGAAATCAGAAAGTAGGTGTCTAGGCAGGATCTCGCTGTAGGATTTAGAATTCTTAAAATCATTCTCCATTAACAAACAAATTAAATTCCGAAGAGTGATATGTTTTCTTTTTTCCTACAAAGTATTTCTGCTTCATGCCGCATTTTGTCAGGTTCATTTGACCTTATTTTTCCTTTACGGCATGCGTTTATTTTGTCTGTGATTAAACTTGCTGAAATGTTCCAAGAGACTACCCCCCCCCCCCCCCCAGCACTGTGATGTTTTCCACTGTTGCCACTTACAGGTCGCGGACTGAAGATGTAGATCTGGTCACAGATGGCAGGACTGATATCAGAGGAAAGTCGACCAGTAATCAAGAACTCTCAACAGGCTCATCCGGTCACTATGTTGACAAGGTAGCCAGCTCGCTACACGACACAGATACTCTTGACTGGAAAACCAGTCCACCAATCAGTTCTTATTATCCTAGCGACCATCGAAATGTGAAATTGAATTTTTCTGCCGATGTATTTCAGGATCTTAAACAATCGGACTTTAGTTGGATGACCAATGAAAACGGTAAGGATAGCTTACTCACTGCCAATGATGCCTCGTACTTGCTGTACATGACTGTTGGTGATCATTCAAATATATTAAATAGAGAAACGATTCAAACGCCAATAGCTCACCACGGAGAGCTAAAACCAGCCTCATCAGCTACTCGTACTCAGCAATCATTATCATCGTCATCGGGTACAGAAACGCACATTAGCACAGGCCTTCAGATCAAGTCAGTCTGGGGCAGCAGTTTATACTCTGTAAGCAACAGGTGCGCTCACTCACCAGCCTGTAACAACGAGGCGGACGCTAGTCTGAAACCTTCTCAATTGTTTCTAGTGAACTCTGTATTTGACAAGTTACAAGTTCTAAGTGGCAAAGGTGAAACGTTGGATCTCAGTACAGGTAGTATTGTCCTTGACTCCGAACCTGATTTTGGAGAACAGACAACCACCATAGAGTGGCTAGTGTCACCCGATGAGGTGGGTGCTGCAAGTAAAGATTATACAGGGAAAACACATATAACAAACAAGTCCCTAGAACCAAGACTAAATATTTCTTTATCCCCGGTTGCTGAAGCTCAGGATGGATCCATTATTGCTGAAGTAGCATACACTTCATCGTCCATTCTTCACGACCCCAGTGATGTACCACTCGGCACAAGCGTTCTTACAGAGGCTAGCCGCACTCTTTCTGTTATACAATTAACGCCAGATAAATCCTTCAATAAAATAACCTGGGGATTTGGCGATGCGATCCACCTCAAAACACCTAAAGACACTGTTGAGACAAATATAGCTGCGCCAGCTCAGTCACGTTCAGCGACTTATTTGACTCCCGGTAACAGTGTAGGATACTGGAACTTTAGTGTAGGTTCTCAATATCTTCTTGAAGATGATGATTCATGGCTTCACGTTTCTCAACCAACCATCAGAAACACCACTGATGGGTTCCATTCTGTGATCAGCAAACTTACTGTAGTTAGTGACTCGGTTTCTTCAAGAGCTACTCCTACAATTGTGTCTCATCATACTCTTTTGCAGAACTTGGAGAATACTGTTCTATTTACTTTCAGTACCTTAGCAGTTCCAGATGCACGCTTTGGAGACTATTCGCTAGCATATTATGGCCAGTTATTGACTAGATCTGAGGAAGAAAGTCAACAAGCAACCCAATTTAAAACAGAGTCGAGTCAACAAGTAACCCACTTTGAAACAAAGTCGGAATCTGATAGTGCAATAGTAAGTACCAGACCAGAATATCCTGAGGATCTTTCTGTAATCAAATCATGGCAGGCAACACCTGAAGCTGTCGAAATTTTTCCGAGTCCCACACTACCTCAAGATACGTTGGCTACAATGACCCGGAGCATGGAAATACCTACCTCATCGACATTACATCTGCAACCATCATCGACATTATTTTACGACACTACCTCTGATGTAAGTTCAGGAGGAAATGACAATTCGAAAAATGTTGCGGAAGTATTCAATGGTCTACACGCGGAAACTGCTTCCCGCCAGGATCTTTCATCACACTCACCGACAATTAACCAAGTCGTGACAGAAGACATGGCAGGCCATCCAGCTATATCGCAATCTGTAGATCCGGCTTCGACTGTATCCGTCAGTCCAACCATGTTTATATCATGGGAGAAATCCGGGCACTCATCAAACAGTCTGTGGAATGTCACTGACGGGATCCATGCAACAGGGCCAGTGACCACGACACAGAAGATGAATATTTCTGATGGAGAAACCAGTTCAAGGCAAGGTATGTTGAATATTTTCATTATAACTTAACTATGCAGTCATAGCCACCCACCTTAATCGGATTACCTGTTGCTTAGTAATCATCGGTTGCTCTTATGATTGTTACAGGCAGAACAGGGTTTCTGGGATTTGTTCATATTTGAGCATCATGCGAATAGTGGGTTCTTTGATTTACTGGGTGTTTATCTTTTATTATACAACCCTAGAGGGGAATTTACAATATGTGTGTGTGTGTGTGTGTGTGTGTGTGTGTGTGTGTGTGTGTGTGTGTGTGTGTGTGTGTGTGTGTGTGTGTGTGTGTGTGTGTGTGTGTGTGTGTGTGTGTGTGTGTGTGTGTGCGTGCGTGCGTGCGTGCGTGCGTGCGTGCGTGCGTGCGTGCGTGCGTGCGTGCGTGCGTGCGTGCGTGCGTGCGTGCGTGCGTGCGTGCGTGCGTGCGTGCGTGCGTGCGTGTGTGTGTGTGTGTGTGTGTGTGTGTGTGTGTGTGTGTGTGTGTGTGTGTGTGTGTGTGTGTGTGTGTGTGTGTGTGTGTGTGTGTGTGTGTGTGTGTGTGTGTGTGTGTGTGTGTGTGTGTGTGTGTGTGTGTGTGTGTGTGTGTGTGTGTGTGTGTGTGTGTGTGTGTGTGTGTGTGTGTGTGTGTGTGTGTGTGTGTGTGTGTGTGTGTGTGTGTGTGTGTGTGTGTGTGTGTGTGTGTGTGTGTGTGTGTGTGTGTGTGTGTGTGTGTGTGTGTGTGTGTGTTGTGTGTGTGTGTGTGTGTGTGTGTGTGTGTGTGTGTGTGTGTGTGTGTGTGTGTGTGTGTGTGTGTGTGTGTGTGTGTGTGTGTGTGTGTGTGTGTGTGTGTGTGTGTGTGTGTGTGTGTGTGTGTGTGTGTGTGTGTGTGTGTGTGTGTGTGTGTGTGTGTGTGTGTGTGTGTGTGTGTGTGTGTGTGTGTGTGTGTGTGTGTGTGTGTGTGTGTGTGTGTGTGTGTGTGTGTGTGTGTGTGTGTGTGTGTGTGTGTGTGTGTGTGTGTGTGTGTGTGTGTGTGTGTGTGTGTGTGTGTGTGTGTGTGTGTGTGTGTGTGTGTGTGTGTGTGTGTGTGTGTGTGTGTGTGTGTGTGTGTGTGTGTGTGTGTGTGTGTGTGTGTGTGTGTGTGTGTGTGTGTGTGTGTGTGTGTGTGTGTGTGTGTGTGTGTGTGTGTGTGTGTGTGTGTGTGTGTGTGTGTGTGTGTGTGTGTGTGTGTGTGTGTGTGTGTGTGTGTGTGTGTGTGTGTGTGTGTGTGTGTGTGTGTGTGTGTGTATATATATATATATATATATATATTTCTGTCTTAATGTGAACTTGCTTGCGAATGTGTAAGGATAAAGAATATTGTTCGGTATCAAACGTCAGATATCACTACCTGATTAACTTCGGCATTTTCAGAGGCGCTTTCTTTGTTTTGCTACTTTCTCCTGGGAATAATGATAGCCTCTCTCATCGTGGATTTTCTCACTATGCTTTCTTATGCTACTATTACTACTGTTTTTACTGATAATACATTGTTTTTTTTTAAAGTCGAAAGTTGAAGCATGAAAATGACTGTCTGTGGCTAGAGTGTCCTGTGCTTCATTGTCTTGTTGCAGTTTGATCTGTATTTAATCTGCTGTAATACAAACCATTTCTGGAGACGTCAGTTGTAGGATGTGCTGTCCAAAATCACTTTGTAAAAACAAAACAAAAACCATTTGACAGGCAGACGTGATACTTTATATGGTCGGCCTGCTGTTGGACAGAGTGCTGATGTTTAGATTTTCTAGTTTGACAATGTATCTCTTGGTCCCTTGTTATTGTTATTTAGGTCAGCGTAAGTGTAATGCTAGCCAGTGCCAGGTCTTGTGCAAAGTGTTAAAGTGACAACGGTCTCTCCTCAGTACCTGTAGTGTTTGTGACTTAGGATGAAAGCTGGGCTAGTAAGGTCTATATAGCTGCTCTGTTGCTTACTACCTATTAAATGTGTATGACTATGACAGGATTGTAGCTGGACCATATGTTCTGTTGATCCCACAAATGGTTATTCTTCTGCATTTTTTAACACCTTTGACTGGAGCAGGATTTTTACTGAGAGTCTAGATGGTGCATGGAGCACGTCGGTGACATTCCACAGACTGCTTGATGCGTGACCAGATTTCCGTTTTTATCTAAACACAGTGTTTACTGCTTCTAGTACTATGTTTGAAGCGTTTTGTTCAGTCATATTTTATCTCTCCACATTAATAGCCTTCTTTTTCTTTCATTGGCCATAATTATAATTTATTTTCTTAGAAACTTTTTTGGGGGGTGGGCGGGGGCGGGGGTGGGGCGGGGGGGGGTGGTGTCTCAGTTGCTTCATAAGTGAGTCGAGGTCGACCAATTGATATAAGCTTACCTTTCGGATTTGTGAACATGGGTTAATTTTGTGCTAACCTTAGATGGGTACTTGGAATTCCTATGGAAAGTATAGTTAGCTGGTAATGTTGAGTGTGACACTGGGACTTAGATGTTAGCGAGTGCGATTAACTTGGTCTCCAAGTACTAGGGCTTGTTCCAGCGGTAAACCGCATCAAAGACTGTTTTATGGTTTTCGGACAGCGGTAAGAGAGGCGCACCGTGGAAGAGATTGAGATCTCACCATATAATACTCTCATAGACAACGATGGTACACTGTAGCCAACCTTCATCGAGGAGACGACACAGATTACATTTTATTTTTGTTTTATCTTGAGCAAATTACAGACCGTGTGTAGTTAATACTCCTCATAGCTTGCAATAGCGACCTTTACTTTGTTTCAATGCTTGTCTGTGCTTTTTCTTTTGTCTAACTTGTGTGTTGACCTCATGTGTGCTGAACACTAAAGCCGATGAACGCAATTTATTGTCCTCTTATGGTTCTTTACTTTCTGTTTTGGTGCTTCTCTTATACTTCTGCCACTGCTTTAATATTTCCTCTTTTCTTTCGTCACGATGTTTCACTGCAATAATGTTTCCCCTTTTCTTCCGTCACGATGTTTCACTGCAATAATGTTTCCCCTTTTCTTCCGTCACAATGTTTCACTACAATAATGTTTCCCCTTTTCTTCCGTCACGATGTTTCACTGCAATAATGTTTCCCCTTTTCTTCCGTCACGATGTTTCACTGCAATAATGTTTCATCTTTTCTTCCGTCAAGATGTTTCACCGCAATAATGTTTCATCTTTTCTTCCGTCACGATGTTTCACCGCAATAATGTTTCATCTTTTCTTCCGTCACGATGTTTCACTGCAATAATGTTTCATCTTTTCTTCCGTCTCGATGTTTCACTGCAATAATGTTTCATCTTTTCTTTCGTCTCGATGTTTCACTGCAATAATGTTTCATCTTTTCTTCCGTCACGATGTTTCACTACAATAATGTTTCCCCTTTTCTTCCGTCTCGATGTTTCACTGTAATAATATTTCGCCTTTTCTTCCGTCACGATGTTTCACTGCAATAATGTTTCATCTTTTCTTTAATGTTTCATCTAGACCAGCGTAAGTTAGGGGGTGGGGGGGGGGGGGGGTGTGTTAAGTACCCTCTACAAGTCTTAAGACTCAACAAATGTATGAGGTTGCCCTATTTGTCTAGAGTATAGACCAATCGGTACTCGGCAGCTTGCTAGTACATTTCTTAGTATCAAATGTAGCTGAGCTGGAGGCCGAAGTTGTAAAAGTCCGCTCTGGTGGAAACTTCAACCTTTGATCACCGAAGCTGTTAGCCACTGCACTACCGCGGCTTCCGGGATACATCGTGTGGGTTCAGTGGCACCTCTGTGGAGGGAGAGGGGAAAGAAGATCAGTCCCACTTCCTGTTTAAGCATGTCGTATGTGTCAACAAATTGGGGGTTTCTTCGAAGTCTGAGTGCATCTACCTGCGAGGCTAGGAACCAACAATTTGCATGCAAATAAGTCAGATCTGTAAAATGTATGTGCACGCAACGCTCAGGTTCTGGAAGAAGACTAGGTCCAGAGGTGGACGAACAACCAGAACTTTTCGCCGGCGTTACAGCTGGTGAACGCGAAGAAGAAGAAGAAGAAGAAGAAGAAGAAGAAGAAGAAGAAGAAGAAGAAGAAGAAGAAGAAGAAGAAGAAGAAGAGAAGAAGAAGAAGAAGAAGAAGAAGAAGAAGAAGAAGAAGAAGAAGAAGAAGAAGAAGAAGAAGAAGAAGAAGAAGAAGAAGAAGAAGAAGAAGAAGAAGAAGAAGAAGAAGAAGAAGAAAAAGAAGAAGAAGAAGAAGAAGTAGAAGAAGAAGAAGAAGATGATGATGATGATGATGATGAAGAAGTGCTATTGACGTAATATCTGTGTGCTAGGACACTGTACTTTCGAGGTATTGACTGATTACAAATAATCAGCTCATGATAATCATGTGTACTCTGCAGTGCCCAGCTTCAACACAACGATAATTATTGCGTCTGCTTGTGCTGTGCTCGCACTGGTCATCTTCGTTGTCATCACCATCTGCTGCCTCCGCAGAAGGAGGAAATCAAAGCCTTCAGTAAGTATATGTTCATATAATTACTTATCAACTGTTAAAACGCATGAGGACACAGCTGTCTGGGGAAAAAAACCTGAGGCAAAGAATTCGATGTTCTCCTTTTTAAACATCTTTCGAGCACCAATCAACCAACATATAAAATCAATCGAATGCTATATAAATATTAGCCGCAATTGATCTCCAGCATGTTGTCTTATTTTGTGCACAGAGCAATGCCCATCTAGATTTGATCGCTTGTCTGCGGCGTTGACCTGCAGTGTTGTGTTTATAAGAATGTTGTTTTCTTTACTTTAGCCAATGTATTTGATTTTCCTTTAGTCTATTCTATCAACTCTCGTTATATTTTCAGCTTCTCTGGAACTTTTATATTTTTTCCCTATGTTCCCTAGATATGCATATGTATATATGTATGTATACGAGTAAACTCAAAACCTGCTCTGGTATTGTCTTAATTGCTCACTGCTGACGTTACCTTTGTTTCTCTGATGGCGTCTCCTAATTTTTGACTTCGTTTTTTGGGGAGTGGGATGGGGGGGGGGGGGGGTGTGACGGCAGGTGGCGGAGGCATCAATGTTGTTTACCCCTTACTTTGGCTTTCTTATCGATGACTGCTTTTTCACAAGTAGTCCCTCCTTTGTTTGAACTTTTCGCTGATATTTCCTTAGTGATTTATTAATTTAATTTCCAATCTAAGATTTGCACTAGGCTTCCTCGCATGTCATGTATGATCCAGTGACTCCTGGTCGTTTTCGGCACACACACACACACACAGGCACACACACAATATATATATATATATATATATATATATATATATATATATATATATATATATATATATATATATATATATATATATATATATATATATATATATTCAAACGTTTGTACTTTAAGTATAGATATGTATCAACCTTGCGGACGATTATTTTGTGTGTATATATTGAAATCCCGCCACATAGCTTTTATTATATCTATGTGTGATAACTAATTAGGGTCGTTGCTGGTTGTGACGCTGCGTGCGGCTAGTAAGGCCGACAGACCGCCCAGCTCAGCTAACTCTATACTTCAACATGTGAATAAATCTGGTACACAGCTGGCCCACCACATAGCGTGGGACAGCCTGTCTAGCACACGTGCACTGTGTCATCAAGTACTTTGCTAATTGCTATGGGAAATCACAAGTCACGTCCTTTCAGCAGTAGCCATCCTTCATGTTCTGAAATAGTCTCACGCTGCGATGGGAAGAAGCTTAGAATCATCTTTCCTTACCGCACCCAACTCGCTTTATTACTAAACTTGTCAGTTTTTCTCACAGGTTTCAGTTTGCCTCCCCACCCCCCCCCCCCCCCCCCCCAAGTCAAAAATTTAATTTCCGTAAGTGTTCAACTTTTTCTGTGAATATTAATTACTTAAAGTACTCGGGACACTCCCTTAAGCGCTCCGTCCCCATCTTCAGTAGCAAGCGAAGAGTTAAAATTCCGATGGTACCAGTACCTGATTTTGAAGAAGTACTGTATGTCATAACACAGCTTTAAAAACTATAAAGTAACTGGTTTTGGTGGAATTGCTGCTGAACTTATAAAAGAAGGTGGTCACGCATTACATTTATAGATTTATGAATTAACACAAATAGTTGGGAAGACAAAGAAATTACCCAGTGAGTGGAACGAGTAATTATTAATACCCATGTTAAGAAATCAGACAAGTATAAATGCAAAAATTATAGAGGAGTATCACTACTGTCTATAAGCAATAAGATTCTATCGACGGTACTGCTAAACAGGCTAAAGCATACGTCAAAAATATACTTGAGTTTAGTTGGGAATTGACATCACAGCACTCGGGGCATTACCATACCCCATCTTCAGCAGCCAGCGCAGAATTCCAATGCTGATGGTACTGGTCACAGTCTGGTTATATGTCCATCTTGCCTTTCCTCTGAGTGTAGTGAGCCGGCCAGACCCTCTGGTGACACCCAGGTGCCTCATTCTCTCCAGGCCATAATAATCTTCTTTCTCTACTGATTCCGTTGCTTGTTTCCAAAGGACCTTGGCCAAATCTGCCATGGCATGTATCCACTCACCACCCAATGGTGTAGATCCAGCCATCTGTCCTACTGTTCATTGCCCACTATGCCGGCATAGCCTGGAGAAAAGTTCCAAAGTATGCTCACCACCCGTGACCTTTCCAGTGAAGCTTGCTCGAAGCATCTCTGTCTTTGCCTTTAGCATGCTTTCAGAGTCTGTTACAATTATGACATATGTATTCATCTTGTTCTCTAGCCACCGGAGAGCTGCAGTTACCGCCTCCACTTCTATTCTCATGTTAGATGTGATGTCGCATGCTAGGCTGTCTTGCACTAAACGTTTTCCGTAGGCTTTCGCTACGAACCTCCAGGTTTTTCTCTTTTCTCTAAACCCCGAACCATCTGTATAGATAATCAGATCACCTGGGTGTGAATTGTCGTAAATCAACTGTTGGACACGTCGAAGATATAATGGGTGATTACCAAGGTGGTTTCGACAGTGAAGATCAAGAATAGATCAGATATTCATTTTATAGCAAAAAGCAGAATATAGAAGAGATGTACATAATATTTTGTGGAGTTTGAAGGGAAAAAAAAACATGATAGTGTACATAGAAACAGTTTATAGAATGCTATGAAGGACTTTAAAAACCAAAGAATTAATCACCATGAGCAAATTATATAAAGACGTAATATAGTAACATACAAGGTCCGACAATTAAGTAATGTAACTGAATTTATTATGGCCTAGACAAAAATGCTATCTATGAAGCAAAGCATAGAATCTAAAGAGGAAACATGCATCTATGATCAGGCAACTTTTCATAGCCGCTCAATAAGCAGACAAACAAGCTGCCATTGTGTTGACCTAGTCACAGGTGCATTGTTACTTAATTAGCACGGAACAAAAAGATAACATTAAATTCTTTTTAAAACTCAGAAAAAAGCACCATTGAAACAGTCAAATTGATGCAAGAAGTTTATAGGGATAATTGTTTATTTCATGCACAAATTTTCAGGTGGTATTCACGATTAACGGGAGTCGCCGTGGCTGAGCGGCTAGACGCTCGCCGCGGATCGGAAGGACGTGGGTTCGCTCCCTGGCGGAGACGGACTTTTCTTCAAAAATGACCTTGGCTCCCAGGTCGACCCAGCCTTGAGTGGGTACCGGGTGCAATCCCGGGAAGTAGAGGCGGCCGGCGTGATGCTGACCACATCACCCATCTTGTGCCGTTGGTCTATAAAAATATAGGTCTAGCCCTATATGCCCTATACGCCTAAAGGCGTGGAAAGGGTCCTTTACTTTACTTTTTTATTCACGATTAACAAATGGTGTGGAAATGATTACTAATGCACTTAGACCTGGACGCCAAATTTCTATTCGTAATGATGAACTCATTACAAAAGTCAGAGAACGCATACAAACAGATCATTGGTTTACTGTGACGATGATGGAAGATGAATCTAGTGTTAACAGAGAGGCCTTTCATAACATTTTAGTGCAAGAAAAAGGTTGCTTGCCGGTTTTTACCACATTCATTGTCTGAATACCAAAAACATCCGGGGGTTGAGTACCCAAGAGACATCCTCAAAACAAGAAATTGTTGCCTAAAAACAAGTGTGTGTTTTCAGCCTTTTGCCATATTCACAAGATTTGTCTCCCTGTTATTTTCTATTCCAAAAATTAAAGTTACTATTGAAAGGACGCTTCTTTAACTATATTGATGACATCCTAATGCCTGTAACATCGACTTTAAGGGCCATAAACACAGAAGAACTGCAGAGGTCCTTCTAGTGTTTGTTAGATCGAGCCACTTGCTGTATCAATGCACAAGGGGCTTACTTTGATTCAGATACAGGTTATATCTTCAACTGTTGATTATTTTAATTTTTATGGAATTAGTCTCATTACTTAATTGTCGGACCTAGCATGAAGGCAGAAAGTCGGACCCTTTTCAGATGACTTCTGGTTTAAGGCAGGGTGATGCTCTGTCTCCCACTTCTGTTCAACTTGCCCCTCCATAAATTATAAGTAAAATTGAATGAAGAGTGTACTAGGGGAAAAACTACAAGAATATTTTGTTATGTAGACGACATTTAAATTGTTTGAGAATATGAACTGAAGACGGTGAAACCAATTAATTAATTTTATTGTGATTCAAGCTAAATGCCTCTTTGCCCTTTCTCTGGTCACCTCGTCGATCATTGTCAGTGTGACTTTGTTACTTTCAAGATAGTGTTGCAAGCAAAATGTAAACTGTTTATGTAACTCCTTCCCCCTCCCCCTCCCTCCCCCGCTCAGTTGTAATATCTGCAGACCTAACTAGATGCTCATTGTGCAGATATACAGAATAGATCAGAGTATTCATTCAGGTCTGACACCCTTCTCTGTGTACAATGTTCCAGTGTTAATTGTTATAGTAGATACATGCTGCAATATCTTCTTCTTATGATCCATACCACGAACAGAATTTAACATATGAATGGTTTTTAGCTGAAAAAAAATATATATATATAAAGTAAGCAAAAACCAAAACAAGATAAAGAAGATTATTGTAGACCACGTTAAAAAATGGCAAACGAAAGTAAGATGGCTAAGACACCTGGCTGAGTCAGTCATCAGGTGCAGCATAGAAGTGTCTACTATTCCACTTGACTAAAAAAACCAGAAAAAGCCAGAGTTTTCACAAGGATGATATTAGGCTGCCACTTCAGATCAAATGGTTCAACTATGTGATAAGAATAGCAAGTATCAAATATAACAGTCCCACTTGTAAAAAAAAAATGTGAGCATAGATGGTTTAACTTTCCTGATGGACGGTTTGTGTAAGGACCTTTTGCATGACTTTCGGACAGTGAAACAAGAATCACACCAGGGAAGAATGTGGGACTTCACTGCGTAGTATTTTCAAAGACAGCAGTAAATGCACTTAAGACAACCTTCATTGTGAAGATACAAAAAAAGTGGGAGAGTGGAAATGAGCACAGAACAAGGGGAGACAGTAGAAAAAAGAAGTAAACGATGACATCAAGAATGACCTTAGAGAAATGAACACCATTGCACTATCAAGAGCAGACTGGCAATTCTTAAACCCCCCTCCCTCCCCCTCTTGGGATGGGGGGGGGGGATGGGGGGTGGGGGGGGGGTTGCTTTTAGAATATAACACAACTCTATTCATTCTCTTGTTACAGGTTTCAGAATAACATCCCAACTCAAGATTCATTAGATAATATGTGTTGATAAATACAAGAGAATCAACATTTAACAGAAAGATTTTGAATAATGTCTTTGTCGGTCATACAGTCTTCCAGGCAAGAAGGTGACGATCTATGGGTGGACCTGTACAGATCCAATTCTTCACATCAGATGCCACTGCCATCTCTCACAACCTGCCCGTCGACATTTGAGATGAGAGATATACTGAAGTCCAGTAAGTCAGCACCCACAAAGCATAGTTCTTATCATTATCACCATCACTAACCTCTAGTCACTGAGACCTGCAGCTAATGGTGCAGCGTCTGTATCATGCTTTCGTGTCTCCGTCTTGATGCTTGCTTCATGCCATATAGGCCTTCAGTGAAATGTCTGCATGCACGAGCAGGTAATGTATTCCTTATTGAATTCTAGATTGTTTGTCAGAGATAGAGCCAGAGGTGAAAGTGTTTGTCAGAGATAGAGCCAGAGGTGAAAGTGTTTGTCAGAGATAGAGCCAGAGGTGAAAGTGAAATATTTCATATAGGACATTGAAAGGATTGCATGGGCTAGACCGTGTGTTGTATGAATGGCACAGTAGGATGATGATGGTGTCAGAGAAAAGAAATGTGCAGTATTTTCTGCTGCAACATTGCTAGGGTTATTCCACATGTGTCAGAATTAATTAGTGTCCTAACTATAGCTAATGAATCGTCTTTATATTAACTTCTACATACCATCAATGTCACTGACTTCTTCACATTATTATGTTGAGCAGAGTGAACCAGCTGGAAAATCACAAATTATGCAAGTTTTTGCTAATGGCTAAAGATACCTAAATATGGTCAAATCTTTATGAAATTTTGCAAGGGTCTTTTTGATCTATCATACAAACAATAAATCACAGAGAAATAAAGTTGCATGCATTAATTTCATATTTATTTCCATTTTATGAAGGTACATATTTTAGTGATGAGTAAATTGGTTGCATTAGCGATGTCAATTCTGCTTTAAAAAACTGTTCAATGTATGCAGCTACAATTTTGTGAAGCTGCTCATAAATAATTAGTCTATAATCTGAACCTCAATCAACTCAGTATCTTTATTAGATTTTCTCATATTGATGTCCAAACTTTCACACAATCATAACTCAAGTTAAATGTTGATCACAAGTGTGGGGTTCTTAAAAATGGCACGTTTCAAACAGAATCCATCAAAGAGCATGTCCTCCAAATTTTATTTTATTCCGCTCAATAGTTTTAACATTATCCAGACAATCGTAACGCCCATGCACCGAAACATTATCTGAAGAAATTAGCCTTGAAAGTTTTGTATGAGATGCATGCAGTGATTGGCTGAATAAAGCATATCCTTAATAGATGGACCAATGAAATTTGTTCCTTTATGCTGTGTCCGACGAAATTGGTTGTAGGGCCTCATGAAACAGAACAAATTGCAACTTAAATGCAGTCAGCTACAATTTGTCAAAGTCTGTGCATGCTTCAAAGAATTCAGAAACAGAGCTTTAAAACACATTCATTATTAATCCGTTTGCACAGCTGTTTTCTACTAAGAATTGTCAGTTATGTACAGAAACACAAATTGGTCAAATTTACAATTTTCATAACATCTACACACCATAAATGAATCTATCTATTGTCTTTCTCTGCTTAATTGCAGTTAGGTATCGCAGGTATAGCTAATGATTGGTTTCTGGGATAGTATGCATTCGTTAAATTGCACACCGATATTGTTGAGTTTAAGCAAGCTGTTAATTCCATCTATCCTCGACTTCTTGGCCTTCCTTTGACTCTTGATGTTTCCATTCTCATGTTGTGTACTCTTGCAACCAGTGACCCAGGCTCCATTCTGAACATGTGGTTGAATCATTTCAGGCTTTGTTTGTCAGTAAATCTAATTATCTAATTACAGATGTTGTTCCCACCATTCTGATATCTTTTTTTTGTTGTTATGGTATCTTCTTATTATTTGGTCTGCTTTTCTCAAACATCTACATAAGTATGAAGAAGAAGGAAGAAGAATAAGAAGAAAAGAGGGAAGAAATGGAGGAATGGGTGAAGGAGGTGGTAAAAGAAGAAGAGGAGAAGGTGAAAAAAGAATAGGATGTGGGGGGGGGGAGAAGAAAAAAAGAAAAACACACTTTTCTCTGCTTTAAACAAATATGAATTTAACCTTTATCTTCTAATAGTAGATTAGTGTATAGCTAAATGTCTCTAGTGCGGTATTGACCACACATTCTAAATATGCGCACACATACTTCTTGTTTCAAACTACAGGTTCTACAGAAGATATACCTGACAACAAAAATCAAGACCAACGTATCCCTAAAGAAGGTTCATCAGTTATGAGGCAAATGAAGTCACAGGGACACATAAGTTCATTCCAGATCAAAAACCCAAAGCTAGAAGTAGAGCAAGAACTGGAACCAACGTATCCAACATCAGAGTTTGGGGTATGTGAGGCATGTATGTGAGGTTTGCATGTGAGATATGTATGTTAGGCATAAATGTGAGGCAAGTATGAGAGGCAAGTATGTGAGGCATATATGTGAGGCATGTATGTGAGGCATATATGTGAGGTATGTATGTGAGGCATGTATGTGAGGTATGCATGTGAGGTATGTATGTTAGGCATAAATGAGAGACTAGAATGAGAGGCAAGTATGTGAGGCATATATGTGAGGCATGTATGTGAGGTATGTATGTGAGGCATGTGTGTGAGGTATGCATGTGAGGTATGTATGTTAGGCATAAATGAGAGACTAGAATGAGAGGCAAGTATGTGAGGCATATATGTGAGGCATGTATGTGAGGCATGTATGTGGGGCATATATGTGAGGCATATATGTGAGGCATGTATTTGAGGCATATATGTGAGGCATATATGTGAGGCATGTATGTGAGGCATGTATGTGAGGCATGTATGTGAGGCATGTATGTGAGGTATATATGTGAGGCATATATGTGAGGCATATATGTGAGGCATATATGTGAGGCATGTATGTGAGGTATGTATGTTAGGCATAAATGAGAGGCTAGTATGAGAGGCAAGTATGTGAGGCATATATGTGAGGCATGCATGTGAGGTATGTTTGTTAGGCATAAATGAGAGGCTAGTATGAGAGGCAAGTATGTGAGGCATATATGTGAGGCATGTATGTGAGGCATATATGTGAGGTATGTATGTGAGGCAAGTATGTGAGGCGTATATGTGAGGCAAGTATGTGAGGCATATATGTGAGGCAAGTATGTGAGGCATATATGTGAGTTATGCATGTGAGGTATGTATGTTAGGCATAAATGAGAGGCAAGTATGAGAGGCATATATGTGAGGCATGTATGTGAGGTATGTATGTTAGGCATAAATGAGAGGCAAGTATGAGAGGCATATATGTGGGGCATATATGTGAGGCATGTATGTGAGGCATATATCTGAGGCATATATGTGAGGCATATATGTGAGGCATATATGTGAGGCATGTATGTGAGGCATATATGTGAGGTATGCATGTGAGGCATGTATGTGAGGCATATATGTGAGGCATATATGTGAGGCATATATGTGAGGCATATATGTGAGGCATATATGTGAGGCATATATGTGAGGCATGTATGTGAGGCATATATCTGAGGCATATATGTGAGGCATATATGTGAGGCATATATGTGAGGCATGTATGTGAGGCATATATCTAAGGCATATATGTGAGGCATATATGTGAGGCATATATGTGAGGCATATATGTGAGGCATATATGTGAGGCATGTATGTGAGGCATATATCTGAGGCATATATGTGAGGCATGTATGTGAGGCATATATCTAAGGCATATATGTGAGGCATATATGTGAGGTATGTATGTGAGGCATATATGTGAGGCATATATGTGAGGCATATATGTGAGGCATATATGTGAGGCATATATGTGAGGCATGTATGTGAGGCATATATGTGAGGCATATATGTGAGGTATGTATGAGAGGCATATATGTGAGGCATGTATGTGAGGCATATATGTGAGGTATGCATGTGAGGTATGTATGTTAGGCATAAATAAGAGGCAAGTATGAGAGGCATATATGTGAGGCATATATGTGAGGCATGTATGTGAGGCATATATGTGAGGCATGTATGTGAGGCATGTATGTGAGGCATATATGTGAGGTATGCATGTGAGGTATGTTTGTTAGGCATAAATGAGAGGCTAGTATGAGAGGCAAGTATGTGAGGCATATATGTGAGGCATGTATGTGAGGCATATATGTGAGGTATGTATGTGAGGCAAGTATGTGAGGCGTATATGTGAGGCAAGTATGTGAGGCATATATGTGAGGCAAGTATGTGAGGCATATATGTGAGTTATGCATGTGAGGTATGTATGTTAGGCATAAATGAGAGGCAAGTATGAGAGGCATATATGTGAGGCATGTATGTGAGGTATGTATGTTAGGCATAAATGAGAGGCAAGTATGAGAGGCATATATGTGGGGCATATATGTGAGGCATGTATGTGAGTCATATATCTGAGGCATATATGTGAGGCATATATGTGAGGCATATATGTGAGGCATGTATGTGAGGCATATATGTGAGGTATGCATGTGAGGCATGTATGTGAGGCATATATGTGAGGCATATATGTGAGGCATATATGTGAGGCATATATGTGAGGCATATATGTGAGGCATATATGTGAGGCATGTATGTGAGGCATATATCTGAGGCATATATGTGAGGCATATATGTGAGGCATATATGTGAGGCATGTATGTGAGGCATATATCTAAGGCATATATGTGAGGCATATATGTGAGGCATATATGTGAGGCATGTATGTGAGGCATATATCTGAGGCATATATGTGAGGCATATATGTGAGGCATGTATGAGAGGCATATATGTGAGGCATATATGTGAGGCATGTATGTGAGGCATATATGTGAGGTATGCATGTGAGGTATGTATGTTAGGCATAAATAAGAGGCAAGTATGAGAGGCATATATGTGAGGCATATTTGTGAGGCATGTATGTGAGGCATATATGTGAGGCATGTATGTGAGGCATGTATGTGAGGCATATATGTGAGGTATGCATGTGAGGTATGTATGTTAGGCATAAATGAGAAGCTAGTATGAGAGGCATGTATGTGAGGCAAGTATGTGAGGCAAGTATGTGAGGCATAGATGTGAGGTATGTATGTGAGGTATGCATGTGAGGCATATATGTGAGACATATATGTGAGGCATATATGTGAGGTATGTATGTGAGGCAAGTATGTGAGGCATATATGTGAGGCAAGTATGTGAGGCATGTATGTGAGGTATGCATGTGAGGCATATATGTGAGGCATATACGTTAGGCATGTATGTGAGGAATTTACGTGAGGCATTATAGTGAGGTATGTATTTGAGGCATGCTAAATGATAATACAGTTTATCATTGACAAAAAAGACTTAATTTTATTATTTTGAAAGGTGTGAGAAGAAAATGGACATGCATACATCTCCAGACAATCAGCCAATTAAAGAAAACAAGGTACTATACAGGATCTTTGAAGAAGTTTCAAATTAGTTTAAAACAGCTAGGAAAACTAGGGGGAAGGTAATTTTACAAATCTATCAAGAAAGAAGGTCTTCAGATTATTTCCAAAGACTGTAAATCATCTAGCAAACAATTTGACATTTTACTTCCTCATTAAATTAATGCCAGGAACATTCTAGCTGCTGGAATTTTCTCATCACTTTTGTCAGGAAATACAGATAGTTTCATTTCTAGAACTTTCGCTAGGCTCTCCTGCACCAAATGTCTAGAGAACCTAGCATATGATACCACAACATCCAGCTAAAAAATGGAGGTGGAGGTGGTCACAGCAGCTTTCTGCTGGTTAGAGAACACAACACACACAAACACACACATCATGATTTTAACTGATTTAGAAAGCATGCTGAATTCAGGACAGGCATGCTTCACAAAGAGTGGCATGCTTCACTGCGGAGGACACGGGTAAGGAGTATTGTCAGTGTGTTGTGAAAGGAACAGTTGGATAGATTGGCTGGCTCTGCACAACTTGGTTGGATACTGATGCGTAAAAAGGCAGATGTGGTTAGTGCCTTGTGGGAGAGCATGTACAGTTCAGGGGAGCAGATGGACCACCAGAGTCTGGTGAAACTGATACAGCAGCGAGTGATGAGAGGTTCAAGCAGATGTTCGGGCTTAGAGGAAAGGCAAGACAGATTTATAATCAGCATGCTACTGGCACCATTGGAATTGAAACTCTGCGCTGGCTGCTGAAGATGGGGACAGAGCGCTAATAGGAATGCCCAGAGTGTTGTAATGTCAGTTCTTGAATCAACTCGACTCAACTCATTGGAACTTTAGAACTAAAATGCTACAGAAACAATCTTAGAATAACATAGACCAAGAAAAAGAAAAACAACATCCTACATAATCCGAACATCAAGAATAGGCTCATAAACAGGATCCTGTCCCAAAAGCTGTTGTATTTTGGCAATGTTAAACATCACAAGGGTGATGGAGGGTATAGTTGCTAGAAAAATGAAGCAGAAGGTCGACTTCTGCAAAGTGGATGTGAAACACTGAAGATGCATTGGCTACGAAAGCACACAGTTTTAGAATTGGCAAAAGAAAGAGATACTTTCAGGCAGAGCTTAGACTAAGTCACTACGCTTTGAATCCGAGTCGAGTCCTAAGTTTTTGCCATCAAATCTCAAGTTAACTCACCAAAAATCCTTCAAAGTTAAGTCCCGAGTCAAGTTGCTTCATATTCCAAGTCATTTGTAAGTCATGCATGGGACAACGCTTATGGATCAATCAAAAATTGTAAAAATACAATATTCAGAAATGACTCCGTGAAAATTCACTTACTATATATACAAGTGGAAGAAGTTGAAGTGAAAACTTGATAAATTGACACCAAATGTATTCTGTTCTGTTTTATATGAAGTCATTTTAAATGTAACATAAGTCACCAAACCTCACAGTTGCTGGCCATGAAGAACGAGTTGTACCAAGTCGTCAAAGCTACAAGTCGCAAGTCGAGTCGCTGAACAAAATTCCAGTTTGAGCCGCAGGTCGTTAATTATGTGACTTAAGTTGGACTCGAATCCAAGTCATGCGGCCTGAGTCCCAGCTTCTGCTTTCAGTCATGCTGTGACGAGAGTGACATTCTGTAAAGAAATCTCTTGATTGATGTTGATATGAGCTAATGGAAACATCAGTGCAGCTGTCCATAGATGGACAGTAAGCAGACAAGCTGAGAAACCTCTAATGACAGTAGAAATGTTTACAGAGAAAGGGCAAAGAATATTATGAATTTAAAACAAATGAGGCATTTCTCCAAGAAATAGATTAAATATCTTCAAACTGATGAAAGAAATTAGATGTAGGTGTCTCATGAGCCTTATGTCTTGTTCAGTAGGTTGAATGTCAGAGTAATGCATATCTTACATTTGTATAGACAATGTCTAATTATTATATAACTGTAGACAGAGGAGGCAGTGTGTCATGTAGCAGAAGTCAGCTCTGCAGTGGACTTCTATATATGCATCTCAGTAGTGCAGTGGCAAGGACTCTTGTCTGTTAGCATGCCAGTCTTGTAATCACAACCTCAGAATGATGGGTATTTGTTTTCTTTTAAATTGACCGGGTTTCCCATTTCTAACATGGGTAACAGGACATTTCCAGTGACCATTTGGTCTAGCAGCCCGGTGTTAAATGTGAGTTTAACGACTGTTGATCTGATTCATTTGTTTACACCTGTAATACTCCTGTCTTAATGTACCTTGGGATGTCTTAAATGCATCAAGACAGTGTCTAGAAGTTTGGTAACGATGACCAGATACCAGAGGGCTGATTGAATTTTTGACCAAGGAAAAGAATTTGAATCACCTTGTTTTTTATCAACTTCATTTTTAATTTGAAGATGGCAATTAATAATAAATGGACACACATTCCAGGCAACCTTTAACTAATCTAAATTTTTGTTAGTTGTCTGAAGATCATGCAGAAAACTGGGTGAAAATGGCAACAAGCTTATCAATGTCTTCCCTGCCAACTACAGAAGTGAGTTATCACACAAATGTTACAGATTACAATCTGGCAGCAGTAGGTAAGCACTAGATCATACAGCCGTTTATACACTTGAGTAAATTATGTTTTTCAATTTTCAAACATTTTGGTATCTGAGATTATTATTGCTTTCTTCATGGCCTGTTTTCCTGTTTACTGTGAAATATTTTCATATCTGCATTGGCAAGGCAGCAACAGCTTTTCAAAGTCTGAATAAAACATGAAACTAATATTTACAGTTGTTGAAAACAAGATTTTATGTTTTCCGTTCTAACATTATCAGTTCTAACATATGCCAATACAATTTTGAGAAATGCTAAAGACATTGAACAAAAGCTAAAAACATTCAGAAATAATGATTGATGAAACTGACAAATATTAAATGGGATAAATTCAAGAAAGTCAAAGACATCAGTGGAATGTCAGGATAACTGCTTGTACAGCAATAGCTTTTACAAGGAGAGAAGATGCTGACTTATTTGGGATATTCTCAGACAAAGTGCACTGAGAATTACTTAACAGGTCCTGAACAAAGAAGTGTCAACATCATTAAAAGATTTTGCAACAAACACTGATGAGAGAGGTCAGAGGCGCTGGATTAGACTTTATACATTTTCAAACAATTTTACTAGATAGAACTGCATTTAGAAAGTGAATGCAAGCCATTTGTGACATAAAACACCACAAAAAGATGATGATAGTGATGATGAAGATGTTGATGATAACCCATTTATAATGAAGTTAACTCTTTTCATCCTAAGCAACACTTCTTGTGTGACTGATTCTTCCACTTGAATCCCAACAATTACATAATCTGTTCTCTGTATTTTAATAATTGTTCAGAGCATATTGATGAAACCTGGCTTCCCCAGTGGTCACTACATTGGTTCACTTTGAATCTTTGAAAATGATGCAGTCGTGATATTTTATACTAGTTATTGCTCTTTTCAGCATCAGCAGCAAAACCTTGGACTGAAGGAGTAAATAAGGATCTTATTTACTGGTCAACAACTCATCCTTGTTGTACATGGAAGCATTCCAGAAAGTCAGACACCATTGAAATGTCTGGACAACTGCTAGTACAGCATTAGCTGTACACATGCAAATATAAATGCAGATATGATACTGTTAAACTTACTACTTGCCACAAGCAAAACATGTTTAGTGCAGGATGACTGTGTTTAGACAAAGTTGTCAGTGTCACTGTGATCTAGTCTGACAGTAGCTGTGTTATTATTAATTGACAGGTCAAAAGTTCCGAGCTGTCTACAACTATAAACCTGTCTGTAAAGGTGAGATGGCCTTGAAGGAAGGTGAGCTGGTAGAATGTAAAGAGCGAGACCGCAATGGCTGGATGCTTGGATACAAGCCCAGAACAAATGAAGAAGGCTGGTTTCCTGCTGTGTATGTAGATGAGGTCAGTCAGTGCAAACAGATGTTGCAGAATTAATTCTCAAGAATTGTTGGGGAATAATATTAGAATACTGTTGTAAAAATTAATTGTGTTAGTAATTAGTTATAAGTTAAAAAAGATGGTATATTTGGAGAAAGTAGAAAAAAAAGAAATAATAAATTCTCCACTTAATACCATGGCAGTCAAGGAAAACTTAATAAAATCAAAAATGAATTACAAATGAACAGGGACCACTTAGTAATATATACATAAATATATACACAGTCTCTTCATTAGATCTCAAACAGAGAAAATTCTGGAACATCAAAACACAGCACCATTTTTGGGGGAAAAAAATGACCTCTGGAAACTTTACATAACACTTAATTTGCCCACAATTTTATAGTCTGCATTCCAAAATAATAAAGGAGTAGCACTAGACCTAACTGACACTGGAGAATATTGTCTTTTTCACTAATATTTATTTTCTTTGTACCAGCTGACTTGGTCAGCGTTGTAAACGTCTGGGTGAGGTATATATCTGAACTATCCCTCATCAAAGTTTGACTCTATCAATGACTGAAACAAGTTTACTTCACAATTTTCTTTGTCTAGCTTGAGATAAATCTGATAAATGCAAGTTTTATGAGGCTTCTAAAGTCATAAATCTTGGTGGCATGCTTGGAGAAGTCTGCTTGGAGGCATTTTTTTTCACACAGACACTTATTAACTCAGTAAAGCTAACAAACATGCTACATTTTATGCCTTACAATGTTTTAGAATATTCCAAATGGTCACCGCGTGTTACAGCAATTTCAAAGAACAGAAAATACCATTCAAAATTGCTGGTTTGCGTTGTTATACCACCCAGTTGTAAATTAAAAACCTTCACCTCTCATGTGCCGATTGGGCTACTGGGTTGTAACCAATTAGATCAGGGTGCCTAACTACTGGGTTGTAACCAATTAGATCAGGGTGCCTAACTACTGGGTTGTAACCAATTAGATCAGGGTGCCTAACTACTGGGTTGTAACCAATTAGATCAGGGTGCCTAACTACTGGGTTGTAACCAATTAGATCAGGGTGCCTAACTACTGGGTTGTAACCAATTAGATCAGGGTGCCTAACTACTGGGTTGTAACCAATTAGATCAGGGTGCCTAACTACTGGGTTGTAACCAATTAGATCAGGGTGCCTAACTACTGGGTTGTAACCAATTAGATCAGGGTGCCTAACTACTGGGTTGTAACCAATTAGATCAGGGTGCCTAACTACTGGGTTGTAACCAATTAGATCAGGGTGCCTAACTACTGGGTTGTAACCAATTAGATCAGGGTGCCTAACTACTGGGTTGTAACCAATTAGATCAGGGTGCCTAACTACTGGGTTGTAACCAATTAGATCAGGGTGCCTAACTACTGGGTTGTAACCAATTAGCTTGGGGTGCCTTCCTTGGGACTCAAAAAGTTATTCAACACTGTTAAATATATTATTGTATTCAATATTAAGACTAATTAACTTTACAATCTTGAACTGAGCTTCATTGAGTTACTTTGTCTGCTGTGAACTCAGTTCTGTTATGCAGGGATCATGTTTTATGGCTAAAGCTCTCATGCTTGTTCCTGCTGTTACCCTTTGCTTCTTACATGACATGACAAGCAGTCCCTTGCAAGTCTTAGGTCACCTTTCTATCATTTCTCTCCCAAACTGCCAATTATATGCTACCTACACATTAAATTTCCACTGCAATCGATCTCCAACACATTGTGGCTCTTTTATTTGTTCATTTATTCAAGATATGTTTCCTATTTGTTGTATAACTTCTAACCTCTTCCTTGACTGCCTTCAAATGTTCTGACTAATATTATTTATCAAAGTCCTAATGGCAAAAGTGGTTAATAAACTTGCTTACCAATATACTGATAAGGGTTAAAATCCCATTAATGGCAGGCGTGTCGGCCCAGACAGTACAGCTGTGTTGATCATTCGATAAAGTGAAAAGCTAATCATTTTCAGAATTTTCTGGAAATTCTAAGAGAGAGAAAAACATTGGGGAACATAACTGTCAGCCAACCTCTTTTGTCTTCGCCTACAGTACTTGCCTTAGAACTGACAGAAGGGCAACAAAAACAGAAACAAATCTGAAGACACTGAGAGCTTACTGCTGTAATAAATGTGATCAGAGAATATATGTAACAACAGATAACCGTTATAAAAGGATGACAAACTACTTAATGTAATATTTGCCTAAAAAAACTATAACAGCCAAAAAATGCTTGACTGTTATTCTGCAACATCTTGTAAAGGACACACAACTAGCTTTTATTATAAGAGCTAACAAATATGTTGACAGAATACAGATAATAAGGACCAACTAACATAACTTGAACCTGAGTCACACATGTGATAAGAGAACACAGGCACACACAAAAAAATCTACATATAATTTTTTTTTAAATCTGTTAACAGACAATAACAGAGCAGCATGATCAATAAATGTAATGAGAGAACATGGACAATAACAGAGCAGCATGATCAATAAATGTAATGAGAGAACATAGACAATAACAGAGCAGCATGATCAATAAATGTAATGAGAGAACATGGACAATAACAGAGCAGCATGATCAATAAATGTAATGAGAGAACGTAGACAATAACAGAGCCGCATGATCAATAAATGTAATGAGAGAACATGGACAATAACAGAGCAGCATGATCAATGAATGTAATGAGAGAACATGGACAATAACAGAGCTGCATGATCAATAAATGTAATGAGAGAACATGGACAATAACAGAGCCGCATGATCAATAAATGTAATGAGAGAACATGGACAATAACAGAGCAGCATGATCAATAAATGTAATGAGAGAACGTAGACAATAACAGAGCCGCATGATCAATAAATGTAATGAGAGAACATAGACAATAACAGAGCAGCATGATCAAAAAATGTAATGAGAGAACATGGACAATAACAGAGCAGCATGATCAATAAATGTAATGAGAGAACGTAGACAATAACAGAGCCGCATGATCAATAAATGTAATGAGAGAACATGGACAATAACAGAGCAGCATGATCAATGAATGTAATGAGAGAACATGGACAATAACAGAGCTGCATGATCAATAAATGTAATGAGAGAACATAGACAATAACAGAGCCGCATGATCAATAAATGTAATGAGAGAACATGGACAATAACAGAGCAGCATGATCAATAAATGTAATGAGAGAACGTAGACAATAACAGAGCCGCATGATCAATGAATGTAATGAGAGAACATGGACAGTAACAGAGCAGCATGATCAATAAATGTAATGAGAGAACATGGACAATAACAGCCGCATGATCAATAAATGTAATGAGAGAACATGGACAATAACAGAGCAGCATGATCAATAAATGTAATGAGAGAACATAGACAATAACAGAGCAGCATGATTAATGAATGTAATGAGAGAACATGGACAGTAACAGAGCAGCATGATCAATAAATGTAATGAGAGAACATGGACAATAACAGAGCCGCATGATCAATAAATGTAACGAGAGAACTTGGACAATAACAGAGCCGCATGATCAATAAATGTAATGATTCTATCTTACACAGTGACATTTAATTATATATGTTCTATCTCACACAGTGACATGCAGTTGTACTGATTCTTACAGTCATAATGATTATATCTCACACAGTGACATGCAATCATACTGATTCTTACAGTCATAATGATTTTATCTTATACAGTACCATACAATTATATTGATTCTATCTCTTACAGTCACTTGCAGTAACACTGGCTCTAAGTCACCCACATTGTCACTGATCATGTCATACTGTGACATGCAGTAACACTGATTCTGTCTGTAACTAACCAGTTGTAACAACTTGGACTTCACTGCAGTAACACAGATTCTGCATTGTGTGATTGTGTTATACATATACTAATTATGTATTATATGGTTACCTGTTGTAACACCAGTTCTGTATTATATGTTTATCTTTGGTAACATTGTTTCTTTCAAACTGTTACCTGCAGTTAAAACTGATATCTTTCATATGGTTACATGCAATAACATTGATTCTGTCTGTAGCTGTCTAGCGATGATGACCTGGACTTCACCTGTGAGGTGCCAGAAACCTACGACATATTGGAGTCAAATAAGTTAAACAGCACAGACCAGTACTGGACTGGGATAGGTAAGTTACTTGTACATCAGCATGTAGTTTAAACCAATATTGTTACAGCACCTAGTCACATTCTTGGTGTATGTCAGAAGGGTCTTGATAAAAACATACTAAGAAAACAAAACACTTCTGGCCCTGAGCCAGGCAGTGGCCATGGTTACAAGTCTACCTCACCTTCAAGAGATGGAGGTTAGGGTTTCAATCTCGCATGAGGCTGGATGGGACAGCAGATGATGTTTAGGCAGAATCTGGTTTCCCCTCTGACACGTGACAGGGATGAGCTTACTCTCGCACTGAAGAGCTACTTTGGTCATCAGTACTGAGAATCACAGCATCTTGTGGAGTTCCATCACCATCACTGGGATAGGAGAGGTCCCACCCTCACTTGTTAAAAGACCAGTAACTGCATAAACTAAACCCAGCTGCACACCCCAGTTTAAATGCAGGTGCTATTTAACCCACAGTGGTTGAACAGAAAGAGAATTTGGAAACAGTAGCAAAGAACATCACAAAATACAGACAGCTGACTGGAGATCTTGCAACTGAATCAAGATCAACTTAGAAGGGAGAGGTTAATTTTTTCTCAGGATTTCAATTGTTAAATTTGGGGCTATGACTGATAGGGATTGTGCCTTTTGAATTTTTTTATCATACACTGAATAGGCTATTATTTAAATTGGCAGAAGCAGTGGCAATATGGGTGGCAATCCCATATTATGTAAATAAAAGTGTCAGAGATTAATGTGGGACAATGTGGTTCGTGTAGTTCAGTTTTAAAAATGCATGGTTCTAAATTATTATTTGTGGGTGCAAAATGTGAAGTAATTCACTTGACGAGCTCCAGTTCAACTGTGGTTATTGTTTGTATCCTCAGTTTTCAAACTCTTTTTATTCCCAGTTTTTCCAATGAAATACAAACGGTTCTCCTTTCATCATCATCTTAGGAATTTAGTAGAAGCACTATATAAAATCTTAGGATACATTATAACAACACCAATTGTTAAATATTTAAGAAAACATGTGAATGCTCACAGCAAACAATCATTGTTGCCTTTTTTAGAACATCAAGTTTGCTACAGCTACCACAGTTCAGTGCCAGGAGATCTTGACATAGAAGTTGGCCAGATTGTCATTGTTCTCCAGACTCTGGCCAATGGTTGGTGGTTTGCTGCAAGTGGCAACAAATGTGGATGGTTTCCTGGTTCTTATGTTGAGGTAAGAATTGTTCTGAAGAAATATTACACTTGTGATTTCCATAATAATTATGATACTATGATATCAGTAAACCAAACTCTTCATTATCAACAAACTTTTCTTATCCTGATTTTTTAAAATATTATTTTATTTATCCATAAAGCTAGAAGCAACTAATCTTATACAATATAGATGCTACTGTAATATTATAATTTTTGGTTGTGTATGTGCATGTATGTGTGTGTGTGTGTGTGTACGTGCATGTTTTTTAAAGCCTGAAGGTGAAACAGGAAACCATCTAAAATATAATAAAATTTTCTTTTTTCATTATGGTTTCACCAGCCAGCATTATACTTTAACCCAATATTCTTTATGCTAATTTGTTAGCTCTCAGTAAAAGTTTAAATGTGAATAATAAACTAGTTACTTAACCCAATAAATTTTGTAACATTATATATATATATATATATATATATATATATATATATATATAATGTTACAAAATTTTTTTGTCATATATATATGTGTGTGTGTGTGTGTGTTCGTGTCTGCCTGTTTGCGTATATATATGCATGCATACATGTGTTATTTTATAGGCACCAATATTGTTTTTTACATTTCTTCAGGTACTCACATCTAGTTCTTCTTCAGCATTCTGAGCCCTTGAAGTTCATTGCTGCAAATATCCCCCACCTCCATTCATCTTTGTAATTAGTCCTCTCTTTCCATTCGGTGACTCCAAGGGTATTCACATGGTCAGAATATTTCCTTGTCCCTGGCCTTTGGATGCAGTCACCACTGCAAATCTGACTCACAATAGTAGCTTCTTCCTTTTTTATGTGTAGTAATGATTCCGCTAAATTTTATTTAACTATTTATTTTAATTATCCATGTTACCTTGAACTTATTACTAGCCAAATGTTTAATAATGTTAATAATCACTAACAGTTGGTTAAATTTTTTGTTACAGATGATCACAGACAGTAGTACAGAAGAACAACCCTCAAATGATAATTGGTGTGAACTAGAAGGTCACACAAGTGTCAGCACGGACGTTCAAGATGTCACTGCTGTTCAGACAACTGAAGACAAGTCAGATACTACAAATGCAAGTCTCAGCAGACTTTCTGAGTTGCCTGAGGAAAGAGAAGGTGCACATGAAGATAAGACAAAGTATGAGAAAACCAACGAAACTTCAAACTTAAATGTCAGCATCTCCACAGTAATTCAGGCAGATGAGAACAATGAACTGAAGGAATCAGCACATGCTTTAGACACCAGTGAAATCAGTTCAACAGTGTTGTCAACGCTAAATGACCAAACACCACAGAAGACCATCGCACATTCAACAGGAAGTCTGTCAGTAAACTCAGTTACTAATGTCCACACGGACAAATCACCTCTTAGTCAGAAGAGACCAGAAAATTCACTTCGTCCTGTGAGGCCTGCACCTCCTCCTCCCAAGCCTCGTGATTCAAAGGTTAAAACAGATAGTAAAATAAGTGCTGACAGTAACAGCAATGTGGGGGCTAGCAAACCCAAAGATCATGTTTTTAAAAAGCCTGTTATTGTAATTCATGGGAAGAGGCCAAAACTGCAAAAAGTCTTGCGGTGTCAGTTAGATGAAAAACAACTGAGTCCAATGATTAGACCATCTACCAGAGGATTTATTCCTAAACCTACAGCATTCAGATACAATGGTTTGAAAAATGAGTACAACTCAACCGCAGAACATGCTCACTCTAGTCAAAGCTTCATAAATGATCTTCACAGTGAGCAGACCATGTTCAGCCAAGCTCCCAACTCTGCTGGTCAAATATCGCCTTGTCAGTCCATCAACTTCAGACCACTAACTCAGCAGGATTACAAAACTTCCAAGAACTCCCTAGAATCTTTTCCTGACAGCAGTTTAGTTTATCCCAGAGGAAGTACTCCACACAGTGAACAGGACACAGTCAATCACTCTAACATCTCCAGTTACTTTTCTCATGAAAGAAGCCTAAGAGAAAGGAGTATAACTCCTGATTTTAAAAGAGACAGGAGCAATTCACCCATACTCCTTACTACAGGCAACCTTCTACAAAATGTGCAGAGATTTCATGGTGCCCTCAAACATCCAGTCCCTTCAGCTAGTGAAAAAAGCAATTTGAAAGGTTTGTCAGCTGAAAAGAGAGAGATGGAACTGACGCAGGTTAATACTTCCGCAAATACACTCAGCACATTTAGTCGTCAGCAGCGACCAGCACCCAGAACTGTACCAAATCTTAAAACTTCATCACAAAAGAGTTTACACAAACAACAACTCTTTGGTACTCCACATGATCAGAACTCTGAGAAGAACTTAGTAAATGTTACATCGGATTACGAATCATTAAACAAATATGTGAACTCAGAGAAGATGCTGCCTACAAATATGTTACCAGTGTGTGAGGACAATAATGGTGAAAATATGTCAAATAAAAAACAGTATCCATCCAAATGTCCCGAGTCAGACAACACAGCTGTCCACCTGGAACCCTTCATTGTCACACCTGGTACTGTGTCTGAAATTGTTCATCAAATCAACAAACAGTTACCTCTACAAACAGAACTGCTGCAGAAACTTAAGAGTGACAGAAGACAACCTGAACCAGCAGACATTTGTAACAGAGAAAACTTGCTGATGGAAACCCATGCCCACAAGTTACCACTCACTGACCAGAGTGAAAACACATTAAACAACAGCTTCAAGGATGTGACTTCTAATAAGCCTACCACTGCCCTTTAACAGTGTCTGTCTCTGATGGTTTGGTTTCAGCACAAGTGTTTTTGATGGTTTGTATATGATAATATTACAAGTGTTTTATGTGACTTATTTACAGCACATGTTTCTTGTAGTTTGTGTACAACACTAAAAACATTTCTCATGGTTTGTGTACGATAAAATTACAAGTGTTTTATGTGACTTATTTACAGCACGTATTTCTTCTAGTTTGTGTACAACACTAAAAACATTTCTCATGGTTTCTATACAATATTACAAGTGTTTATGATGCAGTACAAGTGTTTTATGATGCAGTACAAGTGTTTCTGATGGTTTGTGTACAGTTCTGCATATCTTTCTGATTGGGTGTGGCATGGGTGTTTATGGATCTTTGAGTACAACACAATGGTTTCTAATCTTTTTATTTTGTTCAGCACAAGGAATATTTCCAATACTTGTTTGTACAGTATTACCAGTGTTTGTAATTTGTTTGTATACAGCACAATATGTTTCTAACGTATATTGTACATCCCAAACAACAGTTTCTGGTGCTTAAAGGAAAATATAACCAAATACTATTTAAAATGCTTCTTCTACAGCAAAACATGAAAGTGTTCTCTTGCACTGTTTACAAACAACAGTGTTAGTTATGCAATGAAATAACTGATGTATGAGAATATACTGTTCAATGATCGCTGCTGCTACCCAGTGTTATGCAATGAAATAACTGATGCATGAGAATATACTGTTCAATGATCGCTGCTGCTACCCAGTGTTAGTTATGCAATGAAATAACTGATGCATGAGAATATACTGTTCAATGATCGCTGCTGCTACCCAGTGTTAGTTATGCAATGAAATAACTGATGCATGAGAATATACTGTTCAATGATCGCTGCTGCTACCCAGTGTTAGTTATGCAATGAAATAACTGATGCATGAGAATATACTGTTCAATGATCGCTGCTGCTACCCAGTGTTAGTTATGCAATGAAATAACTGATGTATGAGAATATACTGTTCAATGATCGCTGCTGCTAGTTAGTTATGCAATGAAATAACTGATGTATGAGAATATACTGTTCGATGATCGCTGCTGCTACCCCCTGTTAGTTATGCAATGAAATAACTGATGTGTGAGAATATACTGTTCGATGATCGCTGCTGCTACCCAGTGTTAGTTATGCAATGAAATAACTGATGTATGAAAATATACTGTTCAATGATCACTGCTGCTACCCAGTGTTAGTTATGCAATGAAATAACTGATGTATGAAAATATACTGTTCAATGATCGCTGCTGCTACCCAGTGTTAGTTATGCAATGAAATAACTGATGTATGAAAATATACTGTTCAATGATCGCTGCTGCTACCCAGTGTTAGTTATGCAATGAAATAACTGATGTATGAAAATATACTGTTCAATGATCGCTGCTGCTACCCAGTGTTAGTTATGCAATGAAATAACTGATGTAGGAAAATATACTGTTCGATGATCGCTGCTGCTACCCAGTGTTAGTTATGCAATGAAATAACTGATGTATGAGAATATACTGTTCAATGATCGCTGCTGCTACCCAGTGTTAGTTATGCAATGAAATAACTGATGTATGAGAATATACTGTTCAATGATCGCTGCTGCTACCCAGTGTTAGTTATGCAATGAAATAACTGATGTATGAGAATATACTGTTCAATGATCGCTGCTGCTACCCAGTCATTTATGTCGCATGTGCTGCACCTTTATGAATAGTAAAACTTAGCACACAACATCTACACAATGAGAACTCGTAAACTAGTATTTATGTTTATACTAGCTGGGACTTGCCCATATGTGCTTTGTCTCATCCAGCAGAAAAAACGTGTTTTTTCAGATTGTTTCCATACCATACTGATTATCGCCCAACACCATACGGTACAGGAAGAATGCACATAGATGAGATAATTAGACTAATTATGAGGGAAAGTCATTAAGTAAAGGCGATTGTACCATAGTCTTCATGAAACAGTATGCAAAAAAAATATAATTTCCGGACACAGAATAGCCCTTTTGCAGTACTCGTGTCATGATAATTCAGTAGTATACGCATGACATCAGCTCATACCACATGGGCGCAGCAGTGTTAACATTTATCCTTTAAGAGTTAACGAGATGTTGGTTTTTGTGTGTGGGCAGAGGGTGTTAAACCATCATAAATCTATTGAAAAATGAAGGTGTCATATGGAGACAGATGTTTGTGTCTTAGAAAATTGTTTAAATAGGTGTACAGTTTTAAAAACGGAAGGGATGAGGCCAGTGATGACAAGCAGAGTGGGAGACATGTTACTGTTAGCATGGCAACTAAGACAGTGAAACAGCAGACAGAGCAGCGAATCCGTGACAACAGACGGGTCACCACTTGAGTCATGGTGCTGCATACACAATTGTTCATGATGGCTGTGAGGAAAAAAAAAATGTGTAACAGATGGGTTTCAAGGCAGCTGTCTGATGAACAGAAAAACACTAGGCAGGTGATTTGTCAGGAGCATTTGTACCATCATGCCAGCTAAGGAGATGCTTGTCTCCATTGAATTGTGACAGGTGATGAGTCTTGGGAGCCTCATTATGAACCAGAGTAAGAGACAATCGATGCCGTGGAAGCACCCAGCGCCACCATCACCAAAATGTTCACAACACGAGCTTCAGCTGGAAAGGTCATGCTAAACATCTTATGAATGTCAATAGCCCTATAGTGATTCATTTCCAGGAAAGGGGGTAAATCTGTGACCAATGCTCGTTATGGTGACATGTTGCTGCATGACAACGACCACTCTCACATGGCTGGGCATAAAGTGGGTACACTACAGACTCTGCAGTTTGAAGTATTGAAACATTCAGCATACAACCCAGACTTGATACCGTCAAAGTTTCATTTGACCCATTGAAAGAACATTTGCGAGGTAGAAGTTTTGCAGGATCGTCTCTTTATCTCTTCTATCTTATTGATAGAGACCTTTGAAGCTAGCAAATCAGTCATAACTGAAAAGGCTAAAAGGGTTTTAAGAAACAACAGAATCAACTTCAATGCACCAAGTTTATCCCACAATACTTATTGTCTCTCCACACAGTGGTTGGTCGCCAACCAAACCATATACAAAGGACTCATCTCCATTGTTGGCCTCCAAAAACCTACTGCTGTAAACTGAAAGATGGAGTCAGAATGAAACTCATAACCTTCAGAGCACCAGGCACAGGACTTCATGTTCCCAGTGAGACCAGGCTTAGAAGATCTCCAGTTATAGAGGAAACATTTGGCTTTGAAGTGTTTTATTGAAAGAACAAATGAATATTACAATTAAATACAACATTCGGATATGTTTTCTCCAACAGAGTAGATCAGAAAAAATTCTGAGAGGCAAAATTTCTTCTATGTAGTTAGTTAAGAATCAAAATTACTACATCTGTTACTTTATTTCTTTTTACTCTAGCATGACATCTGTTTGATCTGTTATTGATGTTTTCAATATATTGTTCGGAGTAATTTGTGTTTTTAATGCAGCAATCTTTTTAATAAAGCAACACAGGCGTCAGTGTTAATATGTTGCTACAAAAGTATTACCGCAGATTGTCGATTGATATTTGAGAACTGACGTCATTCTGACATTAAATGTAAATGGATTTCAGGTTTGTAACTATGTTATGAACAATTTGTCCTTGATGTGATAAAGATTTGTAGACATCCAGATGTTCAAGGGTGACTCCTTTTAAATCTGTCCCAGATGTATGAAAGTGTCAGGACATCAAGATGTTCAACGATGCTGCTTTCACAATCTATCCCTGATGTATGACAGTTTTTAGAAATGTAGACATTCAAGGTGCCTCTTTCACAATCTGTCCCTGATGTATGACAGTTTTTAGAAATGTAGACATTCATGGTGCCTCTTTCACAATCTGTCCCTGATGTATGACAGTTTTTAGAAATGTAGACATTCAAGGTGCCTCTTTCACAATCTGTCCCTGATGTATGACAGTTTTTAGAAATGTAGACATTCAAGGTGCCTCTTTCACAATCTGTCCCTGATGTATGACAGTTTTTAGAAATCTAGACATTCAAGGTGCCTCTCTCACAATCTGTCCCTGATGAATGAAAGTTTTTAAAAATCTAGACATTCAAGGTGCCTCTTTCACAACCTGTCCCTGATGTATGAAAGTTTTTAGAAATCTAGACATTCAAGGTGCCTCTTTCACAACCTGTCCCTGATGTATGACAGTTTTTAGAAATCTAGACATTCAAGGTGCCTCTTTCACAACCTGTCCCTGATGTATGACAGTTTTTAGAAATCTAGACATTCAAGGTTGTTGCGTGCTGATGTGCACTAGAACACACCGGTACTGAGTGAGCAAATAAGACGTCAAAACAATACCTCAGGTTGTGAAGGGATTGTATTCTAGGAGATGAAAGTCGAAGTTTGACCAAGGCGGACGGTGGTCCGGCCTTGGTGTGGATCCTTGAGGATGCTTTATCCCGGGATGCCATGGTGGATCCTTGAGGATGTTTTACCCCGGGATGCCACGGAAGCAGACTTTGTATAAAGTTGGATCCTTGAGGACGTTTTACCCCGGGACTCCACTATAGACCTCAGCAGAAAGCTGGTATATTTGTCACAGTTCGGCAGTAAGCCGGTATACTTACTTTAACTTATTCAGACTGTGGAACAGAAGACAGAGAAGACTGTCTGGATCTCAAGGTCGGACTGCGACCCGTCGTGAGAACATATAAGTCCAGGGATGTACGAGCGGGCTTTTGTTGATGTGTTTGAATGAGTCTGGATTATTAATTGCATATTTTCTCTTTGTGTTGATCATTGCTATTGTCAATACACAAATGGAACCTTTAAAGAGAGTTCTCGCTCCGCTACGTTTGGAATCTTCAACATTCATCATGTTGTGTTACTCTTGGCCAGTGGCATATTAAGTTGTTGATGCCATTTGTTACATCGCGACACCCTTATTCACCTTTGGTACGCCGCATATCACCACGCAGCCTTTACAGCACGTCACACTGTACGCCAAGCTTTCGCTCGTCACAAAGGTGCCTCTCTCACAATCTGTCCCTGATGTATGACAGTTTTTAGAAATGTAGACATTCATGGTGTCTCTCTCACAATCTGTCCCTGATGTATGACAGTTTTTAGAAATGTAGACATTCAAGGTGCCTCTCTTACAATCTGTCCCTGATGTATAACAATTTTTAGAAAAATAGACATTCAAGGTGCCTCTTTCACAATCTGTTCCTGATGTATGACAGTTTTTAGAAATCTAGACATTCAAGGTGCTTCTTTCACAATCTGTTCCTGTATGACAGTTTGAAGAGATCAGTATCAGTCATTTCCCTGTGTGATATGTTCCCCAATGTTCGCAACAGTATTTTTTTTATGTTGAAAAATAACCCCTAAATGGTTGAAACTGTGTTTGTAGTTATATGTTGTGTGAAGGTCACTGTTATATTGTGTGAAGTTGACTGTGGATGTTGTGTGAAGTTGAGAGTGTACATATTCAGTTAATTCTCTACACTGATACCTGTGAGTCTGAATGTTGTGGTGCTAAATGGTACCATGGCCAAGGAAAACTGATGCTTACACATACACTCAGTCACAGCAACAGTCAGAGTAGACAGTTGCCTTCTTTGCTAGCCATCCTTCCTGGACAACTTCAGCAAAATTCTGAAATGTTGCTGTACTGTATGTGGCTGGCTCAACACCACAGCCATGCTGATTGGAACTAGAACTCTCCAATCAGGAAGTGAGCTGAGACCATTATCTTAATAAACAAGCTCACCTTTGTTGCAAGCTGATATTACATATAATACTGTTTGTGATGAGAAAATTTTTTATTCTGCATGGTATGAATGACCGAATCACCATTCAAAATGCAGCAAATATGAATGACCTATGATCTTTTTCTTCTCTTCCACCTTGTACCTCAGTGAAGTGTCGGGGGGAGACGTAACGTTCATTGATGAGCTCGGTCAAGAGCACTATTTCATTTCTGCAAGGCTGTTAGTTCTTAATGCCATCCCTCCATCTTTTCTGATCAACCAAGTTAAATAAAACAAGTTCTGACTGCTCAAAAATTGTACATAACCAGAAAATTTTAATATATCTTTACCGACATCACATTCTAGTAACCTTGGACACCTGCAGAGATGATGCTAAGTTAAAAGAACAATAAAGGCAAATAATTCATATGTGCTATAATTTTAATAAAAGCATAGCTGGTGTTATCTGTCACTGTTGGTGTTTTGTGGACAAAAGAAATTCAGCTTGTTCCGCAACAGTGAAATCTCCACCGGCATGGCCTCAAATGATTCCCCATCAATGTTATACCACTGACCCTGAAAGGAGAAGGTTGCAGGTGCTGACAATGATAGTCTAGTGAAACAATGAACAAAATCACTGAAATAAATCTTCTGCTACAATTCATAATTTCATTATTCTCCTTCTACATTGGCTTGAACTCTTTCAGTCCCAGCTAACTAGTTACAGCCCAGTGGCCCAATCGGCTCGTGACAAGTGAAGATTTTTTATTTACCACTGACCAGTAATAAAAAGGGAACCACTCATATTCAACTTCCTTTTGAGTTCTTTGTGTTTGATATCAGGCGTGCTCATTTGGAAACATGGTTTAAAAGCTAAAAATACAGTAAATCTGCAAGGTTTACCAAGTTACTAAGTGTTTGAAAACAATATGGCTCGCTGGGCAGTGTTCTACATGCATGCCAACATGATTTACGCCTTTAGAAGCCTCAAATTTAAATAAAGCCCATGTTTAACAGGTTTTTCTGAAGTTGGCTGGACAACGTTGGGAAGTAGACTTGTTTCAGTCATTTACAGAGTAAAGCTTTGACTAGGGATATGGCTAATGTGTACCTCATGGGAAGGGTAGAACGACAGCAAAGTCAGCTGGTACAAATAGAATAAAAATTAGTGAAAAGGAGATTTTCTTCAGTGTCAGTTCTAGTGCTATTCCCCTCATCATCTAGGAACATAGCTACAAAATTACATGCAAATTCAGTGTTATATTAAACTTTGTTTTGTGTGAAGATACTAAACTGTTTTGTGAAGTCACATTTTCTTTACCAAATAATAAAGCTCTGTTATGATGCTTCAAAAGATTCCCTGGAACAAAATCTAATGTACAGATTGAGTTTATATTTTACATAAATGTTACTAAATGGTTCATGTTCATTTGTGATACATTCTGGATATATTTCAATGAGTTTTTCTTGAGCCCCATGGTGACAAGTGGAAAAAGTATTATATGATTGTACTAATTTCTTTTCGGTGTCTGTGGCTTAGCCGTTGTGTGTGCCACTCGTAATTTCAATGTAGTGTGATCAAAACGCACTGCTGGCTGCGTGGATTATCGTGGTATGGGGCGGCACAGGTTGACCCAGACTAAAATGTGTACCAGAATGTGTGTTCCGGGGAAGTAAAGGCGGCCGGGGTAATGATGATCACATTACCCACCTAGTGCCGATGGGTCTGTAAGAAATATGGGTGCACTTTCCATATGCCTGATGCGCCTAAAGGCGTGAAAAGGGATCTTTACTTAGCTTACTAATTTCTGTAAACATATTGTCTGTTTATTTACTAATATTTAATTACTAACCCAATTATTTGTTGTAGCAGTATTATTATTCCCAAACGATCCCTGGTTACTTTGATGTATAATATGTGTATGTTGCATGGCAGTTGAATTAGTATGCTCTGCTTTAACATGTTTAAACTTATGAAATTAAAAAACATTGCACTACAACCTCTTGGGCCTCTGATGCTAAATCCCCTGGGACTCAAAGAGTTAAAGGGTGGCTGAATCGTAGTTTACAGCTAGGCTGCAACATCTGCATCTTTTGGCACAACACATCAGATTTCAACACTTTTTATTAGCTGCCCTATATGCCATTTTTGGTAAGGGAAAGTAGGTTTATTTCTTATTACACCCCCCCACCCCCCCCCCCCCCCCCCCCCTTTTTTTTTTCTTCCAATAAGAATAATGGAGCTTATACAAGGAACACTGATCATCATCAATATACTGTAAAATCCCTCAAATAAAACACTGACAAATTTATCACAAGCATCCGACAGAGTGAGAAAGTGATTGAAGGTGACAGGATAAAGTTTACTGCAACATCAGGAGTTATATGACACAAGCACATTTACAGTACAACCTGCATTAAGCTCTTCAGTAAGAGTTTCCCAATCTTACAAAAACATCTTACAAAAACACACAGTATAGCTTTCTGAAGTAGTAATGAATATACCTCTTCTTTAGGTTCAATGTGTACTTTCTTGACAACTAATCTCTCATCTTCTGCTGAACCCATTTCAAAGCCAGACTTTTTAATTCTTCTCCATCTGTAAAACAATTTCAAGCGACGGATATGAAACACACACTTCCATTATGCACACTGTTACATTTACACTGAAGAAGTGGCAAGCAGGTTTAAATACTGATACAATCATAATTACAAGTTTTAAAGAGTTAACCCACTGGCTACCACAATCGCACCTTGTGCAATCCACTGACATATACCATGACCACACTCCTTGTGATCTTAACTTTGGACTTCGCCGTTGTGTTAAAACCGTGATTTTTGCGATGAATCTGGCTAAAGCCTTTAGTCCATTCATTTCACTATATTTCTTTGAGGGAAACCACTCTGTAGTATTTAGAGTGAATTTTTAATGAATTTTTATGGTGAGCTCCCATGTCACTGACACACAGTCAACATTTTTATCATGTCGTCAAATTCTTGAATGGAGTGTGATGGTCGTATTTATATTTTTCTGTTGCTGCACAATGATTTTCTTGATTTGACTTTTCTTCCAAAAGTGAAGTTGAAGATATTACTAAATAGCTTAATGACCGATTTTAAAAAATCTTATGAAGTGCTATCAAAAACATCATTGACAGTGAAATAATGGCATACAGCTCTAAAAAAGTCTAACTAAGATTTGACTGGTAGTTACACCATTGGCAGCAAGCACAAGTGCGGCAGTTTTTTGTATTGATAACAGTATGGATACTGATCTCTCAGTAACAGCACAGATACTTATCTCTCAGTAACAGCATGGATACTGATCTCTCAGTAACAGCATGGATACTGATCTCTCAATAACAGCATGGATACTGATCTCTCAATAACAGCATGGATACTGATCTCTCAGTAACAGCATGGATACCGATTTCTCAGTAACAGCATGGATACCAATCTCTCAGGAACAGCAAGAATACTGATCTCTCAGTAACAGCATGGATACTGATCTCTCAGTAACAGCATGAATCTAATCTCTCAGTAACGGCATGGATACTGATCTCTCAGTAACAGCATGGATACCAATCTCTCAGTAACAGCAAGGATACCAATCTCTCAGTAACAGCAAGGATACCGATCGCTCAGTAACAGCATGGAAACCTATCTCTCAGTAACAGCAAGGATACCGATCTCTCAGTAACAGCAAGGATACCGATCTCTCAGTAACAGCATGGAAACCTATCTCTCAGTTACAGCATGGAAACCTATCTCTCAGTACAGCATGGAAACCTATCTCTCAGTAACAGCAAGGAAACCTATCTCTCAGTAACAGCAAGGATACTGATCTCTCAGTAATATCATGGATACTGATCTCTCAGTAACAGCACGGATACTGATCTCTCAATAACAGCAAGGATACTGATCTCTCAGTAACAGCATGGATCTGATCTCTTAGTAACAGCATGGATACCGATCTCTCAGTAACAGCATTGATACCAATCTCTCAGTAACAGCAAGGATACCGATCGCTCAGTAACAGCATGGAAACCTATCTCTCAGTAACAGCAAGGATACCGATCTCTCAGTAACAGCATGGAAACCTGTTTCTCAGTTACAGCATGGAAACCTATCTCTCAGTAACAGCAAGGATACTGATCTCTCAGTAACAGCATGGAAACCTATCTCTCAGTAACAACCAGGATACTGATCTCTCAGTAACAGGATGGATACTGATCTCTCAGTAACAGTAAGGATACCGATCTCTCAGTAACAGCATGGATACCAATCTCTCAGTTACAGCATGAATACTGATCTCTTATTTACAGCATGGATACTGATCTCTTAGTAACAGCATGGATACTGATCTCTCAGTAACAGCATGGATACCGATCTCTCGGTAACAGCATGAATACTGATCACTTAGTAACAGCATGGAAACTTATCTCTCAGTAACAACAAGGATACTGATCTCTCAGTAAGAAGGATGTTGATCTCTCAGTAACAGCATGGATACTGATCTCTCAGTAATTGCAGGGAAACTGATCTCTCAGTAATTGCATGGAAACTGATCTCTCAGTAATTGCATGGAAACTGATCTCTCAGTAATTGCATGGAAACTGATCTCTCAGTAACAACAAGGAAACTGATCTCTCAGTAATTGCATGGAAACTGATCTCTCAGTAATTGCATGGAAACTGATCTCTCAGTAACAACAAGGATACTGATCTCTCAGTAATTGCATGGAGACAGATCTCTCAGTAATTGCATGGAAACTGATCTCTCTGTAATTGCATGGAAACTGATCTCTCAGTAATTGCATGGAAACTGATCTCTCAGTAATTGCATGGAAACTGATCTCTCAGTAATTGCATGAATACTGATCTCTCAGTAACAACAAGGATACTGATCTCTCAGTAAGAAGGATGTTGATCTCTCAGTAACAGCATGGATACTGATCTCTCAGTAACTGCATGGAAACTGATCTCTCAGTAACAACCAGGATACTGACCTCTCAGTAACTGCATGGAAACTGATCTCTCAGTAACAGCATGGAAACTGATCTCTCAGTAACAGTATGGAAACTGATCTCTCAGTAACTGCATGGAAACTGATCTCTCAGTAACAGCATGGATACTGATCTCTCAGTAACTGCATGGAAACTGATCTTTCAGTAACTGCATGGAAACTGATCTCTCAGTAACTGCATGGATACCGATCTCTCAGTAACAGCATGGATACCAATCTCTCAGGAACAGCAAGAATACTGATCTCTCAGTAACAGCATGGATACTGATCTCTCAGTAACAGCATGAATCTAATCTCTCAGTAACGGCATGGATACTGATCTCTCAGTAACAGCATGGATACCAATCTCTCAGTAACAGCAAGGATACCAATCTCTCAGTAACAGCAAGGATACCGATCGCTCAGTAACAGCATGGAAACCTATCTCTCAGTAACAGCAAGGATACCGATCTCTCAGTAACAGCAAGGATACCGATCTCTCAGTAACAGCATGGAAACCTATCTCTCAGTTACAGCATGGAAACCTATCTCTCAGTACAGCATGGAAACCTATCTCTCAGTAACAGCAAGGATACTGATCTCTCAGTAACAGCATGGAAACCTATCTCTCAGTAACAGCAAGGATACTGATCTCTCAGTAATATCATGGATAGTGATCTCTCAGTAACAGCACGGATACTGATCTCTCAATAACAGCAAGGATACTGATCTCTCAGTAACAGCATGGATCTGATCTCTTAGTAACAGCATGGATACCGATCTCTCAGTAACAGCATTGATACCAATCTCTCAGTAACAGCAAGGATACCGATCGCTCAGTAACAGCATGGAAACCTATCTCTCAGTAACAGCAAGGATACCGATCTCTCAGTAACAGCATGGAAACCTGTTTCTCAGTTACAGCATGGAAACCTATCTCTCAGTAACAGCAAGGATACTGATCTCTCAGTAACAGCATGGAAACCTATCTCTCAGTAACAACCAGGATACTGATCTCTCAGTAACAGGATGGATACTGATCTCTCAGTAACAGTAAGGATACCGATCTCTCAGTAACAGCATGGATACCAATCTCTCAGTTACAGCATGAATACTGATCTCTTACTTACAGCATGGATACTGATCTCTTAGTAACAGCATGGATACTGATCTCTCAGTAACAGCATGGATACCGATCTCTCGGTAACAGCATGAATACTGATCACTTAGTAACAGCATGGAAACTTATCTCTCAGTAACAACAAGGATACTGATCTCTCAGTAAGAAGGATGTTGATCTCTCAGTAACAGCATGGATACTGATCTCTCAGTAATTGCAGGGAAACTGATCTCTCAGTAATTGCATGGAAACTGATCTCTCAGTAATTGCATGGAAACTGATCTCTCAGTAATTGCATGGAAACTGATCTCTCAGTAACAACAAGGATACTGATCTCTCAGTAATTGCATGGAAACTGATCTCTCAGTAATTGCATGGAAACTGATCTCTCAGTAACAACAAGGATACTGATCTCTCAGTAATTGCATGGAAACTGATCTCTCAGTAATTGCATGGAAACTGATCTCTCTGTAATTGCATGGAAACTGATCTCTCAGTAATTGCATGGAAACTGATCTCTCAGTAACTGCATGGAAACTGATCTCTCAGTAATTGCATGAATACTGATCTCTCAGTAACAACAAGGATACTGATCTCTCAGTAAGAAGGATGTTGATCTCTCAGTAACAGCATGGATACTGATCTCTCAGTAACTGCATGGAAACTGATCTCTCAGTAACAACCAGGATACTGATCTCTCAGTAACTGCATGGAAACTGATCTCTCAGTAACAGCATGGAAACTGATCTCTCAGTAACAGTATGGAAACTGATCTCTCAGTAACTGCATGGAAACTGATCTCTCAGTAACAGCATGGATACTGATCTCTCAGTAATTGCATGGAAACTGATCTCTCAGTAATTGCATGGAAACTGATCTCTCTGTAATTGCATGGAAACTGATCTCTCAGTAATTGCATGGAAACTGATCTCTCAGTAATTGCATGAATACTGATCTCTCAGTAACAACAAGGATACTGATCTCTCAGTAAGAAGGATGTTGATCTCTCAGTAACAGCATGGATACTGATCTCTCAGTAACTGCATGGAAACTGATCTCTCAGTAACTGCATGGAAACTGATCTCTCAGTAACTGCATGGAAACTGATCTCTCAGTAACTGCATGGAAACTGATCTCTCAGTAACAGCATGGAAACTGATCTCTCAGTAACAGTATGGAAACTGATCTCTCAGTAACTGCATGGAAACTGATCTCTCAGTAACAGCATGGATACTGATCTCTCAGTAACTGCATGGAAACTGATCTTTCAGTAACTGCATGGAAACTGATCTCTCAGTAACTGCATGGATAGTGATTTCTCAGTAACTGCATGGAAACTGATCTCTCAGTAACTGCATGGAAACTGATCTCTCAGTAACTGCATGGAAACTGATCTCTCAGTAACTGCATGGAAACTGATCTCTCAGTAACTGCATGGAAACTGATCTCTCAGTAACTGCATGGAAACTGATCTCTCAGTAACTGCATGGAAACTGATCTCTCAGTAACTGCATGGATATTGATCTCTCAGTAACTGCATGGAAACTGATCTCTCAGTAACTGCATGGAAACTGATCTCTCAGTAACCGCATGGTTATTGATTACCCAGTAACAGCACTGATATTAATCTAAGTTAAAGTTAGTTGCGTATCCTTTACAGGACGTTGCAGAACCAACCCTAACAGCCCCTGGCTGTTGTGTGGTTTCTCTAGGCAATTTACATCCAGTAGTTTGCTATTGCTTTCTGGAGATATTAATCCAAACAAGATGGATAATGATCTCACAGGAACAATGCGCACGTTGATCTATAAGTGAGAAGATAGTCGGTCTCAGCTGTGATACAAACAGTAATCATCAAACATGGAATCATCTCTTCTTCTCAACTACTGCTTATGCCAGACAGCGTAGCAGAGAGGAGTTAGATGTAGTTTTCGGTCTTTCCATATTGAATTTCTATAATATCTCTTCTACTCCTTCCACCCATCTCTTTCTGTGGTCGGCTCTTGCCTTGTAGCTTGCTGTTCTCATGAAGTACCCTCTGGTTGATGGCTGATGTGGTTCCACTCTGACCAGACAACCAAATAATGATTCTTTGATGTCCTATGAAATCATTTACTGATACTGTGCCTATATTTTTTTCGTAGTTCTTCATTAGTGACTACAGTTCTTATACATCTTTACACACATGTAATTTTGAAGTGATGTTTTTCTAGGACTGATGTCTGACACTGATAACAGAAAGTTGACATTTATCAGCTGATTTTTAACATTTGAAATGCTGAATTAAAGTCAGTAAGAGACGTGCTTTTTTAAATACCAGGTTCACATCTGGCATGTGGTGCTGGACGCACATGTTTACAGACAACTGGCACTTCATGGGAGATGTGGTCAATATCATGTCAGCCATCTTTTCTTTCCAGGAAATGATAGCCTGGGGATGACCAAAATGGCCCAGGCCAATTATACAAAAATTTGCAGTGACAGAGTTTCAAACTCCATACCTTCAGGCTGGCAGGCAAGATCTAGCCAATGTCTACCACAGCTCACAACATGCAGAGCGTCAGTAGTAAAATGCTCTAATACTTACCCTTCATTTATCAACTGTGTCTTTGTAGGCTCACTGGGTCCCAGACTTACTTGAAGAGCTTTCACAGGCTGTCAAAAGACACAATTTATAGATCATACTTACAAACTAATATGTGAACTTAGAGAAGATGCTGCCTACAAATATGTTACAGATGTGTGAGGACAATATTGGTGAAAATATGTCAAATAAAAAACAGTATCCATCCTGAGTCAGACAACACAGCTGTCCCCCTGGAACCCTTCATTGTCACAACTGGTACTGTGTCTGAAATTGTTCAACAAATCAACAAACAGTTACCTCTACAAACAGAACTGCTGCAGAAACTTAAGAGTGACAGAAGACAACCTGAACCAGCAGACATTTCTAACAGACAAAACTTGCTGACAGAAACCCATGCCCACAAGTTACCACTGACTGACAATATTACACAGAACAGTAGGCTAGAGCACAGCAGAAACTTTGCAGGCTGTTTCTCAATTATGTCAGCAGACCAGCGAACATGCCTGTAGATTCTTGTTTTCCCTAACCCTTTGACCCTGAGGTATTCGTTTGTTGGTATGTGTATTACAACCCATGATGAGAGTTATCAGTTTATCAGTTTGTGTGCAACAATATATGCTCAGAGCTATAAGTTTATCCATATGTGTGTAAAAATCTATGCTCAGAGCTATAAGTTTATCCATATGTGTGTGACAATCTATGCTCAGAGCTATAAGTTTATCCATATGTGTGTGACAATCTATGCTCAGAGCTACAAGTTTATCCATATGTGTGTAACAATCTATGCTCAGAGCTATAAGTTTATCCATATGTGTGTAACAATCTATGCTCATAGCTATAAGTTTATCCATATGTGTGTGACAATCTATGCTCAGAGCTATAAGTTTATACATATGTGTGTGACAATCTATGCTCAGAGTTATAAGTTTATCCATATGTGTGTAACAATCTATGCTCAGAGTTACCAGTTTATCAGTATAGGTACAACAACCTATGCTTGCAGCATTATTTGTGCATTATTTGTGTAACAATCTATGTTCAGAGTTACCAGTTTATCAGTATAGGTACAACAACCTATGCTTGCAGCATTATTTGTGTAACAATCTATGTTCAGAGTTACCAGTTTATTAGTGTTTGTGTATAACAACATACGCTGAGTTATCAGTTTATCAGTATGTAATAAATTTAACACTGAATCTTATATTCTGGTCTGGTAATCTTAGTTTCAGCTTCATAGCAAACAGGTCACCCCATCTTTGATCCGCTCCTGTGCCAACGAAAAACACACAGAATGTTTATCACAGTCCCTTGTGGAAAGATTGACAGACTGCTGTCTCAGCATTTCTAGCATACACACGCATTAAAGTATAAGGTAGCCACCCTAAGTGCTAAAAAAAAACAGTCTGACATTAGAAATGCAGTTCATCATTGATGGTAGCAGAAGTCACCAACAGATCAGCAGTTGCCCACGCGATCAATTTCAATCACATACGGGTACCAACAACGTTGCGACAACAGGCATCGTGCCATTTTCTGAATCTACAATTTACACCACCCGGTTGGTTACAGTCGAAAAAACATTCCAAATGAAATCCGCTACTCACCCTGTCATGCCATGCATTCAACTCAGAAGCTGGGCGACGAAACTATATCCAGTCTGCAAAATGGAGCAAAAATGCATCGGCCACCGTCCGGCAGAAGCACAAAATTTGCCTCGGCTCCAAACAGAACCCCTGCCTAGCATTCATTTTGATCGGAAGTGAATCTTATATTGATCTAAGTGGTGTCACTTGTGATGCCAATATGAATAATGCTAGTTCTAGTGTTCAGTTCACTGAGGGTGGCGAATTTAATGAATAAATAAACATCCACTGCAATGAAGCAAACCAAGTATTGGCACAGCTTGCTCCCCTCTTACAGCTTAAGACCATCTGTCTGACTTTCTATTACAATTGGATCCAATCTCATAAAAGGCATACAAAAAAAAAAGAGGAGAGTGACTTATAAAAAGAGGTAGACTAAGAACAAGATGAAAAGATAACATCAGACGAGCAAGAAAGTGGTAAAAGAGAAAGGAAGAAGAAAAAGAAGTGTGCAATTCACATGTCAGCTACTTCATTTGTCACATTCAAAGAGGTAAACATTCTTGGTTGTCATTCAAGGTAGTTCATGTGTCTGACTGACTATCACTCGATGCAGTCAGCAGATGTGATTGTCATTCAAGATGGTCATTGTTGTTTATTAACATTAACCTTCGAAGGCATCAGTGTCATGGTTCTCTTTGAACAATCACATCGTCAAGTCGGACTTACCAGAAGTGAAAATGCGTGATAATGTATTGATCAGAACCAACGTTATGACGTTTCTCGGGGTGAGGTTCGATCGCAGCTTGTCATTCAGGGAACACGTTAACCATGTGATAACAAAAGCACGCAAAGGTTTATCTGCAATGAGGATTATGGCTGCTTCCAATATCGAGCAAAGACTACTAGTACTTCTATTCTACGGTCTGGTCCTTTCCCCCATTGAATACGCTCTGGCCATCCTCACTGTCAGTGCTACCCAGATCGAAAAGGTGCAAAATGAAGCCATGCGTATTATTTTGGGATGTACAAGAGACACATCCTGTGGAGCAATGAGGTATCTACTTGACTTTCCAACAATGAACCAAAGGATCAGGATGTGGAGGGCTCGGGCATACCTCAAAATATGTGCTGATAAGAAACACCCACTGCATCAAGCGCTTTTTAGTGAAAAGGGCGACAGACTAAAGAGGGGAAAATCGTGGCTAGGTCAGGCAGAAGATGTTATTAGGCAAATATGCAACCTAACCGACATCATACCTGGTGCCTCAGGCGTTTATTTGTACATTTTCCTGTATTGTCACACTCAACAGGCGATGTAGAGAAGAGAATCCTGTTGCTGTTAATGCAGAGGTCAACGCTCTCATCGGTGAAAATTCAGATGAAGCAGATGCACTAATCTATACAGACGGATCCGTTATACTCCAAAGAAAAAGCGCATGGGCATTTACAGCACGCTCAGCGGGCAGAACAGTCAAAGAAGCCAACGGCGCCTTCTCCATGACAACCAGCAGCATGACGATGGAGGTGATGGCAGTGACGCAAGCGTTTGCCTGGCTTGAAACACAAAAATACACCCGCATATGTATACTCAGTGATTCAATGAGTATGATCCAGAGGGTTCAGGCAGGTTCAGTGCGAAGACAATGGCTTGAATCAATTCAGAAGTCCACTGTGCGAGGAGTCACCTTTATTTTTGTTCCAGGAAACGCAGGCGTCGATGGAAATGAAAGAGCTGACAGGTTGGCTGGATCCGCTATCACTACCGACGGTCGGCCTATGGATCATGCTGATATTATCAATGCCCTCAGAGAAATGGGAAGGATAGAGGACTTTGGTGGCAGTGAATCCACATCACTCGCCAGAATGGCAGACTTGGGAATTAAGATCGGCACAGCAAAAAATGAGACGCACACCAGACACAACAGAAGACTTGTTAATCAACATAGAACTAGTACTATTAGCCATCGGACGTTGGGGTTCATACTGAGGGGAGGATCTGAGCACCTATGGACATGTCCGGAGTGCAATGATGATAACCCAACTAACTAACTAACTAACATGGTCAATGTGTGTAATTTTCAAAAACATTGTTTAATATGTCTGACTGTCGGGGACAAATAACTCTGGTAAATAGAAAATTACTGATGTGGCAGTGTTGCTACTATACACCTCAAAACATTAATGTGAATGCTTACTGATGTATTGCTTGCTAGACTGGTGGTTGTTACTGTCAGTTCCACTGTGGAAATGTCTTTGGTGATTCTGTTTTTCTCATCTTCTTGATCTTGTGCTAACTGTTTTGCTTTCCTATCAGCATCTGTGAAGCAACAATGCGAAATCATTTTTAAAAAAAAAGGTCGCAGAAATACTGATAATTTACACTAGTTTATCAAATTAGGCGTACTTCAAATATTTTTTCTTCGATACAATTCTAAATGTCTAACAATAAACCAAATGTTTTCTTTAATACAATTCTAAATGCCTACCAATTAACCAAATGTTTTCTTCAATACAATTTTAAATTCCTAACAATTAACCAAATGTTTTCTTTAACACAATTTTTAAATTCCTAACAATTAACCAAATGTTTTCTTCTACACATTTCTAAATGTCTAACAATGAACCAAATATTTTCTTCAACACATTTCTAAATGTCTAACAATGAACCAAATGTTTTCTTCTACACATTTCTAAATGCCTGACAATGAACCAAATGTTTTCTTCTACACAATTCTAAATGTCCAACAATGAACCCTATGTTTTCTTCTACACAATTCTAAATGCCTAACAATGAACCGAATGTTTTCTTCTACACATTTCTAAATGTCTAACAATGAACCCTATGTTTTCTTCTACACAATTCTAAATGTCTAACAATGAACCAAATGTTTTCTTCTACACAATTCTAAATGCCTAACAATGAACCGAATGTTTTCTTCTACACATTTCTAAATGTCCAACAATGAACCCTATGTTTTCTTCTACACTTTTCTAAATGTCTAACAATGAACCCTATGTTTTCTTCTACACAATTCTAAATGTCTAACAATGAACCAAATGTTTTCTTCTACACAATTCTAAATGTCTAACAATGAACCGAATGTTTTCTTCTACACAATTCTAAATGTCTAACAATAAACCAATGTTTTCTTCTACACAATTCTAAATGTCCAACAATGAACCAAATGTTTTCTTCAACACATTTCTAAATGTCTAACAATGAACCAAATGTTTTCATCTACACATTTCTAAATGCCTAACAATTAACCAAATGTTTTCATCTACACATTTCCAAATGCCTGACGATGAACCAAATGTTTTCTTCTACACAATTCTAAATGCCTGACGATGAACCAAATGTTTTCTTCTACACAATTCTAAATGCCTGACAATAAGGCATGAACTTTCCTCTGCTGGGGTTGCAAGACCAGAATCAGGTCTTGAACTGACAAAGAACCTTTCTTCTTCAACACTGTATGGCGTTTGTGGTCACATCTATCCAAAAACTTCTGTCTCGTGTACTTTTAATCAGTTCTGACAAAGATGGTCTTCCATGTCGAGCATCTTCTCTCTCGGTCTCTCTCTGCCTCTTTTCTCCTTCAACTTTCCCACCATCACAAAGTACCCCAGTTTTCTCCTTCTGATGTGGGTAATGAGTTCTCTTCATTAACCAATTTCTTTCAAGAAATCTTAATTACATTTTTTTCATCTATTTATGAGTTCTCATCATTCATTTATAAAACCACATCTTTGCTGCTTCTACATAATTTTTCACTAACTGACTATCTGTCCATGATTCTCTTACAGTATATCAGGGTATTACAGCTCTCTATAATAATTTTTCTCACCTATGGAAAGACAGCATAAAATATTCTTCATTTTGTGAAATAATGACTTTGCTTGAGCTATTCGACATTTAACTTCTTTATCACATCTTCCATCTGATATCACGGTACCCAAGTACCTAAACATTTCAACTTGCCTGAGGTTTGTCGTATTCACTTAGATGTTGCATTCTGGAGGGCCATTTTTTTTTAAAAATACCATTAATTCTATTTTTCTGCTGTTCAAACTAAGACCCTTGTTTAGACTTTCTGTTACAACTGAGTCCATCATTTCCTGCAATTATTTTTCATTTTCAGCAATCAAAACTTTATCGTCAGCATATCACAGATTGTTCACAATATGCCCACCAATCATTATTCCTGGTATATCATGGATCTCCCTATTACTTCCCTGTTCAAAGTGAATAAATTGAGTTATAGCACACATCCCTATATTGCCCTATTTAATGTTTTTAACAGCTCCCACTTGGTTGTCACTTATTATGGGTGGTTCTTGGTGCCAGTATGTTTTTTATTATTCTCGGATCTTTATCATCAATGTTTCCAACATTCTAATAATTTCAGGTTTCACTTTATTAAATGCTTTAGAGTAATAAAGAAAGCACAGTTAAATATCCCTGCTCATTTCAATCATTTTTGCTGCAAGTCTTCCCAAGTTAAATATAGCGTTGTGTGTGTTGCCTTCCACAAAACCATACTGCTCCTCTCCAATTTCTAGTTTAAATTTGCATTATATTCTTCTCATAATAATTCTCATTTATATTTTTGTTATAAGACTTATTCAACTAAATTTCTGATGTTCTTCACAATCCACTGCACCATCTGTTTTTGGTAAAGGTATGAAAAGAGTTTTCAAAAGGTCATCAGCTTTATGTCAATTTTTATAAATATCATTCAATAATAGGTGTCAACACTTCTCTATGCAGTTCACCAAAAACTTTTAATGTTACAATAGTGATGTTACATAGTCCTGGAGATTTATATTTCTTCATGTGATGTATAGTTAGATCTTCTACTTCTGCTTTCAATACCAGTGGTCCTTCATAGTATTCACAACTCTCTGTCTGGTCTGCTGTTATTGTCATATTGCCTCCTAAATTATTTTAAAATACAAAAGAGCTAGTCAGCACACACTGCGACAGTGACAAGTGTAGTCAGCACACACTGCGACAGTGACAAGGGTAGTCAGCACACACTGCGACAGTGACAAGGGTAGCCAGCACACACTGCAACAGTGACAAGGGTAGTCAGCACACACTGCGACAGTGACAAGGGTAGTCAGCACACACTGCGACAGTGACAAGGGTAGCCAGCACACACTGCGACAGTGACAAGGGTAGCCAGCACACACTGCGACAGTGACAAGGGTAGCCAGCACACACTGTGACAGTGACAAGGGTAACTGGTCTCTACAGTTATAGTTTTACATTAACTAGTAATGCTAGACACTGTCTTAATACTAAGAAGTATGAAACAAGTCAAATTACATTGTTACTCTGACACTGATTTATGTGTCTGGCTTTTTTGGACACACACCTTTGATCTCATTCTGTTTCCTCCTAAAGAGAAAAATCACAAAACTCCAACCCATGCTACATTTATTAGATATGCAATATGTCAACTTTTATAAATATCATTCAACAATTTTGTCTATACTTATCTAACGTTCACCAAAAGCTTTTATTTCTAAAGATATATATATATATATACTTAGTAAACACAGATCACATCTTCACTCTGACACTGATGTAAATGTCTGGCTAGACTGCACTCACCTTTGATCTCATTCTGTTTCTTTCCAAACAGAAGACTGACAAAACTCCAACCCAGGCTATATTTATTTGATTTCAAGGCTTCAGAACTGTCACTGCTGCTCATGTTTTCTTCTGTTGCCTCAATGTATGAGATTGTTGCCTTGAATACTGGAGGCCACTCTTTCATGGCTGTACGTAGGTATGTCCAGCGAGACTTCAGTGGGCCAAAATACCAGTACCTGTGATTAGCAATTGTCTTAAATTGATGATGATTGAAAAAAGCAATGGTGGAAATTATAAATAACACACAATGGTAATGTATCAGAATAATTGTAGTTACAGAAAACAAGGGACCAGCCCATCAATAATTAAGAAAGAGAGGAGTAGAATCTTACTTTGTTTTCCTTTCTTCTGCATCCCTGTAAGCTCCAGCTTCCAACCCAGTCATGGCATAAATGGTTTTACTTTCACCTCCCTGTCAATAAGAAACACCAATGTCACATTTATGTGCTACATTATTATGCATAAAAGGAAATAACTGTTGATCACTAAAGCCTAGTGACTGGTCTGTTATAGGGGTCTAGGCTTGGTCATTGTCGGGTCTCAATGACCCATCTATTTAAACAGATCTGGACCTCTGTGTGCCTCTCTAACAAGCACATCATGCAAGGCAACTAATCAGGCAAGTTTCAATAGAAGTTGGAATGCAACTGCCTGAGAGGTGAGGAACCAACAGTCTGCAAACAAATAAAGATCTGTAAAACAGATATGCACATAAAACTCATGTTCTGGATAAGACCACAGCAGTCAGCTAATACCCGTAGATACCATCACAAAGAGATCTGGACCACACCAGAACTAAAAACCACAATGACCACGGCACAGCAAGGAAGCAAACAACCCTAATATCAGGTGTGACCACACACCACAAATAAAAGGAAACCATATTAGACAGCTAAGGACCCTTCTTCGATATAGCAGGCCTCCGGGCGGTTGAAAGAGGATCAAATTTGAAATTTTTGTTGGACGAATTGGAATTGGAAAGACCACAGCTTGAAAATAAACAGCTAAAACCTTCTGCCAGAGTTTACAGCCAGTGAATGCCAAGAATAGATCTGGACACACAAGAAAATAGCCTTCTTCATTCCAGGTGTGATGTATCCGGAATTTTTAGTACAAATATCTTTATAATATCTTTCTGCCATGACCCTGTCTTTAGAGTTTACTACAGTTAGGTCTGAGCACCTGAAACTATATCTGAGATGGAAACAATCTATGTCCTCTATCCCCAATGTAAAGGTGCAGCACCTACCAGTGAGTGGAATATACACTGGCCCCTGAGTGGAGGCCAGTATGTTACCTAAGACGGAATTAGGGTCATGCCCAATGTCCCAGAAGCTGCGCAGACACAATCTGACCTGACACTGCACTTATCATCGAACTGGTCAATGGTAGTAAAACCAAAGAATGAAGGATATGACATGGTCACAGTGAAAGCTTATATATATATATATATATATATATATATATATATATATATATATATATATATATATATATATATATATATATATATATATATATATATATATATATATATATATATATATATATATATATATATATATATATATACTCAGACAACTGGATCAATCAAAAACAGTCAAGGAAAGGTACTCAAGAACACCAAAGATCAAATGGACGGATGGGCTGAATATTTTGAAATACTTTTAAATAGACCAGTCCCATAGGTTCCTCCAGATATCCAGCCTCTAGAAATGGAACTGGATATCAACCTGAGATACTATCTAAAAAGGAAATTAGAAAATCTGTCAAACTTCTGAAAGAAGGAAAAGCGGCAGGTTCAGATGGTATCCCAGCAGAAGGCCAATATAAACACATCAAGTAAAGCTGAGAAATACCAGTAGACTGGTGAGATGGATACATTGTGAAACTACCCAAAAATGTGATCTAAAGGAGTGTGAAAACTATAGAGGAATTATGCTGGTGTCAGTTCCTGGACAAATATTAAGTAGGCTTATATCAGAAAGACTACAAGATACTATTGATAAAAATAAAAGACATGAACAGACAGGTTTTCGGCCAAACAGATCCTGTAATGACCAGATAGCCACATTACACATAATAATATAACAAAGCATTGAATTGAATTCACCACTTTACATTGGATTCATAGACTGAAAAAGCTTTTGACAGCACTGATAGGGGAATCCCTCTGGAAATTAATGGGTCACTATGGAGTATGGTCAAAGAGCATCAAGGGAATCTCAGAGAGACATCAGCATTGAAGCAATCAAATTTAAGTCAGCAGTATCTGGTGGAAGTGAAAAATACATATGACAAGAGACACTCTGGAGAAATGTAAAGAAATTGAGGAAATGGAAAGTAAACAAAACACAAAAGAAGTGCATGAAAACATAAAAAAGATCACAAAAAAGGAGACAAAATTTAACAGGCAATGGGTGCATCAGAGGAAAAAATGGAGTAGTTTTAGTTGATAAAAATGATATCATCAGAAGGTGGACTGAATACACAGAGGGCCTATTTTGGGATAACAGGGGCAGCAAACCAGAACTGTTTAATCTTCACGATGGACCAAACATTTGAAAAGCTGAAGTGGAGAAGGTTATTAAAAATACGAAGCATGGAAAAGCCGCAGGTCCTGACAAAATAAAAATGGAAATGATAAAATCAATATCCAGCTTTGGAGGTGACAGCTTCAATGAAATGTGTCATGATATTTATAATATACTGGCTACATTCCAAAGGATCTGAAAACGTCTATTTTCATCACACTGCCCAAAAAGTCAAAAGCCATTGAGTGTGAAGATTAAAGAACAATTAGTTTGATGAGCCATAAAACTAAAATACTTCTCCAGATCATTCAAGAAAAAATTCAAAGTAAAATAAATAATGAAGTTTCTGAAGAATAGTTTGGATTTAGGAAAAACAGTGGCACAAGGGAAGCAATAAATAGTTTAAAGATGCTGACTGAAAAATATACAGAAGTCAAGAAAAGTATTTACACATGTTTCATAGATTACAAGAAGGCTTTTGACAGTGTGCAACATGTAAAGCTAATTGCATGCCTTCAAAATATAGGATTAGACAGATAGTACAGATTTGTAACCTACACTAGGGACAAATAGCAACGGTTAGACCCACATCACCACTTCACCATAGATAGAGATAAAAGGAATATGTCAGGGATGTGTGTGATCCCCTCGCCTTTTCAACATATATACAGAAAACATTTTTAACAGGTTGAGGAACTGCCTGGACAGAATATTAATGGGAGAACAATAAACAATCCGAGATACACAGATGACACAGTGCTGCTAGCAGAAAGCAAGTTACAAGAACTAGCTGATCAAGTCAACAGGTGCAGTGCAGTTTGGTTTTAATATTAATATTCGAAAAAACAAAAACTACAGTAATTAACAAGGGAAAAGAGTGGCCAACAGTAAACACCACAGTAAACAGAGAGCTGTTAGAATAAGTAACAAGTTTTTCCTATCTAGGACATGTAGTACCAGATGATGGAAAAAGTGAAACGGAGTCAAAAAGAGTATAGGAATGGCTAAAACTGTCTTCAATAAGATGGCACAAGTGATTGGCAGCTAGAGAGATAAACAACATACTAAAATGAGAATCGTCAAATGTTATGTCCTGCTATATGGTGCAGAAACGTGGACAATGAACAAACAACTGGAAAATTGAATTGAGTCTCTGGAGATGTGAGTATACAGAAGAATAGGTTGTATTTCATGGAATTAAAAACAGTCCAATACAGAGGTTCTGAAAAGGCTATAAATGAAAAGAGAATTACTGAAAAAAAAAAAAGAGAGACAGTTGAAATACTTTAGCATCATTAAAAGACATAATCACTTTTAAAAATGATACGGGAGGGAAAGGTCAAAGGCAAGAGAGCAAGAGGTAGGTAACGATACAAGTGGAAGGACAACATCAAGAGATGGACGGGCAGCAGTCAGACAGTGTACAACCAGGACAAGAAACAGAGCATGCTTGAGATCCATTACAGCCAAGCCTTCACTGAGGAGGCAGCAGCTGATTGTGCAGAATAGAGAGAATGAAATGCTATGATAGAATCACTCATGTAGATCTCTGGCAGAGAACTAAGCACATTCCAGTGGACTAAGAGGTGAAGAAAAGACCCTGACGTTGGATAGGACACAGATTGAGAAAATCAGGGAATAATATAACTATAATGTCTTTGCACTGGAAACCACAGGGGCAAAGGAATAAAGAAAGACACAAAAAACATAGAGAAGGGAGCCAGAGTGTAAAGTTAAAAAGATGGAGAGGACATGGGAAGAGCTGCATGTGACAGCAAAGGATAAAAAGACTCTGTGTGAGTTGGTTTAGGGCCTGTGCTCCAATGGGGTCAGAAAGACAGAAGAAAACAGTGAAAGATTAGCCACAAAACTGAGAAACAAGGCTGGTAACATGTGCACTGCAACTAGTAGGAAATACATCACTGAAATTCACCTCAACCATATAGCATTGATCCTCTCAAGTGACAAATAAGGGAGTGTCCAAACAAGAACACAGAGATGACAGCATGGCCTTTTGGATGAAGAAGCTTCTTATAAACCAACATCTCTCAGTGTCAGTCAGTAAACATAATCCATATTAGCTTTGGTCATATCTGCTACAGCCATCTCCAACAGTTATGAATTCACTATATGGGTTAAGTAGGAGAACAGTTGAAGAAGATCCACCACACTTCACAGAGAGATGGAGGTAGGAACAGAGAAAGGGAGGAAGATAGAGAGAGAAAGAGAGAGGGAGGAAGACCGAGAGGGGAGAGAGACAAGGGAGGGAGAGAGACAGTTAGAGGTAGGGAAGCAAACAGAGAGAGTGAAAACAATGTCAGTAATGTCCTCAAAATATACCCATTTAATGTATGTCTTGGCAACATGGTAAACCAGAACTCTCCTTTACACATGAAATTATTATTCATTAACATAAGTAAATGTTTTAATCATAACCCAGATCACAGTAAATAATCCAAAAGTAAACAGTGGAGACCACAATAATGAAAGAAACTTACGTCCAGCTTAATGACATCAACTTTCTGTGTTACAGCCCTGACTACAGCAATGGCAGATTCTGCTAATGCTCTAAGAATACACAAAAATACAGTTAAGTTAATCTTCTGCTGATTAAGTTCTTTCTTAAATGGCTAATCCAGATTTTGTAGTACATACATACATTTCCATCATGTTTTCATCTGTATGCATTTACACATTAAAACATGAACGCAAAAGGACTTTATTTTTGTATTTTACCAGCAACAACTTTCAGTCTGGTACTGCAGATGGGTGAGCCATCTGTTAAAGCACTCGGATATTATCTGCTTCTGAACATGCTTTGTTGATGCACTGTCCTCATGTATGGACTCAAAGTACATGGTTCCACTGCCCAGTTGAGCTGAGTGCAGTGAGATACCTAGCTTTGGATTTCAATCAGAAACACATTATGTCTTCGCCCAAAGTGGATTGTGTTGCGAACACAGCATATTCAGAAAACTGAAGGTGGCCAGTTGACAGTAATATGTCTGCAACTGCCTGTTTGTCATTTCTACTGACTCCATCAACAACAAACTGCAGTTCAAGCGGCAGACTGTTAGTGTTAGCGAATTCGATGACTGCCTTATGCATTTCCTGCATGTATGCTGCTGGCTTTGTCTGCAATTCTATCTAATTTTTCACATGGTAAAATGAAAAGCACTTAGCGTGGCTTTAGCTGGCACAAGGGTGTTTTAAAAGAGTGACCCGATTGCTGTGAAGTTGGAATTGTCACTCAAAACCAATGACCCATACATAATTCTTTCTAAATTTCAGTTACATTTTGGGTTTGTTTCTCTCCTGTTTATATGGCATACACATTTAATTTGTCTCTGTTTCTCCTCTTTTCCACTCTTGCTATCTTTACTGAATTTATTATCTTATCTTATTATTTCCTGCTGACTTCATTCCATTCAAACTGGAAATTTCCTTATCTGTAACTGCAACATTTAAATTTTATAATATTCTTGGTTTTTTCCCCTCAATGATAAAGACTTTGGTAGGAATGCTGATGTGTTTATATATACACAATAAAATCCTAGTTCTATGAAATTTAAGTTCCCTTACTTTCTGTTCATATGGTACATAAATTATAAATTTCATTCTTGTATTCTCAAAATTCTTCTTTAAAAAAACTTTCAATGCATCTCATCATTTCACAAATCTTTGCCCCCATTCCTATTTATGTATTTATCATCATCAAGTGCTTTCTGATGGCGTGGGGCTATACACAATAGGAGATCTTCAACAGTGTATATGACTTCACGTGTTGACACTCTTCCATGCTATGACTAAAAGCTGTCATCTTCTCGCATTGTCTTTCTCTGACTCTTAGATCCCCAGATCTTTGCAGTGGCCACAACATATTCTAGTTTCCTTCTTCTCATAACATGACAAACAAATTATGATTGTCTCTTTCTGATGTTAGTGATACTGTTTTCTAGTTCTAGCTATTTTTAAAACATCTGGGTTTCTCTTTTTGGCTGTCCAAGGAATTCTAAGGGTTCTTCCATAAAACCATGTCTGTGATGTCTCGTGTTAACTGTTTGGCTTGATATGTTAACTTTCCAGGATTCACAGCCGTATGTTCAAATGGTTATTTACAGCATACAAGACATTCTTGTTGCTAATCTCCAGTGACATGGGTTTATTGCATACTTTGTGCTTCATTTTACAGAATGCAATTTTGTCCTGGCTATTCTATTCTTTCTCTCTGTAATACACCTTCCGTTGGATGTTTTCCCTGTGCCTAGATAATACATTTCCATACTTGTCTTTTCTGTAACTTAACAAGATTTTAAAATCAACCTGTTCACTCACATCACTTACATTATATACTTTTATAAGGCAAACTATGTTACAGTTTGGGCACAAGTCTGCTATGCCATTTAGCCAAAGGAAGAAAAAAAAATGATAGACACAACCTGGATGAAGAGATTCTTATCTTATTGAAATCTGGTTACTTACCGAACTTCCTTCAAATCCAGTCCGAACAAAATTCTGAAGATGAGATTTGAGCTGCCAAGGGGGATGACACCAAGAGGAATGTTCTCACTAAAACTCTAAACAGACAATGATGATAAATATGACACAAAGCAAATGTTCACAAGCAATTTTGTAATGTCGTTATTAACGATTAGCTGCATTGTAATATAGTTCAGGTATCATCCTCTTTTGCCTAGCAACTCGAAATGGAGCAGAAGCCCTCACTACCAACCAACTAATACAAAGCCCTTAAGAGGTTTGTTCAGGGTTGACTGAATTCTGCAGCAAACATTTTCTATAGTATGGTAAAACCATTTCCATTTGACCCAACTGTTGGAATAGCTGTCTGGTGTCTGGAGAACTTTGCTTCTTTTGTGTCTAGGCTTTTTTGCTGAACTATTTATCTCTGAAGTTGTTTTCTATTGCTTTCATGTCAATTTGGTCAAGCAGTTACTGAACTGAATGTCTTTTCTAGCAAGTTAACTGGTTTTTCTTCTTAGTTTTCACCGGCTGTAAACTCTAGTGTAAGTTCTGGTTGTTTATCCAATTTTGGACTTTAGTCTCATTACAAAACTTCAGTTTGGCATGCACATTTGTTTTACATATTTGGTTTATCTGTATGCAGACTGTTGGTTCCTCACCTCTCATGCAGATGCATTCTGACTTTGGAGGAAACATCAATGATTAGTCAATATTTATGACATGCTTGTTGAGGAGGTCAGGGGGTCCATTCTTTTTGGATAGTGGAACTTTTTGGAGGCATTTATTGAGCTTGTTATTTAATTAGCCAACATGTTGTAAAACTAACATTTAAAAAATAATGAATAAATCAATGAGTAAAAAAACTGCTAATTACCAAAACAGTTTTACAAGGCAAACCTAAACCAATCTTAGATTTCAGCAGTAAACAGTAAGTAAATGTTAACTGGCATCTCCTCTTACCATCTCCAATTGGTGGGCTGACACCTTACCATTCCATGAGAAAGCTTTGACATCTTCCCATGTTTGCCTCTATCTCTCCTTCCTTAAATCTTTCCAGCGGTCGCAACATTCCATTTTCTGTTTGCAAAATGTTGCCAAAAGATGACTGCCTCTTTCTGATGTTTGTGATAAGCTGAAAAGTTGCCTTCTTGTCTTAGCCTCTGTCAAAACATGTGAATTAACCACTTTAGCTGTCCAAAGAAATTTAAGCACTTTCCTCTAAAATCACATATCTGAGTCCTTAAGTACTAGGATACAGGGGGGAAAGTGACCAACCAGCAGTGTACAAGAGTGGTCTGACTGGTGTGTATCAGAGCCCTTAGTTTTCAACCTTACAGAGAAAATGCTTAACATCCTTTATGACCAAACATTGCATTTTAACAGTAAATAGAAAACAACTTACCCTGTCTTCTTTTCTCAGGAAGCCAGTTACAGCCTGAAAATGAAAACAAAATGCTTTAGGATTTGAAAAAAGTTCCATTAATCCAAGTCTTTCCCCTCCCAGCTGCTACCTAAAGGTTTACCATACCATCCTGAGTTTCAAAATTCTCAATCTGGACACAGACCAAGAAGGTAGATCCAAGATACCCCGTTCAACCTCAAAACAAGTTATAATTAGGACAACCATAATGTCTATATCAGTCATGTATAACTTGAAGTCCTGTGTGGGTAAGGACAGTTTGAAGATAGGCCATAAATTCATATTTATACAGCCAACAAACAAGATACAGTTTGTGAATGTATATTCTCAAAGTGTTGCTTCAAAAACTCTCAAATTAAACTCTCCAAGTTGTGCAGTAGTGACAAGTTTGCTGGGTTGTTTATTGGCTTACCAACACCAAAGACCTCAGATGGGGTAAGCCATCTATATTCTTGTATGTTAACTTCATGTCTGATGCCCTGAGATTCTGGTGAACTGAGTCCTGAAAATAGCTTCCATCTATGAAATGAGATTGATGCACTGACTTCCCCCACCCACATGGTATCAAAGTGCCATCTTAGTAGGGACTGTGTTACAGAATTTGCTTTGGTGTATATCACAACTGTATTAGACTTTTTATTTGCTTACTGCGCTGCTCTATCATCCCAAATAGGTTTTCAGTAGGCTTCTTCTGTTTTTCCTTGTGATTTGCAGCCAAGCATGAATATCTGCAACATACGACCCAACATGTGTAATTTCAACAAACCATTTGTTGCCTTTTAAGGGGCAGTGGGTCTATCCCCCCACCTCTAAATGATGCTCCAGAATCCACAATAGGCAAGTTATCAGTAAGCAACTGTGACCCCCCCCCCCCCCCCCCAACCAACCTCCACACACACACACATTTATAGAAATACTAACTGTACCCGGCCACACGTTGCTGTGGCATAGTTTGGCTAAATGGAAATGAAAGAAAATACAAAACGCACATGTCTAATACAATCATTGTCTGCTCAGATATAGAGATAGTCTTTGATCCCCGCCCACCACCACAACTAAATCCACCTACTACTATCTCCCTCATCAAAGGTTTTTGGAAAAGAAAGACAATGGAAATCGCACGTGTCTAATACAGTTAATGTCGCAATCATTCTCTGCACGGATATAGCGATAGTCTGGTTTTCCAACTTTAGAACACGCACCTTATAATTGTGTTTTTATATTAGTGGTCGTTTAAATGGTGTTATTAGCACAGTAACAAAAATGGTTATTTGGTTATCACATGCTAAAGCTGTTTGTATTTTTATAGGGGACGGAAGTAAAGCTACAACTGTACTTGTGAATAACAAAGTAAGTCATAAAAAATAGAAAAGCGGAGGTAGCGTTAGTAAAATATAAACAAATTAGGCAATGAGAACTTGAAAATCAAGTGTAAAGCTCTTTAATTTCTCTTAAATTTAAGTCATTACCCCCTCCCCTCTTCCACCGACTACTGCTCTCTCCCTCTTCGAAGGATTTGAAAATCACTAACTGGGGATATTTTGTTGTTGCTGTAACTGACATTGACATATCTGTCCATCTGGACTAAAATAGGGAGCAGGAATTGTAAAAGGTAGTGAATAGGGCTAGTGTAATATTTACCACATCATCCTTCAAGTACCAGTACAACTACTAAAATAATGTCACTGCTATCTGTGTTACCATCGGAGTAGACAGAGAGTCGTGAGCCAGAAGATTTGGTCCCGCATGGCTAGTGCTGTCGCCACAGACTGGTCAGGTTAGGATGTATAATTTCACTTGCCGACAGAAGAACGCCATAACCTTACTGGCGGTCTTCACATGAGAGCACTATGGTGTAACAGCCCTGGTGTAACAACTATTACTGCTGCTGCTACTTTAAGTGGGTAAAGCAGTTACTGTGACTTAAAGCTCTCTCAGTTAATAGTTTGCCCCCCCCCTTCCCCCCTCCCCCCAAATTCACCGACAACTCTTTCCCTCATTGAAGTAGTTGGGAGGAAAAAAAAAACACTTGAAAAGCAAACGAACACAGGAAAAAAACACCATAATTAGGAAATGAACGCCATTGTAAACAGCACAGCTTAAAATTCCAACACAGATGAAATAACTAAATCTAAATGAAAATAAATGAAAATCTATAAAATTTCAGCGTAACCATGCAATCGGAAAGTTTAACAATGCAATCATAAGTATGCGAAATGGTCAAATTTAATTATCAAATGGTTTACCCATTTACTTGTTTTTTTTTTTTTTTTTTTAATATTAAGGCAACATGGCTAGTGCTGTCACCACGGCAGAGCAGATGAGGATATTATTTTAGTCCGGGGCCAAAAAAAAATTTAACGACTGCGGATTTGAACCCAGGTCTACCGCACATGAACACAGTGTTCTAACCATTCGACCAAGCAGCCACTTAATCGGAACAACGAAAAGAGAACTCAACTATTAGACATGTGAGTCCATACTACTGTGTCGCGATTAAAACACAATTCAAAACCGCAGGCAATTGTTTTCTCATAGACAGATACTCCAGATATATTAATGAAATAGAAATCGCACGTGTCTAACACGGTTAATGAAGTTAATGTCGCAGTCACTGTCTGCGCCGACGTCGAGATAGTCCTGATTGCCCCCCCCCCCCCCCCCAATCAAAGGTTGTTTGAAAAAAAAAAAATAGAAATCGTGTTTAATATGGTTATTGTGGCAAATATAGAGATAGTCTTGTTTGCTGTACCACGACCTACTCTATGTATTAGTATTAGAGAAGGCGTTGGCTGCACGTAACTCGCCGGCGAATGGTAAATACGGCGCATGCGCAATTACTAACGTGGCTATAATTAGAAATCACTAAAGTTATAAATATTAGTTGCATATATTTTGGCATAAATTGTGGTCACCTATCTCTAACAGTGACAGATTGAATTTCAAACCACGACAGTTCAAAATCCGGTATCACAACAAACATATCCTGAAAATTTCAGCTAAATCGGTTCAGTAGTTTCCGAGTCTATAGGGGTGAAACAAACACACAAACATTGATTTATATATATATATATATATATATATACACACACATACACATACATATAAATACATACGGGTTTCATGAAAGGGATGGTTAGATAAAAGACACACTTGCATAAAATTTGTTTGCATAAAGTTTGTTAGCATAAATGAAGTATCTGGAGTGTTCCTAAAGATAGCAGACTCCCAACACCAACATATACTAATGGACCAGCAGTCCTTCCTACAGCAGGGACCACACTGTCCAGGCTGACCATCATACACTCATGGACCAGCAGTTTTTCCTAAAGCAGGACCACACTGTCAGGGCTGATCATCATACACTCATGGACCAGCAGTCCTTCCTACAGCAGGGACCACACTGTCCGGGCTGATCATCATACACTCAAAGACCAGCAGTCCTTCCTAAAGCAGGACCACACTGTCCGGGCTGATCATCATACACTCAAAGACCAGCAGTCCTTCCTACAGCTGGGACCACACTGTCAGGACTGATCATCATACACTCATAGACCAGCAGTCCTTCCTACAGCAGGGACCACACTGTCAGGACTGATCATCATACACTCATAGACCAGCAGTCCTTCCTACAGCAGGGACCACACTGTCCGGGCTGACCATCATACACTCATAGACCAGCAGTCCTTCCTAAAGCAGGACCACACTGTCAGGGCTGATCATCATACACTCATGGACCAGCAGTCCTTCCTACAGCAGGGACCACTGTCCGGGCTGATCATCATACACTCAAAGACCAGCAGTCCTTCCTACAGCAGGGACCACACTGTCAGGGCTGACCATCATACACTCACGGATCAATAGTCCTTCCTACAGCAGGGACCACACTGTCCGGGCTGATCATCATACACTCAAAGACCAGCAGTCCTTCCTACAGCAGGGACCACACTGTCCGGGCTGACCATCATACACTCATAGACCAGCAGTCCTTCCTACAGCAGGACCACACTGTCAGGGCTGATCATCATACACTCATGGACCAGCAGTCCTTCCTACAGCAGGGACCACACTGTCCGGGCTGACCATCATACACTCATAGACCAGCAGTCCTTCCTACAGCAGGACCACACTGTCAGGGCTGACCATCATACACTCATAGACCAGAAGTCCTTCCTACAGCAGGGACCACACTGTCCGGGCTGACCATCATACACTCATAGACCAGCAGTCCTTCCTAAAGCAGGACCACACTGTCAGGGCTGACCATCATACACTCATAGACCAGAAGTCCTTCCTACAGCAGGGACCACTGTCCGGGCTGATCATCATACACTCATGGACCAGCAGTCCTTCCTACAGCAGAGACCACACTGTCCGGGCTGATCATCATACACTCATGGACCAGCAGTCCTTCCTACAGCAGGGACCACACTGTCAGGGCTGATCATCATACACTCATGGACCAGCAGTCCTTCCTACAGCAGGGACCACACTGTCAGGACTGACCATCATACACTCACGGATCAGCAGTTTTTCCTACAGCAGGGACCACACTGTCAGGGCTGACCATTATACACTCACGGATCAGCAGTTTTTCCTATAGCAGGACCACACTGACAGGGCTAACCATCATACACTCATGGATCAGCAGTTTTTCCTACAGAAGGGACCGCACTGTCACGACTGACCGTCATACTCTCATGGAAACAAACTAAATTACAAACACATATCTGATTAACCGATGCATCAGTACATACAACAACTACTTCTCTTGCATTATGTCACAAATTACCTCTAGAACTGTCCCATTGCCACCAGCAACAACAACAGCATCAGTATCTGTAGTGTCTAAGACTGACATAAAACTCTTCACCTGTCCTTCATACTCTGTCTAGAGAGAACAATTACACCAATGTAATCATATTTGACACTGCTGCCAAGTCTCAATACATCAATGTGTATTATACAACTGCATGGTAAATTATACACTGCATACACAATCACAGACTCAACATCCATGCACCAACATTCAAAAGATGTGCACACATAGACAAACAATTTAACACAACCTTCAAATTCAAAAGTAAAAGGTGATTTATGAAATGCTGCATGAAGTATTACACTCTTACCCATACAGGATTACAGGATACACTGTTTGGTGAAGTCTCACAGGTGTCCTAATATTATTTTAACAATGTCGGTGTGATTCATAGGTTGGCCATCTGCAAGATTCTCAGAATACCATGGACAAGGAAGAGAAGAAATGCTGACATTTTAAAAGATCTGAACATCAAGGATGGCCTAATAGACAGCATCATGTCTCAAAAGTTGAAATATTTTGGTCATATTAAACACCATGGTGTACTAGAAAAATAATAACAAAGGGCACAGTACTGGGAAGGAGGGGAAGGAGCCGAACAACACCAAGATGGGCACAGGATATAAGTGACTCCTTGAATATGAAAGTACACTAGGCGGGAGAGCTGGTGAGAGACTGAGTTTATTTCAGGCAGACTCTGAAGAGAGCAAATGTTCTGCAAAGGACCTTCTACATGATGATCATGATACAACATATTTTAAAAGATCTGAACATCAAGGAAGACTGGCTAATATGTACCTTGTTTTGGAAGCTTAAATATTTTGGTCATATCAAACGCCAAAGCATATTTTTTTTTTTAAAGCAGAAGGCATAGTACCAGAAAGAAGAGCAGACCAACACAAAGATGGGCACAGGATATGAGTGACTCCTTGAATATGAAAGTATATAAGGTGGGAAAGCTGATGAAAGACCTAGTTTTTTTCAGGCAGACTGTGATGAGACAACATATTACTTATTTTCTAACAAACAGAAAGTGAAAAGTCAGACTACACATAAAGTAAGACTGGGTTTTTGCACAGCACAGCAAGGAGACATGCTATGTGTGTTTATGTAAGCAAGAAAGACTTCTTGCAAAGCAAAGGGATGTATTGTGTGTGTTTATGTAAGCAGGAATGACTTCTTGCACAACACAAGAGATGTATTGTTTGTGTTTATGTAAGCAGGAATGACTTTTTGCACAGCGCAGGAGACGTATTGTGTGTGTTTATGTAAGCAGGAATGACTTCTTGCACAACACAAGAGATGTGTGTGTTTATGTAAGCAGGAATGACTTCTTGCACAGCGCAGGAGACGTATTGTGTGTGTTTATGTAAGCTGGAATGACTTCTTGCACAGCACAGGAGACGTATTGTGTGTGTTTATGTAAACAGGAATGACTTCTTGCACTGCACAGGAGACAGATTGTGTGTGTTTATGTAAGCAGGAATGACTTCTTGCACAGCACAGGAGACATTGTGTGTGTTTATGTAAGCAGGAATGACTTCTTGCACAGCACAGGAGACATTGTGTGTGTTTATGTAAGCAGGAATGACTTCTTGCACAGCACAAGAGACATTTTGTGTGTGTTTATGTAAGCAGGAAAGACTTCTTGCACAGCACAGGAGACATATTGTGTGTGTTTATGTAAACAGGAATGACTTCTTGCACAGCACAGGAGACATATTGTGTGTGTGTTTATGTAAACAGGAATGACTTCTTGCACAGCACAGGAGACATATTGTGTGTGTGTTTATGTAAACAGGAATGAATTCTTGCACAGCACAGGAGACATATTGTGTGTGTGTTTATGTAAACAGGAATGACTTCTTGCACAGCACAGGAGACATTGTGTGTGTTTATGTAAGCAGGAATGACTTCTTGCACAGCACAGGAGACATTTTGTGTGTGTTTATGTAAACAGGAAAGACTTCTTGCACAGCACAGGAGACATATTGTGTGTGTTTATGTAAACAGGAATGACTTCTTGCACAGCACAGGAGACATATTGTGTGTGTGTTTATGTAAACAGGAATGACTTCTTGCACAGCACAGGAGACATATTGTGTGTGTTTATGTAAACAGGAAAGACTTCTTGCACAGCACAGGAGACATATTGTGTGTGTTTATGTAAACAGGAAAGACTTCTTGCACAGCACAGGAGACTTTGTGTGTGTTTATGTAAGCAGGAATGACTTCTTGCACAGCACAGGAGACATATTGTGTGTGTTTATGTAAACAGGAAAGACTTCTTGCACAGCACAGGAGACATATTGTGTGTGTGTTTATGTAAACAGGAATGACTTCTTGCACATTACAGGAGACATATTGTGTGTGTGTTTATGTAAACAGGAAAGACTTCTTGCACAGCACAGGAGACATATTGTGTGTGTGTTTATGTAAACAGGAATGACTTCTTGCACAGCACAGGAGACATTGTGTGTGTTTATGTAAGCAGGAATGACTTCTTGCACAGCACAGGAGACATATTGTGTGTGTGTTTATGTAAACAGGAAAGACTTCTTGCACAGCACAGGAGACATATTGTGTGTGTGTTTATGTAAACAGGAAAGACTTCTTGCACAGCACAGGAGACATATTGTGTGTGTGTTTATGTAAACAGGAAAGACTTCTTGCACAGCACAGGAGACATATTGTGTGTGTGTTTATGTAAACAGGAAAGACTTCTTGCACAGCACAGGAGACATATTGTGTGTGTGTTTATGTAAACAGGAAAGACTTCTTGCACAGCACAGGAGACATATTGTGTGTGTGTTTATGTAAACAGGAAAGACTTCTTGCACAGCACAGGAGACATATTGTGTGTGTGTTTATGTAAACAGGAAAGACTTCTTGCACAGCACAGGAGACATATTGTGTGTGTGTTTATGTAAACAGGAAAGACTTCTTGCACAGCACAGGAGACATATTGTGTGTTTTTATGTAAACAGGAAAGACTTCTTGCACAGCACAGGAGACATATTGTGTGTGTGTTTATGTAAACAGGAAAGACTTCTTGCACAGCACAGGAGACATATTGTGTGTGTGTTTATGTAAACAGGAAAGACTTCTTGCACAGCACAGGAGACATATTGTGTGTTTTTATGTAAACAGGAAAGACTTCTTGCACAGCACAGGAGACATATTGTGTGTTTTTATGTAAACAGGATCTAGCGAAGTTGGTTAAACGTGACTTTCGCGGCGGCCGGGTGACGAAATCCTTGTGGTCCGGGTTCACTCCCGGGGGTAGGCAGAAAAGCCACATTCCTCCCAGATTAACGGTACCTATAATGGAATCAATGCCGAAGGGTTGCGATATCCATAGTACCGAGCCAAAGGGTTTACAACTCATGGTTTCTGGATACGTAAAAAAAAAAAAAAAAAAAATGTAAACAGGAAAGACTTCTTGCACAGCACAGGAGACATATTGTGTGTTTTTATGTAAACAGGAAAGACTTCTTGCACAGCACAGGACACATATTGTGTGTGTGTTTATGTAAACAGGAAAGACTTCTTGCACAGCACAGGAGACATATTGTGTGTGTGTTTATGTAAACAGGAAAGACTTCTTGCACAGCACAGGAGACATATTGTGTGTGTGTTTATGTAAACAGGAAAGACTTCTTGCACAACAAAGAAGACATGTTTCTTCTCTTCTTGGTGTTCACCAGCTGCTAACTCCAGCAAAAGGTTCTGGTTGTTTTCTGGATTTTGGTCTCAATCCAGAATTTGAATTTTGCGTGCACATTCGTTTTACGGATTTTGCTTAAACGAACTCTGACTTTAAAGGAAACACCCCTAATTAGTGTACTTTTATGACATGCTTTTCTGCGGGTGGAGAAGGGGTGGGAAGTCTTATTCTTTTCCCCCCTTCAATATGGCCCTGGAACCCAGATGGGGAAAATAAAAAGAAATAATATAATGACAAATCAATTTATACTCACTGACACCACATTGACTTCTATTCCTGCAAGGTAGAGAATTGGGGCAGCTGTTTTCTCAAACAATTTTCTTGCCTTCCTGAAAGTGTGTTGCATTTTGATGAGAAAACAGATTAGTGAATACAAAACGGTCATGTGACAAATGTCACAGAACAAAAGTTACAAACTGCACTCACATAACAAGAAACATGTTACACCTAACATATACCACACAACAAACGTCACAAAATGCATGAACATAATAAAAAAATTTGTCAAAACTAGTAGCTGTAACATACTGTATGTATAAGATTACACAGGATGAAACACAGACTTGTAAATGATGAGAATATGTGTAAAACCACTTACCCTCCATGAGCTGCTGGGTTTAAGAACACTGTCACCCTCCTTGGTCTGTGACCAAGCTGGATTTTCTCTTCTCCATATTTCTGTTAAGATACAATGAATTTTTCATGGAATTAAATATGAGTTGCTCTTTAATATGGAACCAGTGGCCAATACAACTGTATAGTACTCTCAATAAAGGAAAACTACAGACTAGAAGAACAACATTTGCCAGTCAACAATGGAAAACCTTTCCAGTGTTTAGGATCCATTTATCTATCTATCTGTTGCCAATATATCTCAATATGATTGATAGGCTTGTAGTTCCCATCTGCTCCCCTCCAATTTCATTAATAAAATGTTTTCATTTATACTTTTTTTGGCATCTGCTGCACACTAATTAAACTCTTCTACTTTTTCTTTTTGCACCCATCATGCCTTCTCTACCTCCTACTGTAACCTGTAAGGTTCTTTCATATATACTCTAACTGTTCATCTACTGCTCTCTTTAGTTTCCATACCTGTTATACTTCTGGGGTCCATGTTGGAGGCCGCACAAAAGCACAACTGGTAGTTTTGTTGCATACCTTCTGTCCAAGGCGACCAAGGCATCCAAGAAGGGTGTTTGCCCTCTCATACTTTGAAGTCTTTTGTGTTCTCACAAACCAGATTTAATTAGCTTTAGAAATCATGACTGAGCATGGCATACGGTCACTCCCACGATCACCTAGGACACTACATTTTGTGTCCAGTACTGCTGACTAGGTAGCAAATGCAAAGGCAATAAATGTGTCTGTACCACCAAGTCTGTCACTCTAGTTGGACAAACATCATAATATAGACTATGTCTGTATTCACCAAGTCTCACTGCCACTCTAGCTAGACAACCATCATAATATAGACCATGTCTGTATTCACCAAGTCTCACTGCCACTCTAGTTAGTCAACCATCATAATATAGACTATGTCTGTATCCACCAAGTCTCACTGCCACTCTGGTTAGTCAACCATCATAATATAGACTATGTTTGTATTAACCAAGTCTCACTGCCACTCTAGTTAGTCAACCATCATAATATAGACTATGTTTGTATTAACCAAGTCTCACTGCCACTCTAGCTAGACAACCATCATAATATAGACTATGTTTGTATTAACCAAGTCTCACTGCCACTCTAGTAGTCAACCATCATAATATAGACTATGTTTGTATTAACCAAGTCTCACTGCCGCTCTAGCAGGACAACCATCACAATAAAGACTATGTCTGTATCCACCAAGTCTCACTGCCACTCTAGTAGTCAACCATCACAATATAGACTATGTCTGTATCCACCAAGTGTCACTGCCACTCTAGTTAGTCAACCATCACAATATAGACTATGTTTGTATTAACCAAGTCTCACTGCCGCTCTAGCAGGACAACCATCACAATAAAGACTATGTCTGTATCCACCAAGTCTCACTGCCACTCTAGTAGTCAACCATCACAATATAGACTATGTCTGTATCCACCAAGTGTCACTGCCACTCTAGTTAGTCAACCATCATAATATAGACTATGTTTGTATTAACCAAGTCTCACTGCCACTCTGCTAGACAACCATCACAATATAAACTATGTCTGTATCCACCAAGTCTCACTGCCACTCTAGCTGGACAAACATCACAATATAGACTATGTCTGTATCCACCAAGTGTCACTGCCACTCTAGTTAGTCAACCATCATAATATAGACTATGTTTGTATTAACCAAGTCTCACTGCCACTCTAGTAGTCAACCATCACAATATAGACTATGTCTGTATCCACCAAGTCTCACTGCCACTCTAGTTAGTCAACCATCACAATATAGACTATGTCTGTATCCACCAAGTCTCACTGCCACTCTAGTAGTCAACCATCACAATAAAGACTATGTCTGTATCCACCAAATCTCACTGCCACTCTAGTAGTCAACCATCACAATATAGACTATGTCTGTATCCACCAAGTCTCACTGCCACTCTAGTTAGTCAACCATCATAATATAGACTATGTTTGTATTAACCAAGTCTCACTGCCACTCTAGTAGTCAACCATCACAATAAAGACTATGTCTGTATCCACCAAGTCTCACTGCCACTCTAGTAGTCAACCATCACAATATAGACTATGTCTGTATCCACCAAGTGTCACTGCCGCTCTAGTTAGTCAACCATCATAATATAGACAATGTCTGTATCCACCAAGTGTCACTGCCACTCTAGTTAGTCAACCATCATAATACAGACAATGTCTGTATCCACCAAGTGTCACTGCCACTCTAGTTAGTCAACCATCATAATACAGACAATGTCTGTATCCACCAAGTGTCATTAGGGTCATTTTTTTCATCTTAAAAAATAAAATTTAAAAAAATTAAAAAGGCGTTTTAAAGTTGACAGAAGTGGGTTCTATCCTCTCTGGCTCAGTTTCTCTACAGACTGGTTGTTTTTCCACGAAAATTCCTTCATCAAGGTTACAGTTGGCTTGTCACCCCATTTTTAAAAAACCAGAAAAGGTTTAAAAGAAAACAGCAATTCTAACTAGACAGCCAGGTTTGAACAGAAAACAACCTCAGCCATTGATAATGAAAAAAGGAACTTAGACAGTCATCAAATTTGGCAGTTTTAAAGTGTCAACCATCAAACTTAGCAATTATTGAACAGTCATTTTAAAAATGACTGTTGACCACACAAGGAAGACAAGATGGATGGATTAGAGCTGTATATAATAAATTATTTTTATTTGCAAAGAAATTAGATTTGATTCACAAAAATTGTTTCTTTTTTAAAAATGACTTTAAAATGGCATTAAATTCTGCAGATGAATACAATTCATTTGAATTTTTTTTAATCTACAACATCTATGATGTGAATAGACAATTACAAATTAATTAACTCAAACAATGATTAAGCTTAAATAAAGAATGGGCGGAGAGCTTTAAAACAAGTGGAGTTTTAGTAAGTTCGACAAAGGTGACACAGTAAGCAAACTCACGTTTTAAATCAAGAATATTGGTGAAAGAATTCAGCATTCAAGTGTCTTTACATAAAATATGGAAATACTGGAATCTAAAGAAAACAGTGGCGCGATCATGGAATCAGAGAAACAAAAAGCAAAATATTATGATCTTGAAAAATGATTACTTATTTCTTGAAATTATACTTAAATAATTTAGTTCATAAATAAGGTTTGTTTACCTTTGCTTCCTCACAATATTGTCTCCTCAAAAGGTTATCACTGTAAATAAACAAATACAAGAATACTAACATTAAGTTATCAGATTATCAGATGTGGATGCATGTGGCTAAGTCATCAAATGTTACAAACAATTTGTCATCTCGGCAACTTGCACGCATCTGTAGATTACACTATTATTAGGTTTAGCATATATGAATCTATTCCAAATTTATAACTGTATTAGTTACATTTGTAAATTAATTTTACAAACTGTATCTGTATTATCTATGTATGTAATAAACAATTTATATAGTATCTATGATTGGAACATAGGGCAGCCTGAAAAAAGGGCAACCTCAAATAACACATCAACTATAGAACTGTTACCTTGATCAGTCATGCAAGTAAAATGCAGTTCTATCCCAATATCTCCCCCCCCCCCCCCCCCAAACAGACAGTCAAATATTTAGGGGGTGAAGATAGGCTGCATGCAGTCATGGGACATAGGCTGCACTCTGCAATAGAAAGCTGGGAAACCCGCTCTTACCACCCTCGAAAATACTGGACTGTCCTGTGACATCATTGGGGGGGGGGGGGGGGGGGGAGGGAGATATTGGGACAGCACCCTAAATTTTACTAAAAATCATAAAGGGAAGACTGTAAGAAAATGGAAGAAGATATTAACTTTACAAAAGGAAAAGGAACAAGAGATCACATCCTCATCATGCATTTAATAATAGAGAAGTCCAGAGAATTTAATGTAAACCTATTCGCATGTTTTGTGGATTTTTCAAAGGCATTTGAATGTACAGTATCAGAAACTTTAGGAAATATTGAGGAATATGGGCTTTCCATCACATGCAGTAAATGTCATAACAATGCTCTATCTAGACCAACAAGCAGCGGTTAGATGGTGAGACATCAGACTGGTTTGACATCGAGCAAGGAGTCCGTCAGGGCTGTGTGCTGTGGCCCTATTTGTTTAACCGGGACACCAAAAATATAATGAGAAATGACATAGATGATATAACCAGCGAGCATATGATGCCCTAAATATCGGTGGTCATGAAATACCAGAGATCCGATGTGCTAATGATACAGTATTGCTATCCACATCATAGACTGGTAAAGAAAACCTTATAAACTCAACCCAAAGAAATAGTGAAATAGACAGATAAAACTACCATGGAGAAAAAAATACGTGTTAATGAGGAAAGATTGAAGGTCGTGGAAAGATTGAAGGTCGTGGAAAACTGTGAATATGTTGGTCACTCTTCTCTTCAAAAATAAAAATAACTGAATGAATTATGGAGTGGGACAGACAGAACTACACAAATTTGATTTTTAAGAGCATTTCTATTGCAACATACGCCAGTGAGACTGGGACACTTACTAAACAAGCTGAACAGCGCATAAATGCCTTTGAATACAAATGTCATAGCCGGGTGCTAAGAATATCAAAGAATGAACAAATGCATTCATACTTCAAGAACTGAATATTGAAGATGCGGGACATCTTGTGATTAAGAAGTTTTCCAAAAGGTTGTTATGGGAGACAGTTTCTGCCGCAAAGGACATGCTACTGACTGACTGACTATTTAATATATATAAATATATATATATACAGGCTATCATCCGAATAACAGTCCCAAATTATCGATGCCGAAAATATACCCTAACAGGGCCTCAGTCACATGTAAATTGCAGACTTCCGGTGACTCAAATTGCGCACTTCCTGCGACTACCGCTACCCCCGAGAGTATCTCCCACGCCGCTACGTGCGGTGAGGATTGGGGCCGAACTAGATGGCTGGGGCTCACGAGCAGCAGCTGCCGCATCTCCTGCAGCTTCCTTCATTTTATTTGCTCATGAGTCCCAGCCATCTAGTTTAGGCCCACTCCACGCCGCGCGAAGCGACGTGGGAGATACTCTTGGCTGTGGCGGAAGTCCGCAATTTACATGTGACATACAGTAGAACCTGGCTTAACGAGCACCTCTCATAACGAGTAATTCGCAAGTAAGAGCAAAACAAATTTTAAAAGAATGACTTGCTTAACGAGCAACGTTTCGCATAACGAGTGGCGAGGAGAGGGGAAGTCCCGGATTGTGCGCATGTTACATCAGTCTGTGTTTAGCACTCGTTCCAGTAGCATCGTAGTGTCGCTTTTTATCAAATGTTTTCTCAAACCTGTGTTATATTGTGATATATGTACATAAATCCTCCAGGCCCACAAGATGACCTCCCTGAAGAATTTAAGTTCATCAAGATCCAGTTTCTGCCTCTTGACACCACTCCGTTACTCCAGCCCATGGACCAGCAAGTTATTTTTAACTTTAAGAAGCTCTACACTAAAGCACTTTTCGAGCATTGCTTTCAGAAGGGACCAACCTCAGTCTCAAAGAGTTTTGGAAAAATCACTTTTACATCATTGCCTGCCTCAAAATGATCGACAAAGCGGGTGAAGGGGTTACCAAGAGAGCCCTAACTTCTGCTTGGAAAAAGCTTTGGCCGGAGAGTGTTGTCGATTTGTGACTTTGAGGGGTTTGAGACAGTACCTGTGGAACCTGTAGTCAACGAGATTGTGTCTTTGGCTACTATCATGGGATTGTAGGTGGATAACAGTGATATCAAAAAGTTTGTGGAAGAGCACAGCCAAGAGATGACTACCGAAGAGCTTATGGAGTTGCACTGTGTTTCACAGCAAGTAGTTTTGGAGGAAAGTTTGTCAGAGGAGGAGGAAGAGGTAACAGAAAAGCAACAATCTTCTGGCGAAAAAAGAAAAATACTAAAAGCATGGGAAACTGTTGCATCTTACATTGAGAAGCATCACCATAATGAAAAAGTGTCTATGGGCGCTGCAAATTTATTTAATGAGAATGCTGTGTAGCATGTTCGCCAAATTTTGAAGCGTCGGCAAAAACAAATGTGTCTGGACATATTTCTAGTAAAAAATAATTAGGTATGTATCCTAATTATTTCAGATTTTTGGTTTTGTTTTCTGCAATTTGAATTCGCATTCCAGGTGCGTTCGTTCCACGTTTGAAGAAAAGATGAAGATGATTTACTCTCTTTAACAATATGCACATAATTAGTAATTGTCTTTGAATAAACATTATATATCGCACTTTTTTAGAATTTTTTTTTGACATGGAACGCATTATCGTATTTTACATTAATTTATATGAGAAAAATTGTTTTGCATAAACGAGTGTTTCGCTTAACGAGAATGATTCTGGAATGAATTATGCTCGTTAAGTGAGGTTCCACTGTACACTGTATGTATTTTTACTTTTGATTTTGCAAAACAAATCTTTTGAAAAATTGACTACGAGTGACTGCTACTTTAAAACAGTGAACACTGAATCATAAATAGTTTCATTTTTCATGTAGATTTTGATTTAGGGTGAGCCATCTATCTGCTAGTAAAACGTCATTTCTATAAATAAACAGAGGGGGAACCTTTGAGGCCTTTAAATATAATAACTTAATCAAGTAACAGAACGTGTATTAGTATTGATCAGCACTCATAGAGAGAAGTAGAAAGATTGAAGAACACACTAGACTTCACTAGACAACATAAAAATCGAAAGCTATAATTTCTGTGCCGGGAATTGAACCTGTCACCTCCAGACGGCGTGTGCGCCTCGCCATGTGTTATATCTTTCTACTTCTTTCTATGAGTGCCGATCAATACACTTTATGTTAATTAATTCTGCTAGTAAAAGTACATGATTCATAATCATAAATCATAAATGAATGATGATTACTAATACATTTACAACATACTTGTGGCGATCGTTTGCATACTTGGCACCATAGACGGCAACACAGAAAAAAAAAGTTGACTTTTTCCAATGATTCCTCAGAGTCTTGGCTGTTTTAATAAGAAAACTCATTGTCCTTTATATATTGTTGTCCTCTGTCATTGACGATATGTTTTCCTCATCATGGTCTCGCGGCCATACTTTAAAATAAAAAATTGGACTGAAATTATCAGGGATAAATCAAATATACGAGCGCCACCGTGCATGCAACAACTAATTTATGATGCCCAATATGGATTGGATATTCGAACAATAACAATGTTTGAAGAAAGGAAAATCCAGCAATGAATAGCACAGTAAACGGATAACAATAAGTTTTGCTCCAGCCACCTAACCACAAGATGTTTCCATAGCTACAGAAACTCGAAGAAAAGAACGCCATTCTGGTCAACAGAACAACCAAGCAGTAGGTAGAGGTAGGTAGTTGTACCACACCAGGACATCACACAAAGCAATAAACACCCGGTGACACAAAGTACCACCATGCGGATGAGGATCACCCGTGGAGAGGTCCCGGAAACCCCGTTCCGCCGTTAAGCTATATTTAGGGCCCCCGTCACACCTCCCCCTTCCCCCCCCCCCCCCCCGACACTTCGATGAGGTACAAGGTGGAAGAGAAGAAGAAGAAGAAGTAGAAGTAAAGAAAAAAAGCCAGGATGAGGCTTTACAAGAACTAAACATTGTATCCCACAAAGTGATGAGAATTAGTATATTCGGCAAAAGATAATCAAATACATGATTGTGCTGATAAAAGATCAAGTTTTTGGCTTAATTTGCTGATGAATGAAGCCTGAACAAGTCCTAACTTGTGTTTTGGGAAGTAAGGTCCATGTAGGCCTCCAAGACATCTCTGGCACGTGGCTCTATTATTTTTCATGCCTCATACTATATTTTAGCTGTTGTGACTCAACATTCCTTGTCACCATTGTTGAGCTCAGGTAGCTCCCCGAAAAATTGATGTAAAATTACATAACACATCAAACTTTCACGAAAGCCGCCACTGAACAGCTCACATATGCAAGAAATGCGAGAAGCAATCTGAATATCTGGTACGAAAACCTCCACAGGCTTGTATTATAGGGCCGACGGATCGGCCTAGCCGTCTTTTTGGCTACTTTGCTGTTAAGCCGATAGATCGGCCGAGTCATCTCTAAAGGTTAATGACGTTTGAAGAAGAGGCAAAAAGGACCACACTCCTGATTGAATTCCGTCGTCTCAATATGGGACGCAATTTCTTTCGTTATTTTAAAGCCCCACCCCGGCTGTAGTCAGGAGCTCTAATATAACCTAACGATTGAACGGGGTTTCCGGGACTTCTCCCAGGGTGAACCTTATCCACATGGTGGCACTTTGTGTAACCGGCTCTTTATCACTTGGTGGATGTCCTGGTGGGGTTGAATCTCACTCACTCACCACACTCCCCATAAATGACGGGCGGATTATAGGTTAGTTGCGTATCCTTTACAGGACGTTGCATAACCAACCCTAACAGCCCCTGGCTGTTGTGTTGTTTTTCTAGGCAAATGACGTCCAGTAGTTTGGAGGGGCGGATTAACGTTACGAAAATCAGAAAGGCAACAACTTTTCATCCTAAATTTTATTAATTTATTTCAAGAAGGTGTTTGACAGATTACATATAATTTTATTATGGGAAATGTATGAAAGCAGGGGTATACCAGTAAAATAATACGCAGTATCAGAAATGTATATAATAGTTTGAATTTGTGGTGCGCTCTCAAAATGGTCTAGGTGACTCGTTTTTTAATGGAAACTGGAGAGAAAGCAAGCTCCGATCTAGCTTCCTTGTTGTTTGGAGTAGCCATTGATTGCGTAGTGAAAAATTACTGCAAAGGCTATATTAGCGTCGGTTGGGTAAAGAATAGACAACTGGAAGATCTGAATTTTGCAGACAGTATTATTCTGTAAAAAAAAAAAAACATGCAAAGAAAAAAAGACAATGTGTCGTCTACGGCATTAAAAATGGGACTACAAACACGTTATGAGGAAACAAATATATTAAAGATACTAACAATATATAATGTAGATGTCATGCTAGAGAATGATTTCATTTGATTTTATTTTATTCAAGAACCGACATCACATCACTCGGGGCATTCCCATGAGCGCTCTGTCCCCATCTTCATCAGCCAGTGAAGAGTTCCCATACTAATGGTGTCAGTAGCCTTCTGATTAAACGTCGGTCTTGCCTTTCCTCTGAGCCTCGAGCATCTGTCAGAACCTCTCGTCCCTCCCCCCTGCATCAATCTCACCAGACTGGTGATCCATCTGCTCCACCGAACTGTACACGCTCTCCCACAAGGCAGTAATCACGTCTGCCTTATTATGTATCAGTATTCCACCAAGTTGTGCAGAGCCAGCCAGTCTGTCCGCTTGTACATTTCCCAACACACCGACGTAACCCGGTGAAAAAATCCAGACACTACTTCTCACCCGTGTCCTCCGCAGCGAAGCATGCCACTCTGCACGAAGCATACCTCAGCATGCTTTCAGAGTCAGTTACAATCACGATGTGTGTATGTGTGTCTTTTTCTCTAGCCAACGGAAAGCTGCAGTGACCGCCTCCAACTCCATTCTTAAGCTGGATGTTGCGGTATCATATGCTAGGCTCTCCTGCACCAAACGTCGACCATTACCTTTTGCTAAGAAACCCCAAGCACTTCTTTTGCCTCTTGACACTGAACCGTCTGTATAAATGATCAAATCTTTTAAGCGAGCATTATCTTGAATTAATTGCTGAATTTCCACCTCCGAGGCACCTGCTGGCCAGTCTCTGCATTCCCGGCTCAGCGTGATTATGACTCTACACAAGTCTGACTGTTCAGGTGGCACTTTGACCCACTCCTCTCCTCGCCTAATTTTCTCAAGGATGCAAACCTGTCTGATTGTGTCTTCTGCCTGAGTCATTCATGACCTCCCTCTTATCAGCCGCTGACCCTTAACTGCACCCAGAGCTTCATGCAAAGGGTGGTCTGTGCTGTGTCTGCAGCTACCATGAGATATGACTTCGCCTGCAACACCTTGAGCCTACCTGCAACCGTCGGCAAACCAAGGATGTATCGCATACACACCACTGGGGTGTCTCTGATACAACCCATGAACTGTACAGCAGCGTTCTGTATGCGCTCTAGTTTGTCCATCTGACTCTTTGAGACGGTAAGCATTCCCAGGCCATAATCAACCACTCACAGGATCAGGTGCTGTTATAGTGTGAAAAGCATTCTCTGCTCTATGTCAATTGCAGCCATAGTCTTAAGTGCACTAAGTTCTTTTTGGCATCTTGTCACAACACTCTCCACATGGTCCTTAAATGACAGGCTCCTGTCATTCCCAAATACTTTAGTTTGCTCTCTCTGTTGACGTCTCTACCATCTGTCGTGAGACTTGGGACATTAGCTTTAACGATTCTGTTGTCCAAAGAACACCACAAAAGAGACTTCTTTTCTGGGTGGACGACAGCCTTCATTTCTGTACACCACTCAGTCACTTCGTCTACTGTCACTTGTAGCTCCCGGGCTGTTTGTTCCCTCTCTTCCCCCTGCCTAAATGCAAGTATACCATCCGCAAAAGTCAGTATCCTTCCAACTCCTGGTGCTTCTAGACTTGCAATCTTGCTCGTATACAGTTAAAGAGCACAGGCGAGATGGCGGATCCCTGTGGCCAAAATGAATGGTTCTGAGGTCCATGAGCCCAATCGGAGAGCAACCCGACGTGAATATAGGACAGCTGCAACCCAATTCACCAGTCATTGACTGACCTTCTCCTTCAGTACAGTCATTAAGATGTCGTATTTAACCCTGTTATAAGCATCCTCGAGATCCACTCCTACCGCCATAGTTTCCTGTCTGTTCTGGAACCCTTCATAGACGTCAAAAGCAAAAGTGGCCACATTTGCCCATGGGTCCTTTCCTGGCCTGTAGCTTCCCAGACCTCTTGGGAGAAGCTTCCCCTTTCCAAAAATTCTTGCAGCTTTACAGCAACTATCTTCTCCAAGACCTTCCCAGACTAGAGAAGAAACCAACAAAAGTAATGGACCATTTTAACTATCTGGATAGCAATTTTGATTCTCGAGGAGATACAACGAAGGAAATTATGATACGTATTGGAAAAACTACAACAATCTTTAAAAGCCTTAACAAAATATGGAGCTCCAAGTTATACAGTGAGGAGCAATGGTTTTGAACAGCGCAACGAGTCTGGCCCAGTCCTGCGTCTCTGCCATTCTTCTTCTTCTTCTGCCTTTCTATCCCTTAATGGAGCATAGGCCCTCAACCAAATCACGTCAAGTCGTTCTACCATTCGCCATTGCATGGAGCTCTCCCCATGTCCTCCCTATCTTTCTAACTTCATTCTCCAGCTCTCTTCTCCATGTGTTTTTGCCATCCTTTATTCTTATGCCCCTGTGGGTTCCAATGCAAAGACATTCTGGTTATTCTGTTCTGTTTTCGCAGTGTGTGTCCAATCCAGCGCTAGCGTCTTCTCCTCACCTCTTGTTCCACTGGAGCCTGTTTAGTTCTCTCCCAACGCTCTACATAAGTTATTCTATCATACCATTTAATTCCCTCTATTCTGCGCAGGCACCAGTTAATGAATGTCTGTAATTTATTAGTAACTAGCTGTACCCGGCCATACATTGCTGTGACCCAGAATGGTAAACTATAAAAAAAAAAAAAAAGAGAATCGAAAGCGCAACTGTCTTTTGTGGTTAATATCAGTTATTGCACAGCTACAGAGATAGTCTGATATGCCAACTCTAGAACACGCAACATATGTTGAATGTCGATATTAGTGGTCGAAAAAAGTGCACTTTTAGAGAAAGAAAAAAAAATTGTTTATCGCAGGCTAAAGCATCTTTTGAGCTTACACAGGTGAAAGAAAAGCTGACTGCTATACCTCTAACTGACCAACAAACTGGCACGCACGCACGCACGCACGCACGCACGCACGCACGCACACACACACACACACACACACACACACACACACAAATTAAGAGTAGCCGAGGAAGTGGTATTAAAATATAAATATTTAGGAAAAGAGAACTGTAAAATAAAGTTATAAGCTCTCTGAGCTAACAGTGTTACATTGGATGCTAAACCTTTAAACTTGTCGATTGCTAAGATAACAGTCAAGTCGAAGTGTGTATCGGGGGTAATTGAGGCAGCAGTGCTTGCACACTGTACCTTTGATTTAATTTTAGGCGCTACTTATGTATTTTTAGCAGAGCCGAAGAAACCCTTAGAGCATATTGCTGCGGTGATCACCCGGGCACAGCATAAGAGTGCCTCAGAAGATTCTCCTCATGTAAATCCTCTACCTGAGGAAATAAAGGTGGCCCAAAGTAGTGACCCGACTCTTAAGGCATGTTTTAAAAATTTAACTGCAAGTCACGATCCTCCTCAGAAGAAAGAATTCTTCATTAAAGGTAAACTCCTTTATAGGTTGGCAGGTAACAAGTATACTGAACACAGTCAGCTAGTTGTACCTAAAACAAATCGACAGCAGATTCTCCAGATGGGACACACTATAGCCTACAGTGCCCACATGGAAATTCATGCAACGACAAAACGCATTGCTTGTCATTACTTTTAGCCAGGTATGACAGCAGATATCATGCGTTATGTTAAATCCTGTCCGGAGTGTCAGAAGGTGGCACCTAAAGGCAGGAATGCACCAGTCGGATTGGGGAAACCTCCTGTAACCTCCACACCTTTTAAGAGGGTGGCGGTCGATCTAGTGGGACCACTTCCTCTCACAAAGAAGAAGAATGCTTACATCTTGACATTTTCATATATTTTAAATTTATAAACGGAAATGTCTTCAGTTGTAACTCACAGCCTTTTGGAGGATTATACCTAAAATAATTTCTATGATTTTGCAAACCCATTCTTTTAATGAAAAAGTTCACCACGACATACCTGCATTGTCCATATATTCGAAATGCGTGTCTATTTGAATGCTTTCTGAGATTATCTGGTGAAATTTAAAAAGGTTGTGGCCTCAGAATTGTATATAGCTCAGGGCCTCACTAAGTCTAGCTCATAACTTGGTGGTGTTGATGAACGTATAGTGTATGTCAGTCGGTTCTGACCCGGCACTGCTATGACATGACCCCATTGATGCGAGATCCTCTGCCACTTTACCTTAGGTTCAGTTCGTGGTATAGCAAGATCAGGTGGTACCCGGTGCGGAAAATTTATATATATATATAAACGACACAGATTTTGCCATTGTATGACCCCTCACCCTTCCCCATACATTATTTTTAATGGTAATAAAACTAATTTTTGACCTCCTACACCCGCTGATGGCACCGATGGGGCCCGCAACCCTACTACTGGGTTCAGTGAGAGCTGAGAACCAACATCACTCAGGAGTTCCCATTAGCCTCCAGTCACCAAGGTCAGCAGCCGGCGCAGAGTTTCAGTAGGGATGGTTCCAGCTGTGGTTGTTGGCACCTTCCCTTCTGTCCTGACGATAGTGTTATATGCACTACGATACATGTACTATTCGTGACAGCCGGAAAGCTGGAGGGAAAGAAAGGCAGAGGAGGTTCAGAAGAGAGGATTATGGACAGTGTAACATCAGGGTATTAAAGAACAAAGAACAGCTGCATTAGAAACGGTTGACATTACCAGTAATAGAAAGTTGTGGACATTGTCAGCACCACAAAGCGTGGCTTAATTGAACAAGATGTGACATTTCCTTTCAGCAATATTACCACGTAACTTCGTTATTATAAAAAACCCTTGACAACAATAGAAAACTCCTATTATTCCCCATGATACTCTCTACAGAAATACCTTGGGGTCCATGGGAAAACAGAAACAGTATGCTTTAAAAGGGGGGGGGGGGGAGAGAAAATGGAATAACATGGTGGTAGGGGGAAAAATAACTACAGGAAGAGACTTTAGAGAAAATAACTGAAAGCTAGAATGACCCTATTAGGAAAAGAACCCGCTAATTCCACAATAATGATGGTGCATAACTAAAACGTCAAGTTTTTTGTTTGATACATAGCTAAATGGACATCTACCCGTGCTAAGTATTTCACCATACTATCTACGAAAGAGGTCAGTTAGGACTATTCTATCTATTTTTGGGAAGCACTCTATTATACAGCCATACCACCTTTAGTTAACTTTGCCCACTGGGGAACCATGGCAGTGCCTTGATGTGCTGACCCTGTAGCAATAGGTACTTTATTAACATCATAAGCAGATACACGATCCACGTATTCGTACATCTCCTCTCAAATATACCGGCTGCTAAACCAATGTAATTTTGAAGTGGAACCAGTATTGTTGCATAGTTCAGAAAAACAGGAGAACACATTGATAATAAAATACATTCATTAAGTGATGTCGGCTCCTGACAGAAGAACTAGTAACCCATTATGAAAGAATAAAAAAAAAAGCGAAATATAAGCGACACGAGACCTAATATACATCCTTTAACTTTGGACAACCAGGGTATTGGAACAGGAGATATAAGCCACACAAGACAATACACATCCTTTAACTTTGGACAACCAGGGTATTGGAACAGGAGATATAAGCCACACAAGACAATACACATCCTTTAACTTTGGACAACCAGGGTATTGGAACAGGAAATATAAGCCACACGAGACTTAATACACATTCTTTAACTTTGGACAACCAGGGTATTGGAACAGAAAATATAAGCCACACGAGACCTAATACACACCCTTTAACTTTGGACAACCAAGGTATTGGAACAGGAAATATAAGCCACACGAGACCTAATACACATCCTTTAACTTTGGACAACCAGGGTATTGGAACAGGAAATATAAGCCACACGAGACTCAATACACACCCTCTAACTTTGGACAACGAAGGTATTGGAACAGGAAATATAAGCCACACGAGACCTAAAACACATTCTTTAACTTTAGACAACAAGAGTATTCCAGGGTAGTATCTGGTGTAGCCGTTACAGCTGCTCTATTTATAGCTTCTTATGAAGCTGAACGGAACATCTGGGATTTGTCATTCGGGATGCTTTAGGTCTAGGGGCTGTGAAGCCGCCATGTAGTAGTCTTTATGGAGAAAACAGACAGACCTGAGCAATGCAGGGGACATAAATACGGGAGACATAGACGGATGCAGGGTGAGTCTGTGAAAATCCCTGTGTCCAGTCGATTGCAGACACCGTCGGAGGCAGCAGGATGCTATGATCAGGGACACCTGTGAATGTCATCTGAATGTAGATGTAGATTTGTCATTCAAGTACCAGAGGTTACAGATCTGACACATGCAGAACAACGTGTACTTATTTATTCTCAGATTTAATATTTGTCATATGACATCAATAACGCCACAGGGATAAACACATATACACCAATCTGAATACATGGTAGGAACAGCTAATCACCCTGACAAACACTCATACCTATGGAAGAGATGTTCATTATGAAGTTAATCTGCTTAGTCACCACTTGGACAAAGTTCTGAGAGACCATTTATGCCTTCATCTGTATGTTCTTCATTGTATGTCTTCTCTGACAGGTCAGACACGCTATCAACTAAACATGCAAACATTCAAATAAAGCAAATAGATTGAGAAAATAATGTAGTGTGTGTGTGGGTGGGTGGATGTGTGTGTGTGTGTGTGTGTGTGTGGTATGTTTTTCAAGATGCAGTATGAATATAGTAAGAAATTTTATCATAGGCAGAGGCAAAAATGTATGTAATGACAACTTTGAAGAACCAATCAAAACTTACTGTACAACCATGTGACATTTTATTCCATTGGGCACTGAGAAATGTTGACTATTCTGTGCCTATGTCACAATAATTATGTGACTCATTAAACCAACATGAGATATATTTGCAAACAATAAAATGACATAAGTGTGTGTGTGTGTGTATATATATATATATATATATATATATATATATATATATATATATATATATATTAGGGCTGTACCGAATAGGGATTTTCACTATTCGGCCCTATACGAATAGTGGGACCAACTATTCAGCCGAATACAAATACGAACAGTGTATCATCATCAGGTGCCTTGTCGACTGGCGTGGGCCTTGCCACAATCTGTGATCTTCTGCAGCATGTATTAGTTCGTGTGCTGACACATCTCCATGCCATGCAACAAGACTGTCAAAAATCTTATCTCGTTGTCTTCCTCTATCTCTCCTTCCACAGATCTTTCCAGTGGTCACAACATGTTTTATTTTCCCTCTTCTGATAAATTGCCAAAAAATGATGACTTGTCTCCTTCTGATGTCTGTGATTAGTTGTCTTCAGGCTCCCGCCTCTTTCAAAACCTCTTGGTTGCTTTTTTTCTTTTCTTTTGTCTGTCCAAGGTATTTTAAGTATTGTTCTGTAAACATCTCTGAGGCCTCAAGAAATTGTTTGACCTGCCTACCGATTGTCCAGGATTCACAGCCATATGTTAAAGCTGAATGCTGTACCACGCAACCGGGTCACATTTGCACCCGCTACGACAGACTTAGGCAACAGCAACTATTGTGCTAATGAGAGAGTTATTTCAGTCTATCGCAGTGTATGCAGAAACGGGTGTAAGATAACCACTTAAGATAACCACAGCCTGACCGCAAGTATTTGGCCGAAAGGTTATTTGGTCCACTATTCGGCCCCGAAGCGAACATTCAGTACAGCCCTTATATATATATATATATATATATATATATATATATATATATATATATATATTTCTGTATTTTGTGTATTTATTATAAATGAAGTATTTACGCCTCCAAAATCATGGCCAATATATCCAATGAATTTTCATTTGCTATTATGACAACAATGTTTAATTTAACACTGACACTGTCAGGCCAGGTTTTGTGCATTTCTTTATTTGTTGTGACAATCAGTAAAAGTAAGCTTTTTGCTGGATTTATATCAGTTTGAAAATATTTTCATGTTACTTCCCTTGAAAAGGTTATTTAAAAAAATATTCCGCTGCTATCTTCCTTGAAACCACATAACTACATGTGTCTGAGGCAATACCTTTGTCTGTCTCCCTATCTGTTCAATATTAGTGTTATTATGACATGGAATGCTTAGGGTGCACTTAAAGGCAATTTTTAAAGACATGGCTGTAATGAAGACAAAGATGAAGTAGAAGACGGAACATTCAATATAGGGTGTTAATTAGACCCCTGTTTCTACTAGGCCTACATTTAAGGCAACAGTGCAGACCACCAGGATGTAGAGGGTGTGAGAATAAGACTTTCTTTCATTATCCTGGATGAAGCCGGGCGATTAAATCTAGTTTTATATATATATATATATATATTACTAGATTTACCCGGCATAGCGAAAAAAATCTTTTTCTCACATCCTCATAGTAGGCCTAGTGGAAACATGGGTCTTATTTAAACCCTTTAGTTAATATTCCATCTTCTATTTCATCTTTGTCTCCACCAATGCTGTATCTTTCGTCATTGCCTCTTAGTGCAAGCTATATCACCCAAGTTAAAAATGTGACCATGAAAGCAGCATGAGTTATGATCAACAAAACAACAAGAGTTATCTTTTCATGACTAATGAAAGCTACAGTAATTATGAAACTAAAAATTTCAAATAAAAATGACAGGTTATCAACTAATGCTATTAAGAGACAACCCAGGCTGAAGACCTCAAACATGAGATAAGAAACACATGAGGAAACAGACTTAGGAAAAAATCAGAATACTTTTCGGTATGCCAGACAAGCAATGAAGATGATACTAAGTAGGAACTTATGGCACAACAAACGTTTCAAGGAAACATTAGTTCTCAATATATACATGCTGGCGCAATGAAACATTTAACAAGAATGACTAAAAATACCATAATCAGGATACCTAAGCATGGTTTTGTTTTTGATTGTACAGAAATGACTGTGATAACAACAATAACCATTACTTACTAATTCTTTATTTTAATTGAACAAAGAAATCACAAGCACGGAGAAGAATGTTTAGGACATCACGGACAGCGTAGAAGATTGAGAATATCCTGGACAGAGAAGAATTGGTCTCTGTGGCTTTGGGGCTATGAACGATGTTTGTGATTCCAAACTACTTTGTCAGATTCCTATTTGTATATCTCTTTCCTGTGTCTAGATTACTGATTTAAAAAAAAATGTAATAAGGCAATTATAGACACAATGATAGCATTAAGAGTTCGACGAGGACATGAAACCTGGTATTGACACATGAAAGAGGTACACAATCATGGAACACAATGTGAAATGCTTCATTAAGCATTATTCAGAAACAGAATAATGCATTTATAAATTTACTCTTTGGTGGATCCTCCTGAACTTTCTGATGCACCCATGAGAGAAATGTCATGCACCCATGAGAGAAATGTCATGCACCCATGAGAGAAATGTCATGCACCCATGAGAGAAATGTCATGCACCCATGAGAGAAATGTCATGCACCCATGAGAGAAATGTCATGCACCCATGAGAGAAATGTCATGCACCCATGAGAGAAATGTCATGCACCCATGAGAGAAATGTCATGCACCCATGAGAAAAATGTCATGCACCCATGAGAGAAATGTCATGCACCCATGAGAGAAATGTCATGAACCCATGACAGAAATGTCATGCACCCATGAGAGAAATGTCATGCACCCATGAGAGAAATGTCATGCACCCATGAGAGAAATGTCATGCCCCCATGAGAGAAATGCCATGCCCCTATGAGAGAAATGTCATGCACCCATGAGAGAAATGTCATGCACCCATGACAGAAATGTCATGCACCCATGAGAGAAATGTCATGCACCCATGAGAGAAATGTCATGCACCCATGAGAGAAATGTCATGCACCCATGAGAGAAATGTCATGCACCCATGAGAGAAATGTCATGCACCCATGAGAGAAATGTCATGCACCCATGAGAGAAATGTCATGCACCCATGAGAGAAATGTCATGCACCCATGAGAGAAATGTCATGCACCCATGACAGAAATGTCATGCACCCATGAGAGAAATGTCATGCACCCATGAGAGAAATGTCATGCACCCATGAGAGAAATGTCATGCACCCATGAGAGAAATGTCATGCACCCATGAGAGAAATGTCTTGCACCCATGAGAGAAATGTCATGCACCCATGACACTCATACCTGGATATGTCTGCGATTCTGCTCTGTTAAAAGCCGTATATTATATTAAAAGATGTAGATTTTCTGTTGTTTCCCCTTTCATATCTCACAGACACATATATTCAAGTAAAACACATTCAGGGGCTTATTCTAGAGAGGATAACATTCAGATGCACTAATACAAGCGAACATCCACAAATACACACATAAATACATCATTTATAATCACACCTCTTCCCCTTTTTTACACACACACACACACACACACACACACAAACACACACACAGAGCATGCTCTCACAGTAAAACATGGCATTATCGATTATTCAGGTCTTGTATGGACACCCCAGATTTGTGTAGTATCCGCCTGGCTGCCTCTACTATTGGTCCACTGGTGTATTTGACCGTCTCCAGCTCCAGGTCTGGGAACACATCCCAGTGTACACTCAGTGTGTCATTCTGCCAGTTAAAGGCTGCCCCTGTGAAATTAAAATAACCTCTGCTTTATCCAAATGATAAGTATAGGCGTTAGATTCGGATTACGATTGTACAAAAAAAAAAAAAAAGATCTCATTTAGATAAATACTTGTTACATGTCGTCCGTATCGACGTACTAGCTCATCGGTTCGACCCATTCATGTTCCGTCCTCCTATGAATCAGCCACCTCATTGTCTCTGTGCAGGCCGTACCCAGTAGGAGCTGACTAGCATATCTCTTTAATTTTCCCGTAACCGGTGTTTGCATGTTTAACTTGCGTTTTCAAAAATTGGTTCATTGTCTCCGACTCCTTTGTTTAACGTCTCTGGAACGCAGCTCATTCAGTACGTCTGCCCTGTGCATACTTCTTCCTCCGCCTACTACTACAGACATTTTCGATCTGTCGGCTGTTTCCTTTCTTTTCAGCCCACGTGTCCTAATGTGCTGTCAACCCACTCTAGTCGGTGTATGCCAGTTTAGATCTTTAGCATGCTCACTGTGTCTGTCACTTACAGTGTGTTGGTTATCTTTCGGTTCCGCCAGCCAACGTCTGTCACAGCTACTGTCTCCATCATCATGCTAGAATTAGTTTAACCCAAAACCCGACTTTCTTCTTGCAATACTTTTACATTCACCTGCACTGTGTATTCCAACATAGGACCCCCACTCCCCTTTGTAGATGATGACGTCAGCTGATTGAGTGCTCGTGTATAAGGGTCCTTATTTTGCCACCAGTGGCTGTGTGGCTCCATTCTCTGCAATACCTGCGCAGGTTGATGATAATCGCTGTGCTGTACCAATGTTGTTGTTTCTTCTTCTTCTTCTTCTTCTTCTTCTTCTTCTTCTTCTTCTTCTTCTTCTTCTTCTTCTTCTTCTTCTTCTTCTTCTTCTTCTTCTTCTTCTTCTTCTTCTTCTTCTTCTTCTTCTCCTCCTCCTCCTCCTCCTTCGACGTTTCATTCTTATGATAGTGTTTCAGCTATTCACCATCCTCCTCATTCTTCGCCCTATTCTTTTTTCACTTCAGTTGTTTCTTTCCCTCTTCTGAATCTCTTACTGCATATCAGAATTTATTTCAGGTTAGTTGGTGACTTTTATAGTTACCTCAAATGTCCTTTCTTTATATTATATAATGTCAGTAAACACAAAGAAGTAATAAGAATTATAAGAAACAATTTCCGTCACAGTGCAATCCTAAATCAAATTAGACTTTAAGAAGTCAGTGTTAAAACTAGACCTTTGCTTGGCTTGTGCAAAACTCATATGCTTTCATGCTTCTGGCTGGAGGCAGACTAGAAATGAGGATAGTGGTGTTTTTGTCTTGACTACAAGTAGTTTAACTATACAGCTGATGACAATAAATAAACAAAGCAATAACCTACGAATGTGCTTAAGAGGTTCGAGACAGGATGGGTTCGAAGACAATGGTTAGAGTCTATGAGGAAATCTCGTCTAAAAGGGATCATTTTCATGTTTATGCCATGAGACTCTGGTGAAAGAGAGAATAAACAAGCGCACTGGTTTGCTGGCAGGGCTATGTAGGCATAGGAAAAGCAATGGACTAGCCCGATGCTTTCAGATCTCAAGAACTTCATGTCGACAGAACCGTTATCAGTAATAAACACCGTACATCTAGCCAAAAAAGAATAGCAACCAAGCACCGAACTGAGGTTATCAGTCGTCTCACGCTGAGGGAGATCCTGAAGATGTGATCCGAGCGCTTATGGGTGTGACAATACGCGCGGTGACTTCAGAATGTCTTTCCTCAACCTACTTTTATTTGTGTGTATTTTGAAGTATACAGACAAATAGGGATTTGGATACATCCTTAATGACGACCACATCACACCTTTAATTCTCCTGGACCGTTGGTCATATCAAACACTACAACTTTTTCCCAGATGTTAAGTGTCAAGGTACAGAGATAAGACTGACCAAGCAGACTTACTGACTGGAGATTTGCACACCATTTGTTGGTGTCAAATAGTTATTCCCCCTGCCTGACCTTCAGGAACAGATAACAAGGGCTAATTGCCATTATCTCCCCCTGAGGTTACCTAAACTGGAGTGCCGGTCCGACGGTCACTATTGACACAGTGAGCGGAAAATGTTGGCAGAAGAATTGACAAAGTCGGATTTTATTGTGATGACAGGTGAAGTAGACTAGAGGTGTGACTTGTCTTATTTGCTCTGGTCAGATGAATTGACCAGGAGATGCTCTGGTCAGATGAATTGACCAGGAGATCCTAGCGTGGGAATTCAAACAATTGTTGTACAGTCACTGACTGACAGCGAATAAACTTACCCACAGGGAGGAGCTGTGATATCCGTGAATGAGAATGATTTTAGGCGTAATGTAGGAGGAGCTTGATAAAAGTTATAAAGGGCTGAACTTAAGGTCTGGTAAATGAGATCCTGTCTAGCACATGCCATCTGTTGGGCTTAACCTAAGCTTGAGACAGAACTTTTGGCATCGTGGTTTCATTTTTCCAGGTAAGATCGAAATTAGGTTCAAATCTATATTTTATGATAGAGATCTAACTGTCTTTTTACTCAAGTGTGTGTCTTCATCACTTTGTAATACTCCTAGGCGGACATTTCTTCATTCTCGTAGGGCACTGTCACATTGCTTTATATCCTATTTGATAGTGTCATGAATGTTTTTTCGTGCACATGTGTTTCAATGTTGTAAAACTTAAATGTTGTTGTTGCCATTGAAATTTAATGAACTATCATGTTTTTGAAATCACAAGCGTGAAGATAACTTTGACGATCTTTTCACGTGTGGTTAATGTGAATCTGTATTACATACAGCTAACACACTGAAATGTGTTTAACTCTCGGGAGGCAAATGCGGAGATTGATCCCGGAGAGAAAATCCTTGAGATTTGGTATTTGATTCGCCTCAGAAATATTGTTAGCTTTCTGGGCGCGTCGATTGTTCCAAGCATAGATTCCAGAACTGGTTCTGTCTGACTGATTGTCATTTTGAGTCTGTACGAGAGCTGGCACCTGACGTAGAAGACTTGACTATCATTACAGGACGTGTAGAGGAAGGCAGAAGATGTAACAGTTGGAATGTGAGACATAAGCCCTTCCAAATTGGACAGGAGTGAATGTGAGCACGAGGGAGAGATGAAATGTTTTATTTAAATAAACATGCTTGATGTTAGTATAATATACATGCTTAGTGTACATCTAGAGCAGATACTACAAATATGCGCTTGTTTCTTCATTCTCCAGTTCCCACATTGGGCAGGGACTAGTAGGCATCCATTATTTGCCGACCGTCGAGTGTAACGACCTGCAGAAAGCAGTGAGGACGACAAACTGGAAAAGATAGGCAGGGTCTCAAGCCGAGAACTGTCCTGATGAGCTAAGTTATGTACAACTTTAATGTCATCTATAACATCATTTCAACTCTACTAGCCTAAACAAGTTCATTTTAATTTCGATTTATTAAATAAATCTTTTTGATGTTGTTACACAGAGTTAAGTAAATTGTGTACTTAGGTTCAAGTGTCTTTGTGCATATTAGTTTACTTCAGCTAACAAATATTTAAATCACTTGATGGGGGCTTTTTAGCAATGCCAGGAGAGGAGACCAGTCGCAGGGGTTAACTGAGCACCTGGATTATATCACAGTGGGTGTATCCAGATATCTATCTATCCCTTCTCCTTCTCCTGTGGATACAAGTACAGCAACTTTCATTTCATGGAACGAGCCACTCGCTGTTTTCTTGGCTATCCAGGACTGTCTAGGATCAACATAGCTTAGATAATAGTCCAGTTTCTCACGTGGGTGGGCATTGTTAAGGATCAAACCCACACCCTCACTATATCAGTGTATTTACCCACGTGGGCGCGCGACAATGGGCAACTATTGTGCTAATGAGAGAGTTATTTCAGTCTATCGCAGTGTATGTGTTTTTAGGATGTTCAATCAGTAATTTTGTTCCAAAATGTAGATACCTCGTTCAATAGTTAAACGTTGAATGTAACAATGTCCAAAGAAAAGAGCATTTCACATGATGAAGCATATTCCTTGTAAAGACATCTTTGTCAGCTCAGATGAGGACATGCTCCTCCAGAGCTAAAAAACGATCAGTCCTGTTTTGAGGTGAATCATGGACAGCAGATCCTTGGTAAATTATTTAAAACATGAAGAGATGCCTTTTTATGGACAAATGATGAGAACACCAGAGAGATATAACAAACGTAATGAAGATGTCTTGATATAAACCAACTCACTAAGACAACTAGTCACCCGCATCAGTAAAAAAAAAAAACAATTCACATTCGATAGATGTCATGGGAAGGGGAAATAACTGGAGCCCATCATGAAGAAAGCTGGAGTGAAAAGGGGAGGTGAAATGTAGAGTGAGGGTGTTAATGAGTTTGACATCGTGAACGAACATCTGCATCTGAAATGATTGGGCAGTACAATGATTGTGAACAAAAACGATGGCCAACATATACAATGGGAACGATAAGAAGATGACAATGACACAAACTGTCAAGCTCTGTTCAGACTAACTATTCTTACACTTAAGTGACAATAATACATGGGGTTTAAATAAAAGTCAGAATCACATCTGGTCAATAAAATTGAAACAAATACAGAGGTATGCTTGCAAGAATATATACGTTAACTGTAGCAATATAAATTACCACATTTGAAAAACTTGCCTTGAGGGTTTTCATTCAAAGGTGCCCGATATCCTGGTTGCCAGGTTGGATGACAGTTTTGGTTGAGACATTTAACCTGCAAATGTCTGTCTAAAAACATAAGCTCTGGTTTCCTCTCCAACATCTGTACGTTAAAACAACAATGAGTCACACAAAATTCTACCGTAGGCTGTCTTTATGAAACATAATTCCCTGATAGTTAAGTAAATGTATTTAATGAAAGGTTGTATGAGTAATAGAGAGGCTATATGATCACTGTAATACGTGAGACCCGGATTAGAATCTTCAGTAAGATAATGGTGGGTCATTTATTCCCAGGAACACCAGTCTTACTTGCACAGATCGGGATGACTGCATTGGCCAAGCGACCTTAAACCCCAAGGCTCACGCTCCCGTGTCACAGCCGCCATAAGCTGGTAAACTTCCACAAATATTGTGAAATAAAACGTTGCTGACCTTGATAAAGGACCAGTCCCATACCCTTGGGCGTGTTGGGTATACAGTGGAACTCAAATATTCGTCCACGCCAATTTTCGTCTTGTTAAAAATGTGTCCTATTTTTATTATTGCTATTTTTGTTTGAAATGTGCATTTTCGCCCCTCCTCCGAAGTGGACGGCGAGCCATGAGAAGAGGAAAAAGTGGATGATAGGCTGGTTCCAAATGTTCAAATTAGGGAATGGCTGTCTACTTGGGCTAAAATGCGGGTTTTCATGGAGAAATAACACCCCAAAATCGTTATAGTTAATCAAGGTATGAGTTAAATTCATAATGATGTGTGTGGTTATTTTCGGAAACAGAATAAAACAACAAAACAAACAACACAAGAAAACTTCTTTCTGAGCCCGTGAATTGTCTGGAAATGCTGATATTTCATCCACACATCATCATCAGAAGTGACATCTCCTAATGTCATAATGGAAGGTGATTCCCCTTCCAAACAACAGTCATGATTTATTTATTTTTTTTTTTTTTTTAAATTCAAAGGGTAACTTTCTTTTTAAAATTTAGTTAAACTGTGTATGTGTTAAAAAAGAAATGGGTGAAATTAGGGGTTGGGGACTGATTAAACTATCTCTTGTTAATTATGATGGGAACGATTCGTTTAAAATTCGTCCTTTTTTAATATTAGTATTCCCCTCAAGAACTGATTAATTTGGAGTTCCACCGTCTAGTCATAGACCTATATTTTAAACACATCAGTGCTTAGTGGGTTATGTAACTTTTTAAACCCAAAGATTGAATCTAAAGAAAAAAGTTACCTTATAGGCCAAGAATTGATCCACAAACCAAAATTGCTGTCTGGGATTCTGTGAATGTAGATTTCTCAACTTGAGCAGATATTCAGAGTTTTTCTTGGCCATGATGGTCGTGTGAGAGATTGAGTCGGGCCATGAACCATACAGACTCCAGTCCGGAGAGGCCACTGCTTCGTAACTAGAACAAAAATAAAACATGATCAAGAGCATTTCCAGCGAACTGTGGCTAGGGCGGGATTCTACACAGGTCTCGCTAGATTCTAACATACACATAGGAACCCGATGGAGAAGCTTGCTGGGAAACACTGTGGCAAGCGTAACAAAGACACACAGGGCCATTTCTAATGACGGCCTTTTACTTGCTGTTTGCCTTCTGAAGGTCCTTTTAGAAGTAAATATTTACATCATAATTATATAAAAGCCAGGACCTGAAAATATAAGGAACGTAATCGAAGTTAAACCAATCAATTGACAGGTCTTTTGCACATTGGTCATCGATAATTTTAAGGGGTAGGGTCTTCCCAACAATTGGTTTTAAAAAAAATCGCCATTGGTTGACAATATTTTTTTACAGTAAAAAAATACACGTGTTGATCGGCATTTATAGACTGAAGATAAAAGTTATTGTCGAGAGATTTCACTTAATTGTATCGTGCTCTCTCCCATATAGCAAGGTTTCTCTCTCCGCAGAACGGCTAGTGCCTGCCGATCGCGTCGCACAAAGCCCGAACTCGGTAGCTGCAGCGACGATCCTATAAAATCTCAACTCCGTACAACTTGCAAACGTGAACTGAACGACGCATGGATAAACGAACCCATGACCTTCAGATCGATAGGCATCACTAGTTCGCCAGAGACTCCGGATGTAGAACAGGTAGAAATAAAGGACACACTAAACCTAGAAAGCATGAACATCCACAAACTATAGTTACCATGTCTTATACTGTCTGGTGTGTTCTTTAATAATTCAACATCTTTCTATGAGTAGGGTCAACACATGTTTATGTGTGTGAGTTTTGCGTGTGTGCGCGCGTGTGTGTGTGTGTGTGTGTGTGTGTCTGTCTGTATGTGTGTCTGTCTATGTATATGTGTACAAGTCTTGTTTGAAAAACGTCCTAGATGGTTTGAAAAGTGTCCAGTTTGATTTGAAAAACGTCCTAGAAGGTTTGATAATCTTCCAGTTTGGTTTCAAAAGTCTTTGGTTGGTTAAAAAAATGTTTAGTTTGTTACGAAAAATATCCTAGCTAGCTTGAAAAACATCCTGTTTAAAGTGAAAATGACACACACACACATTTGTTTGTTTATTCAACGGTTCAACATCATGACATACGCACACACACATAAACGTTTCTACGACCCCTATCTGTTCAGCTCTACAACTACATGGGGGGGGGGGGGGGTGCTACCAAATAGCGTGTCATTCGAGCTCTGGTGTGGATTAATTCCGCAGCAAAGATTGTGGACAGACGTGTCACTCTAGCTCTGGTACGTGTTGGCTGTCAATAAATCAGTCATCTATTGAGCAGGAATGACTGGGTAGTCCAGTTTCATGTCCCAAACACCAGTACACTCTACGGTTTTTAAGCCTTTACCTACCCCCCCCCCCACACACACACACACACACACAAAAATTAATGGCCGGGGGAGGGGGAGGGGCTAGGTCCGCACCGCTAATAATTGTTAGGGAGCAAACGCCCTACTTCCCCTCACCCACCCCCAATAATTGTTAGAGACCAGACTCTTCAATTCCCACCCCCACCCTCAATAACTGTTAGGGAGCAGACATCTCCCCCACTGCCCCTTCCTCAACTCCAGTAACTGTTAGGAGCAGACGCCTCCCAAATTCCCCTGATTATTTACACAGACGGTTCAGTGTCCAGAGGCAAAAGAAGTGCTTGAGGTTTCTTAGCAAAAGTGAATGGTCGGAGTTTGGTGCAGTAGAGCCTAGCGTATGATACCGCAACAACCAGCTTTAAAATGGGGGTGGAGGCGGTCACTGCAGCTTTCCACTAGTTAGAGAACAAACAAACAAACACACACGCACGCACGCACGCACGCACGCGCACGCACGCACGCACACACACACATCGTGATTGTAACTGACTCAGAAATGCTTCGTGCAGAGTGGCATGTTTCACTGCGGAGGACACGGGTGAGGAGTATTAACCGCTTTTTTTTTTTTTCAACGGGACAAGCTGGTGTGTTGGGAAAAGAACAGGCTGATAGACTGGTTGGCTCTGCACAACTTGGTGGAATACTGATGCATGATAAGGCAGATGTGGTTAGTGACTTGTGGGAGAGTGTGTACAGTTCGGAGGAGCAGATGGATTAGATCACCACAGTCTGATAAGATTGATGCAGCGGGGAGTGACGAGAGGTTCTGGCAGAAGCTTGAGGCTCAAAGGAAAGGCAAGACGGACGTTTAATCAGAATGCTACTGGCACCATTAGTAATGTGAACTCTTCACTGGCTGCTGAGGATGAGGACGGAGCTCTTATGGGAGTGCTGTGATGTCAGTTCTTGAATCAACTTAACTCAACTCTATAATGAACAACAATACAAACAATAGATTAAAAAGGATATTATAAATAACTTCTCAGGTTTAATTAGAAAAACAATGGAAAATTGCACAAAACAATATACTTGTCAAAGAAGGTACACAGAAAAGATAATAGCAGCTGAAGAAGACAGAATCAGTGTACTAGTACATCGACAACACACAGACGGGAACAGAGAGACTGACTAATGGATCAACATTATCAATGGATATATTGGCGACAGAAGATGACATACTGGATCTTGTCAGATCTTGTCACTTCGTCACAATGGCTAGTGAAGCTGTGAGAGGGGCTAAAGTTCCGGTAGAGAGGTGAAAGATAACAATTCTGGTGAGGGGGTGGTAAAGTTTAAGTCCCTGGTAGAGGGGGAAATATATCCTGGTGAGAGGGTGGGAGATCTAACACCCCCGATTGAGGGGTGAAATGTATAAAAATCCTGGTGAGGGTGCGGGAGAGCTTAAGTCCCCTGTAAAGGGGTAAAAGAGATAACAATCATGGCGGGGAAGGGTTTGGGAGAGCTAAAGTCCCCGGTAAAGAGGCAAACGAGATAATAATCCTGGCGGGGAAAGGGGGTGGAAGAGCTTAAGTCCCCGGAAGAGCTGTGACAGAGATACAAATCCCGGCTAGGGGATGGAAGAGGTAACATCCCTGGTGGAGGGTAAAGGAGATACAATTCTGGGTAAAGGGGTGGTAGAGCTAAAGTCCATGGTAAGAGGGTGAAGGAGATACAATTCTGGCGGGGGGGGGGAGGGGGTGAGAGAGCTAAAGTCCCCGGTAAAGGGGTAAAAGAGATAACAATCCTGGCGGGAGGAGGAAGTGGGAGAGCTAAAGTCCCCGGTAAAGGGGTAAAAGAGATAACAATCCTGGCGGGGAAAGAAGGTGAGAGAGAGCTCAAGTCCCCGGTAAAGGGGTACAAGAGATAACAATCCTGATGGGGGAGGGGGTGAGGGAGCTAAAGTTCCCGGTAAAGGGGTAAAAGAGATAACAATCCTAGCGGGGGGGGGGGAGGAGGTGGGAGAGCTAAAGTCCCCGGTAAAGGGGTAAAAAAGATAAGAATCCTGGCGGGGAAAAGGGGTGGGAGAGCGTAAGTCCCCTGAAGAACTATGACAGAGATAAAAATCCCGGCGAGGGGATGGGAGAGGTAACATCCCTGGTAGAGGGTAAAGGTTAAGGGGTGGTAGAGCTAAAGTCCATGGTAAGAGGATGAAGGAGATACAATTCTGGGTGAAGGGGTGGGAGAACTAAAGTTTATGGTTAGAGGGTGTGTCACATATCACTCCTGTCGCGTGCCTAATGTAAGGATTTCTCCTTCAGAACCAGCAGCACTCAGAGATAATTTTGTTGAGTCGTTTGGCTCGTATTGGTCTAAGTGATTCCCCGTGGCCCAATGTGAGGACGATCAACTTATCTCTGGAGTAGGGCAATCAGTATTGGCACTACAATATGGTCAATATATGATATATAATATATTCTAGGCACACTTGGCTGGACACCGCCCACTACTTACTAAGACAAGCCCCCAGTTATGATAGTTCATTATCATAACCATGTTAACACCTCTAATGAGATCAATACACATACTGCTAAACACTTACAGGTGACATGAGAAACCTTAAGTCACCATGAAATGAATGTCATAGTATTAGTATAATATCTGTATCAAAAACAATTAAGTGAATTCCGCTATCAGAAAGAATTTCAGCACTAATGTCTAATCCTAGGAAACTAGCGACAGCGGTCCTGAGGGGGACATCTTCTCGTCATTGACACGGGGAGCTGAGAGGAACACAACATCTGTGTAAGCATTAGACTTATCTTCTCTTTCTCGTCTATGATGCCCCCCTCAGCTCCCGGTGATTTTTACTGTCTTTGACTCGGGGGGTCGCCCCTGGGTCAAGTAGCAAGATATTCAATCAGCAACTGTATCGTATCTGCAAATCTCTATTACCCGTAAGGGCAACAAAGTCTTTTTACCCCATTTAAACTTGGCAGGGGGCTGTAGAGGCACAATCTCCCCCATTTTTTGGGGATTCAGAACCTTCACAGTGTTGTGGGGGTAACAAGTTTTCTGGTGGTAGGGTTTGGTGGGTTTGTGAGACTTTAATCTTTGCCAGCTCTTCAGAAAAAATTTCATCCCAAACAATGTAAAAACTGCCCACCAATTGCCTTGAAAATTTTTAAAAATATACAGGCCAAATTAACAAAAACGGGCTTTGAGAACGGCAGGAGAATGGGGTTCAGATAACATTTCAGGTGTTGGTACAAAAGTTCCTTGATACTGGGGGAAGGGGTAAATCGGTTTCCAAAAACCCAATTTAAATCCGAAATATATCCCCAAGAGATATACTTTAAAGTGGGTTTTTGTTAAAATAACCAGAAAAGGCAGACTATAAGTTTTTTCCCCAAAACAGGCCCCATATTTAGAAAAAGGGACTAATATTTCTGGGCAGTCCAAGTTAAATTTTGTGCAGATTAAAGGTAAGACAGGGGTTTTCAGCCTTACAAACCCTGTGTAATGACTTCTTTACGACAGACCCCCCCCAAAAAGGAAGAGGTATACGCGAATGAAAAATGATCAGCCATTTAACTCTATACTCTATTTCGCTTGCTATCACCTTCATCTGTGAAATTTTCAGACAAGGGGTGGCGGGGTCAAGCTCGCTCTGAAACAAAGAGTTGACCCAAACCCAACCCCTAGGAAAAGGAAAAAA